>JASDDO010000016.1:38236858-39436858 GCA_030015575.1 Agapanthus africanus | reverse complement strand
ATCGTGGGTAAGTTCCCACGCTTGGATTCTTCCATACTAAACCTCTTTAGTATGGTGTCAATGTACCTTGATTAGGACAATCCCAATATCCGTTTGGATCTATCTCTATAGATCCTTATTCCCAATATGCAGGAGGCATCACCAAGATCTTTCATTGAGAATCTTTGTGATAAGAAGAGCTTGACCGATTGCAGCATAGGAATATCATTTCCTATCAAGAGTATGTCGTCCACATACAATACGAGGAAGACTACCTTACTCTCTGCCACCTTCTTGTAGATACAAGGTTCATCTGGATTTTTGACGAAATCAAACTCTTTGATAACGACGTCAAAGCAGATGTTCCAACTCCACGATGCTTGCTTTAATCCATAAATGGATTTAAGCAGCTTTCACACCTTTCCGCTGCTCCCACTATCTACGAAGCCCTCTGGCTGAGTCATGTACACGCACTCTTCTAAATCACCATTTAGAAAGGCGGTCTTAACATCCATTTGCCAGATTTCGTAGTCATGATATGCAGCGATGGCAAGCATGATCCAGATGGATTTAAGCATAGCCACTGGAGAAAAGGTTTCATCATAGTCCACACCTGGTCTTTGACGAAAACCCTTTGCAACAAGTCTATCTTTGAAAGTCTCCACTTTCCCATCTACACCAAGTTTCTTCTTGAAGATCCACTTGCTCCCAATGGGTTTTACCCCTTCAGGAGCAACTTCCAAAGTCCATACTTTGTTGGTGTACATGGATTCCATCTCGGACCGCATAGCATCCAGCCATTTCACTGAGTCCCTACTCGTGATGGCCTGCTCGAAGCTAGTTGGGTCATCATCATCCATGATGCAATCCTCGCTCCCTCTATCCATGAGAAAACCGTAGTATCTCTCAGGTTGGCGAGGAACCCTACTAGATCGGTGGAGAGGCTGGGGTTCGTCGGGTACTACCGAATCCTCTGGTTCTACCAAGTCTTCTGTTATAGTTTGTGCCGCTGGAACCTCTTCCAGTTCTACCTCAATGCCACTTGTCTGTTTCATAAGAAAACTCTTTTCTAAGAAAGTGGCATGTCGAGAAACAAACACCTTTTGTTCCTCGGGATGGTAGAAGATATACCCTTGTGAATTTTTGGGATATCCTACAAACTTACACAAGACTGATCTTGTCTCGAGTTTGTCCGGATTTTGTCTTTTGACATAGGCTGGACAACCCCATATCTTAATGTAATTAAGATGTGGTCTCTTCCCTTTCCATATCTCATATGGAGTGGTAGGCACTGATTTGGTAGGAACTCTATTCAATAGGTCCATGGCTGTCTCAAGCGCATATCCCCAGAAGGAAATAGGTAACTCAGCTGTGCTCATCATAAAGCGCACCATATCTAATAGGGTGCGGTTCCTCCGTTCTGATACACCGTTGTGCTGTGGTGTATAGGGAGGAGTCAACTGAGAGAGAATCCCATTCTCTTTTAGGAAGTCCAGGAATTCATTGCTCAAGTATTCACCTCCTCGATCAGATCGAAGGATTTTAATACTTTTTCCGGTTTGGTTCTCGACTTCTTGTTTATATTCTCTAAATTTCTCAAAAGCTTCAGACTTGTGTCTTATCAAGTACACATGTCCGTATCTTGAGAGATCGTCAGTGAATGTAATGAAGTACGAAGAACCATCCCTGGCATGTGTAGACATGGGACCGCATACATCACTATGTATCAGTCCCAAGAGTTCGGTAACTCTTTCTCTGTGTCCCGTAAACGGAGTTTTGGTCATCTTGCCTTTGAGACATGACTGGCAAGTGTCATAAGATGAAAATTCAAACGGATTTAAATATCCATCTTTATGCAACTTAGCTAGTCGTGTCGCATTGATATGACCCAGTCTACAATGCCACAAGAAGGATTCGTTCAGTTCAGAACTCTTCCTCTTGTGTGTGTTAGTTATGCTCAGAACTGTTAATTGATTTAGAACATAAATGCCATTACACAACGTGCCTGATCCAACCAACTTTTGGTTACGGAAAATGTTCATAACATTGTCCTGTAATACAAAATTATATCCCTCTTTACTCAATAAAGAAACCGATATAATGTTGCATATCAGGTTCGGCATGTAATAGCATTCGTTCAGAACCAATGTATTACCAGTTGGTAACAGAAGGTGATATTCCCCGACAGTCTTAGCTGCAACAATTGCACCATTTCCAACTCTAATGTCTTTATCACCTTCTCCAAGTTCTCTACCTTTCCTAAGTCCATGTAACTGATTATATATATGGGATCCTGACCCGGTATCTAATACCCAGGACGTAGATCAAATGGAGAAACAGTTCTCTGTAACGAACACACCCGAAGAAAATGCATCAACATGTACTTTCCTCAATCGGGTGGTATGGGAATCCTGGTATTCCCCTATGTCCTGTTCATTCCTATAACTCTTATAAGAAAGAACGGAACCAACGTTCCCCAGCACAGTATAACATGCGGGTTCGGTCAATACATCCATATTATTATCTTGATTAAGGCATGAAATGGTCGCTACCTGGAGAGAGAGAGAAGAAAACACTTTAGCGTATGCTCGTGCAAGATTGGTTATTATCTTATCTAATCAGGATGGCTCCCACTGGTTTTTATCAAATCTTCCTTCAAACCCTAAAAGGAAAGACTAGCCGGGATTAATTACACCTTACAACTTCGTCGATCTTTCAGCCAGGCCAGTGTCGGTACTTTAAGGGAGGTTCCCCGTGCTTTCGCACGGACCTAATTAATGTAAACCTCGTTTTCCCAGAGGCGTAACCCCGTTGACACCTTTCTAGACACCTACTTGATCGGCTGATTGCAGTGTGCAAAACTCTCCCAGGAGTAACTCTTACTCGCAGTGGGTATCGGGATCCAACTATCTCATAGAAGGTATGCAATCTCATTGCAAATTTCAACACTTGAAATTCCTGATAATGCTTTTGCCCCTAGCGTGCTATGACCTTGACGCATGCCAAACAACCCATAGTCCGCTAGTCAAGTTCAACCCGTACAATTCGTGATCGAATTAAACCCACCCGTACGACCCTTGACGCATGCCAAACAACGCCGTACGAATACCTTAATCCAATCGCATCTTATGCTACAGATAAGTAATAATCAGCTACCGTACACTACGCCTTGACGCATGCCAAACAACCGTAGCACGAATACTGAATATTACATATCTGAATTGACGGAGGGCTACGCAGGTTTTTCTGAAAACCCTAAGCGTAATGAACTTGATATCGTTGTAGAATCAAATAAAGTTTTAAAATGGAGTGATTTTGAGGCTTTTCTAGTTTTGCTAAAGGGGTCACTCCCGGTGAAGGGATCGTCGGCCCTTTCCTCGTCGAATGAGGTGCGGGATATATCATATATATCACTGTGCAAAGCAAAAACTATAGAAGCAATCAAAAGTCAAACCGAGTGTGTAGCAACTGCCAGTTATTGCTAAAGGAGTCACTGCCGGTGAAGGGATCTCGGTCCTTTCCTCATCGAATAAGGTGCAGGATATATCACATATACCGCTGTGCAAAGCAAGAACTGTAGCTACCTGTTTTATTTAAAATTTGATTCTACAACATTTTAGGTTTCTTTTCTTTCATTAATCACATTAATGAAGTCCCATCATTTAAGTACCTAAACATCACAGATAAATACGACGTACACTTATGCCATCTGCATTCGCCTCGATGTCCCCTCGTGCATCGTTAGGTTAGGTAACTAACGACAGAGCAGGGCAGGGCTAGTGCGGGTGCAAAACATAAGTAACGTCTATATAATATATCATATATACTATATAAAGTATCTATCAAAGAACATCACATGATCACATCACAGATATCGCAGCAGAAAATATCATATGAAATATTGGATATACTAGGACGTCCGTGTTTTCAATACGAGCCAGTATAAAACACGGATTCCACGGTTGTGATGAATAGCCAATCCCACACCCCTAGACCCCTACGAGAGCGGCAAGCAACCCTGCCAATTCTAGGGTTAGGAGATCCGGACTCGACTCCTCGAGTTGGTCTCCCACTGGACCCCAGAACCCGGTTACTTGTGCTCCCCTCCTTGGGTCTATCCTAATGCGGAAAAGTAAATAATATACAAAAGGTGACATCTTCCGCAACCTGGAAGTGCCCCAAATAAAAGAATATTACATACATGTTTTTACATGAATGAAAATGAAAAACACTCATCTCACATAAAAACCCCCGGCTATTCAAACACGACAATCCAATATAACATATCCAGCAACACATAACATCACATGTCATCAACGTAAGTAAATATGCGCATCCCAATTGTCGTTGACATATAGCAACGAAACCGGCGATATCATATATTACACTTACGGTCACAGAAAAGAAAGTGTAAAACTACAACAGTTGGAATTCGCAACCTTTTTAGACATCGCATGCCTAATCAAATGAAATACTTAGACATCACATGGCTAACAATTATAAACCCCGCATTTTAGTCTCATTATCGAAAACTCTTTTCAATATGATGTGGGACTAAACTGCTAGATTTATAACATTCATTCAGTTATCTCATAACTGTTTGTGAATTCCAATTATTGTATCCCATTCCGGTTAAATAGAAAATATTAAAATTTCCGATCGAACATTCAAACACCCAAGTTTTCCCGAAACCGATCAACACATGAAATAAGTTCAAAGACATTCACTTCATGCCTCAGTACCAACGGTCCAGCCGTAGAAGGGTCAAGCCAACGCCTCACATGTGGCACGCCGTACTGCCCCAAACCCGAAGGTTCAAAGGGCAGTTCAAGACGGTCACATAATCGAGTTAAGGTTTGTTGTCTTCTAGAGGGACCATCGCGTTACTTGCACTACTTCGAACGTCTTTAAACTACGGAAAAGTCCAACAATTGGAAATTTCCCGGCAGGGGAAAGATTGGGTATTTACATCCGGTCGAACTTTTTAACATATTCAAAAATTATCCGGAAAACACTTAGACAAAGTTTGATAATCCGATCGAAATACCGAGTCCCCAATACAACCCAGAATACTCAACTCTTGAATAAATATTAAAAATTCCCAGAGAACTCAGCACCGAATAAAAGAAATTACTGTGCAAAATTGGGTGGGTGACGTCATCATACGGCCGCGGAACCGCCGCAGAAGCAAGGCTTCTGCCGCGGTTCCGCCGCACTTTGGAGGAATTGGGTGATCGTATTTCACAGTAATTCATAGAAAGACCTGCTGAATTTTCTGCATATTTTTAATTTGGAAAAAACCCAGTTTTCAGAAAATTTCCAGAGAGCATCATGGATTTTAGGGTTTCGGTTCGATCGGATTTCAAACGTCGTCTAGACTTCGCCTAAGGCTCTAGCTAGGCTCTGATACCACTGTTGGGTTCCTAGGCACACTATAGAGGTCTCACAAGGCATCAACCATGCCAATTTCAAATTTTTATGGGTGCCGAGAAACCCTAGTAAGGATCGTTGACTAGAAGTTTAGGCGAAATACGAATCTAGTTAACAACTTAACTAAAGATAAGAAGCTACAACCTTTGTAGATCCGGTTATCCACTTGCTTAGCTCCACGTAGTCGTCCCCTCGCTGTCCATCTCGAATCTCAGACTCTCGCATCGGCTTCATCGGAGAAATGAGCGGAATAGGTCGTTGGCTTCGTGCCGAAGATGATCTACGTCGAGGCTACACTGGATCAAGCTCCGACTTCACCAAGTTGTGAAACTTGTGAAGAAAACACCCAAAACCACTTGGCAAGAGGTATAGGATGAAGAAATAGGAGGTGGGTTCACTTTAGAATTGGATTTCTCACTTTAGAACTCAAGATGCCATTGATGGTGGCTAGTTTTCTTTCTTGAAGATGAAGAAGAAGAAGTAGATAGAATATGATAAGTCTTGTTAAAAGAATAATAAAAATGAATACTTATCATCTTCTAACCTTGGTTAAGTGTAGAGAATAGACCATGGTCAAGTGAGAATGGTTAGGGTTAAGTATGAAGACAAAATGGTCACATTAGTCAAACCTTCTTGAAGCTTCAACAAGCTTCATGTTAGAATGAAACCATTTTGTTTTCTTTTATTTATTTATCAAGAAAGAATAGATAAATAAATAAGTAAATGAATCAAAACCCTAACTATTATCATAACCATGGTATAAGTCTTAACACAAAGCCAAAATTCATGCATCATCAAACATGATACAATCAAGTGCACAAAAGTATATCACATATACAACTTGTGAACTTCAAGTGAGAAAATCCATTTAAAGTGAACCAATACTAGTTAATGAAAAGAAATATATAAAATATATAATTATACATTAAATCATTAAATCAACATTTGATTCAATGATCCGGTCATGTCGCACATAACCGACTAGTATCCAATGTATCGATTTATCGAATCAATGATTCGATAACTAGGTCATATCGCATAAACCAATCGAAAGGTTCATCGCGAGAATGAAATGCGGTATCACATACACGCATTATTCTCGGTCCCGCAGATGTCTCATATGCGCTCCTATTTCGTTTCGCTTGAGCCAGGAAACCTCTGTGTAGGACTCTAAAGACTCGTCAATACGCCGGTAGCAGATGATGATCATATCAAGCACCCACAAGCCGCAAGCGGTCTGTTAAACGTAACGGCCATCCGGGTATTAAGCGATCAGAAGATCGACGAGCTAGCCCGCTCACACTCCTGTGAATCCAACCAGTAACACTTACCATACAGTCCGGTCTGTTCGTCTGATATGTCGCATATCAAGTCTAGGGGTGGTAAACGTCAGACCCCAATAACCGATAAGTCGTGCCGATGTAAGGCTCATAACGGGTCGAGAAACTACTGGTAACACTTACCAGCAAATCTCTGATCAGCCCTGGCCAGGGACTTCCCTGTTACGGCCAATCGAGCACAGCGCAACATCAACCCCCAATACCGGGAGAGACGAAACCCCTCCTATCGCTCATTGCCTCCATGTGACTCGGGACTGTACCCAAAGACCACCGTTTTGCACGCCCTCATGGCCGTGGTAAGGTGGAGATCAAAGCACAGTGGGAATCACACAAGACACTATGACGATCTCGGGTCTACAGACTAACCTGTACAAGTGTCACCTGAGAACTGCCATCTGACGTGAGGTATAATACCATCTGGGAGTTCTCGGCGAGTCCGTCCAGTGTACCCAGTATCCACTGAGCACCCGTATACGATCTCTGATGTCAAACACCAATGGATATGGGATCATCCATCGCCCATTTCATGGGTCGAGAAGCGTATACGCTAGTCTACTCTGGTATATCGATGCCCCGTCTCGATACACCCACGACTAGGGACCTTGAAGGATGTACTTATGGACTACCTTGTCCCCACTATTATGATCTGCATCATAGTCCAGGCAGTCAAGTACACATCCTAAGGGCTTTACCAACATGTAACTAAAAGACAGTTTAAAGAGACTAGTGTACATGTTAAGATAAAGAGCAACCAGATAGCATACTATCATATCGAGCAAGAAAGTCATCTCTATATATGTCCAAGCATCCAATATAATATACATCATCTGTACAATACTGGCCTCTAGGGCATACATACAACTAACAGGGTGAACACTGAAAACTGACTGATGTGCCTGCTTTAGGATCTCACGTCTCTAACCATCAATTTTTGGTACACACAAGCGAGTCCCGCAACGTAGCACACCCTGGTCAAACATCAAGAATTCTGAATCTATACCCTGCCGAACATGCTCAAGAATCTCAGACAAACGAGCATCGGTGGGCTGTGCCTCACGAAAACGCTTAATTTGAAGTGGACGGGCACGGACAAGAGCAAGATGTCCCCTTAGTAGAAGCGAACCAAACTGTACTCATATGTCGCACAAGAACTGCAAATCTGCAAAAGACTGCCTCTGAACTGCGCTCAACTGGAACAAACAAACCACGGGCCTATGACTTAAAGCATCAGCTACCACAATCTTCTTGCCACGGGTAATAAAGGATCTCACAATCACAATCCTTCACAAGCTCCACCCAACGACGCTGTCTTTGTTAGTTATATGTATGCCCTAGAGGCCATTACTATACATAGGATGTATATTGTAGTGGATACTTGGACATATATAGGGATAACTTTCTTGCTCGATATGATAGTATGCTATCTGGTTACTCTTTACCTTAACGTGTACACTGATTGTCTCTCTGTTACATGTTGGTAAAGCCCTTAGGATGTGTACTTGACTACCTGGACTATGATGCGGATCATACTAGTGGGGACGTGGTAGTCCATAAGTATATCCTTCAAAGTCCCTAGTCGTGGGTGTATTGAGACGGGGCATCGATATACCAGAGTAGACTAGCGTATACCTTCTCGACCCATACAGATGGGCGATGGATGATCCCATATCCATTGGTGTTTGACATCAGAGATGATATACGGGTGCTCATTGGAGACTAGGTACACTGGACGGACTCGCCGAGAACTCCCAGTTGCTATTATACCTTACGTCAGATGGCAGTTCTCTGGTGACACTGGTACAGGTTAGTCTGTAGACCCGAGATCGTCATAGAGTCTTGTGTGATTCCCTCTGTGCTTTGATTTCCACTTTATTACGTCCAAGAGGGCGTGCAAAACGGTGGTTTTTGGGTACAGTCCCGAATCACATGGAGGCGATGAGCGATAGGAGGGGTTTCGTCTCTCCCGGTATAGGGAGTTGATGTTGCGCTGTGCTCGATTGGCTATAACAGGAAGTCCTTGGCCAAGGCTACTTTAGGGATTTACTGGTAAGTGTTACCAGTAGTTTCTCGACCCGTTATAAGCCTCATATCGACACGACTTATCGAGTTATTGGGGTCTGACGTTTACCACCCCTAGACGAGGTATGCGACATATCAGACGAACAGACCGGACTGTACGGCAGTGTTACTGGTTGGATTCACAGGAGTGTGAGCAGGCTTGCTCGTTGATCTTCTGATCGCTCAATGCCCGGGTGGCCGTTACGTTTAGCAGACTGCTTGCGGCTTGTGGGTGTTTGATATGATCATCACCTGCTGCCGGCGTATTGACGAGTCTTTAGAGTCCTACACATGGGTTTCCTGGCTCAAGCGAAACGAAATAGGAGCGCATATGAGATATGTGCGGGACTGAGAATAATACCAGTATGTGATACTGTATTCTATTCTCGCGATTTGTATCATCGGTCGGTTATATGTGATATAGCCGGGTTACCGAATCAAGTGTTGATTCGATACATTGATACACTTGATATTAGTCGGTTATATACGATATGACCGAATCGTTAAATCAAGTGTTGATTTAATGATTTAATGCATAATTATATATTTGATATATTACTTTACATTAACTAGTATTGGTTTGCTTAAGATTGATTTTCTCACTTGAATGTGCACATTGTTTATATGCGATATATGCAAGTGTACATGTTTGTATCATGCTTGATGATACAAACAAGTTGTGTGTATGAGACTTGAACCAAATCAAGGTTAGATTAGGGTTTACTATTTTCCTAAGCATATAACAAAAGAGTGTGACTTTGGTCAAAGTTATCAAGCTTCATGAAGCTTGATAAACATTGACAAAGTCAACTCTTTTGTCATAAGTTTAAAGATATTAGTTAACCCAACCTTTAACCTAATGGTTTGGTTAAATCTCTACATAAGTTAAGCATGAGGGATTAACTCAACCATGGTGCCATTATTTATTGGATAAGTTTCATTTTGGATATTGATTCATATGATTCTTTTCTTCTTCTTCATCTTGATCAAGCTCACAAAAGCTTGAGAGCTCCAATGGTGCTATGAGAAAAAGAGTGAGAAATCCAATTCTAAAGTGAACCCACTTCCTATTTCTTCTTCCTCTACCACTTGCCATGTAGTATAGGGTGTTCTCTTCACAAAGTTTTCGATCAAGTGAAGGAATAGCTTGAGTTTGAGTCTCCCCGACGTAGATCATCTTCGGCCTCAAAGTCAATGACCTAGCCCGATCATTTCTCCGACGAAACCATCGCTAGAGTCCGGGATCCCGATGATCGCAGCGGAGGGACGTCAACACGGAGCTAAAGAAATGGTGAACCGGATCTACAAAGGTTGTATTTCCATTCACTTAGCAATAAAGTTGTTTACTTGCTCGCTTTTCGCCTAATCTCTAGTTAACGATCTTGCATAGGATTCTTAGGCACATGAAAAATTTGAATTTGGCCTGGTTGATGCCTTGTTGAACCTCTTGAGTGTGCCTAGTAACCCTACAGTGGTATCAGAGCCTAGCTAGAGCATTAGGCGATGTGTTAACAAAGTTAAAACCCCGATCGAACCCGAATACGACATTTCAAACCCCTCTCTGTACATTTTTTAAAATCTGGGTTTTTCCAGAATTAAAAATACCTAAAAAATTCAGCAGGCTAATATAAGAATTATGGTGAAACACGATAACCTAATACGTCCAAACCGCCGTGGAACCGCGACCGTACCGCGGATCCGCGGCAGTACAGGGGTGTTAGGTACTTTTAATTTCACTATAATTTCTATTTCTGTGACTTATATTTTATGGGTATTTTTAAACTGACACAAGTGTTGAGTATTCTGGGGTTTATTTTGTAATCGACGATTCGATCGGGAATTTTAAATTCGTTATTGTTTTTCCGGATATTTTAGAACATGTTAAAAAGTTTGACCGGATATAAATACCCACTTTTTCCCCAGTCGGGAAATTTCCAAGTGTTGGATCTTTCCGTAGTTTAAGAACGTTCGAAGTGTAGGGTTCCTAGGCACTCTCAAGAGGTCTCACAAGGCATCAACCATGCCAATTTCAAAAATTACGGTGCCGAGAAACCCTAGACTACAGATCGTTAGCTAGATGTCTAGGCGAAAGAAGCAACAAGTAAACTACTTTACTAAGAGTACGGAAATACAACCTTTGTAGATCCGGTGCTCCACCTCCATAGCTCCGCAATGAAGTCTCCTCGCTGTCCAAGTCGAACCCCGGACTCTAGCGTCGGCTTCATCGGAGAATGGACGGGCTAGGTCATCGACGACGATGCCGAAGATGATCTACGTCGAGGCATCGCTAGATCAAGCTCCAACTTCACCAAGTCCAAAAACTTGTGAAGAAAACACACTCTACTACTTGGCAAGAGGTAGAGGATGAAGAAATAGGAAGTGGGTAGACTTTAGAATTGGATTTCTCACTTGTTTTCATCAATCACCATTGATGAAGTAAGCTTCTTCATGGAAGAAGAAGATGATAATGTTATGATAAGTTGTTAGAAAAAAGAAAATAAAAGAATACTTATCATAAGCAAACCATGGTCAAGTGTAGAGAATTGACTAAGGTTAGATGAAGGGTTAGGGTTAAACATGAAGACAAAATGGTCACTTGGTCAAAGCTTCATAATACAAACAAAGTTAGCAACCATTTTCTCTTTATGCTTTCCTTTTTCCAAAATGAATAAATAGATAAATAAATGAGAAAAGGAAATGAAACCCTAACCACTTAAGTAACCATAGTTTAATTCTTTACACAAACCCAAACTAGCATGTATCATCAAACATGATACAATCTTATGTACAAAAGTATATCACATATACAATGTGCACAAACCAAGAGAGAAAATCCATTTAAAGTGAACCGATACTAGTTAATGCAAAGTAATATATCAAATATATAATTATACTGTAAGTGTACGCTAGCGCCCCGGCAGTCTACAGACGCCAAAATGCGGAACAAAACTTTTAAACTGGCGCTATCGAATACTTTAACCCGGATCTGCCATTATTGCTAAACTAACAAACTGTAAAGAGTGTAGAAAGGTTATACCGAACGATCCGAGTCCTTCGTTCTTCAACCATCATCCCACGCTCCGTTGCGGCTGCTCCGATCTCGTCGATCTCCGATTCCTTCGTCGAGGTGGCACCACATGATCGATTCTTTAAACGGGCTCCCGCCTCTGACTTGAGGCAACTCGATCGTCAAGTTTGCTAAAAGAGACGACCAAGAATGATGTAGAGAATGAGTAGATGACTTTGTCTCACTTCGTCCAAATCCGTGGACGATCGGTTAATGAAGTTGCCGTGGAAATCGGGTGATGGAATGAAATGAACTGTAAAATTCCATACACCCCGAATACTGTCATATCTTTTCTACAAATGAAATCAACAACCATGAGAGAGAGAGGAGGGGGCCGGCCTCTTATAAAGAGAGGGGGGGTGACCGTAGGAGCAAAGAGGGTGACGTTAAGAAAATATCATATGTGAACACAAATTAAATATCTTGCATAAAGATCTTAAGCAAAATAAGAATGTAATGAAATCAAAGCATGAGTCACTTAGCCTTGTCACAAATTCTAGAACCTTCTAGAACCTTCTAGAAGCACGACTCACTCTCATCCAAGAAAAGATAAATCCGCCTTTAACCAAATGTTAAAAGACGGCTGATAGAAAACTGGAAACTGGCAACTTCCAAAAGCGATCCTGAAACGACTTTCAGAATAACCCCGAAACTGTATAAATATACCCGCATTTGTATTACGACCGAATACAAATGCAACTGAGACAAAGATATTATACCTACTCAATATAATACTCGGATCCGGCTTAAACCAAAGCCGACCAGTATCATCTGCCCGAAAACTGACACGTGCGTAAACGCACGTGCATTTTCCGAACCCTGCCATAAAACCATACGGCCTCTACAACGTTTCGCCCGAACTTTGGAAACTGTCTGTGGGGGACTCTAATGACTCGTCAGTACCCTGGCAGTGGGTTTAACCACAAACCGTCAGCGGCACTAGCTATGCGTAACGGCTGCCCATGGACTGACCTCAAGGGTGGCCGAGGAGCGAACTCAAGGGAGACCGATGAGCGAACTCCTCCGAAAACCCTACTGAGCCTAACAGTGACAATGTATATACAGTCCGGTCCGTTCGTCAATGAGTATCGCATATCCGCCTAGGGGGCTAGTAACGTCAGACCCCCAAAAGCAGTATAAGTCGTGTCGGAGTATAGCCCAATAACACCCTGAGATACTACTGGAGTACCTACCAGTAAATCTCCTGCCATGGCCATGGACTTTGTGTAATGGCTCTCCTAGACACAGCACGACCTCGCCCCCAATACCGGGAGAGACGAATCCCCTGCCGATCCGCTCACGTGCTTCCATATGGCTCGGGACTGTACCCAAAAACTACCTGTTTGCACGACTCCTTTGAGCCGTGGTAGGGTAGAAATCAAAGCGCAGTGGGAACTCACACGAGACAAATGACGACCTCAGGTCGATGAACTAACCTGTACACATGTCACCAGGGAACTGCTATCTGACGATAGATATAATACTAACTAGCAGATTCCCGGCGAGTCCTGTCCGGTGTACTCATAACCCAATGAGCACCTGTATACATCTTAGGTGATCCAACTGAAACCAGTGGCTTGTGAGACCGGCCACCGCCCCTCGTCGGGGTCTCGACTGTACACACTAGTCTACTCCGGAGTATCGATGCCCTGTCTCGAAACTCCCATGACTAGGGACCACAATTAAGGATATGCATATAAACTACCCAACTCTCACGTATATGATCGCCATCATACTGTTGGTAGTAAAGCAAGATCCTAAGGGCTCTATCAAAGTGTAACATGCAATCAGTCACCTGAACATGTACACGACTGATAAAGGCAAACCAGATAGCATACTATCATCTCGAGTAAGACTGTCCTACCGGGATAGGTCCTCCGCAATCATTGCAATCACGTACCTGCGATCCAATAATTGACTATGAGGGCACTATCTCCAACAATCTCCCACTTGCACTCAAGGCTAATATTGCGATGTCGACTACTCACAGCCCGTGTGAAACCGAACATCCAACTCCTCTACTAATCAGTTTCACAAAGCCCGTTTGTAAAACTATTGTGTTCGAGAAATAGCCTCAGTGAGTGGATCCGCCTAGAAGTATCTTTCTATATCTCTCTTAATCTCAAGTTCGCGGAGAAAACCATCTCCCGAATTGAGTAATACCTGTCTTATAACATGTCTGGATATCTGATGGGACCTTAGTTCATAAATGAACTCCATATCCAAACTTCTTAGACAGAATCGATCACTGAACCTAATCAGTATCGGGCACCTTGCTTCCCACAGTATCCTCTTGGACCACCTGTCCATAATACTGTCCCTCTTCGTCAGAGGGAAAAACTATAACTCTGACAATCTCTCTGTCAACCATGTCACCTTTGAAGCTTGGAATGATAACCGTCTCCCGAAGGAGGCTGCCGTCATCAAATCCGTAGAATATGTACTTATGTTCTAAACCTGCTTCCTTATGTTTCTCCAGGATTGGATTAATACAAACTTATTGCATCTAGTGCAAAACCAACATTTGGTGTGGTACTTGACATCTCATGATTGACTCAATTGCCTAAGCAAGTGATCTGCCAATCATGCACATCCCTCTCCCCTTTAGTCTATAAGACACCTTTAGAGAGGGTGACTCCATCACCTGCAGGTACACCACCATGCTAGGAGTCAACTATTCCAAAAACCATTAGAATATTTGTCAAAGTACCCACATTGGGAAACTACCCAAATCCAGATCTAAAACCATAGATCCAGAAACCAGAATGTCAAATATTATATCCATATCCTGTCTGGAGAAAAAACTGTGTGACGACCATAGTTCAACCGATCGTAGTATAGGAATTTTACTTCCTACTCTGTGTATGTCATCCAGATACCATGACATCACACCCTACTACCTTCTTAACTGATCCATCCCCTATTCTGATTGAAGTCAAACCCATGACTGTCACATCAAAAAATAGATGATCTATCTCTGCTATAACTGCTCAAGTCTATAAATAGATATAAGCATCTTGCCCACTATGCTTCCGTTGCTCCCACTGACTACGACAACCCTCCTACCGGGTCTCATATCCTGGAACAACAGTAGTGTCAAGTCTTGGTAGACAAGAACCTCCCTGTCACCGTCCTTGAGGCTACCGAAGTACCTCTCGGGTGTCTGAGGTTACCTACCATACCTGCGGAGTGGTTATTGGAATGTCAAACCAGATTGAATGTATAGGTCCTATTAAATTTTCCGTAATCGTTCGCGGTTCTGGAATCACTTCCAGTTCTACCATACTCCCACTACTGTTTTCTGAAAAAGATCCATTTTTACTAAAACTGTGGCGAGTCAAGAACAATATCACTATTGATCTTCCAAATGGTAGAATATCAACCCTTGTCATAGCCAGGGTCAACCCACAAACAGCCACTACAGAAACGTGCCCTGAGTTATCCAGAGTCTGGTTTTAAGCATAAGCTGGACAACTCCCCGTACCTTAATTTCTTTTAAGCTACGATCCATTCTATATCCAATACAGAAACTTTAGCACTTATTTAATTGGAACCATATTCAAATCATGCAGCTGTCTCCAGTGCATATCATCTTAATGGAAAGAGACTAATCAGCATTACTCAACTTAGGAATCCATCCAATTATGAGCAACCTGAAAGAGAAACACGTTTCTCAAAACCATCACTATCATCTGAATACCAATCATAAGAATCTACATCTTCGATCTCTTTGAAGAATCCCGATACTTGTGATACCTGGTTCTCTACTTTATTCTTATACCCACAACTTCTCAAAACTTAGACCATGTATTTATACGAAACACTCGTCTAAATACTAGAGAAGTTATAAGTAAACAGAACATAGTACGAGGACCTACCCCTTTGTCCTGATGGACACTGGACAACATACAATACTCTGTATAAGTCCGCTGAGTTAAACAACTCAAAACCTGTGCGTTGTAGGTGGAAAACTGTACCCTGGCGATTTCCTCAAATATCACCAATTACAACGAATTCCGATATAATGAGGATAATCACCTAATTCCCAATATTTTACTCCCACTCATCATCTGTAAAACCATACAGATATGAGAATGAAACCTGGTAAATACATACCCTTGGAGTAAGTGTCTAATCGGGAAAAACAGTTTTTCTTTAACAATGCACTGAAACATGAAAATATTTTGTAGGGGTATCCTGGTATTCATAGCAATGCCTCTTCCATAATCCAATTCATGACTTCAACCGTATATCTCTTTGCCATCTCTCCAAATCCCCTTTATTTGTCTTTAGTCGTTACCTTCTGTACACCATCGTTAGGCTAAATGGTTTTCTTCCTTCCCTACCGTTCGGCACCAGCCTATGGTTTGGAAGAAGACTATCCAGTAAGCATAATAGGTGTACCCTCCTAAACCAAGGAGTACTCGCATATCGAGAGAAGGTGACGATAAAAGACAACTGAATAATACCTTATTCTTTTTAAAGGTGAAATAGGAGCGGCGATGAAGTACGCGGTTTTGGTCGTGAATGATATCAGTCGCAATTTGCTTTGCCCTCTTTCTAATCCCTTTATTTTGTCTTTACATATTACCTTCTGCACACCCTACTTAGGCTAATTGGTTTTCTTCATTCCCTACCTTTCAGCACCAGCCTATGGTTTGGAATAAGACTATCCAATAGGCGTAATAGGTGTACTCTCCTAAACCAAGGAGCTCGCGCAACCTGAGAGAAGGTGATAATAAAAGACAACTGAATAAACCAATTCTATTTCTCCTGAACCTGGATCCATCCCCGAAGAAGTCCCTTCGAGTTCGTATATAACCATACGATGGCTCTATCCAATGGAAGTGGATATCCGTAGTAATACGGGTGTTCTGAGAAATTCAAAGGGTAAAAGAAGGAGTGGCAATGACTTATGCAACTCAGACAATCCAAAAGCCAGTATTTTAAGAAGGTTTGGTCAACTTGGTCACTGAGTCATAGTCTAGGGTCGGTCAAAGGTCGCTGCCAAAGAGAGAGAGAGAAAAGAAACACTCTGCGTGCACTCTATCCTAGATCAGAATGGTCATCACTTTATCTAATCCGGAAACCTCCCACTGTCCTGTCAAATTCTCCTCCAAACCTAAAGAAGAATCAATCGGGATCACCCGAAGAGTAAACCAACTCATCAGTGGGAATCGGGATCCAACTCTCATCGCATGATAACGTGATGGAATGCATCCACGTTACTCATACTCCAGATGGTATGCGCATACTTGGCAAGTTTCAGTTTTTTTTTTAGAAACTCCCGATATGATTTTTGCCCCATGCTCTTATAACCTTGGCTTTGGTCAAAATGTCATAAGTCACATGCCAAGTTCTACCCGTCACTATCTTGTCAATTTGAACCCACCCGCACATGCCCCTGACTTTGGCCAATCGGCAGAACGACTGTCCCAAACTAACTCATCTATCTATGCAACAATTGAATACCCAGCAGCTACCAAACACTATGCCTTAACTTTGGCTAAAATACATAGCTTGAATACTACTGAATACCCAAAAGAAGTGACGGAGGGCTACGGCTGGTTTTTGGCGAAAAACCTTTAGCGTAGTGAACTTGATATCGCTGAAGGAACATGATAGCTTTTTAAAATATAATGGCGAAAACCTTTTGCTAAAGAGGTCACTCCCGGTAAAGGGATCTCGGCTCTTTCCTCGTGGAATGAGGTGCAGGATATTCTACTGAATACCGCTATGCAAAGCAACTTGTAATCGACTATAGTAAAGTTATTACTCTGACGCAAAATTCTGTCCAAGGGGTCAGTCCCGGTGAAGGGATATCGGCCCTTGCCCCGTCGAATGAGGTGCAGGATATTCCACTGAATACCGCTATGCATAACAAAAGGAAACGTCTTTGTAACAACACTTTTTAAATTTGTTCCAACAACTGTAAACAGGTTTGTTTTAACTTTGCATTGATCAGAATCAACGCAGTCCCATCATTTAATCACACCAGAAAAGAACGAAAATAACATGTACGTATATGCCATCCGCATTCGTCACTGGGTCCCGTCATCACTCGTTAGGTTACTTAACTAACGACAGAGCGGGGACTGGACTAGCGCGGGTGTAAAACATATACAACATCTAATAGTATATAAACCAATATACAATAATCGCTCCAGGCATGATTGTAAGCAACATTACAGAAAAGTAATAAGCATCACAGAACAATACAGATATCTGGGATCCCCGAGTTTCACAGAGCCGCTTCTGAAACCCGACGTTCCCCTGTCGTGTGGATAGCCTGTGCAATGAAACGTAGACCCCTACGGGTGCGGCAAGTTACCCGCCAAAACCTGAAGCGAGGCAGCCTCCTACAGCATAGTGAATGGACCACCCAGCACTTTACGGAATCCGGTAGCTTGAGCACCCCTCCTTGGGTCAACCTGTACCCCTACGAGTGCGGCGAATAGTCTGCCAATTCTAGAGTGGGGCCCCTCTGCCTCTCAAAGCCATGAGATGCGGACCCGTTGCTTCTCAGAACCCGGCTATCCGTGCACTCCGTCTCGGGGCAAAACCTAGTACAGTAATGAAAAATAGTACAATAGGTACATCGACCGCAACCTGGTCGTGCCCCAAAAAGAATATTATACAACAAGCAGTGACGGCTGTCCACAAGTTGGACGCTCGTCCCGCAATATCAAATGTACAAATAAACACAAACTGTACTACCATTGCACACTGCTATCCACCACGACAAATCCGCAACATCACAGCACAACACAGAACATCAACGCGAATGTCACGTTCGCAAACCCGTCTAAAAGAACTATAGCAATTAAACGCGGTTTACCGATCAAATGACATTCCCGGTCGGAGATATAATGTAAGCACTGTAAACTAACGTGTTTAAATTTCGATCGACCAAAGACCAAATATCAAAAAGTGGGCCCCACTGCTTACTGGTGAACAGTAACAAAACCTAGGCCAAAACGATATTTACCAAAAACCCCAAAATCAAACCAAGAACCCACTGTGAAAATTTGGGGCCACGAGCTCACTGTGTGGCCGCGGATGCGCGGTCAAACCATAGGTTTGACCGCGTTTCCGCGGCTGTCCCATCGAATCACGTGCCCAAATTTCTACGTCGTTCAAATAAAAGCCTGCACAGTATTCTGAGATGTGTAGAATAATTTTATCAGACCGTTTAAAAACAACAGAAACTGTCAAGTTGTAATTTTGTGATTTTTGATTTCCGGTCGGATCGATGTTTTAAACGCGTTAGCAAAAGTTAGTATAGCAAAATGGTGAGGCTCTGATACCACTGTAAGTGTACGCTAGCGCCCCGGCAGTCTACAGACGCTAAAATGCGGAACAAAACTTTTAAACTGGCGCTATCGTATACTTTAACCCGGATCTGCCATTATTGCTAAACTAACAAACTGTAAAGAGTGTAGAAAGGTTATACCGAACGATCCGAGTCCTTCGTTCTTCAACCATCATCCCATGCTCCGTTGCGGCTGCTCCGATCTCGTCGATCTCCGATTCCTTCGTCGAGGTGGCACCACATGATCGATTGTTTAAACGGGCTCCCGCCTCTGACTTGAGGCAACTCGATCGTCAAGTTTGCTAAAAGAGACGACCAAGAATGATGTAGAGAATGAGTAGATGACTTTGTCTCACTTCGTCCAAATCCGTGGACGATCGGTTAATGAAGTTGCCGTGGAAATCGGGTGATGGAATGAAATGAACTGTAAAATTCCATACACCCCGAATACTGTCATATCTTTTCAACAAATGAAATCAACAACCATGAGAGAGAGAGGAGGGGGCCGGCCTCTTATAAAGAGAGGGGGGGTGATCGTAGGAGCAAAGAGGGTGACCTTAAGAAAATATCATATGTGAACACAAACTAAATATCTTGCATAAAGATCTTAAGCAAAACAAGAATGTAATGAAATCAAAGCATGAGTCACTTAGCATTGTCACAAATTCTAGAACCTTCTAGAACCTTCTAGAAGCACGACTCACTCTCATCCAAGAAAAGATAAATCCGCCTTTAACCAAATATTAAAAGACGGCTGATAGAAAACTGGAAACTGGCAACTTCCAAAAGCGATCCTGAAACGACATTCAGAATAACCCCGAAACTGTATAAATATACCCGCATTTGTATTACGACCGAATACAAATGCAACTGAGACAAAGATATTATACCTACTCAATATAATACTCGGATCCGGCTTAAACCAAAGCCGACCAGTATCATCTGCCAGAAAACTGACACGTGCGTAAACGCACGTGCATTTTCCGAACCCTGCCATAAAACCATACGGCCTCTACAACGTTTCGCCCGAACTTGGGAAACTGTTTGTGGGGGACTCTAATGACTCGTCAGTACCCTGGCAGTGGGTTTAACCACAAACCGTCAGCGGCACTAGCTATGCGTAACGGCTGCCCATGGACTGACCTCAAGGGTGGCCGAGGAGCGAACTCAAGGGAGACCGATGAGCGAACTCCTCCGAAAACCCTACTGAGCCTAACAGTGACAATGTATATACAGTCCGGTCCGTTCGTCAATGAGTATCGCATATCCGCCTAGGGGGCTAGTAACGTCAGACCCCCAAAAGCAGTATAAGTCGTGTCGGAGTATAGCCCAATAACACCCTGAGATACTACTGGAGTACCTACCAGTAAATCTCCTGCCATGGCCATGGACTTTGTGTAATGGCTCTCCTAGACATAGCACGACCTCGCCCCCAATACCGGGAGAGACGAATCCCCTGCCGATCCGCTCACGTGCCTCCATATGGCTCGGGACTGTACCCAAAAACTACCTGTTTGCACGACTCCTTTGAGTCGTGGTAGGGTAGAAATCAAAGCGCAGTGGGAACTCACACGAGACAAATGACGACCTCAGGTCGATGAACTAACCTGTACACATGTCACCAGGGAACTGCTATCTGACGATAGATATAATACTAACTAGCAGATTCCCGGCGAGTCCTGTCCGGTGTACTCATAACCCAATGAGCACCTGTATACATCTTAGGTGATCCAACTGACACCAGTGGATTGTGAGACCGGCCACCGCCCCTCGTCGGGGTCTCGACTGTATACACTAGTCTACTCCTGAGTATCGATGCCCTGTCTCGAAACTCCCACGACTAGGGACCACAATTAAGGATATGCATATAAACTACCCAACTCTCACGTATATGATCACCATCATACTGTTGGTAGTAAAGCGAGATCCTAAGGGCTCTATCAAAGTGTAACATGCAATCAGTCACCTGAACATGTACACGACTGACAAAGGCAAACCAGATAGCATACTATCATCTCGAGTAAGACTGTCCTACCGGGATAGGTCCTCCGCAATCATTGCAATCACGTACCTGCGATCCAATAATTGACTATGAGGGAACTATCTCCAACATATACATTAAATCATTAAATCAACACTTGATTTAATGATCCGGTCATGTCGCACACAACCGACTAGTATACAATGTATCGGCTTATCGAATCAATCCTTGATTCGATAACTAGGTTATATCGCATACAACCATTCGATACATTCATCGCGAGAATAGAATATGGTATCACATACACGCATTATTCTCGGTCCCGCACATATCTCATATGCGCTCCTATTTCGTTTCGCTTGAGCCAGGAAATCTCTGTGTAGGACTCTAAAGACTCGTCAATACGCCGGCAGCAGATGATGATCATATCAAACACCCACAAGCCGCAAGCGGTCTGCTAAACGTAACGGCCACCCGGGTATTGAGCGATCAGAAGATCGACGAGCAAGCCCGCTCACACTCCAGTGAATCCAACCAGTAACACTACCGTACAGTCCGGTCTCGTCGTCTGATATGTCGCATATCTTGCCTAGGGGTGGTAAACGTCAGACCCCAATAGCTCGATAAGTCGTGTCGATATGAGGTCTATAACAACTCGAGAAACTACTGGTAACACTTACCAGTAAATCTCCGCAACCCTGGCCAGGGATTTCCTGTTATAGCCAATCGAACACAGCGCAACATCAACCCCCTATACCGGGAGAGACGAATCCCCTCCTATCGCTCATTGCCTCCATATAACTCGGGACTGTACCCAAAAACCACCATTTTGCACGCCCTCTTGGGCGTGGTAAGATGGAAATCAAAGCACAGTGGGAACCACACAAGACTCTATGACGATCTCGGGTCAACAGACTACTCTGTACCAGTGTCACCAGAGAACTGCCATCTGACGTAAGGTATAATACCATCTGGGAGTTCTCGGCGAGTCCGTCCAGTGTACCCAGTCTCTACTGAGCACCCGTATATCATCTCTGATGTCAAACACCGATGGATATGGGATCATCCATCGCCCATCTGTATGGGTCGAGAAGGTACACGCTAGTCTACTCTGGTATATCGATGCCCCATCTCGATACACCCACGACTAGGGACTTTGAAGGATGTACTTATGGACTACCATGTCCCCACTAGTATGATACTCATCATAGTACAGGTAGTCAAGTACACATCCTAAGGGCTTTACAAACATGTAACAGAGAGACAATCAGTATACATGTTAAGGTAAAGAGCAACCAGATAGCATACTATCATGTCGAGCAAGAAAGTCCTCCCTAAATATGTTCCAGCATCCACTACAATATACATCCTATGTACAGTAATGGCCTATAGGGCATACATATAACTAACAATCTCCCACTTGCACTAGGGCCATCTGTAGCAGTGGTTGTAGTATCTCATACTCAACCATCCCATAAAAGTCTCTCTCTGGGAATAGGCCTTCGTGAGTGGATCCGCCGTGTTATCCTCTGAGTCTACTCTCCTAACCTCCATCCCTTAGAGATCAACCATCTCCATGATCAGGTGATACTGCCTTAGAATATGTCTGGATCACTGATGGGACCTGCGTTCCTTGGCATAAGCCACAACTCCATTGTCACACAATGGGAGGAACATAGTTCATCTCATGAACCAATATACACACAAACAGCCTCTTTGGTAGCATCTTAAGTAGCGATGTATCCTGCCTTTATCGTCTAGTATGTCACGGTATCTAGCTTGGAACTCTTCCAACATACCGTCCCTTTACTGAGGGTAAAGACAATGCCTGCTACTGACATTCAGTCGTCTTTATCACCCTGGAACCTTTCCAGTGATTTTCCCCAGGATCGATTGATACCATCTCACTACTACTAGTGAGATTCCTAACATCCAATTAGATCTATCTCATAGATCCAAAACCCAGGATTTAGTAGGTATCACTTTGATCCTATATGGAGAATCATTGTGATAAGCGGAGATTGATCGAGCGTAGCATAGGAAACTCTTTCCCTATCAAGAGTATGTCATCCACGTACTATACGAGGATCACCACCATACTCCCTACTACCTTTTTGTTTATACAAGGTTCATCTACCATTTTGATGATGTCAAACTCTTTGACTAATCCATCAAAACAGATGTTCCAACTCCGCGATGCCTGCTTTAATCCTATAAAGCATCTTGCACACGTTTCCGTTGCTCCCACTGTCTATGAAGCCCTCTGGCGGTGTACTTATAGACGCACTCTTCTAAAACATCATTTAGAAAAGCAGTCATGACACCCAACCACCAGATATCGTAGTCATGGTATGTAGCCGTGGCAAGTAGGATCTGGATGGACTTAAGCATAGGTACTGGAAAAGGTTTCATCATTATCCACGCCTGGTCAATGACGAAAACCTTTAACAAGTCTAGCTTTGAAAGTCTCAACTTTTCCATTTACACCAAGTAATCTTCTCAAGATATACTTGCTCCTGATGGGGATTTAACCCTTCAGATATAGTAACCAAAGTCCATACTTTGTTGGTGTATAAGGATTCCATCTCAGATCGATAAACATCCAGCCATTCTTACAGAGTCTCACTCCTGATGTCCAGCTCGAAACTAATTGGGTCATCATCTCATGATGTAATCCTCGCTCCCACTGTCATAGAGAAACCGAAGCATCTCTCTGGTGGGTGAGGAACCCTACTAGATCGGCGGAGAGGCTGAGGTTCGTTGGTTTCTACTGAATCCTTTGGTTCTATCAAATCATCAGCTGCAGTTTGTATAGCTGGAACCTTTCCAGTTCTACATTACAGACTTTGCCTCGAACTTGTCCGGATTATGCTTTTAGACATAGGCCGGACAACCCCAAATCTTAACTAACTTAAGACATGGGCTCTTCCCATTCCATATCACATATGAAACGGTAGGCAACTGATTTGATTAGAACCCTATTCAATAGGTATGCAACTTCTCAAGTGCATAACCCCTTATGGAAAAAGGTAACTCAGTAGTACTCATCATAGAGCACACCATATCAAATAGGGTGTATCTGCTCCGCCCCGACATACCATCTGTGTAATGGTGTATTCGGAGGAGTAATGCTCAGAGAGAATCTCATTCTCCTTTAGAATAGTCCAGGATTTCCGTGCTCAAGTATTCTCCTCCTCAATCTCATCAAAGGACATAATACTTATACCCGTATTGGTTCTCTACTTCTAACTTATATTCTATGAATATCTCAAAAGGTTCGGACGCATGTTTCAACAGGAACATATGACTGAATCTTGAGAGATCATCAGAGAATGTAATGAAGTATAAAGAACCGGTCTTAGCATGTGTAGACAGGGGACCTTACATACATCAACATTTATCAATCCCAAGAGTTCATTAACTTTTTCTCTGTTTCCAATAAACAGAGCTGGTGTCATTATATCTTTGTGACATGACTGGCAAGTTTCACAAGATGTAAATTCAAACTGATTTAAATATGCATCTATATGTAACTTCAGCTAGTCGGGTCGCATTGATATGACCTAGTCTACAATACCTCAAGAAGGATTCGTTCATTTCTGAACTCTTTCTCTTGTGTGTGTTCAGTATACGAAGAACTGTAGTTTGATTTAGAACATTAATGCTTTTAGATAACGTGCCTGAACTGATCAACTTTTGATATAGGAAATGTTCAAAACATTATCCAACAATACAAAATTTTATCGTTTCTTTACTAATAAAGAGACAGATATGATTTTGTATATCAGGTTCGGTATCTAATAGCATTCGTTCAGAATCAATGTATTACAATACAGGGTGACAGTGACCAACAGACTTGGCTGCAACTCTTGCCCCGTTTTCTGCCTCATGAAACTTATCACTCGTTCTCATTTTTCTACCCTTTTGTAGCCCTATGTAAAAGATTACATATCTGGGATCCTGATCTGGTATCATATACTCAGGATGCAGAGGATACTGAGAAACAGTTCTTTGTAATGAACATACCCGAAGATGATGCATCAGCATGCACTCTCTTCGTTTGGGCGGCACGGGAAATCTGGTATTCCCCAATTTCCTGCTCTGTCTTATAACAATTATAAGTTGGAGCGGGACCAACGTTCCCCAGCTCAGTATAACAAGCGGGTTCGGTCAATAATCCGTATTATTATCTTGATTAAGGCGTGATATGGTCGCTACCTTGAGAGAGAGAGAAGAAAACACTCAGCGTGCGCTCTTGCAAGAATAGATTGGTTAATATTTTATCTAATCAGGATGGCTCCCACTGCTTTTTATCAAATCTTCCTTCAAACCCTAAAAGGAAAGACTAGCCGGGATTAATTACACACTACAAGTTCGCCAATCTTTCAGCCAGGCCAGTGTCGGTACTTTGAGGGAGGTCCCCCGTGCTTTCGCACGAACCTAATTAATGTAAACCTCGTTTTCCCAGAGGCGTAACCTCGTTAACACCTTTCTAGACACCTACTTGATCGGCTAATTGTAATGTGTAAAACTCTCCCAGGAGTAACTCTTACTCGCAGCGGGTATCGGGATCCAACTATCTCATAGAAGGTAAGCAATCTCATTGCAAATTTCAACACTTGAAATTCCCGATAATATTTTGCCCCTAGCTTGCTATGACCTTGACGAAATCCAAAAAACCATAGCCCGCTAGTCAAGTTCAACCCGTACATTTCTTGATCGAATTAAACCCACCCGCATGACCCTTGACGAAAGCCAACAAAGCCGCACGACTACCCTAATCCAATCGCATCGTATGCTAGCAGATAAGCAGCATATAGCTACCACACACTACACCTTGACGAAAGCCATCAAATGCAGCACGAATACTATATACAACTTATCTGAAATGACGGAGGGCTACGACAGGTTTTTCTGAAAACCTATTGCGTAATGAACTTGATATCGTTGTAGAATCAAATGTTTTTAAAATGGTGTGTTTTTTTAGGCTTTTCTAGTTTTGCTAAAGGAGTCATTCCCGGTGAAGGGATCGTCGGTCCTTTCCTCGTCGAATGAGGTGCGGGATATATCATATATATCACTGTGGAAAGCAAAAACACTTAAAAGCAATCAAAAGACAAACCGAGTGTGTAGCATCTGCCAGTTATTGCTAAAGGAGTCACTCCCGGTGAAGGGATCTCGGTCCTTTCCTTATCGAATAAGGTGCAGGATATATCATATATACCGCTGTGCAAAGCAAGAACTGTAGCTACCTGTTTTATTTTGAAATTCGATTCTACAACATCTTAGGTTTCATTTATTTCATTAATCATATTAATGAAGTCCCATTATTTAATTACCTAAACATCACAGATAAATACGATGTACACTTATGCCATCAGCATTCGCCTCGATGTCCCCTCGATGTCCCCTCGATGTCCCCTCGTGCACCGTTAGGTTAGGTAACTAACGGCAGAGCAGGGCAGGGCTAGCACGGGTGTAAAACATAAGTAACGTCTATATAATATATCATATATACTATATACTGTATCTATCATAGAACATCACATGATCACATCACAGATATCGCAGCAGAAGAATCATATGAAATATTGGATATACTAGGACGTCCGTGTTTTCAATACGAGCCAGTATAAAACACGGATTCCACGGTCGTGATGAATAGCCAAACCCACACTCCAAGACTCCTACGAGAGCGGCAAGCAACCCTACCAACTCTGGAGTTAGGAGCCCTGGACTCGACTCCTCGAGTTGGTCTCCCACTGGACTCCAGAACTCGGTTACTTGTGCCCTCCTCCTTAGGTCAATCCTAGTGCGGAAAAGTAAATAATATACAAACGGTGACAACTTCCGCAACCTGGAAGTGCCCCAATAAAAGAATATTACATACAAGTTTTTACATGAATGAAAATGAAAAACACTCATCTCACATAAAAACCCCCGGCTATTCAACACGACGATCCAATATAACATATCCAGCAACACATAACATCACATGTCATCAACGTAAGTAAATATGCGCATCCCAATTGTCGTTGACATATAGCAACGAAACCGGCGATATCACATATTACACTTACGGTCACAGAAAAGAAAGTGTAAAACTACAACAGTTGGAATCCGCAACCACCTCAGACATCGCATGTCTGACCAAATGAATTACTTAGACATCGCATGCCTAACAATTATAAACCCCGCATTTTAGTCTCAAAATCGAAAACACTTTTCAATATCAAGTCGGGCAATTCAACAAGATTCCCGACATTTTGATCGAATGCTCGTCGCAAACTTTAGTAGACGGTCGCACCCCCGATACCGACGACGAAGTGCACCAAGGCGGAACACCGCTACCGGGAGCACCCGAACGGATGCTTTTGGCGACGGGGTTCTCCTACAGTCACTTGGTCGGGGCTATGGGGTGAGGCTGTCTATTAAGTTTATCCGGCGAGTATCCGCATACGCTACGTGATTGCGACGGACTTTTGATCACATCAAAATTCCGTGGCAACCGATCAAGTGAGACTAAACTGCTATGTTTATAACATTCATTCAGTTATCTCATAACTTATTGTGAATTCCAATTATTGTATCACATTCCAGATAATTAGAAAATGTTAAACTTTCCGATCGAACATTCAAACACCCAAGTTTTCCCGATACAGATCAACACATGAAATAAGTCTAACAACATTCAGTTCGTGCCTCAGTACCAACGGTCCAGTCGTAGAAGGGTCAAGCCAACGCCTCACATGTGGCACGCCGTACTGCCCCAAACCCGAAGGTTCAAAGGGTAGTTCAAGACGGTCACATAATCGAGTTAAGGTTTGTTGTCTTCTAGAGGGTCCATCGCGTTACTTGCACTACTTAGAACGTCGTTAAACTACGGAAAAATCCAACGCTTGGAAATTTCCCGACAGGGGAAAAATTGGGTATTTATATCCGGTCGAACTTTTTAACATATTCAAAATTACCCGGAAAAACACATAGACAAAGTTTGATAATCCAATCGAATGTTTGATTCCCAATACAACCCCAGAATACTCTTCTGTAGAGTCACAATAAAAATACCCCAGAAAATATAGCATTAAATTATATGAGTTACTGTGCAGAAATCATCATACAAGGGAACAGTACGGCCGCGGAACCGCCGCACCATGCATAGCACGTGCCGCGGTTCCGCGGTGGAAAAGTCGATTTAGGTCCTCGTATTTCACAGTAATTCAAATAACACCCTGCTTATTTTTCTGCATATTTTTAATTGACAAAAATCCAAAATTTTAGAAAATTTCCAGAGAGCATTTTGGGAATGGGTTTCGATGTTCGTTCGGATTTCAAACGTCATCTAGACTTCGCCTAAGGCTCTAGCCAGGCTCTGATACCACTGTAGGGTTCCTAGGCACTCTCAAGAGGTCTCACAAGGCATCAACCATGCCAATTTCAAAAATTACGGTGCCGAGAAACCCTAGACTACGGATCGTTAGCTAGATGTCTAGGCGAAAGAAGCAACTAGTAAACTACTTTACTAAGAGTACGGAAATACAACCTTTGTAGATCCGGTGCTCCACTTCCATAGCTCCGCAATGAAGTCTCCTCGCTGTCCAAGTCGAACCCCGGGCTCTAGCGTCGGCTTCATCGGAGAATGGACGGGCTAGGTCATCGACGACGATGCCGAAGATGATCTACGTCGAGGCATCGCTAGATCAAGCTCCAACTTCACCAAGTCCAAAAACTTGTGAAGAAAACACACTCTACTACTTGGCAAGAGGTAGAGGAAGTGGGTAGACTTTAGAATTGGATTTCTCACTTGTTTTCATCAATCACCATTGATGAAGTAAGCTTCTTCATGGAAGAAGAAGATGATAATGTTATGATAAGTTGTTAGAAAAAAGAAAATAAAAGAATACTTATCATAAGCAAACCATGGTCAAGTGTAGAGAATTGACTAAGGTTAGATGAAGGGTTAGGGTTAAACATGAAGACAAAATGGTCACTTGGTCAAAGCTTCATAATACAAACAAAGTTAGCAACCATTTTCTCTTTATGCTTTCCTTTTTCCAAAATGAATAAATAGATAAATAAATGAGAAAAGGAAATGAAACCCTAACCACTTAAGTAACCATAGTTTAATTCTTTATACAAAACCAAACTAGCATGTATCATCAAACATGATACAATCTTGTGTACAAAAGTATATCACATATACAATGTGCACAAACCAAGTGAGAAAATCCATTTAAAGTGAACCGATACTAGTTAATGCAAAGTAATATATCAAATATATAATTATACATTAAATCATTAAATCAGCACTTGATTTAATGATCCGGTCATGTCGCACACAACCGACTAGTATACAATGTATCGGCTTATTGAATCAATCCTTTATTCGATAACTAGGTTATATCGCATACAACCATTCGATACATTCATCGCGAGAATAGAATACGGTATCACATACACGCATTATTCTCAGTCCCGCACATATCTCATATGCGCTCCTATTTCGTTTCGCTTGAGCCAGGAAACCTCTGTGTAGGACTCTAAAGACTCGTCAATACGCCAGCAGCAGATGATGATCATATCAAACACCCACAAGCCGCAAGCGGTCTGCTAAACGTAACGGCCACCCGGGTATTGGGCGATCAGAAGATCGACGAGCAAGCCCGCTCACACTCCAGTGAATCCAACCAGTAACACTACCGTACAGTCCGGTCTCGTCGTCTGATATGTCGCATATCTTGCCTAGGGGTGGTAAACGTCAGACCCCAATAGCTCGATAAGTCGTGTCGATATGAGGTCTATAACAATTCGAGAAACTACTGGTAACACTTACAAGTAAATCTCAGCAACCCTGGCCAGGGATTTCCTGTTATAGCCAATCGAACACAGCGCAACATCAACCCCCTATACCGGGAGAGACGAATCCCCTCCTATCGCTCATTGCCTCCATGTTACTCGGGACTGTATCCAAAAACCACCGTTTTGCACGCCCTCTTGGACGTGGTAAGATGGAAATCAAAGCACAGTGGGAACCACACAAGACTCTATGACGATCTCGGGTCAACAGACTACTCTGTACCAGTGTCACCAGAGAACTGCCATCTGACGTAAGGTATAATACCATCTGGGAGTTCTCGGCTAGTCCGTCCAGTGTACCCAGTCTCTACTGAGCACCCGTATATCATCTCTGATGTCAAACACCGATGGATATGGGATCATCCATCGCCCATCTGTATGGGTCGAGAAGGTACACGCTAGTCTACTCTGGTATATCGATGCCCCATCTCGATACACCCACGACTAGGGACTTTGAAGGATGTACTTATGGACTACCATGTCCCCACTAGTATGATCCGCATCATAGTCCAGGTAGTCAAGTACACATCCTAAGGGCTTTACCAACATGTAACAGAGAGACAATCAGTATACATGTTAAGGTAAAGAGCAACCAGATAGCATACTATCATGTCGAGCAAGAAAGTCCTTCCTATATATGTCCCAGCATCCACTACAATATACATCCTATGTACAGTAATGGCCTCTAGGGCATACATATAACTAACACGAAGTAGTGCAAGTAACGCGATGGACCCTCTAGAAGAAAACAAACCTTAACTCGATTATGTGACCGTCTTGAACTGCCCTTTGAACCTTAGGTTTTGGGGCAGTACGGCGTGCCACATGTGAGGCATTGGCTTGACCCTTCTACGGCTGGACCGTTGGTACTGTGGCATGAAATGGATGTTTTTAGACTTATTTCATGTGTTGAGTAGTTTCGGGAAAACTTGGGTGTTTGATTGTTCGATCAGAAAGTTTAACATTTTCTATTTATCTGGAATTTGATACAATATTTGGAATCCACAAGTAGTTATGAGATAACTGATTTGAATGTTATAAACATAGCAGTTTAGTCTCACTTGATCGGTTGCCACGGAATTTTGATGCGATCAAAAGTCCGTCGCAATCACGTAGCGTATGTGGATACTCGCCGGTAAACTTAATAGTCAGTCATGCCCCATAGCCTCGACCAAGTGACTGTAGGAGAACCCCGTCGCTGAAAGCATCCGTTCGGGTGCTCGCGGTAGCGGTGTTCCGCCTTAGTGCACTTCGTCGACGGCATCCGGGGGTGCGGCCGTCTACTAAAGTTTGCGACGAGCATTCGATCAGTATATCGGGAATCTTGTTGAATTGCCCGACAAGATATTGAAAAGTGTTTTTGATATAGAGACTAAAATGCGGGGTTTATAATTGTTAGGCATGTGATGTCTAAGGAATTCATTTAATTAGGCATGTGATGTCTAATGAGGTTGCGGATTCCAACTGTTGTAGTTTTACACTTTCTTTTCTGCGACCATATGTGTAATATGTGATATCGCCGGTTTCGTTGCTATATGTCAACGACAATTGGGATGCGCATATTTACTTACGTTGATGACATGTGATGTTATGTGTTGCTGGATATGTTATATTGGATCGTCGCGTTACGAATAGCCGGGTTTTTTTTTATGTGAGATGAGTGTTTTTCATTTTCATTCATGTAAAAAACTTGTATGTAATATTCTTTTATTGGGGCATTTCCAGGTAGCGGAAGATGTCACCATTTGTATTTTATTTATTTTTCCGCACTAGGATAGACCCAAGGAGGGGAGCACAAGTAACCGGGTTCTAGGGTCCAGTGGGAGACCAACTCGAGGAGTCGAGTCCGGGTCTCCTAACTCTAGAATTGGTAGGGTTGCTTGCCGCTCTCGGAGGGGTCTAAGGGTGTGGGTTTGGCTATTCATCGCGACCGTGGAATCCGTGTTTTATACTGGCTCGTATTAAAAACACGGACGTCCTAGTATATCCAATGTTTCATATGTTTCTTCTGCTGCGATATCTGTGATGTGATCATTTGATGTTCTGTGATAAATACTATATATAGTATATACGATATATTATATAGATGTTACTTATGTTTTACACCCGCGCTAGCCCTGCCCCGCTCTGCCGTTAGTTACCTAACCTAACGGTGCACGAGGGGACATCGAGGCGAATGCGGATGGCATAAGTGTACGTCGTATTTATCTGTGATGTTTAGGTGACTTAAATGATGGGACTTCATTAATATGATTAATGAAAGAAAAAGAAACCTAAAAGATGTTGTGGAATCGAATTTTCCAAAACAGGTAGCTACAGTTCTTGCCTTGCATCGCGGTGTTCCTTGTAGAACATCCTGCACCTTATTCGATAAGGAAAAGGCCGAGATCCCTGTAAGTGCACGGCGGCGCCCCGGCCGTCAATCCGACGGCCAAACGCGGAAACGGTGGTAAACTTTAATTTTTGCGGACTTAGCAAACCGGCGCCACCGCGGACTAAACCCCGGATCGTGCCATTAAACTAATTCTAGCTAACAAGAGAAGGGTTAAAGATGTACCGACTGATCCGAGTCCTCCGGTCTTCATCTCAACTCCGATCTCCTCGCGGGATCTCCGGTCGTCTCCTCCTCGTCGGAAAGGGCACCACGAAGCCGGGTACTTTTACGGGCTCCCACCTCAATACCGAGGCAACTCGGGCGCGAAGCTGGCGAATCGACGCGTCCAAGATTTGCTGTAGGAATATAGTGTAGAGTGTATGTCTCACTTTGGGGTTGGTTGCCATAGATGGAGGAATGGTGTATAGAAAATTGGTGCTTTCAATTTTCTAGCAATGGAATGAGATGAAGAATGATATACACAAAATGAATCACTCTCATTTTCTTCTCTTTTCTTCTTCTCTCTTTCTTTTTCTCTCTTTCTTTTTTCTCTCTTTCTTTTTTTTCAACCATGATAATAATCTCACTCTTTAGAAATGGTGGAGGATAGATTATGAAGCATGAAGGGAGGTGAGTGTAGTAAAAGGAGGAGGGTGACCACATCCAAACATAATTATCACAAAACTCAAATCAAACCTCACTTCATATCAAATCTAATCTAATCACATAAATGCATGAAAAGCAAAGATGCTTATCATGTCACACCTTATGCAATAAAACCCCCCACCATGTGTTATTTGCAAACTTGCAAATAACACCCTCCATCGGAAAAGTCCGGCCGGGAAAGAACAAAGAAAAACCGGCCGGAACGGAATGCAAATTGGCAACTCCAGAAAACTGGTCCCGTAATAAATTACAGGAAAACCCCGATACTGTGCATACACACCGGCATCTGTATTCCGTCCGGATACAAATGCAATGAGACAAAATCTACACTGTACTAAAACTAGGACCGGCTTAAACCAAAGCCGGCTAGTAAAATCCGTCCGATCCTGATCCGTGCAATACCGCATGTATCTGATCGAACGCTGCCATATAACCATACGGCCTCTAGTACAAACCGTCCGATCCTGATCCGTGCAATACCGCACGTATCTGATCGGACCCTGCCATATCTCCATACGGCCTCTACAGCGTTTCGCCCGAAAGCTTGAGTAACTGTAAGTGTGGTGGACTCTAAAGACTCGTCAATACTATGGCTGTGGATTTAACCACTAGCACGTCAGAGGTATAAGCCAATACGTGACGGGCCACCAGCTATTGACCAAAAGGGACGTCGATGAGGAAGCTCACCCCGACACCCAACTGAGCCTGTCAGTGACAATATCCGTACAGTCCGGTCCGTTCGTCTATGAGCATCGCATGGCGGGCCTAGGGGGTTGGTAAAAGTCAGACCCCCAAAAGCGGTACAAGTCGTGTCGGAATGTAGCCCAGAACACCCTGAGATACTACTGGAATACCTACCAGTAAATCTCCTGCCTTGGCCAAGGACTTCGTGTAATGGCTCTCCTAGACACAGCACGACCTCACCCCCAATACCGGGAGAGACGAACCCCCGAAGATCCGCTCACTGCCTCCATGTGGCTCGGGACTGTACCCAACTAAAACCTGTTTGCACGACTCCTTTGAGCCGTGGTAGGGTAGTAATCTAAGTACAGTGGGAACTCACACGAGACAAATGACGATCCCCAGGTCGATGAACTAACCTGTACACATGTCACCAGGGAACTGCTATCTGACGTCAGGTATAAGACCAACTAGCATGTTCCCGGCGAGTCCTGTCCGGTGTACTCATAACCCAATGAGCATCTGTATACATCTTAGGTGAACCAACTGACACCAGTGGCTTGTGAGACCGGCCACCGCCCCTCGTCGGGGTCTCGACTGTATACACTAGTCTACTCTGGAGTATCGATGCCCTGTCTCGAAACTCCTACGACTAGGGACCTTTTAAGGATGTGCTTATAGACTACCAGCTCCCACGTATATGATCGCCCTCATACTGCCGGTAGTCAAGCAAGAATCCTAGGGGTTCTATCAACGTGCAATAGCGACATGTCAGGTCACCTAAAGCAGTGCACGATGATAAAGGTAAACCAGATAGCATACTATCATTTCGAGTAAGACTGTCCTACCGGGATAGGTCCTCCCTCAATCAATGCAATCACGTGCCTGTGATCCAATAATTGACTCTGAGGGCACTATCTCCAACAATCTCCCACTTGCACTCAAGGCTAATTATTGCGATGTCGCATACTCACAGCCCGTGTGATACCGAACACCCAACTCCTCTACTTGTCAGTCTTACAAAGCTTGTTTGCGAAACTATTGCGTTCGAGGAATAGCCTCAGTGAGTGGATCCGCTCTGGTGTTTCTTTCTATGTCTCTCTAAATCTCATGTTCGCGGAGAAAGCCATCTCCCGAAATGAGCAATACCTGTCTTAGAATGTCTGGATGTCTGATGGGACCTAGCTCAAAAATGAACTCCAAATCCAAACTTCTTAGACTGTATCGTCAACTGAACTTAATCAGTATCCTGCGCCATGCCTCCCTCAGTATTGCCTTGGATCACCTGTCCAAAATACTGCCCCTCATCAGAAGGAAAAACTATAGCTCTGACAACCTCCTTGTCGTCCATGTCACCTTGGAAGCCTGGAATGATAACTGTCTCCCACATGAGGCTGTCGTTATCATATCCCTAGAACATCCACTTATGTTCTAAAACTGCTTCCAACTGTTTCTCCAGGATCAGGTCAATATCAACTTATTGCATCTAGTGCAAGAACAACATCTGGTGTGGTACTTGACATCCATGATTGACTCAATTGCCTGAGCAAGTGATCTGCCGATCATGCACGTCCCTCTCCCCTTTAGTCTGTAAGACACCTTTAGAGAGGGTGACTCCATTACCTGCAGGTATACTACCGTGCCAGGAGTCGTCCATTCTAAATACCCTTAGAATGCTGTCTAAGTACCCAGATTGGGAGACTACCCAAATCTAGATCTAAAGCCATAGATCTAGTAACCAGTATGTCTGATATAAAATCCATTTCCTTTTTTGAAGAAACTACTGTGTGACGACCAATGTATAACCGACTGTAGTATAGGAGTTTCCTTTCCTACTCTGTGTATATCATCCAAATACCAGGATATCACACCCTACTACCTTCTCAACCGATCCATCCCCTATTCTGATGAAGTCAAACCCATGACTGTCACGTCAGAAATAGATGATCTATCTCCGCTACATCTGCTTTAGTCTATAAATAGACATAAGCTCCCTGTCCACCAATGCTTCCGCTGCTCCCACTGACTATGACAACCCTCTGGCAGAGTCATATAGACGTACACTTCTAAAACTAGTTTTAGAACGACGCTATACTCATCCTCCTGCCGGGTCTCGCAACCTGGAACAACAGCAATGGCAATTGTGGGTAAACCAGAACTTCCCTGTCACCGTCCTTGAGGCTACCGTAGTACCTCTCGGGTGCCTGAAGTTGCCCACCTTATCTGCGGAGTGGCCAATGGAATGTCAATCCAGATTGAATCTTTAGGTTCCTTATCAAATCTTCAGTAATTGTTTGCGTTTCTGGAATCACTTCCAGTTCTACCATACTCCCACTGCTGTTTTTGAAAAAATCCATTTTTAATAAAACTGTGGCGAGTCTTGAACAATATTTCTATTGATCACCCAGATGGTAGAAAGTCAACCCTCGTCATAGCCTGGGTCAACCCACAAACAGCCATTACAGAAACGTGCCTTGAGTTATCCGGAGTCTGGTTTTAATCATAAGCCGGACAACTCCCCGTACCTTAACAATGTTAAGATATGAACTGTACTATATCCAATATAGTACCAGAGGCACTGATTTAATTGAACCAGATTCAAATCATGCAACTGTTTCCAGTGCATGTCAACTAAATGGAAGAAGGCCGATCAGCGTTACTCAACTTAGGAATGCTTCCAATTATGAGTAACCCAAAAGAGAAGCAAGTTCTTTTAATCATTACTATTATCTGAATACCATACACAAGTATCTACATCTTCGATCACTTTGAAGAATCCCGATACTTGCAATACCTGGTTCTCTACTTTATTCAAATACCTATAACTCCTCAAAACTTAGACTCTGTGTTTCTACGAAGCACATGTCTAAGAACTAGAGAAGTTAAAAGTAAACAGAATACAGTACGAGGACCAACCCCTCCGTCCTGATGGACACTGGACAACATACAATACTCTGTATAAGTCCGCTGAGTCTAACAACTCTTTCACTGTGTGTCGTAGGTTGAAAACTGTACTTATGGTTAAGAAGAATTACACCGCTGTTCAATGCTCCTTACCTAACCATCCACTGATATAGGTAAATGTCATCGACATAATATCAAAAGGTATATCTCACTCTATGAAAATAGACGTACAGATATATCAATTTGAAATTGGTGCACAACAGCGGATATTCAAAACTAAAAATTTGCCGACCGGCAAACAACCCAGGTGGCATCCTCAAATATCACCAATTACAACGAATCCCGATATAATGAGGATGATCACCCAATTTCCAATAACTTACTCCCACTCATCATCTGTAAAACCATACAGATATGAGAATTATACCTGGTAAATACATACCCTGGAGCAAGTGTCTAATTGGGAAATCAGTTTTCTATTAACTGCACACAGTGAACCTGAAACATTGAAATGTTTCGTTGGGGTACCCTGGTATTCCTAGTAATGCCTCATCCATTATCCAGATTCACAACTATAACCGTATAATTCTTTGCCACCTCTCTAAATCCCTTTATATGTCTTTAGTCATTACCTTCTGTACACTCCTTTAAGCCAAATGGTTTTCTTCCTTCCCTACCGTTCGGCACCAGCCTATGGTTTGGAAGAAGACTATCCAAAAAGCATAAAGGGTGTACTGTCCTAATCCTAGGAGCACTCGCAACGCGAGAGAAGGTGAAGATAAAAGACACCTGAATGTACTTTATTCCTATTTCTCCTGAACCAGAATCCATCCCCGAACTGGAACAAGTTCCTTTCGAGTTCGTATATAACCATACGATGGAGTATCCAATAAACTGTGGATCTTCGTAGTGATACGGAGTGTCCTGGAGACATACAAAGGTGATTTAGGATTGGCGAAGAAATACTTGGTTTGGTCGAGAATAGCAGTCGCAATTTACTTTGCCCTCTTACTCATCCCTTGCTTTGTCTGAACTTAATACCTTCTGTACACCGTTTAGGCTAACTGGTTTTCTTCATTCCCTACCGGTCGGCACCAGCCTATGGTTTGGAAGAAGACTATCCAATTTGCATAATAGATGTACTACTCCTAAACCAAGGAGTACTCGCAACCTGAGAGAAGGTGAAAAGAAAAGACAACTGAATAGTCCTATCCGTTTTCTCCAGAACCGGAAACCATCCTCGAATAAATTTCTTCGAGTTCGTATATAACCATACGATGGTTTTGTCCAATGGAAGTGGACGTTCGTAGTAATACGGGGTGTCCCGGAGAAAAGGGTAAAAGCAGGAGTGGCAATGAGGTCTGCAACTCTGACAATCCAAAAGCCAGTGTTAAGAAAGTTCGGTCAACTCGGTCTCTGAGTCGTAGTCTTAGGGTCGGGTCAATGGTCGCTGCCAGAGAGAGAGAAAAGAAACACTCAGCGTGCACTCTATCCAAGATCAGAATGGTTACCAATTTTTCTAATCAGGAAACCTCCCACTGTACCTCAAATTCTCCTCCAAACCTGAAACAAGAATTAGTCGGGGTCACCCGAGGAGTAAACCAACTCATCAGTGGGAATCGGGATCCAACTCTCATCGCATGATAACGTGACGGAATCCGCTCACGGTATCACACTCCAGAAGGTATGCGCATATCTGGCAAGTTTCAGTTCTTTTGAAACTCCCGATGTGAATTTTACCCCATGCTCTTATGACCTTGACGAAGGTCAACAAATCATAAGTCACATGTCAAGTTCTACCCGTCATTATCCAGGTTAATTTGAATCCACCCGTACAAGCCCTTGACGAAGGTCAACAAGGCTATACGACTGTCCCAAACCAACGCATCTACCTATGCAGCAGAAAGGTAACAAGCAGCTACCATGCACTATGCCTTGACGAAGGTCAACAAACATAGCATGAATACTACGTGCTACCCGTCTGAAACGACGGAGGGCTACGAATGGTTTCTGGCGAAAACCTTTAACGTAAAGAACTTGATATCGTTGAAGGAACGGATAGCTTTTAAAAATATAGTGACGACGACCGTTGCTAAAGAGGTCACTCCCGGTGAAGGGATCTCGGCTCTTTCCCCGTAGAATGGGGTGCAGGATATTCCAACTGAATACCACGGTGCAAAGCAAAAGTAATCGGCTACAATGAAGTTAATGCCTTGACGCAAACTTTTTGTCCAAGGGGTCACTCCCGGTGAAGGGATCTCGGCCCTTGCCTCGTCGACTGAGGAGCATGATATTCCAACTGAATATCACGATGCAAAACAAAAGAGAACGTCCTTGCAATAACAGCTTTTTGAAAAGTGTTCCAACAACATCAGATTGGGTTTGTTTTAACTTGCATTGATCCGAATCAATGCAGTCCCATCAATTGATCACACCACAAAGAACGCAAATATACTGATGTACGTATATGCCATCCGCATTCGCCATTGTGTCCCGTCATTACCCGTTAGGTTAGCTTACTAACGACAGAGCGGGGACTGGACTAGCGCGGATGTAAAACATATACAACATCTTCTAATATATATACCAATATATTATATTTCGCTCAAGGCGTGAAAGAAATGCAACATCACAGAAATGTACAGCATCACAGAACAATAAAGATATCTGGGATCCCCGGGTTTCACAGAGCCATTACTGAAACCCGACGTTCCCCTGGTCGTGTGGATAGCCTGTGCAATGTAATCCTAGACCCCTACGGGCGCGGCAAGTCACCCACCAAGACCTGAAGCGAGGCAGCCCCCTTCATCGACGTGAATGGACCACCCGGCACTCCACGGAATCCGGCAACTTGGGCACCCCTCCTGGGTCAACCTGTACCCTCTACGAGTGCGGCGAATATCCCGCCAATCCTAGAGTGAAGCCCCCTCCGTCTCAATGCCATGAGATGCGGGCTTGTTGCCCTCTAGAACCCGGCTATCCGTGCACCCCACCGCGCGGTAATCCTAGTACAGAAAGTAAAATATACATACAACGGGTACATCGACCGCAACCAGGTCGTGCCCCAAAATAATAATACAAACAAGCAGTGACGGCTGTCCACATGTCGGACGCTCGCCCCGCAATATCAAATGTACATAATACCACCACAACTGTACTAGCATTGCAACCAGGCTATCCCCACGACCGATCCGCAACATCACAACATAAATATAGAACATCAACGTGAAAGTCACGTTCGCAAATCCGTCTAGCCGGGCTATAGCAGTTAGACAGGATTTACCGATCGAGTGACATTCACGGTCGCAGATATAATGTAAATACTGTGAAAAATGTGTTTAAAATATCCGATCGATCAAAAATTAACAAGTGGGCCCCAATCAAAACTGTAGCACTCACAGAAATCCTGGGCCCAATTTTAATATTCCAAAACCCATATTTTAAGCCCAAAAGGCCTCTGTAAAAAATTGGTGAAGTGATCTCCAAAGTGCGCGGCGGAAGGGCGGCGGGAATGGGGTTTTCGCGGCGGTTCCGCGCTCCCACTGTGGAGTTACTTCGTCGAATTTTTACAGAGCTCTTAGATTTTCCTGTACATCAATATTTTACAACCTGAAAAATTTTTCGAGACCAAAAATTTTCAACAGAAACTGATGCGAACCTAAATGCAGTTTTGGAACATTCGATCGATCGAAACAGAAAAACACATTACACCAAGCTAGACTATGTTAATGGCGAGGCTCTGATACCAATGTAAGTGCACGGCGGCGCCCCGGCCGTCAATCCGACGGCCAAACGCGGAAACGGTGGTAAACTTTAATTTTTGCGGACTTAACAAACCGGCGCCACCGCGGACTAAACCCCGGATCGTGCCATTAAACTAATTCTAGCTAACAAGAGAAGGGTTAAAGATGTACCGACTGATCCGAGTCCTCCGGTCTTCATCTCCACTCCGATCTCCTCGCGGGATCTCCGGTCGTCTCCTCCTCGTCGGAAAGGGCACCACGAAGCCGGGTACTTATACGGGCTCCCACCTCAATACCGAGGCAACTCGGGCGCGAAGCTGGCGAATCGACGCGTCCAAGATTTGCTGTAGGAATATAGTGTAGAGTGTATGTCTCACTTTGGGGTTGGTTGCCATAGATGGAGGAATGGTGTATAGAAAATTGGTGCTTTCAATTTTCTAGCAATGGAATGAGATGAAGAATGATATACACAAAATGAATCACTCTCATTTTCTTCGCTTTTCTTCTTCTCTCTTTCTTTTTCTCTCTTTCTTTTTTCTCTCTTTCTTTTTTTTCAACCATGATAATAATCTCACTCTTTAGAAATGGTGGAGGATAGATTATGAAGCATGAAGGGAGGTGAGTGTAGTAAAAGGAGGAGGGTGACCACATCCAAACATAATTATCACAAAACTCAAATCAAACCTCACTTCATATCAAATCTAATCTAATCACATAAATGCATGAAAAGCAAAGATGCTTATCATGTCACACCTTATGCAATAAAACCCCCCACCATGTGTTATTTGCAAACTTGCAAATAACACCCTCCATCGGAAAAGTCCGGCCGGGAAAGAACAAAGAAAAACCGGCCGGAACGGAATGCAAATTGGCAACTCCAGAAAACTGGTCCCGTAATAAATTACAGGAAAACCCCGATACTGTGCATACACACCCGCATCTGTATTCCGTCCGGATACAAATGCAATGAGACAAAATCTACACTGTACTAAAACTAGGACCGGCTTAAACCAAAGCCGGCTAGTAAAATCCGTCCGATCCTGATCCGTGCAATACCGCATGTATCTGATCGAACGCTGCCATATAACCATACGGCCTCTAGTACAAACCGTCCGATCCTGATCCGTGCAATACCGCACGTATCTGATCGGACCCTGCCATATCTCCATACGGACTCTACAGCGTTTCGCCCGAAAGCTTGAGTAACTGTAAGTGTGGTGGACTCTAAAGACTCGTCAATACTATGGCTGTGGATTTAACCACTAGCACGTCAGAGGTATAAGCCAATACGTGACGGGCCACCAGCTATTGACCAAAAGGGACGTCGATGAGGAAGCTCACCCCGACACCCAACTGAGCCTGTCAGTGACAATATCCGTACAGTCCGGTCCGTTCGTCTATGAGCATCGCATGGCGGGCCTAGGGGGTTGGTAAAAGTCAGACCCCCAAAAGCGGTACAAGTCGTGTCGGAGTGTAGCCCAGAACACCCTGAGATACTACTGGAATACCTACCAGTAAATCTCCTGCCTTGGCCAAGGACTTCGTGTAATGGCTCTCCTAGACACAGCACGACCTCACCCCCAATACCGGGAGAGACGAACCCCCGAAGATCCGCTCACTGCCTCCATGTGGCTCGGGACTGTACCCAACTAAAACCTGTTTGCACGACTCCTTTGAGCCGTGGTAGGGTAGTAATCTAAGTACAGTGGGAACTCACACGAGACAAATGACGATCCCCAGGTCGATGAACTAACCTGTACACATGTCACCAGGGAACTGCTATCTGACGTCAGGTATAAGACCAACTAGCATGTTCCCGGCGAGTCCTGTCCGGTGTACTCATAACCCAATGAGCATCTGTATACATCTTAGGTGAACCAACTGACACCAGTGGCTTGTGAGACCGGCCACCGCCCCTCGTCGGGGTCTCGACTGTATACACTAGTCTACTCTGGAGTATCGATGCCCTGTCTCGAAACTCCTACGACTAGGGACCTTTTAAGGATGTGCTTATAGACTACCAGCTCCCACGTATATGATCGCCCTCATACTGCCGGTAGTCAAGCAAGAATCCTAGGGGCTCTATCAACGTGCAATAGCGACATGTCAGGTCACCTAAAGCAGTGCACGATGATAAAGGTAAACCAGATAGCATACTATCATTTCGAGTAAGACTGTCCTACCGGGATAGGTCCTCCCTCAATCATTGCAATCACGTGCCTGTGATCCAATAATTGACTCTGAGGGCACTATCTCCAACAATCCCTTCACCCGGAGTGACCCTTTTAGCAATAACTGGCAGATGCTACAACCCTCGGTTTGTCTTTTGATTGCTTCTATAGTTTTTTGCTTTGCACAACGGTATATATGATATATTCTGCACCTTATTCGATGAGGAAAGGGCCGACGATCCCTTCACCGGGAGTGACCCCTTTAGAAAAATTAGAAAGGCCTAAAAAACACTCCATTTTAAAATCATTTGATTCTACAACGATATCAAGTTCATTACGCAATAAGTTTTCAGAAAAACCTGTCGTAGCTCTCCGTCATTTCAGATAAGTCCTACTTAGTATTCGTGCTACGTTTGTTGACCTCCGTCAAGGCGTAGTGTGCGGTAGCTAACTAGTATTTATCTGCTTATGCATATGATGCAGATTGGGTTAGGGTAGTCGTACAACCTTGTTGACCTCCGTCAAGGGTTGTGCGGGTGGGTTTGATTCAATCAAGAAATGACGGGTTGAACTTGACTAGTAGCCTATGGTTTGTTGACCTCTGTCAAGGTCATAGGGTGCTAAGGGCAAAATTATCAGGAATTTCAAGTGTTGAAATTTGCAATAAGATTGCATACATTCTATGAGATAGTTCGATCCCGATACCCACTGCGAGTAATTGTTACTCCTGGAAGAGTTTTACACATTAAAATTAGCCGATCAAGTAGGTGTCTAGAAAGGTGTCAACGGGGTTACGCCTCTGGGAAAACGAGGTTTACTTTAATTAGGTCCGTGCGAAAGCACGGGGAACCTCCCTCAAAATATCGACACTGGCCTGGCTGAAAGATTGGCGAACTTGTAGCGTGTAATTAATCCCGTCTAGTCTTTCCATTTAGGGTTTGAAGGAAGATTTGATAAAAACAGTGGGAGCCATCCTGATTAGATAAAATTATAACCAATATGATCTTGAAAGAGCGCACGCAGAGTGTTTTCTTCTCTCTCTCTCTCCAGGTTGCAACAATGTCACGCCTTAATCAAGATAATAAAATGGATATATTGACCGAACCCGCTTGTTTTACTGTGCTGGGGAACGTTGGTCCCGCTCCAACTTATAATTGTTATAAGACAGAGCAGGAAATTGGGGATTACCAGAATTCCCGTGCCGCCCAAACGAAGAGAGTGCATGTTGATGCATCATCTTCGGGTGTGTTCATTACAAAGAACTGTTTCTCAAATGTCCTTTACATCCTGGGTATATGATATCGGATCAGGATCCCACATATGTAATATATTACATGGGTTACAGAAAGGTAAAGAACTGAGAACGGGTGATAAGTTTCATGAGGCAGAAAATGGTGCAAGTGTTGCAGCCAAGTCTGTTGGTCACTGTCACCCTGTATTACCTGAATACATTGATTCTGAACAAATGTTATTAGATACCGAACCTGATATACAAAATCATATCAGTCTTTTTATTTAGATAAAGAAGGATACAATTTTGTATTGTTGGATAATGTTTTGAACATTTCCTATATCAATAGTTGATCGGTTCAGGCACGTTATCTAAAAGCATTGACATTCTAAATCAAACTACAGTTCCTAGTATACAGAACACACACAAGAGGAAGAGTTCAGAAATGAACGAATCCTTCTTGAGGCATTGTAGACTAGTTCATATCAATATGACCCGACTGGCTGAAGTTATATTTAGATGCATATTTAAATCAGTTTGAATTTACATCTTATGAAATTTGCCAGTCATGTCACAAAGATTAGATGACCATAGCTCTGTTTATTGGAAACAGAGAAAGAGTTAGTAAACTTTTGGGATTGATACATGCTGATGTATGAAGGTCCCCTGTCTACACATGCCAAGACCGGTTCTTTGTACTTCATTACATTCTCTGATAATCTCTCAAGATTCAGACATATGTTCCTGTTGAAACACAGGACCAAAATTTTTGAGATATTCACAGAATATAAGTTAGAAGTAGAGAACCAAAATACGGGTATAAGTATTATGTCCTTTGATGTGATCAAGGAGGAGAATACTTGAACACGGAATTCCTGGATTATTCTAAAGGAGAATGAGATTCTCTCTCAGCATTACTCCTCCGTATACACCATAGCACGATGGTATATCGGGGCGGAGCAATAACACCCTATGTGATATGGTGTGCTCTATGATGAGTACTACTGAGTTTCCTATTTCCTTTTTGGGAGTTATGCACTTGAGAAGCTGCATACCTATTGAATAGGGTTCAAATCAAATCAGTTGCCTACCACTTCATATGTGAAATGGAAAGGGAAGAGCCCATATCTTAATTTTGTTAAGATTTGGGGTTGTTCGGACTATATCTAAAAGCAAAATCCGGACAAGCTCGAGGCAAGGTCTGTTATGTATAACTCGAAAGGTTCCAGCTACCAGCTATACAAACTGAAGCAGATGATTTGGTAGAACCAAAGGATTCAATAGTAACCAACGAACCTCAGCCTCTCCGCCGATCTAGTAAGGTTCCTCACCCACCTGAGAGTTACTTCGGTTTCTCGATGACAGTGGGAGCAAGGATAGCATCATGAGATGATGACCCAACTAGTTTCGAGCTGGCCATCAAGAGTGGGACTCTGTAAGAATGGCTGGATGCTTATTGATCTGAGATGGAATCCTTATACACCAACAAAGTATGGACTTTGGTTGCTTTATCTGAAGGGTTAAATCCCCATCAGGAGCAAGTATATCTTGAGAAGATTACTTGGTGTACATGGAAAAGTTGAGACTTTCAAAGCTAGACTTGTTAAAAGTTTGCATCATTGACCAGGTATGGATTATGATGAAACCTTTTCTAAGTAGCTATGCTTAAGTCCATCCAGATCCTACTTGCCACGGCTACATACCATGACTACGATATCTGGCGGTTGGGTGTCATGACTGCTTTTCTAAATAAAGATTTAGAAAAGATAGTCTATAAGTACACAGTCAGAGGGCTTCGTAGACAGTGGGAGCAGCGAAAACGTGTGCAAGATGTTTTATGTGATAAAGCAGGCATCGCGGAGATGGAACATCTGTTTTGAAGAGTTAGTCAAAGAGTTTGACATCATCAAAATGGTAGATGAACCTTGTATATACAAAGAGGTAATAGGGAGTATGGTGGTGATCCTCGTAGAGTACGTGGATGACATACTCTTGATAGGGAAGGAGTTTCCTATGCTACGCTCGGTCAATCTCCGCTTATCACAAGGATTCTCCATATAGGATCAAAGTGATACCTACTAAATCCTGGGTTTTGGATCTATGAGATAGATCTAATTAGATGTTAGGATACTCACTAGTTGTAGTGAGATGGTATCAATTGATTGTGGGGAGAATCACTGGAAAGGTTCCAAGATGATAAGAACGACTGAATGCCAGTCACAAGCATTGTCTTTACCCTCAGTAAAGGGACGGTATGTTGGAAGAGTTCCAAGCTAGATACCGTGGCATACTAGACGATAAAGGCTGGATACATCGCTACCCAAGATGCTACCAAAGAGGCAGTCTGGGTGTATTTTAGTTCATGAGATGAACTTCGTTCCTCCCATTGTGTGACAATGGAGTTGTGGCTTATGCAAAGGAACGCCCGTCCCATCAGTGATCCAGACATATTCTTAGGCAGTTTCACCTGATCGTGGAGATGGTTGATCTCCAGGGGATCGAGGTTAGGAGAGTAGACTCAGAGGAGAACATTGTAGGGTTCCTAGGCACACACATGAGGTTCCACAACAGATCAAACATGCCAAAATCAAATTTTACAAGTGCCGAGAAACCCTAATGCGAGATCGTTAACTAGAGGATAGGCGAAAACGATATAAGTTAACAACTTAACTAAGAGTGAACGGAAAATACAACCTTTGTAGATCCGGTCCTCCACCTCCATAGCTCCGTGATGATGTCCCTTCGCTGTGATCATCGGATCCCGGACTCTAGCGATGGTTTCGTCGAAGAAATGATCGGGTTAGGTCGTCGACTTCGATGCCGAAGATGATCTACGTCGAGGCAACTCAAGATCAAGCACCACCTTCACCAAGTAATGAAACTTATGAAGAAAACACCCTATACTACATGGCAAGTGGTAGAGGATGAAGAAATAGGAAGTGGGTTCACTTTGGATTTTGGTTTCTCACTTGGAATCATCACTTGATCATTTTCAAGCAAAGGTTTTCTTTTTCTCTCTCTTGAAGAAGAAGAAGATGAATGAAAAAGAATTATTTCAAAAAGAAAATCCAAGTGATTCTTATCATTTAGCAACCATGGGTGAGTTAACAAGTGTAGAGAATAAACTAGGGTTAAAGTAAATGGTTAGGGTTAAGGAAAGAAACAAAATGGTCAAAGCTTTTCAAAGCTTAATGAAGCTTCAAGAAAAAACAAAAGAATCCACCATTTTATTTCTTGCCTAAAAATAAATGAAAAGAATAAATAAATAAGTAAATCAAAACCCTAACCATTAACCTAATCATGGTTTAATCATACACACCCAAGTTTGCATGTATCATCAAACATGATACAAACTAGTGCACAAAACTATATCATATATACAATGTGCACATCAAGTGAGAAAATCCATCTTAAGTGAACCAATACTAGTTAATGCAAAGTAATATATCAAATATATAATTATGCATTAAATCATTAAATCAACACTTGATTTAATGATCCGGTCATGCTGCATATAACCGACTAATATCAAGTGTATCATTGTATCGAATCAACACTTGATTCGGTAACCCGGCTATATTTCATATAACCGTCCAATGATACAAATCGCGAGAATAGAATACAGTATCACATACTGGTATTATTCTCCGTCCCGCACATATCTCATATGCGCTCCTATTTCGTTTCGCTTGAGCCAGGAAACCTCTGTGTAGGACTCTAAAGACTCGTCAATACGCCGGCAGCAGGTGATGATCATATCAAACACCCACAAGCCGCAAGCGGTCTGCTAAACGTAATGGCCACCCCGGTATTGAGCGATCAGAAGATCAATGAGCAAGCCCGCTCACACTTCTGTGAATCCAACCAGTAAAACTTACCGTACAGTTCGGTCTGTTCGTCTGATATGTCGCATATCTCGCATAGGGTTGGTAAACGTCAGACCCCAGTAGCTCGATAAGTCATGCCGATGTAAGGTCCATAACAAGCACGAAACTACTGATAACACTTACCAGTAAATCAGTGCAACCCTGGCCAAGGATTTCCAGTTATGTCCAGTCGAGCATAGCACAACATCTACCCCCAATACCGGGAGGGACGAATCCCCTTCTATCGCTCATTGCCTCCATGTGAATCGGGACTGTACCCAAAAACCACCTGTTTGCACGACTCAGTAGAGCCGTGGTAGGGTGGAAATCAAAGCACAGTGGGAGACACACAAGAATCTATGATGATCTCGGGTCAACAGACTAAGCTGTACCAGTGTCACCAGAGAACTGTCATCTGACATGAGGTATAATACCATCTGGAAGTTCTCGGCGAGTCCGTTCAGTGTACCCAGTCATCACTGAGCACCCACATACCATCTCTGATGTCAAACACCAATGGATATGGGATCATCCATCGCCCATCACATGGGTCGAGAAGGTATACGCTAGTCTACTCTGGTATATCGATGCCCTGTCTCGATATACCCACGACTAGGGACCTTGAAGGAAGTACTTATGGACTACCATGTCCCCACTAGTATGATCAGCATCATTGTCCAGGTCGTCAAGTACACATCCTAAGGGCTTTACCAACATGTAACAGAGAGACAATCAGTGTACACGTTAAGATAAAGAGCAACCAGATAGCATACTATCATGTCGAGCAAGAAAGTCCTCCCTATATATGTCCCAGCATCCACTACAATATACATCCTATGTACAGTAATGGCCTCTAGGGCATACATATAACTAACAATCTCCCACTTGCACTAGGGCCATCTATAGCAGTGGTTGCAGTATCTCATACTCAACCATCCCATAAAAGGCTGTCTCTGGGAAAAAGCCTTTATGAGTGGATCCACCGTGTTGTCCTCTAAGTCTACTCTGCTAACCTCGATCACCTTGGAGATCAACTATCTCCATGATCAGGTGATGCTGCCTCAGAATACGTCTGGGTCACTGATGGGACCGGGGTTCCTGGGCCAAAGCCACACTTCCATTGTCACACAATGGTAGGAACCTAGTTCATCTCATGAACCAATATTCACCCAAACTGCCTCTTTGGTAGTATCTTAAGTAGCGATGTATCCAGCCTTTATCGTCTAGTATGCCACGGTATCTAGCTTGGAACTCTTCCACCAACATACCGTCCCTTTATTGAGGGTAAAGACAATGCCTGTGACTGACATTCAGTCGTTCTTATCACCCTGGAACCTTTCCAGTGATTCTCCCCAGGATCAATTGACACCATCTCACTACAACTAGTGAGTATCCTTATATCCAATTAGATCTATCTCATAGATCCAAAACCCAGGATTTAGTAGGTATCACTTTGATCCTATATGGAGAATCATTGTGATAAGCGGAGATTGACCGAGCGTAGCATAGGAAACTCTTTCCTATCAAGAGTATGTCATCCACGTACTCTACGAGGATCATCACCATACTCCATACTACCTTTTTGTACATACAAGGTTCATCTACCATTTTGATGATGTCAAACTCTTTGACTAACTCATCAAAACAGATGTTCCAACTCCGCGATGCCTGCTTTATCCTGTAAAGCAACTTGCACATGTTTCCGCTGCTCCCACTGTTTACGAAGCCCTCTGGTTGTGTACTTATAGACGTTCTCTTCTAAATCAGTATTTAGAAAAATAGTCATGACACCCAACCACCAGATATCGTAGTCATGGTATGTAGCAATGTTAAGTAGGATCCGGATGGACTTAAGCATAGCTACTTGGAAAAGGTTTCATCATTATCCACGCCTGGTCAATGAAGAAAACCTTCAACAAGTCTAGCTTTGAAAGTCTCAACTTTTCCATCTACACCAAGTAATCTTCTAAAGATATACTTGCTCCTGATGGGGATTTAACCCTTCAGATACAGCATCCAAAGTCTATACTTTGTTGGTGTACATGGATTCCATCTCAGATCGATAAGCATCCAGCCATTCTTACAGAGTCCCCACTCTCGATGGCCTGCTTGAAACTAGTTGGGTCATCATCTCATGATGCAATACTCGCTCCCACTGTCATCGAGAAACCGAAGTATCTCTCAGGCAGGTGAGGAACCTACCATATCGGCGGAGAGGCTAAGGTTCGTCGGGGACTACTAAATCCTTTGGTTCTGTCAAATCATCAGCTGCAGTTTTGTATAGCTGGAACCTTTCCAGTTCTACAGAACTGACCTTGCCTCGATCTTGTCCCGATTTTGCTTTTGACATAGGCCGGACAATCCCAAATCTTAACTTGCTTAAGAGATGGGCTCTTCCCATACCATATCCTATATGGAGTGGTAGACACTGATTTGATTCGAACCTAATTCAATAGGTATGCAGCTTCTCAAGTGCATAACCCCTTAAAAGAAACAGGTAACTCAGTAATACTCATCATAGAGCACACCATATCATATAGGGTGCGATTGCTCCGCCCCGATACACCGTTGTGCTGTGGTATAATCAGAGGAGTAACACCGAGAGAGAATCTCATTCTCCTTTAGAATAGTCCAAGAATTCCATGCACAAGTATTCTCCTCCCTGATCTTATCATAGGACATAATACTTATACCCGGTTTTTGGTTCTCTACTCCTAACTTATATTCTGTGAATATCTCAAAAACTTCGGACTTATGTTTCAACAGGAACATATGGTTGAATCTTGAGAGATCATCAGAGAATGTAATAAAGTACAAAGAACCGGTCCTGGCATGTGTAGACAGGGGACCTTACATACATCAACATGTATCAATCCCAAGAGTTCACTAACTCTTTCTCGGTTTCCAGTAAACAGAGCTATGGTCATCTAATCTTTGTGACATGACTGGCAAGTTTTACAAGATGTAAATTCAAACTAATTTAAATATGCATCTAAATGTAACTTCAGTCAGTCGGGTCGCATTGATATGACCTAGTCTACAATGCCTCAAGAAGGATCCGTTCATTTCTGAACTCTTCCTCTTGTGTGTGTTCCGTATACTAAGAACTGTAGTTTGATTTAGAACATCAATGCTTTTAGATAACGTGCCTGAACCAATCAACTTTTGATATAGGAAATGTTCAAAACATTATCCAACAATACAAAATTTTATCATTTCTTTACTAATAAAGAGACTGATATGATTTTGTATATCAGGTTCGGTATCTAATAGCATTTGTTCAGAATCAATGTATTGGTAATACAGGGTGACAGTGACCAACAGACTTGGCTGCAACACTTGCCCCGTTTTCTATCTCATGAAACTTATCACCCGTTCTCATTTCTCTGCCTTTCTTTAGCCCTATGTAACAGATTACATATCTGGGATCCTGATCCGATATCAGATACCCAGGACGCAGAGGATATTGAGAAACAGTTCTGTATAATGAACACACCCAAAGGAGATGCATCATATGCACTTTCTTCGTTTGGGAGGCATAGGAATTCTGGTATTCCCCTGTTTCCTGCTCTGTCTTATAACAATTATAAGTTGGAGCGGGACCAACATTCCCCAGCTCAGTATAACAAGCGGGTTCGGTCAATTTATCCGTTTTATTATCTTGATTAAGGCGTGATATGGTCGCTACCTGGAGAGAGAGAGAAGAAAACACTCTGCGTGCGCTCTTGCAAGATCAGATTGGTTATTATTTTATCTAATCCGGATGGCTCCCACTGTTTTTATCAAATCTTCCTTCAAACCCTAAAAGGAAAGACTAGCTGGGATTAATTACACTCTACAAGTTCACCAATCTTTCAGCCAGGCCAGTGTCGGTACTTTGAGGGAGGTTCCCCGTGCTTTCGCACGGACCTAATTACAGTAAACCTCGTTTTCCCAGAGGCGTAACACCGTTGACACCTTTCTAGACACCTACTTGATCGGCTAATTGTAAAGTGCAAAACTCTCCCCGGAGTAACAATTACTCGCAGTGGGTATCAGGATCCATCAATCATATAGAAGGTATGCAATCTCGTTGCAAATTTCAACACTTGAAACTCTCGATAAAGGTTTTTACCCCTAGCACCTATGACCTTAACTATGGTCAACAAATCATAAGCACTAGTCAAGTTCTACCCGTCATTTCGTGATTAATTAGACCCACCCACATGACCCTTTATTAAGGTCAACAAAGTCACGCGACTGTCCTAACTAATCGCATCATATGCGGTGTAGGAAGACATCACTTAGCTACCGTACACTGTGCCTTAACTAAGGTCAACAAACACATCACGAATACTAAGTACTCTACTTCCTAAAATGACGGAGGGTTGCGGATGGTTTTTGAGAAAACCTTTAACGCTTTGAACTTGATCTCGTTGAGGAATCAAATGGTTTTTAAATAGAGTGTTTTTGAGGCTTTTCTAGTTTTGCTAAAGGGGTCACTCCCAGTGAAGGGATCGTCGGCCCTTTCCTCATCGAATAAGGTGCAGGATATATCATATATACCGCTGTGCAAAGCGAAAACTATAGAAGCAATCAAAAGACAAACCGAGAGTTGTAGCATCTGCCAGTTATTGCTAAAGGAGTCACTCCCGGTGAAGGGATCTCGGTCCTTTCCTTATCGAATAAGGTGCATGATGTTCTACAAGGAACACCGCGATGCAAAGCAAGAACTGTAGCTACCTGTTTTAATTTTGAAATTCGATTCCACAACATCTTTTAGGTTTATTTTCTTTCATTAATCTTATTAATGAATATCCCATCATTTAAATCTACCTAATCATCACAGATAAATATAACGTATGCTTATGTCATCTGCATTCGCCTCGATGTCACGTCTGCACCGTTAGGTTAGGTAACTAACGGCAGAGCGGAGCAGGGCTAGCGCGGGTGTAAAACATAAGCAACGTCTATAATATATCATATATACTATATGCAATACCTATCTGAACAAATCACATGATCACATCTCAGATAACGCAGCAGAAAATATCATATGAAATATTGGATATACTAGGACGTCCGTGTTTTCAATACGAGCCAGTATAAAACACGGATTCCACGGTGATGAATAGCCAATCCCACACCCCTAGACCCCTACGAGAGCGGCAAGCAACCCTACCAATTCTAGAGTTAGGAGACCTGGACTCGACTCCTCGAGTTGGTCTCCCACTGGACTCTAGAACCCGGTTACTTGTGCTCCCCTCCTTGGGTCTATCCTAGTGCGGAAAAGTAAATAATATACAATGGGTGACATCTTCCGCTACCTGGAAGTGCCCCAATAAAAGAATATTACATACAAGTTTTTACATGAATGAAAATGAAAAACACTCATCTCACATAAAATCCCCCCGGCTATTCAAACACGACGATCCAATATAACATATCCAGCAACACATAACATCACATGTCATCAACGTAAGTAAATATGCGTATCCCAATTTTCGTTGACATATAGCGACGAAACCGGTGATATCACATATTACACTTACGGTCACAGAAAAGAAAGTGTAAAACTACAACAGTTGGAATCCACAAACTCTTTAGACATCGCATGCCTAATCAAATGAATCCCTTAGACATCGCATGCCTAACAATTATAAACCCCGCATTTTAGTCTCAATATCGAAAGCACTTTTCAATATAAAGTCGGGTAATTCAACAAGATTCCCGACAACCAGAACGAATGCTCGTTGCAAACTTCAGTAGACGGTCGCACCCCCGATACCGTCGACGAAGTGCACCAAGGCGGAACACCGCTGCCGCGAGCACCCGAACGGATGCTTTCGGCGACGGGGTTCTCCTACAGTCACTTGGTCGAGGCTATGGGGTGTAGCTGTCTATTAAGTTTACCGGCGAGTATCCGTGTACACTACGTGATTGCGACGGACTTTTGATCGCATCAAAATTCCGTGGCAACCGATCAAGTGAGACTAAAGTGCTATGTTTATAACATTCATATTAGTTATCTCATAACTACTTGTGGATTCCAAATATTGTATCACATTCCAGATAAATAGAAAATGTTAAACTTTCCGATCGAACAATCAAACACCCAAGTTTTTCTGAAACAGCTCCACACATGATATAAGTTTAAAAACATCCACTTCATGCCTCGGTACCAACGGTCCAGCCGTAGAAGGGTCAAGCCAACGCCTCACATGTGGCACGCCGTACTGCCCCAAACCCTAAGGTTCAAAGGGCAGTTCAAGATGGTCACATAATCGAGTTAAGGTTTGTTGTCTTCTAGAGGGTCCATCACGTTACCTGCACTACTTAGAACGTTATTAAACTACGGAAAAATCAACATTTGGAAATTTCCCGACAGGGGAAAAAATGGGTATTTATATCCGGTCGAACTTTTTAACATGTTCTAAAATACCCGGAAAAACACATAGACAAAATTAGACAATCCGATCGAATCTACGAACTCCCAATACAACCCAGAAAACTCAACTCTTGAGTATAAAATAAAAATACCCAGAAAATACAGGAGACAGTTAGAGACATTACTGTGCAAATTTCGATGAAGGATGCTGCCGTACGGCCGCGGAACCGCCGCACGAGCCATGCTCGTGCCGCGGTTTCGCGGCGGTTTAATGGAGTTAGCCGCTCGTTTTGCACAGTATTTCTTAACAAAGCCTGCTGATTTTTCTGCATATTTTTAATTCGGAAAAATGCACAGTTTTGAAAAATGTACAGAGAAGGGGTCGGATTAGGGTTTCGTGTTTCGATCGGACTTAAAACATCGTCTACACTTCGCCTAAAGCTATAGCTAGGCTCTGATACCATTGTAGGGTTCCTAGGCACACACATGAGGTTCCACAACAGATCAAACATGCCAAAATCAAATTTTACAAGTGCCGAGAAACCCTAATGCGAGATCGTTAACTAGAGGATAGGCGAAAACGATATAAGTTAACAACTTAACTAAGAGTGAATGGAAAATACAACCTTTGTAGATCCGGTCCTCCACCTCCATAGCTCCGTGATGATGTCCCTTCGCTGTGATCATCGGATTCCGGACTCTAGCGATGGTTTCGTCGGAGAAATGATCGGGCTAGGTCGTCGACTTCGATGCTGAAGATGATCTACGTCGAGGTAACTCAAGATCAAGCTCTACCTTCACCAAGTCATGAAACTTGTGAAGAAAACACCCTATACTACATGGCAAGTGGTAGAGGATGAAGAAATAAGAAGTGGGTTCACTTTGGATTTTGCTTTCTCACTTGGAATCACCACTTGATCATTTTCAAGCAAAGGTTTTCTTTTTCTCTCTCTTGAAGAAGAAGATGATGAAAGAAAAAGAATTATTTCAAAAAGAAAATCCAAGTGATTCTTATCATTTAGCAACCATGTGTGAGTTAACAAGTGTAGAGAATAAACTAGGGTTAAAGTAAATGGTTAGGGTTAAGAAAAGAAACAAAATGGTCAAAGCTTTTCAAAGCATCATGAAGCTTCAAGAACAAACAAAAGAATCCACCATTTTATTTCTTGCCTAAAAATAAATGAAAAGAATAAATAAATAAGTAAATCAAAACCCTAACCATTAACCTAATCATGGTTTAATCATACACACCCAAGTTTGCATGTATCATCAAACATGATACAAACTAGTGCACAAAATTATATCATATATACAATGTGCACATCAAGTGAGAAAATCCATCTTAAGTGAACCAATACTAGTTAATGCAAAGTAATATATCAAATATATAATTATGCATTAAATCATTAAATCAACACTTGATTTAATCATCCGGTCATGCTGCATATAACCGACTAATATCAAGTGTATCATTGTATCGAATCAACACTTGATTCGGTAACCCGACTATATTTCATATAACCGTCCAATGATACAAATCACGAGAATAGAATACAGTATCACATACTGGTATTATTCTCGGTCCCGCACATATCTCATATGCGCTCCTATTTCGTTTCGCTTGAGCCAGGAAACCTCTGTGTAGGACTCTAAAGACTCGTCAATACGTCGGCAGCAGGTGATGATCATATCAAACACCCACAAGCCGCAAGCGGTCTGCTAAACGTAATGGCCACCCGGGTATTGAGCGATCAGAATATCAACGAGCAAGCCCGCTCACACTCCTGTGAATCCAACCAGTAACACTTACCGTACAGTCCGGTCTGTTCGTCTGATATGTCGCATATCTCGCCTAGGGGTGGTAAACGTCAGACCCCAGTAGCTCGATAAGTCATGCCGATGTAAGGTCCATAACAAGAATGAAACTACTGATAACACTTACCAGTAAATCAGTACAACCCTGGCCAGGGATTTGCAGTTATGGCCAGTTGAGCATAGCACAACATCTACCCCCAATACCGGGAGAGACGAATCCCCTCCTATCGCTCATTGCCTCCATGTGAATCGGGACTGTACCCAAAAACCACATGTTTGCACGACTCAGTAGAGCCGTGGTAGGGTGGAAATCAAAGCACAGTGGGAGACACACAAAACTCTATGACGATCTCGGGTCAACAGACTAAGCTGTACGAGTGCCACCAGAGAACTGCCATCTGACGTGAGGTATAATACCATCTGGAAGTTCTCGGCGAGTCCGTTCAGTGTACCCAGTCATCACTGAGCACCCGCATACCATCTCTGATGTCAAACAACAATGGATATGGGATCATCTATCGCCCATCACATGGGTCGAGAAGGTATACGCTAGTCTACTCTGGTATATCGATGCCCTGTCTCGATATACCTACGACTAGGGACCTTGAAGGAAGTACTTATGGACTACCATGTCCCCACTAGTATGATCCGCATCATAGTCCAGGTCGTCAAGTACACATCCTAAGGGCTTTACCAACATGTAACAGAGAGACAATCAGTGTACACGTTAAGATAAAGAGCAACCAGATAGCATACTATCATGTCGAGCAAGAAAGTCCTCCCTATATATGTCCCAGCATCCACTACAATATACATCCAATGTATAGTAATGGCCTCTAGGGCATACATATAACTAACAAACATGGCGTATCCACTCACAAAGGCCTTTTCCCAGAGAGAGACTTTTATGGGGTGGTTGAGTATGAGATACTACAACCACTGCTATCAGATGGCCATAGTGCAAGTTGGCGATTGTTTGTTATATGTATGCCCTAGAGGCCATTACTATACATAGTATGTATATTGTAGTGGATGCTTGGACATATATAGGGATGACTTTCTTGCTCGATATGATAGTATGCTATCTGGTTACTCTTTACCTTAACGTGTACACTGATTGTCTCTCTGTTACATGTTGGTAAAGCCCTTAGAATGTGTACATGACTACCTGGACTATGATGCGGATCATACTAGTGGGGACGTGGTAGTCCATAAGTACATCCTTCAAAGTCCCTAGTCGTGGGTGTATCGAGACGGGGCATCGATATACCAGAGTAGACTAGCGTATACCTTCTCGACCCATACAGATGGGCGATGGATGATCCCATATCCATTGGTGTTTAACATCAGAGATGATATACGGGTGCTCAGTGGAGACTGGGTACACTGGACGGACTCGCCGAGAACTCCCAGATGGTATTATACCTTACGTCAGATGGCAGTTCTCTGGTGACACTGGTACAGGTTAGTCTGTAGACCCGCGATCGTCACAGAGACTTGTGTGATTCCTACTGTGCTTTGATTTCCACCTTACCACGTCCAAGAGGGCGTGCAAAACGGTGGGTTTTGGGTACAGTTCCGAATCACATGGAGGCGATGAGCGATAGGAGGGGTTTCGTCTCTCCCGGTATAGGGAGTTGACGTTGCGTTGTGCTCGATTGGCTATTACAGGAAGTCCTTGGCCAAGGATACTTTAGGGATTTACTGGTAAGTGTTACCAGTAGTTTCTCGACCCGTTATAAGCCTCATATCGACACGACTTATCGAGTTATTGGGGTCTGACGTTTACCACCCCTAGACGAGATATGCGACATATCAGACGAACAGGCCGGACTGTACGGTAGTGTTACAGGTTGGATTCACAGGAGTGTGAGCAGGCTTGCTTGTTGATCTTCTGATCGCTCAATGCCCGGGTGGCCGTTACGTTTAGCAGACCGCTTGCGGCTTGTGGGTGTTTGATATGATCATCACCTGCTGCCGGCGTATTGACGAGTCTTTAGAGTCCTACACATGGGTTTCCTGGCTCAAGCGAAACGAAATAGGAGCGCATATGAGATATGTGCGGGACCGAGAATAATACCAGTATGTGATACTGTATTCTATTCTCGCAATTTGTATCATCGGTCGGTTATATGTGATATAGCCGGGTTACCGAATCAAGTGTTGATTCGATACATTGATACACTTGATATTAGTCGGTTATATACGATATGACCGGATCGTTAAATCAAGTGTTTATTTAATGATTTAATGTATAATTATATATTTGATATATTACTTTACATTAACTAGTATTGGTTCACTTAAGATTGATTTTCTCACTTGAATGTGCACATTGTTTATATGTGATATATGCAAGTGTACATGTTTGTATCATGCTTGATGATACAAACAAGTTGTGTATATGAGACTTGAACCAAATCAAGGTTAGATTAGGGTTTACTATTTTCCTAAGCATATAACAAAAGAGTGTGACTTTGGTCAAAGTTATCAAGCTTCATGAAGCTTGATAAACATTGACAAAGTCAACTCTTTTGTCATATGTTTAAAGATATTAGTTAACCCAACCTTTAACCTAATGGTTTGGTTAAATCTCTACATGAGTTAAGCATGAGGGCTTAACTCAACCATGGTGCCATTATTGTTAGTTATATGTATGCCCTAGAGGCCATTACTGTACATTGGATGTATATTGTAGTGGATGCTGGGATATATATAGGGAGGACTTTCTTGCTCGACATGATAGTATGCTATCTGGTTGCTTTTTACCTTAACGTGTACATAGATTGTCTCTCTATTACATGTTGGTAAAGCCCTTAGGATGTGTACTTGACTTCCTGGACTATGATGCGGATCATACTAGTGGGGACATGGTAGTCCATAAGTACATCCTTCAAAGTCCCTAGTCGTGGGTGTATCGAGACGGGGCATCGATATACCTGAGTAGACTAGCGTATACCTTCTCGACCCATACAGATGGGCGATGGATGATCCCATATCCATTGGTGTTTGACATCGGAGATGATATACGGGTGCTCAGTAGAGACTGGGTACACTGGACGGACTCGCCGAGAACTCCCAGATGGTATTATACCTCACGTCAGATGGTAGTTCTCTGGTGACACTGGTACAGAGTAGTCTATTGACCCAAGATCGTCATAGAGTCTTGTGTGGTTCCCACTGTGCTTTGATTTCCATCTTACCACGTCCAAGAGGGCGTGCAAAACGGTGGTTTTTGGGTACAGTCCCGAATCACATGGAGGCAATGAGCGATAGGAGGGGATTCGTCTCTCCCGGTATAGGGAGTTGATGTTGCGCTGTGTTCGATTTGCTATAACAGGAAATCCCTGGCCAGGGTTGCTGAGATTTACTTGTAAGTGTTACCAGTAGTTTCTCGAAATGTTATAGACCTCACATCGACATGACTTATCGAGCTATTGGGGTCTGACGTTTACCACCCCTAGGCGAGATATGCGACATATCAGACGATCAGACCGGACTGTACGGTAGTGTTACTGGTTGGATTCACTGGAGTGTGAGCGGGCTTGCTCGTCGATCTTCTGATCGCTCAATACCCGGGTGGCCGTTACGTTTAGCAGACCGCTTGCGGCTTGTGGGTGTTTGATATGATCATCACCTGCTGCCGGCGTATTGACGAGTCTTTAGAGTCCTACACAGAGGTTTCCTGGCTCAAGCGAAACGAAATAGGAGCGCATATGAGATATGTGCGGGACTGAGAATGATACCAGTATGTGATACTGTATTCGATTCTCGCGATTTTTGACATTGATCGGTTATATACGATATAGCCGGGTTATCGGATCAAGTGTTGATTCGATCAGTTGTTACTGTTGATATTAGTCGGTTATATGTGATATGACCGGATCGTTAAATCAAGAGTTGATTTAATGATTTAATGCATAATTATATATTTGATATATTACTTTGCATTAACTAGTATCGGTTCACTTTAAATGGATTTTCTCGCTCGGATGTGCACATTGTATATTTAATATAGTTTTGTGCACATGATTGTATCATGTTTGATGATGCATACTTACTTGGTTTGTGTAAAGAATTAAACCATGGTTATTTAAATGGTTAGGGTTTTGGTTTTCCTTATTCATTTATTTATCTTTTTCATGTATTCTTTTTGGAAATAAAATAAATGGCATAAGAGGATAATGGTGGCTTTCTTTGTTTGTTCATGAACTTTCATGAAGCTTTGACTTAGTTAACCATTCTTGTCTTTTGCTTGACCCTAACCATCATAACTTACCATGGTCTATTCTCTACAACTAACTAAGGTTAAGATTATGATAAGTTTCCATTTTTATTATTCTTTTAAATTATTCTTATCATAACATTCTTCTTCTTCTTCTTCATTTCTTCATGGAAGAAAGCTTGCTCCATTATTGGCAAGTGATGATAAAGAGTGAGAAATCCAATTCTAAAGTGAACCCACTTCCTATTTCTTCATCCTCTACCTCTTGCCAAGTAGTATAGGGTGTTTCCTTCACAAGTTTTCATGGCTTGGTGAAGGTGGAGCTTGATCTAGCGATGCCTCGACGTAGATCATCTTAGGCATGGACATCGACGACCTCGCTCGCCATTTCTCCGACGAAGCCGACGCTAGAGCCCGGAAATTCATTTGGACAGCGAGGGGACTTCGTTGCGGAGCTATGGAGGTGGAGCACCGGATCTACAAAGGTTGTATTTCCGTTTAAACTTTAGTTAAGTTGTTAACTAGTTTCTTTTTCGCCTAAAATTCTAGCCAACGGTCCGTATTAGGGTTTCTCGGCACCGTAATTTTTGAAATTGGCATGGTTGATGCCTTGTGAGACCTCTTGGGAGTGCTTAGGAACCCTACAATTATTTATTGGATAAGTTTCATTTTGGATATTGATTCATATGATTCTTTTCTTCTTCTTCATCTTGATCAAGCTCACAAAAGCTTGAGAGCTCCAATGGTGCCATGAGAAAAAGAGTGAGAAATCCAATTCTAAAGTGAACCCACTTCCTATTTCTTCATCCTCTACCACTTTCCATGTAGTATAGGGTGTTCTCTTCACAAAGTTTTCGACCAAGTGAAGGAATAGCTTGAGTTTGAGTCTCCCCGACGTAGATCATCTTCGGCCTCGAAGTCAATGACCTAGCTCGATCATTTCTCCGAAGAAACCATCGCTAGAGTCCGGGATCCCGATGATCGTAGCGGAGGGACGTCAACATGGAGCTAAAGAAATGGTGGACCGGATCTACAAAGGTTGTATTTCCATTCACTTAGCAATAAAGTTGTTTACTTGCTCGCTTTTCGCCTAATCTCTAGTTAACGATCTTGCATAGGATTCTTAGGCACATGAAAAATTTGAATTTGGCATGGTTGATGCCTTGTGGAACCTCTTGAGTGTGCCTGGTAACCCTACAGTCTCAACCATCAAAAACCGCTGCAGGAAGATATACATAAAGCTCTGGTGGTCCGTGAAAATCTAACACGACTCTCCGAACAAGTAGTGTCTCCAAATCATCAATGCACGACCACCACGGCCATCTCCAGATCATGAGTGGGATAAATCTGCTCGTGCTTCTTCAACTGTCAGGAAGCATAAGCGATAACTCTATCGTACTACATCAGTACCCAATCGAGCCCCACTCACGAAACATCACAATAATCGACAAAGTCGTCCGATCTAGAAATCAAAGATAGAACTGGTGCGGTCGTCAACCGAAATCTTCAACTGCTGAAAACTCAACTCGTATGCCTGAATCTAAGAAAAGGAACCCCCTTCCTGGTCAGTACGGTCAATGATGCAGTGATACACAAGAAATCCTGCACGAAACGGCGGTAAACCGGCTAAGCCCAAAAAGCTGCGGACCTCTGTCACTGATACAGGTCTGGGCCCAAGCTGTACGACCTCGATCTTCCTTGGGTCCATACGAATACCGTCTCCCATAACCACCTGACCTAGGAAGTCAACACTATCAAGCCTGAAAGAAACACTTCGAGAATTTAGCAAACAGCTGGTACTCTCTCAACGTCTGCAAAGAAATCCTCAAGTGCTGCTTATGTTCCTCACAGCCCTTGGAATAGACCAGAATGTCATCAATAACGCAACAATACATTGGTCGAGGAATGGCTTGAAGAATCTGGCTCATCACATCCATGAATACTGCTAGGGCATTGGTGAGTCCAACGACACCACCAAAAACTCATAAAGCCCGTAGCGCGCACAAAAGCAGTCTTCAGAATGTCATCACTTTGAACCCGCAACTAATAATGACCTGATCCCAAATCAAACTTAGAAAAATGTCCCGCACCCTGGAGCTAATCAAAGAAATCGTCAATGCGAGGTAAAGGATACCTAATCCGCACCGTTTCTCGGTTCAATTGATGATCAATCAATACACAACCTCTAACTGCCGTCCTTCTTCTTGACGAACGGAAAAGGAGCTCCCCAAAGCAAAACACTTGAACGTACAAGTCCCCCTATCTAGCAACTCTGCAGCTGACCCTTAAGCTCCCTAAGCTCCGCCGGCTCATCTGGAACAATGTCGGAAAATCTCGACCAATAGAAACCCAGTCCAACGAATCCACTGTGGCTCCGGTATCATGAATGAAAGCCAAGAATCCACGACATCTTCTTCTCAAAAGCCGACTAGCGAAAAGGCTGAAATCAAGCTGTGAGGCGTGGCACCACAGTCCCCCTGCACAACAAGAACTGACTCGCCGCGAAAACAAAACCTGACTGTTTCATCACGGCAGTCCATAGACGCATAGTACGTAGCTAACCAGTCTGTGCCCAGGAGAACGTCAAAGTCTATCATCTCTAGAAGGATCAAATTGACGGACGAATCTCTATCTCCTACCTAATTGGCACATGACTGAAATACGTGTCGCGCAACAATGGAATCGCCGACAGGATTAAACACAACAAACGGCTGATCTAGCATACACGAATCTTGGCCCAACATCGGCACAAAGTGTGTAAAATAAACGAGTGCATAGATCTCGAATTAAACAAAACATGCACAACAAAAGAACATACGAATAAGATTACCTGAAAACTCTGCATTGGATGCCTGCGCGTCCCGATGAGTAGAAGCAAACACTCGTGCCTGCCCTCTACCCGCAACTAGCTGAACTTTTCTTCTACCAACCTGTCCGCACTGAACGAACCCTCCGCGACCACAACCTCTCTGAACATAAGTCTGACGCGGTGCCAAGGAACAATTCCTGACGAGGTGATGAAGGCTCCCGCATCGAAAACATCCATTCGATGACTGCTGACCCTCCTGGGGATAAGAGATAAACAACTGTTATCGTCCTAAGCCTCTGCTACTCCCGTGACGTGCACGAAACCAGTCACGGTGACTAAACCACTGTCTTTGGGCTGGTACACCTGTACGAGCCCTCCTCTGTCCTCGAACTCCCAAAGTCTCGGAATGACGCTCCTTATCTAATAGGGCTGTGTCTACTGGTGCTGTATACATAACACAATACTGTGTGCTGATAGTAAGGAATAACTGGGTAACAGGGGTGGCAACCTTCTGTCGCTGTGCTCGACTGGCCTCAACCAACGATCTCATCATCTGGCGCAAATCCTACATATCTGCCTCTCGCCTAGCGATACGATCTATCGATGGTGGATCAATCTGCTCCTATACAGCGGGCGTACCGTACCGGTCAGTCCTCGTCTCAAACGAGTCAACTCTGACCTCGGCTCTCGCTTCCACTCTCTGAGCCCTCATAGTCATCAGCGACATAAAGGCTAGAAATGGAAATATGATTCGATAAGAATACGGAAATCGAATCACGAGGATATGTATCATCATGGAAGGAATTTCTATCAATAAGTACTAATGTCACTTTAGGCGGAGTACTATGTCGTAAGTATGCCGCGGACATACACACGCTACGTCACTCTGCTTAAGCTACCTACTCCATCATACCAAGGTCATCCTACACTCCGAAAAGTAAAACCTAGCGCTCTGATACTAACTTTGTCACGACCCCAAATTGGCACGTGATGGCACTCAAATCACGTAACGTCTGCAGGCATAACACAATTCAAGTTAGCCGAAAACCCAGCAATCTAAACCATCAAAATTAGTAAGTGATAAGAACATTGCTAAAAATTTTGAAAATCTCAAGTACAAATTCTTTAAAGTCCCAATTTACTTTCTTAAAAATTTTGGCAGCAGCTCCTTTGTAAAAACTAGCCCCAAAAATGGGTACATACAAAGATATAAGTAAAGCATCCCCAACGGGAGCAAATCCATGCCCAAAGACGGAAAACAACCACCACAGCAGATATACGACGCCGTAGCGAAGAAAAAGACGATATAAAGTGAAGCAGCAAGAAAGACCTCCAAAGTCTCAAATAATATACAATATCGTCCTCACAACTCGTCTCTAAGTCAATACATGAAGTAGTAGATGGAGAGTACTAGATTCAACGAATATACAAATGAGCATCATCGGATAACCGCAAAACCCACCTATAGAAAAACTGCATACAGTTAGCCGTAGCGGTATCCGCTGTAAAAGATGATACGATATGATGAAGAAGCCCTGCCGCGACTGCTCTGAGGGACACCTGCAAACACTGTGGAAAAACGGGGGTGAGTTTCCAACTCGTGAATAGTAAATAACATATGCAGGTAATCGCAGGTATGCACGTACTACGAAAATCCATCGCATGCAAGCTGATAGGAATAAATGGCACTATGTCTATGCAACGGTCATAAAAGGTACTCTATCAGGTACTACTAAAACATGAAGCAATGCATATCAAATAAATGCTGAGTATGGAATAAACATGTCATCCTCACGGAATCCTTATCGTGGCAGGACCAGTGTCCATCAAGACAATCTAAATCCCAATACCAAAGGCACCGCATCCTCAGATTGGTGCTCAAATTCTATAAGCCTCATGGAACCTGAGTGTCCAACATCGACACCCGAAACATCATGAAAACATATGCCTCTATGTGTGTGTGTAAGGATATCTATCTCGTGTGTCCATCAACGACACATAAAAATCATGGAACCTGAGTGTCCAATATCGACACTTGAAAACATCATGAAATACTCGTGTCCAACATCGACACGTAAATCCTCATATATCAGTCCGAATCGGCCCCTGATCAATATCTATATAGGGCTCCATCAGTCCGGATCGGCCCAGATATACAAACGTCCCTCGAATCCTAAGTGTCCAACACCGACACTTATGATCCACGTATCGGTTCATACATTTCTCGAATCCTAAGTGTCCAACATCGACACTTAAGATCCACGTATCGGTTTAAAACAAATCTCTGAGTGAATGCATCCAAATATCAAGTAAGGAATAAGAATACTTGCATAGATCATTATGATATATATATATATATATATATATATATATATATATATATTATATCTGTACATATATAACAACGTCCCATACCATTGATATATATATATACATATATGTCAGCGTCCCATACCAGTGATATATACCCACAGGAGTAAAACGTCCAGAAAACATCATATGAAATCCATATCTCAATGCAAAATCCAGGAAATATAATATATGCAACATGACACAGTAATATGAGCATATAAAGGAAAAAACCGCTATTTAACCGCAACAAGTTATTAAATATACCATACGGTTCTTAATTTCTCCGAAATCAAATGCAACATCATATACAGGTGAACATGTAGCTATAGCCGGGTATATGTGTAAACATATAGGTATGCAGGTATACTACCTATCATATGCGCAATCGCATAAGAATCAATGACCCCATGTCAATGACAATACAATACCACATAGGTATATGTAACCCTAGCAAGGTAAGTGGGTGTACATGTAAGTTTGTATGCATGATGTACACGTAGCTATATCTCATATGTGTATATACCTGTCAATAATGATGTAATACCCTCTAGGTATAGATGTAGCTATGTCCAGTTATGTGTATATACATGTCAATAATGATGTAATACCCTCTAGGTATATATGTGTACATGTCAATAATGACGTAATACCCTCCAGGTATATGCGTAGCTGTAGCATAGCAAGGTATATGTGTGTACATGTCAATAATGATGCAATACCCTCCAGGTATATGCGTAAGCATGTAGGTATACATGTATGCTATATCTCATATGCACAAAGGAAATAAGGATCATGTCTCAATGTCCATAACCAATACAATATCACTTATGTATAGGTGTTGTACGCATCATGGCGGTTATCGACGGTGTGTATGTAGCATACAATTTGTGCTCGTGCAACATGGACCGTCAATAATAGTGCAGTGTCCAACGGGTACAAGTCCCAGCACAACAAGTAATAATATGAAATGAAGTTCATGCACAATTTCTATATGTGCAACACTTGTAACTAATAATCAAGTCATATAATCCAGCCCAGATGCATAACGCCATGTGGGCGATTCCCCTGTAGATGTTAAATCTACTCACAGATGACCTCGAGCTAAGTAAATCCGACCACCTGCTTTCCTTTCTTCGCAGCGTCCGAAGTCCCTGCTCGCGATCCTAAAATTTCACAAACACAACAAATAAAATTAAATATCCTGCGCCGACACAAAGACAGCGAAACGCAATGATACCGTCCACAAGATATACACACTGTGCACTCAGTGCACAAAACGCGTACGATATCGACACAACCCTAGCTAGGAACTCAAAACGACACAATCACCCAGCCTAGACCCTGATCATACCGATCGCGCATTCACAACACTATAAATATCTTGGAAGATAATATATAACTATCGCAATGTCAATTGAAACCCACGCCTAATTTATCCGAAAATTTAGTAAGCACTTTTTATCATTTTCGCTCAAATCTAGTAGTTTAACAAAAACTACAGGTCACAATCATCTCATAATAGCCTGATTAAACCACACAAACCCTTACTAGAATTTTAATCTCACCCATATAATATTAGTAAAAGTTTAGTTTACACTTAAGCTTAATTAGAAGATTAGCAAAAATATCATTTAACAATCTCACAACTAGGTTAAGTTTTCCTAGTCTACACATCTTGATTAACCTTTTCAAACCATCAAAACCCTTACTTGATCTTCACTACTCATTTCTAGAATTTATAAACATGCAAATAAAATATTTATTTAAACATCTTATATGCTAGCTTAAGGTATTAAAACAACAACTAAGTATTAGTGTTAGGATTTATACCTCCACTTGATTCGCAAACTTGCCAAGAGATCAACAAAAATACCCTAAAAAATGCTATCTTTCCTCATGAATCAAGCTAGGCTAGGGTTAAGGAAATATGGGTATGGATTTGTATTTGAGTTTGTGGGATTATTTGGTGATTTTTAATGATTTTTAGAAGCTTCAAAGAGTGGAAATGGAGTGGGGAAAAAATGGGCAGCCAAGGGGGGAGGGTCGGCCACATGAAGAAATTGAAGGAGGTTGTGGAAAAAAACAAGTTCAAAGCTCATTAAAGCTTCATTAATGCCTCTCCCATCCATGCCACCTTTTAATCCAATTCATTTCTAATTAAAGTTTTCATTTAATTCACCAAAATATCTAGATATTTGTAGGATATTTGGCATGGATGGTTTAGTACTTAATCTTGTAATTAAGTTAGCATGGATTCCCTTTAGCATAATTAACCCAATCACAATTGTAATTACCACTAATTAGGTGCATAATTAAAAACTTATAATAATATTTTAATTAAGGAAAAAATATTAAAGTGAACCAAAATTTTCAAGTAACAACTAAAAACCGCAAACTAGCAATTTCCTAGTTAAACTAGGTGCAGTTAAGTCTATACTGAAAAATAATCACTTCCGGATTTTTACGGAAAAACACCGCCTATTTTACCTATTAATGGAAAATTCGCATAACGATTTCTAAAACGTTACACAATGTTTCTCCATGATCCCTCCTACATCCAGTGATTAAGATCTATAAAGATATATCTGAGAGGATGTATCATACTCACTAGATGTAGTGAGTGGGTGATGTAGTGAGTGGGTGTCAATCAGATCCTGGGGAGAAACACTAGATAGCTGTGAAGAACATTCTTGAGTACTTGAGAAGGATTAAAGAAATGTTCTTGGTGTTTGGTAACGGTGAACTCCAGTAGGAGTCCTTTACCAATTCGAGCTTCCAGAGTGATAAGGTCGACTGAAAGTCAGTCTCAGGCTTTGTCTTTACCCTCAGTGGAGGGACTGTATGTTGGAAGAGTTCAAAGATAGATACCGTGGCAAGCTAGAAGATAAAGGCTGAATAAATCACTACCAACGATGCTACCAAAGTGGATGTCTGGATATTTCTTGTTCATCAAATGAACATGGTTCCTACCATTGAGCGTCCAATAACTGTTATTGTGACAACAATGGAGTTGTGGATTTGGCCTAGGAACCCCGGTCCCATCAGCGATCCAGACATATTCTGAGATAGTATCACTTGATCAAGAAGATGGTTGATCTCCAAGGGATCGAGGTTAGGAGAGTTGACTTGAAGAATATCACGGCGGATCCACTCACAAAGGCTTTTATCAAGAGAGACTTTGATAGGACGTTGGGTATGAGATACTACAACAACTGGCCCTAGTGCAAGTGGGAGATTGTTAGTTGTATGTATGTCCTAGAGGCCATTATTGTACATATGATGTATATTATAGTGGATGCTTGGAAATATATAGGGAGGACAATCTTGCTCGACAAGATAGTATGCTATCTGGTTACTCTTTATCTTAACATGTAGACTTATTGTCTTTCTGTTACATGTTGATAAAGCCCTTATAATGAGTACTTGACTACAAGGATTATGATGCAGATCATACTAGTGGGGTTAGGGTAGTCTGTAAGTACATCCTTCAATTGTTCCTAGTCGTGGGAGTGTAGAGACGGGGCATCGATATTCCAGAGTAAACTAGCGTATACGTTTCTTGACCCATATGATGGGCGATAGATGGTCCCACATCCATTGGTATTTGACATCAAAGATTGTATATGGGTGCTCAGTGGAGACTGGGTACACTGAACAGGACTCGCCGAGAAATCCTAGATGGTATTATACTTTACGTCAGCTGGCAGTTCTCTGGTGACACTGGTACAGGTGAGTCTGTAGACCCGAGATCGTCATAGTCTCTTGTGTGATTCCCACTGTGCTTTGATTTCCACCTTACCATGTTTAAGAGAACATGTAAAACGGTGGTTTTTGGGTACAGTCCCGAGTCACATGGAGGCAATGAGCGATAGGAGGGGATTTCGTCTCTCCCGGTATTAGGGGTTGATGTTGCGCTATGCTCAATTGGCCATAACAGGAAATCCCTGGCCAGGGTTGCTGAGATTTACTAGTAAGTGTAGTTTCTCGAACCATTATAGGCCTCACATCGGCATGACTTATCAGGCTATTGGGGTCTGACGTTTACCACCCCCAGGCTGGATATGCGACATATCAGATAAAGAGACCGGACTGTACGGCAGTGTTACTTATTGGATTCACAGGAGTACGAGCAGGCTTGCTTGTTGATCTAGTGATCGCTCAATACTTGGGTAGCCGTTACGTCCAGCTAGTACTGCTAACGGCTTGTGGGTGACTGATATGATCATCACTTACTGCCGGCGTATTGACGAGTCTTTAGAGTTCTACACAGAGGTTTCCTGGCTCAGGCGAAACGAAGTAGGAGCACATATATGATATGTGCGGTACCAAGATTAATACGCATATGTGATACCGTATTCTAATCTCGCGATATGTGATATCGGTCGGTTATATGTGATATAGCCGGGTTATCGAATCAAGTGTTGATTCGATAAGTTGATACAAATGATATTAGTCGGTTATATGTGATATAGCCGGATTATTAAATCAAGTGTTGATTTAATAATTTAATGTATAATTATATATTTGATATATTAACATACATTAACTAATATTAGCTCACTTAAGAATTTCTTTATCTCACTTGTACACATTTAATATATATGTGATATATATTATTGTGTCATGCTTGTTGCTACATGCTACATGGGTGTATGAGACTCACACCATGCTAAAGATAATTAAGGGTTTAATTATTTAAGGTAAATACAAAATTAGGTGGAAATGAGTCATGGTTGCAAGCTTGTCGAAGCTTGTAGTAACCATTGACTTAGTCCACTAATTTTGTCTTACCCTAGATATTTATTAATCCAACCATTATCTTAAGCCATGGTTAAATCTCTACATGAGTTAATATGAGATATTATCTCACCACGGTTGCTATTCTCAGTTAATTTTTTCTAGACTTCATCTTCTTCTTCATCTCAAGAAAGCTCTTTAGCTTTTCTTGAGGTGAAGAAATATTGTGAGAAAAATTATTCTAAAGTGAGTAAAAATCATACTTCATCAATCTACACTAGATTAGCCATTTAGTTTAGGTTGTTTGCTTCACTAATTCCCAATTAATGAAGAGGTAGCTTGAGTTAGAGTATTCTCGACGTAGACCATCTTCGGTCTCGAAGAATTCAAGCAAGCTTGTTCATTTCACTTTGTGGAGCCTAACTTGAGTCCGGAAGATCACTACTTGGAGCGAAGGGACTACTACACGGAGCTTTAGAAGTGAAGGACCGGTCTATAAAGGTTGTATTCCATATTCGCTTAGTGTAATATTTGATTACATATTGGTTTACGCTAATTCCTCTAGTTAGATCCTAGGTTAAGGTTCTTTAGCACCTTAGAATGTTTAAAATGGCATCGTTGATGCCTTCCGAAACCTAGTGAGGATGCTAAGGATCCCAACAAAATATTCAACTATGATTTTCAAAGACATTTTCATTCCAATTGCGCTTCCTAATTATTGGTTTGTATCTACATGTTGGTGTTTGGTATTCGAATATCTACTTTTGTACTTGATGGATCGGAAAATAATTGCAGCCATGAGCACAGATGTGCGAATGCATGAGGAGAAGGAAGAAACAAAGATAGAAGAATGTCCTTAGCTTTAGCCAAAAATATCTTTGATATATAAATAAGTCTAAATTAAGAATGTGCAACTTCTGCATTTCTGTGACAGTTTTTTTTCGAGATTATGTTTTGTTTGTGCTTGTTGTTAATACGGTTGATAATTATTTTTCTAATCACCGATATTAAACTAATGAAATTTTATGGGGGGTAAGGGCATAACTAGTCTGTAGCCCACTAGTTACGTTGCAACAATTGAAAAAGGCCACTTGATATTAATATTCTATCCAACCTCTTCGTTTATTTCCAACGCTATCCCCTCTTTTCTTTCTCCTTCCTTCTCCTATCGTTGACCTGTTGGGGTTGGAGAAGTCATTCCACGAACTATGCTCGCGACAAACCAAATCACGCAATCAACAACAAATCATGCGATTAATAACGAAAAGACAAAATTATTAAAGATGCAAGAATAAGTAAATAAGAATAAAAAAGCCAAACAAGAGAGAAATAAGAATCAAAGAGACGAAGGATTCGTTAACGAGATTCACCCACCGTATGTCTACTCCCCAGTAGAGCGAAATCTGCAATGTCTACTACAATCTTGAATCAAGTACATCATGAGCAAACCCTATGTAATTTCTCTCAAATCTCTCTAGATCTAAGTCGTCACCCTCTCAATACAACGATCTCTCCCTCTATTAAATTTTGGCTGTAAAGAATACATATGAGAAGCCCCCTTATATAGGCAAACCCTTATCCTATAATAAATAGAGATAAATCATAAAATGGAAAAATTTGATTCGCAATTCATTCACCAACGACATACGTCTGACACACACTTGGGCAGATGTCTGTCCCGACTCTGTATCTTTTCAGCACCTCGATCAGACGTCTGACCCACACTTTGGCAGGCATTTGCCTGTGCTCTGGATTGGGCTTCATGGATTCTTCAGATGTCTGCCTTGCTGTCCTTCAGACGTCTGCCGTTACTGTGTGTTTCTGACATGTCTGTCGTGTGCACGTCCAGACGTTTCTTGTTGTCGATGACATACGTCTGACCTTGAAGTTTTTCTATAATTTCTAACAATCTCCTACTTAGAAATACTTCCACCTTGATTGCCAACGCTAATAGACTTTAAACGACTCTGCTCTACTCTATCCTCATTAAATTTTCATGGAGAGGTTCACCAAGCAACAACAGAGCTCCAACTTATCTCTATCTACGACTTTGGTGAACATATCTGCCGGATTCATTTCTCTCTGTCATGACCAGAAATATGGAACATGACTGGCACTTAAATCACGCTTCGTCTAGAGGCGTAGCGTAATTCAAGTAAGCCAAGATCCAGAATCTAAATCATGAAAAGAAATAGAGTGATAAACACAATAGTCTTTAAAGGTTGATTTAAAAATAATAGAGTTGCATTAAAATCATTTAAAAGCATCAAGTTTTCTGAAAATTTCAGCAGTGTCGCCTTTGTAAAAACTGATTCCAAACCAATACATACATGAATATATATAAGAACTGATAAAAAGGCATCCCTAAACAGGAGCTACCTCTTCGCCGAATGACGGAACATAACCACAGGCAAGATATATCATAATAATGTGAAAAACCATATAAAGAGCAAGAAATAGAAAATCATGAAAGTCGGCTCACACGAGCTCAATACCAGAAATCAAAGTATAATACAAGTCTCACAGTCTCGTCTCTAAGTCAAATATACAAATGGTAGATGGAGTAAACTAGATACAAAAGTAAATATACATGGTGGGAACATAAAAATATCCAAACAAAACCCACCTAAAGGAAAAGTGCTCATGTCAAAACAAAAGAAGCAAAAGGAGTAGTAGCAGTGCACCCGTGGCGGCTATGCGGACAGGTCAGTCCTGCAAGATACTGTGGCACAACGGGGGTGAGTTGCCAACTCGTGAGTAGTAAAGAACAACTAATGAGACAATCGCAAGCATGCACGCAAATGCGTCGAAAAACTATATATATATTATGATGCGATGTACTGATATGAATGCGACATGAATGAATGATCAAACATGAAATCTGGGTATATCGGTTATGAGAAAAACTGAATAATATCTTAGTAAAGTTTTGGTGTTGTAAAACTGGAGTATCATCAAATAGAAAATGACAGAAATCTATGCCAAGCATCGACACTCAAAATATATCAATATCTCGGGTGCCGTCTCTCAGATCGGTCCCAATCTGTCTAAATCACACCACTCCGGTTGGTATCCTATAGATCTCCACCGGGCCAATAATCACCGGTAGGTAGTGCTCCACTTCCGGGCTCAACGTCTCTCTATACAGCCTTCTTGCCCCAGGGTACCTCATCGGGTCCACCATGTACCCGCAGACGGTGCCTCCTCACTCCTCGAATCGGGTATATGTACATACGTGGCTCAAGAACCGAGAAAACTAATGGTGGACACCACACACATCATATCACGAGAAAACCGCAATTTGCATTTTAAAATGATAACAAGTTTATAAAATTCTTTGTGGTTTTCCCAAAATCCAGAAATCTCATGAATACGGAAATCTCCAAGAAGAATCACAATATATGAATATGTCAATGACAGTGAATGTCCATGATGTCAATATGACGCAATGAGATGAATGACTTGAAGACTTCATATCGATGATGATGCAATTGAGATAAATGACTTGAAAACTGCATATCAATAATGATGCGATGAGATGATTAACTTGAGACTACATATCAATGATGATGCAATGAGGTAATTAACTTTAAGACTACACAGCAATAACGATGCGACGAGATAATGACTTGAAGACTACATAGCAATAACGATGCTATGAGATAATGACTTGAAGATTACGTATCAATAACAATGTAAAGTTACCGATTATTAAGAAAGTTTTATAGTGTTCGTGACATAGCAATTACCGACGGCGTGTGTGTTCATATAAATAGTGCACGTGCGGCATGAACAATTGGTAAGGTGCAAGTGTCCTAGGTGATAATATCAATGTGTATGAAGATGCAAATGCAATATGAATATGATCTACGCATATGAATGCAAGAGATTTTAAATGGATCCTAACTATCGGGCGCTTTGCGCCATCCAAACGATTCCCCCATAGATGTAACATCTACTCACCAGAACGCCTTGGCTAATCGAAGACGTCTCCGCAGCCGATCCTAGAATAGGAAAACATCAATACATAAGACTAGATATTCGATATAATGCGAAGAAAAAATGATACGAAGGAACAAACGCTCAAAAATTAAACACGTGTGAACTTAGTGAACAAAACGCGCGCGACATCGTCGAAAACCACTCTTATAGGCTGTTTTCCACAGAAAACGCCAAACCTAGAATCGAATCGTGCGTATCGTACACAAGCAAAACACTCACAGAAAAGTAAAATGGTCCCAGATTTTACCTACAGACACAAAAAGAAAAACAAGGTGTACTAAATACCCTGAAAGACACACAGAGAACTACAATAAAAACCTAAACACCCTAGTCTACAGGGGGGCCGGTGGCGCCGGCAAAACGAGGGTTCTTGCCGGTCGATAGGTGAGGGTTTGGATCCGGGTTTCAATGTTATATTCAGGGCTCTAACACCAATCTACTGTATTGTTTGATTTTATTGCAGATCAACGAAAAGATAGCAGATCATAAAGAACCTAAAACTTAATTAAAAACCGTTTTTAAACAATAATTGAAAACAATATGGTATTATAGTGAAATAAGTTTGATTAATAAGGCTATTAGGTACTAATTTACTCTTAACTACCCTAATAAGCCATAAAAACCCTAAACTTATCCGAACCCTCTCTTTAAAATCTAAACATGAAATAAAAACCACTTAAACACCTAATTAAGGTTGATTAAATGTAAGGATTAGCAAAACAAGTTAAGATTTAGTTTCAAACCTTACTAGGAGATGAAGAAAAACCCTTGTTGATAAGATAGCCACCAAAAGAAGAAACTTACTTCAAGAAACTCTTTAAGAGGTTGAAAATAGGATTTTGAATAGGATTAGTCAAGGATTAGTAGTGATTTGTACAAGGATTTGTGTTGATTATGGAATGTTCTTGTGATTGAAGAGGGGTTTTTGGGCAAAGGAGAAAGAAGAAGAAAGAGATGAGAAATGAGAGGGAGAGGGAGAGAGAGAGAGAGGGAGAAGAGTCTAGAGACAAGAGAAAAAATATCTAGCTATGGCTCTCTCTCTCTCTCTTAATAAGTGCACCAAGCTCTTTTTTCATTTTCATTTTTATTTTCTTTTCCAACAATCTAGAACCATCTAATATTTAAAGGAAAGAACATGTTACAAAATATGTGTTTAGGTTGTCATGGTAGTAAAAACTTGTATTAACCTATACTAATTTTTGATTAATACTAGATTAGTGTGTAAGTGCAAGTTTAAAAATAATTTAGTAATTAATAAATAAGGAAAAACATAATTAGATTAGAAATTAAATAAATAGCTAAATAAATACCAAATAAGATAAATAATTATATAGTAAATAAGAATATATTTGTCGATGTGGAAAACTAATTATTAACTTGGTTTTTGTAGAAAAGACAAGTTATATCTCTAATTACTATATAATTATCCAAAACGATATCTAAAACATTACAATCTTTCCCTTATAGAAATTCGGTCCCCGAATTTAAAATCTAACTACGCGTACCTTCGAAGAGATGGGAAAACTTCTTCCGCATCTCGCCCTCGGCCTCCAAGGTGACCCCTTTGCTATTTGGGCCACGCCAAAGAACCTTCACGGACGGTATGTCCTTTACGGACGGTATGTCCTTTGACCTCATTTTCTTCACCTGCTGATCCAGAATGACTACCAGCTGCTCGGTGAAAGAAATGTCGCGTTCCAGATGGATCGCCTGGTGCTGAATCGCATGACAAGGGTCATGAAGGTACTTCCGAAGTATCGATACATGAAACATGGGGTGAACATCTGGAAAACTGGGTGGAAGCGCCAAACGATAAGCAATGCTACCAACTCGCTCTAAAATCTCGAAGGGACCCACATATCTGGGAATAAGCTTCCCTTTCTTCCTGAACCTTATCACGTTGTTCATTGGAGAAACCCGCAAGAAAACATGGTCACCTACGACGAACTCAAGTCTGCGACGACGTCTATTAGCATAAGATTTCTTCCTGCTCTGGGCCATCTCATCCTGTCCTGAATTAGCTGGATCTTCTCTGTAGTCTCCTACACTAGTTGCGGTCCCAAAATACTGCTCTTACTGAGCGCTGTCCAACAAACGGACGATCGACACTTTCTCCCATACAAGGCCTCGAAGGGTGCAATCTGAATCGTCTCCTGGATGCTATTATTGTAGGAGAACTCTATCAAGTGAAAGTGATGATCCCAACTGGCACCGAAATCTAGAATGCAAGCTCGGAGCATATTGTCGAGAGCCTGGATGGTCCGCTCTGACTGACTGTTTGTCTGCTGATGGAAAGCTGTACTGAAACTCAATCGGGTGCCCGAAGCCTCCTGAAGTTTCTGCCATAGACGGCTGGTGAACTGGATGCCTATGTCAGACACAATGCAGGTCGGAACGTCGTGTAGTCGCACAATCTCATTAATATAAATCTGAGTATACTGAGTAAATCCGAAAGTGGTCTTCACTCGAAGGAAGTGAACCACTTTTTTCAATCTATCTATGATCACCCAAATAGAGTCATACCCTCGACTGGTCCTAGGTAGACCCATGTTGAAATCCATAGAGATCTGCTCCCACTTCCACTCCGGAATTGGCAAAGGTTGTAACTCTTCTGTCGGACTCTGATGCTCGGTCTTGACTTGCTGGCAAGTCAGGCATCTCAAAACGAAGTCTGCGACATCTCTCTTCATCCCTTCCCACCAGTAGACATCTCTCAAGTCATGATACATTTTGGTAGAACCCGGATGAACACTGTATGCTGAATGAGGTGCCTCCTGTAAGATCTCACGTCTCAGCCCCTCAGAATCTAGCACAAATAGTCGAATCCCAAATCGTAGCACTCCCTGATCATCTATCACGAACTATGGATCTCTACCTTGCCGAACCTGCTCCATAATCTCTGACAAACGAGCATCGTCGGACTGTTCCCCCAGGATGCAATCAAGTAAAAGTGGACGGGCGCGCACATGAGCAAGCTGTCCTCCGGTCGAAGTAAACTCAAACTGTACTCGGCTGTCGCATAAGATTTACTAATCTGCGGAAGACTGTCTCTGAACTGCGCTCAAATAAGACAAGCTACCACCGGGCCTCCGACTCAAAGCACCAGCTACAACATTCGCCTTGCCTGGATGATAAAGAATCTCGCAGTCATAGTCCTTCACGAGCTCCATCCAACGGCGCTGCCTGAAATTCAGTTCCCGTTGCTGGAAGATGTACTTTAAGCTTTTGTGGTCTGTGAATATCTGGCATGACTCGCCGTATAAGTAATGCCTCCAAATCTTGGGTGCAAAGACCACCGCAGCCATCTCTAAGTCATGAGTGGGATAGTTCGGCTTGTGCTTTTTCAAATGCCGAGATGCATAAGCGCCGACCCTACCATGCTGCATCAACACATAGCCTAAACCCACTTGAGAAGCATCGCAATAGACAACAAAACCACCAGACCCTAAAGGCAAAGATAAGACTGGTGCAGTCGTCAAATGAGTCTTCAACTGCTGAAAACTCTGCTCGCATGCCTCGGTCCAAAGAAAAGGAACTCCCTTCCGGGTCAACCCAGTCAGCGGTGCAGTGATACGAGAGAAATCCTTTACAAAGCGTCTGTAGTAACCGACCAAACACAAGAAGATGGAATCTCCGTCATTGATACTGGTCTGGGCCAATGCTGTAAGGCCTCGATATTCTTCGGGTCCACACGTATGCCATCTCTCGTAACCACGTGACCTAAGAAGTCAACACTATCAAGCCAGAAAGCACACTTAGAGAATTTAGCGAACAGCTGGCGCTATCTCAAAGTCTGCAGCGTAATCCTCAAATGCTGCTTATGCTCCTCTCGACTCCAGGAGTATACCAGAATCTCTTCAATGAACACGATAATGAACTGGTCGAGAAAAGGTCTGAATATGCGGTTCATCAATTCCATGAATGCTGCTGGGGCATTGGTGAGCCCGAACGACATCAACAAAAATTCATAATGCCCATAGCGGGTATTAAAAGCAGTCTTCAGAACGTTATCATTCCGAACCCGCAACTGGTGATAACCCGACGGCAAGTCAATTTTTGAGAAATGTCCTGCACCCTAGAGATGATCAAATAAATCGTCAATGCGAGATAAGGGATATCTATTCCACACAGTAACCCGATTCAATTGATGATAATCGATTCATAATCTCATACCGCTGTTTGTCTTTTTTGCGAACAGGACAGGAGCTCCCTAAGGCGACACACTCAGCCGAATAAGCCCTTTATCCAGCAAATCTTGCAACTGATTCTTAAGCGCTTTAAGCTCCGTCGGGGCCATCCGATAAGGCGGTATAGAAATAGGCCCCATGCCGAGGATCAAGCCAATACAGAACTCGATATCGCGCTCAGGCGGCAACCCATGTAACTCATCCGAAAAGACATCAGGAAACTCCTTCACAATCGAAACCTAGTCCAACAGGACCTCTGCGGCTCTAGCATCACGAATATACGCCAAGAATCCCTGACATTCTTTCCTCAAGAGCCGGATAGCGCGAAGGGAAGAAATCAAACTGGGAAGGGTGGCACTACGGTCTCCCTGAACAACAAGAACTGGGTCACCCGAAAAACTAAATCTGACCGCCTTCTTACGGCAGTCCACGAATGCATAACAAGTGGCAGGCCAATCCATGCCCAAAAGAACGTTGAAGTCTAAGATGTCGAGGAGAATCAGATCAACAAAAGAATCCCTCTCCCCGATACGAACAGAACTGTTGGATATATATTCCCTAGAGGCCAGTTTTTTATATGTATACATATGGATGCTAGGGATATGTATGTACAGGACAATCTTGCTCAGTTTTATAGTATATTATTTGACTTGTCTTTGTCAGGATATATGTATTTATTTCTATTGTTGTTATATCTAGCTTGCACATATTGATAAAGACTCGATACGGTGGTATACTATTATGGTTTGTCTTTATCTTAACATGGCTTATGTCATACTCGTTATTACATATTGCGGTTACATGTTGATAAAGCCCGTAGGATCTTGCTTGACTACCTGCGTTGTGATGACGATCATACTTGTGGGAGCAGGGTAGTACATAAGCACATCCTTAAATGGTCCATAGTCGCGGGAGTATCGAGACTGGGCATTGATACTCCAGAGTAGACTAGTGTATACGTTTCAAACCCCGTCGGGGGATGGTTGGTCCCGCAGCCATTGGTCTGATGCACCTAAGATCGTATACAGGTGCTTACTGGGGGTGAGTACACTGGACGGACTCGCCGAGAACTTCCAGATGGTACTATACCTATCGTCAGATAGAAGTTCCAAGTGGCATGTGTACAGGTTAGTCTTTGGACCCAAGATTGACATTTGTCTCGTGTGAGTTCCCACTGAGGTTTGATCACTACCCTACCACGGCTCTACTGAGTCATTCAAACAGGTTTTGGTTGGGTATAGTCCCGAGCCACATGGAGGCAGTAAGCGATTGTTGGGGATTCGTCTCTCTTGGTATTAGGAGTTGATATCGCACAGTGATCGATTGGTCAGGACCATAAGATCTTGGCCAAGGCAGTAGAGATTTACTGATAGGTTGATCAGTAGTTTCCCGGATTGGTCCTGAGCCATATCGGCATGACTTATCAGGTTATTAGGGTCTGACATTCACCACCCCGTAGACCCGGTATGCAATAGCCTTTGACAAAGAGACCGGACTGTACGAATATTGTCAATGATAGGCTCAGTAGGAGTTCGGACGAGTTTGCTCGTCGGCTTTCCTTTTCGATAGGTACCTGGGTAGCCGTTATATACAGCTAGTTCCGCTGACGTACTTGTGGTTAAACCCACTACCAGAGTACTGTCGAGTCTTTAGAGTCCTACACAGAAGGTTTCCCAGTTTCGGGCGAAACGATGTATAGGTCGTATGGTTTTGCGACAGGGTTTGTTCATATACCCGTACTTGTGCGTGGATGGTGTTCGAGCGGTTGATACTAGTGGGCTTTTGTTTATGCCGGATCGTAGTATTAGATTTTGGGTTGGTTTAGTCTCATTGTATTCGTGTTTTTCGGAACACGGATATGGGTATGTATATATGGTTGAGAGGGACAGAGATGGAGACACCTCATTAGGGTCTTGACCATTGACTTGATTAAAACCATAATGAGATGGAGGAAATTGTTTACTAATCTTTATTAGAGATAATTGTGTCATGATTAATTGGTTTGACCATTTGACTTGTTGACCATTGTTGACTTAGATATTTTTGTTGAGCACAAGATATTTTGCTTAGCATTAATTGTGACATGATAATGGTCAAATCAAATGAACCATCTCAATTATCCTAATAAAACTTATTATTCTTTTTCCTCATAAGATAACTCTCTTCATTTTTTTTTCCGATTCTCATTCTCTTTCATGGTTCTCTCCTTCTTCCTCTCTCAAACCCTAATATCTCATGTGTTGAGAATCAAGGGCTTGTGAGACTAAGACACTAAAATCACACTCTACTCACTCCAGTCTACTTATATTAACAAGCTAAATATTCTTGTTATCTCAAGTTAGAGGTTTAGCTCAAGATTGGAGCTCTCGGGTGGATCATCGTTGACACAAGGAGGCCGGAGTTCAAGCACGATCCATACTTCCATCGAGGAGCTTAAGAAGAGGATCAAAGACCCGAAGGACCCGTTTTCTTTAGGTATCCATTCTACCATAGTAGATAGAACCCTAACTAGCTAACTAGGTTTATGGTAAAGATCCGGTTTTGTGTTATTCTAGCGCCAAGTTTTGTATCGCTATAAAATTTTTGTTCCGCATTTGGCCATGGGGGTTGGCCGGGGCGCTGGTGTAACCCTTCATGGTATCAGAGACAAGCTATAAAACCTATACTATCTAGTTTCAACGTGTTTAGAATATCGATCGACCGAATTTTTCAAAACCAAAATTCTATTTTTATAGTTTCTGTCGAATTTTAAAAGTGGTCAAAAAATCAATTTTATGGTCTCAGAAAATCGTGCAGGCTTTTTTAAGAACCCTCAAGAAATTTGGGCCTATGATACCTGTAACACACCGCGGAACCGCCGTGCAAATCACATATTGGCCGCGGTTCCGCGGCGGTATTGGGGCTTCTGTGCTCAATATTTCTTCTGTGGTTCTTTTGTTTAGAATTATGGTTTCTGGAATGTTTATTTTTTGGGCCCAGATTTGTTTCAGTACTGGATTAGAACTTGGGGCCCACTTGGAAAGGTTTAGTCGATCAAAATTTTAAAATACGTATTTTTTATCAGTACTTAGTTTAGCATCTGCAACTGTGAATGTCATTTGATCGGTAAACCCGTCTATCTGCTATATGTTCTTTTAGACGGATTTACGAACGTGACATTCATGTTGATGTTTCTGTGATTGTGCTAAGATTGTGGTTGGGTTTTCGTGGTGAATAGCATGTGGTGCAATGTTAGAAGTACATTTTATATTCATTTGTACATTTGTTATTGCGGGGGAGCGTCCGACATGTGGACTGCCGTCTTTGCCAGGTTGTATATTATTTTGGGGCACGACCGGGTTGAGGTCGATGTCACCATTTGTACATATTATTTTCTTTTTCTGTACTAGGAATGCCCCGCGGTGGAGTGCAAGAATAGCCGGGTTCTAGAAGGCAACAAGCCCGCATTTCATGGCGTTGAGACGGAGGGGGCTTCATTCTAGAATTGGTGGGCTGTTCGCCGCACTGGTAGGGGGTGCAGGTTTTCATTGCACATGCTATCCACATGACTGGGAACGTCGAGTTTTATTAGCGGCTCAAATGAAACCCGGGGCTCTAAGATTATCCACCTTTTATGTATAATTGGCTGAGATTCTGTGATGTTGATTATTATCATGCCTGGGATGAATGTTGTATATACTTATATATATACTAGTAGATGTTGTATATGTTTTGCACCCGTGCTAGTCCAGCCCCCGCTCTGTCGTTAGTTAAGTAACCTAACGGGTGATGACGGGGCCCAGTGGCGAATGCGCATGGCATATACGTACATCATCTTTTCATTCATTTCTGGTGTTATAGGTTAAATTGATGGGACTGCATTAATTTTGATTAATGCAAGAAAATAAACCTAAAAGATGTTGGAACCAAGTTTTAAAAACTGACATTACAGACGTTCTCTTTGCTTTGCACAGTGGTATTCGGTTATGAATATACAGCACCTCATTCGACGAGGCAAGGGCCGAGATCCCTTCATCGGGAGTGACCCCTTGAGTAAAAGTTTGCGTCAACGTAATAACTTCACTACAGTCGATTATTTTTGCTTTGCATCGTGGTATTCAGTTTGGAATATCCTGCACCTTATTCGATGAGGAAAGAGCCAAGATCCCTTCACAGGGAGTGAACTCTTTAGCAAAAGTTTTCTCCAATATATATTTGTAAAACCACTCAGATTCCTTCAACGATATCAATTTCATCACGTTAACGGGGTTTTCGCCAAAAACCCAGCCATAGCCCTCCGTCATTTCTTACAAGTAACACTTAGTATTCGTGCTGCGTTTGTTGACTTGTCAAGGCGTAGTGTACGGTAGCTGAGTGGTGCTTGTTTATAGCACTAGATGGGATTGGTTAGGACAGTCCTATAACCTTGTTGACTCCGTCAAGGGTTATGCGGGTGGGTTTGATGAAATCCAGATAATGACGGGTTGAACTTGACTAGGACTCTTTGATTTGTTGACTCCGTCAAGGTCACAAGGGTCCTAGGGGTAAAAACCACATCGGGAGTTTCAAACATACAGGAAACTTGCAGATTTAGCATACCTTCTGGAGTGTAGTGACTAGAGTGGATTCCATCTAGGTCATCACACAAAGATAGTTGGATCCCAATCCCACTGATGAGTAGGATTACTCTCAGGACATTATTTCACTAAACAATCAATGTTATAAACCAAGTAGGTGTCTAGGAAGGTGTTAGAGGGGCTACGCCTCCAGGGAAAAGAGGTTATATAATTAAGGAACTTCGCGAAAGCGTTGAAAACCTCCCTCGAAATACCAACACTAGCCTGGCTGAAAGGTTAAGCAAGTATTGTGACGTGTGATTAAGTCCCGACTAGTTCTTCTTTTAGGGTTTGAAGAAAAATTTGAGGAAACAGTGGGAGCCATCCTGGTTAGATAAATTAATAACTAATCTAATCTTGCAAGAGCGCACGCTGAGTGTTTCTTTTCTCTCTCTCCAAGTAGCAACCATTTCACGCCCTTATTCGGGGGTGGGGAACGTCGGTTTGGCTCTAACTTATGATGGAAATTGTAAGTATGAGCAAGGAAAAGAGGATTGTTTGAATTCCAAGGAGACCCCATTGAAGAAGAAGCATACTAATGCATCTACTTCAGGTGTTCTTGTAATTGAGAACTATTTTTCGGTCGATCCTACCTTCTGGGTACTAGATACCGGATCAGGATCTCATATCTATAATGTATTGCAGGGACTGAGAAAAAGTAAGAAAGTTGCACCTGGTGATATTTCCCTCAGGGTAGGGAACGGAGCACAAGTTAATGCTGCAGCCGTCGGTGAATATCACCTAGTGTTGCCAAATGGCAATACTATGATTTTGAACAATTGCTACTATATACCTTCCATGATTTGCAACATAATATCAGTTTCTTTACTTGATAAAGATGGGTATAACTTTGTTCTTGATAGAAATATCATTAACATTTACCTTGATAAGGTATAAGTTGCAGAAGGTACACTCTGTAAGGTATCTATGTTCTAAATCAGAATACACTTCTCAATATACAAAACACATGCAAGAGGAAGAGTTCAGATACGAACAAATCCTACTTGTGGCATTGTAGACTTGGTCATATCGGAGAGAAAAGACTAAGTAAGTTACATAAGGATGGAATCTTGAATACGTTCGAATTTTCATCTTATGAAACTTGTCAGTCTTGTCTCAAAGGAAAGATGACCAAATCTCCGTTCACTGGATATGGAGAAAGAGTAGCAGAGCTCTTGGGACTCATACACAGTGATGTGTGTGGTCCGATGTCTATACATGCAAGGGGAGGGTTCTCATACTTTAGCACATTCACTGACGATCTCTCTCTATATATGTGTATCTTATGAAACACAAATCTGAAGCTATTGAGAAATTCAAAGAATTCAGAAACGAAGTAGAGAACCAGACTGGCAAAAGTATCAAGATCCTCCGATCTGATAGGGGAGGGGAGTACTTGAGCACGGAATTCCTAGATTACTTAAATGAGAATGGAATTCTCTCTCAGCTTACTCCTCCTTATACACCAAAGCGCAATGGTGTATCGGAGCGGAAGAATCGTACCCTATTGGATATGGTTCGCTCCATGATGAGTAGTGCTGAGTTGCCTCTTTCATTCTGGGGACATGCACTTCAGACAGCGGCATACCTACTGAACTACGTTCCATCCAAATCTATGCCTAAGACTCCATATGAAGTATGTAGTGGACGAAATCTATATCTTAAGCAATTTAAGATATGGGGTTGTCCGGCCTATGTGAAAACACAGGAACCGGACAAGCTAGAGGCACGGTCAGTTCTATGTAAATTTATGGGATATCCTAAAGATTCACTAGGATATCTGTTCTACCACACTGAGGAACAGAAGGTGTTTGTATCTCGCCATGCTACCTTTTTAGAAAGGGAGTTTCTTGCAAATGAAACCAGTGGGAGTACGGTAGAACTGGGAGAAATCCATGAACCACAAAATGTAACTAAAGATTTGGAGGAACCACTAGATTCAGTAATCCCAGACAAACCTCAGCCACTATGCAGATCTGGTAGGATTTCTCATCCGCCCGAGAGATACTACGGTTTTCTCATAGACGGGGATCGAGAGGATTGCATCTTGGAAGAAGATGATCCTACCAGTTTGAGGCAGGCTATTATCAGTAGGGACTCTGATAAGTGGATGTATGCAATGCGATCCGAAATGGAGTCCATGTAAACCAATAAATTGTGGACCTTGGATATTGCTCCACCTGGGGTAAAACCCATTGGATGCAAATGGATCAACAAAAGGAAACTTGGTGTAGATGGGCAGGGGGAAACCTATAAGTCTAGACTCGTTGCAAAAGGTTTTCGTCAAAGACCTGGTGTGGACTATGACGAAACTTTTTCTCCAGTGGCTATGCTCAAATCCATTCGGATCTTACTTGCCATTGCTGCCTTCTATGACTATGAAATCTGGCAGATGGACGTGAAAACGGCTTTTCTAAACGGCAGTTTGGAAGAGTGCATTTATATGGATCAACCAGAAGGTTTTGTAGACATTGGGAGCAGCGGGAAGGTGTGTAAGTTGCTTAAATCCATTTATGAATTAAAGCAGGCATCACGAAGCTGGAACTTCTGTTTTGATGAAACGGTCAAGGAATTTGACTTCATCAAGAATGAGGATGAACCTTGTATTTATAAGAAGATTATAGGACGAACGGTCGTATTCCTAGTCTTGTACGTGGACGACATTCTTTTGATAGGAAATGACATTCCTATGCTACAATCGGTCAAGCTATTCTTATCACAAAGGTTCTCTATGAAAGACCTAGGTGATGCCTCGTACATTCTGGGGATCAAGATCTACAGAGATAGATCTAAGAGATTATTGGGACTTTCGCAGTCCAGGTACATAGAGACCGTACTAAAGAGATTTAGTATGGAAGATTACAAGAGCGGTAATATACCCGCATTTCACGGAATCACCCTCTCTAAGAAGATGTCTCCCAAGGCTGACGAGGAGAGGGTTCGCATGAGCACTATACCCTACGCTTTGGCGGTAGGATCTATAATGTATGTGATGCTATGTACAAGACCAGATGTAGCTTACACGCTAAGCGTGGGGAGCCGATATCAGTCAGACCCAGGTGAGAACCACTGGATAGCAGGGAAGAACATTCTCAAGTACCTAAGAAGGACTAAGGAGATGTTCCTAGTTAATTGTAATGGAGACCTCAGGGTCGAGTCCTTTACCGATTCAAGCTTCCAGAGTGACAAGGATGACAGCAAATCTGTCTCGGGTTTTCTGTTTAATCTCAACGGAGGGGCGGTGTGTTGGAGGAGTTCCAAACAGGATACCGTCCCAGACTCAATGATGGAGGCTGAATACATTGCTGCGAGCGATGCCGCAAAAGAGGCGGTCTGGATGAAGAAGTTCATAGCTGAACTTCTGGTAGTTCCGTCCATTGTTGATCCGATACCTGTGTATTGTGATAACAATGGGGATATAGCTTTAGCGAAGTAACCACGGTCCCATCAGAAATCTAGGCATATCTTAAGGCGGTATCACCTGATTAGGGAGATCGTAGATCGCCAGAAGAACGAGGTCCAGAGAGTGGATACGAAAGAGAACACGGCGGATCCATTTACAAAGGCCCTCCCTCAAGCACAGTTCGAGCTACTTTTTTGAGATGTTGGGTATGCGGTACGCCAGCAGCAGGACTTAGTGCAGAATTGGGTATTCGGTATGCCAATTACTAGCCTTTAGTGCATGTGGGAGATTGTTGGATATATATGCCCTATAGGCCAGTATTGTATATATATACATATGGATGCTAGGGATATGTATGTACAGGACAATGTTGCTCAGTTTTATAGAATATTATTTGACTTGTCTTTGTCAGGATATGTGTATTTATTTCTATTGTTTTTATATCTAGCTTGCACATATTGATAAAGACTCGATACGGTAGCATACAATTATGGTTTGTCTTTATCTTAACATGGCATATGTCATACTCGTTATTACATATTGCGGTTACATGTTGATAAATCCCATAGGATTTTGCTTGACTACCTGCGTTGTGATGGCGATGATACTTGTTGGAGTAGGGTAGCCTATATGCACATCCTTAAATGGTCCATAGTCGCGGGAGTATCGAGACTGGGCATTGATACTCCAGAGTAGACTAGTGTATACGTTTCTAACCCCGTTGGGGGATGGTTGGTCCTACATCCATTGGTCTGATGCACCTAAGATCGTATACAGGTGCTCACTGGGGGTGAGTACACTGGACGAACTCGCCGAGAACTTCCAGATCGTACCATACCTATCGTCAGATGGAAGTTCTCAAGTGACATGTGTACAGGTTAGTCTTTGGACCCGAGATCGGCATTTTCTCGTGTGAGTTCTCACTGAGCTTTGATCACTACCCTACCACGGCTCGACTTAGTCGTGCAAATAGGTTTTGGTTGGGTACAGTCCCGAGCCACATGGAGGCAGTGAGCGATTGTTGGGGATTCGTCTCTCCTTGTATTGGGAGTTGATATCGCACAGTGATCGATTGGTCAGGACCATAAGACTATGGCCAAGGCAGTAGGGATTTACTGATAGGTTGATCAGTAGTTTCCCGGATTGGGCCTGAGCCACATCGGCACGACTTATCAGGTAATTAGGGTCTAAGGTTCACCATCCTCTAGACCCGGTATGCGATAGTCTTTGACGAAGAGACCGGACTATACGGATATTGTCATGGATAGGCTCAGTAGGAGTTCGGACGAGTTTGCTCGTCGACTTTCCTTTTCGACAGGTACCTGGGTAGCCGTTACGTACAGCTAGTGCCGTTGACGTGCTTGTGATTAAACCCACTGCCAGAGTACTGTCGAGTCTTTAGAGTCCCACAAAGAGGGTTTCCCAGCTTCAGGAGAAACGATGTAGAGGCCGTATGGTTTTGCGACAGGGTTCGTTCACATACACGTACTTGTGCGCGTATAGTGTTCGAGCGATTGATACTAGTGGGTTATGGTTTAAACCGGATCCTAGTATTAGATTTTGGGTTGGTTTAGTCTCATTGTATTCGTGTTTCTCGGAACACGGATACGGGTATGTATATACGGTTGAGAGGGACAGAGAATGAGACACCTCATTAAGGTTTTGACCATTGACTTTATTAAAACCATAATGAGATGGATGAAATTTTTTACTAATCTTTATTAGAGATAATTGTGTCATGGTTAATTGGTTTGACCATTTGACTTGTTGACCAATGTTGACTTAGATATTTTTGTTGAGCACAAGATATTTTGCTTAGCATTAATTGTGACTTGATAATGGTCAAATCAAATGAACCATTACAATTATCCTAATAAAACTTATTATTCTTTTTCCTCATAAGATAACTCTCTTCATTTTTTTTCGATTCTCATTCTCTTTCATTGTTCTCTCCTTCTTACTCTCTCAAACCCTAATGTCTCATGTGTTGAGAATCAAGGGCTTGTGAGACTAAGCCACTAAAATCACACTCTACTCCCTCTAGTATACTTAGATTAGCAAGCTAAGTATTCTAGTTACCTCAAGTTAGAGGTTTAGCTCAAGGTTGGAGCTCTCGGGTGGATCATCATTGACACAAGGAGGCCGGAGTTCAAGATCGATCCATACTTCCATCGAGGAGCTTAAGAAGAGGATCAAAGACCCGAAGGATTCGTTTTCTTTAGGTATACATTCATCATAGTAGATAGAACCCTATCTAGCTAACTAGGTTTATGGTAAAGATCCGGTTTTGTGTTATTCTAGCGCCAAGTTTTGTATCGCTATAAAATTTTTGTTCCGCATTTGGCCACGAGGGTTGGCCGGGGCGCTAGTGTAACCCTTCAAGACCACGATCGAAATACATGTCGGGCTACAAAAGACATTCCTACGGGAGTAATCACAACAAGCAGCAGATCTAGCAAAGACGACTCTCTGCCCGACCTCAGTACAAAGTGTGTAGATACATAAGAATGCTTAGAACCTGGGTAGAACAATACTCGCACGTCGAAAGAACACACTGGAAGAGTACCTGTCACAACGGCATTCGATGCCTGCGCATCCTGAAAAGCCAAAGCAAAAACTCGGGCCTGTCCTCTACCGGTACCCGGCCGTCCTCTGCCTCTGCCACCTCATCCTCTCTGAACTGGACCGCCATGACTACGCCCTCTTGGAGCACCGGCCTGGCGTGGAGCAACAACAGGTGACGGAGGTAAAGCTCTCGGAGGAGGGGGTGAAGGTGGTAAAGTAATCTGTGGAACTGTCGCTTCGCCTTAACGCCTTATGGTAAAATGTCTGACACGGTGCTGTGGACTCCCACATCGAAAACATCCTGGCAACGGCTGTAAGTGCACGGCGGCGCCCCGGCCTCCATCCCGAGGCCAAAATGCGGAAGCTGTGATAAACTTTAAATTTTGCGAACTTAGCAAACCGGCACCACCGCGCACTAAAACCCGGATCGAACCATTAACTAGTCCTAGCTAACTACAAGATGGGGAAGAGAGATATACCGACTGATCCGAGTCCTCCGGTCTTCTCGTCATCGTCCCGATCTTTCGCGGAATGTTCTGTCTCCACCTCGTCGCCGGAAGGGCACCACATCGTCTGTATCTTACGGGCTCCCGCCTCAATACCGAGGCAACTCGGGCACGAAGCTGGCGAGTCGACGTGCCCAAGATTTGCTGTAGAATGTAGTGTCGAACTTGTGTCTCACTTTGGGGTTGTGGAGTTGCCATATGGTGGAGGAAATGATAAAAGGAATTTTGTAGATGAACTTGGGGATTTTGATCATCAAGTGAATCAAGAAATCCCCACTACAAAATTGGGCAGCCCCCTCTCTAGTGGCCGGCCTTGGCTCAAGGTGGGAGTGAGAATGAGAGAGAGGGTGAGAGTGAGGGAGAGAGGAACCATCCCAAGAGATGATCCATTAGAATAATGCAAGAGAATGTTGATAATCAACCATGATCACAAAACCAACCTCACACTCCAACTATCATCATCAATAAGCATGATAACCAACAAAGACCAACACTCAACCTCTATATCATAACCCACCATCAAGCATGATGACTTCAAAAAGTCAAGCCATCATGAAGAAGTCAAGAAGTCAAGGTCAATGGATGGTGCAACCATCATGACACAAGAATATGCAAATACCCCCTCCACAAAAGCTTATTTGCACAATTGCAAATAAGCTCTCCTCCACCAATCTTCGGCCATTTGAAAGATACAAATGAAACTGGCCGAAACGGAAAGCAAACTGGCAACTCCAGAAAACTGGTCCCGTAATAAATTACAGGAAAACCCCGATACTGTGTATACACACCCGCATCTGTATTCCGACCGAAATACAAATGCAATAAGATAAAATCTACACTGTATTATACTAGGATCCGGCTTATACCAAAGCCGGCTAGTAATATCCGTTCGATCCTGATCCGTGCAATACCGCACGTATCTGATCGAACCCTACCATATAACCATACGGCCAGTAATACAAACTGTCCCATCCTGATCCGTGCAATACCGCACGTATCTGATCGGACCCTACCATATCTCCATACGGCCTCTACAGCGTTTCTCCCGAAAGCTTGAGTAACTGAATGTGTGGTGGACTCTAAAGACTCGTCAATACTATGGCTGTGGATTTAACCACTAGCACGTCAGAGGTATTAGCCATACGTGACGGGCCACCAACTATTGACAAAAAGGGACGTCTGTGAGCGAACTTAGCCTGACACCCTACTGAGCCTGTCAGTGACAATATCCGTACAGTCCGGTCCGTTCGTCTATGAGCATCGCATGGCGGGCCTAGGGGGTTGGTAAAAGTCAGACCCCCAAAAGAGGTACAAGTCGTGTCGGAGTGTAGCCCAGAACACCCTAAGATACTACTGGAATACCTACCAGTAAATCTCCTGCCTCGGCCGAGGGCTTCGTGTAATGGCTCTCGTAGACACAGCGCGACCTCACCCCCAATACCGGGAGAGACGAACCCCTGAAGATGCGCTCACTGCCTCCATGTGGCTCGGGACTGTACCCAACTAAAACCTGTTTGCACGACTCCTTTGAGCCGTGGTAGGGTAGTAATCAAAGTACAGTGGGAACTCACACGAGACAAATGACGATCCCCAGGTCGATGAACTAACCTGTACACATGTCACCAGGGAACTGCCATCTGACGCCTGGTATATGACCAACTAGCATGTTCCCGGCGAGTCATGTCCGGTGTACTCATAACCCAATGAGCACCTGTATACATCTTAGGTGAACCAACTGACACCAGTGGCTTGTGAGACCGGCCACCGCCCCTCGTCGGGGTCTCGACTGTATACACTAGTCTACTCTGGAGTATCGATGCCCTGTCTCGAAACTCCCACGACTTGGGACCTTTTAAGGATGTGCTTATAGACCCCAGCTCCCACTTATATGATCGCCCTCATACTGCTGGTGGTCAAGCAAGAATCCTAGGGGCTCTATCAACGTGCAATAGCGACATGTCAGGTCACCTAAAGCAGTACACGATGATAATGATAAACCAGATAGCATACTATCATCTTGAGTAAGACTGTCCTACTGGGACAGGTCCTCCCTCAATCATTGCAATCACGTGCCTGTGATCCAATAATTGACTCTGAGGGCACTATCTCCAACAACGGCTGCTGACATGGTAAGTATGAGATAAATAACTGGCCCCACATGATGCCTCGGCTACCACCACGGCCTAGAAGGAATCCACCATGGCCTCTGCCTGTCCTATCTCTGCCAAACCGCATTGGAGCTGATATACCTGTATGAATCCGCTTTGGCACTGTAGTCTTAGAAATACGCTCCTCCACTAATATAGCTACATCTATCGCTGCTGCATATATATCAAAGTGCTAGGCGCCGATAGAAAGAAACAGCCGTGTGTCAAGGACTCGTATAAATCTCTTTATGTGGTTCTCTTCAGTGTCCACCAAGTAAGGAGCATATCTGGACAGCTGATTGAACTGGACATCGTACTCGGATATGGTCATACACGGAGTCTTGCGCAAAGACTCTAAACTACGAGCTCGAGCATCCCTGATGCTCTGTGGAAGGAACGAGCAAGAAACATTGCTTTGAACTCATCGCAGGTCGAGGTAGACCTGCAGCTCGTCCTCTCTCAACTGACTCGCACCAAGTCTGGGAAAGACCCTCCAGACGAAAGCTTGCAAGCTCGACTGATCTCTCATCAAAACATCTCAGTGAGCGGCAAATCCTGGCCATCCTGTCGATGAACGTCTGTGGATCCTTCGCTGCATCTTTGCCAGTGAAAACCGGAGGCTTCAGCCTCATAAACTCTTATAGTGATACTGTGATGGTCTCTGTAGCACCAGGTATATCTTTCTGAATAGCTGGTACAATCACAGTCTCCGTAGTAGAAGGAACATCATCAGATCTCGGTGCTCGGCTAACTTCGACTAAAGATCCAACCATCTGGCGCAAATCCTGAATACTCGCCTCAAGACTAGTAATCCGGTCTGGAGAAAGGGATCGGTCTGTCCCTGAGGGGTGGGCGTACCGCCCTGGTCGGTCCTCATCTCAGACGAGCCCGCTCTAACCTCATCTTCGGCGGCAGCCCTCTGGGCCCTCGTAGTCTTCGGCAGCTTAGTGGCTGGAACAAGAAATATGATTTCATAAGAATATTGCAGTCGAATCAAAAGGATATATAGAATCAAGGAAGGAATCACAAGCAATTATATATCCTAAGCCCACTTAGGTGGAGTATCGTATCGTGAGTATGACGCGGAACATACACACACTACGTCATTCTGCTTAAGCCACCTACTCCATCATACCAAGGATCATCCTACACTCAGAAAGGTAAAACCCAACGTTCTGATACCAACTTTGTCACGACCAGAAATATGGAACGTGACTGGCACTTAAATCACGCTTCGTCTAGAGGCGTAGTGTAATTCAAGTAAGCCAAGACCCAGAATCTAAACCATGAAAAGAAATAGAGTGATAAAAACACTAGTCTTAAAAGGTTGATTTTTAACAAAATAGAGTTACATTAAAATCATTTAAAAGCATCAAGTTTTCTGAAAATTTCGGCAGAGTTTCCTTTGTAAAAACTGATCCCAAACTAATACATACATGATATATATAAGAACTGATATAAAAGCATCCCCAAGCGGGAGCTAGCTCTTCGCCGAATGGCGGAACACAACCACAGGCAAGATATATCATAATAATGTAAAAAACCATATAAAGAGCATGAAATAGGAAAGCATGAAAGTCGGTTCACACGAGCTCGACACCAGAAATCAAAGTATAATACAAGTTTCACAGTCGCGTGTCTAAGTTAAATATACAAATGGTAGATGGAGTAAACTAGATACAAAAGTAAATATACATGGTAGAAACAAAAGAATATCCTTACAAAATCCACCCACAGGCAAAGTGCTCAAGTCGAAGCAAAAGAAGCAACATGAGTAGTAGAAGTGCGCCTGCCGCGACTATGCTGACGGCTGGGTCCTGCAAGACACTGTGGCACAACGGGGGTGAGTTGCCAACTCGTGAATAGTAAATAATATCAAATGAAACAATCGCAAGCATGCACGCAAATACGTCGAATATATATATATATATATATAGTATGATGTGATGTACTGATATGAATCCTACATGAATGAATGATCAAACATGAAATCTGGGTATGTCTGTTTTGAGAAAAACTGAATTATATCTTAGTAAAGTTTTGGTGTTGTAAAACTGGAGTATCAGATGGAAAATGATAGAAATCGGCGTCAAGCATCGACACTCAAAATATATCAATATCTCAGGTGCCGTCTCTCAGATCGGCCCCAATCTGTCTGAATCACATGACTCCGGTCGTTATCCTCTAGATCTCCGCCGGGCCAATAATCACCGGTAGGTAGTGCTCCCCTTCCGGGCTCAACGTCTCTCTATACAGCCTTCTTGCCCCGGGGTACCTCATCGGGTCCACCATGTACCCGCAGACGATGCCTCCTCACTTCTCGAATCAGGTATATGTACATACGTGGCTCAAGAACCGAGAAAACTCATGGTGGATGCCACACACATCATGTCACGAGAAAACAACAATTTTCGTTTTAAAATGATAACAAGTTTATAAAATTCTTTGCGGTTTTTCCTAAATCCAGAAATCTCATGAATACGGAAATCTCCAAGAAGAATCACAATATATGAATATGTCAATGACGGTGAATGTCCATGATGTCAATATAACGCAATGAGATGAATGACTTGAAGACTTCATATCGATGATGATGCAATTGAGATAAATGACTTGAAAACTACATGTCAATAATGATACAACGAGATGATTAACTTGTGACTATATATCAATGATGATGCAATGAGGTAATTAAATTTAAGACTACAGAGCAATAACGATGCAATGAGATAATGACTTGAATACTACATAGCAATAAGATGCGATGAGATAATGACTTGAAGACTGCGTATCAATAACAATGCAAAGTTACCGATTATCAAGAAAGTTCTATAGTATTCATGACATAGCAATTACCGACGGTGTGTGTGTTCACATAAATAGTGCATGTGCGGCATGAACCATTGGTAAGGTGCAAGTGCCCTAGGTGATAATATCAATGTGTATGAAGATGCAAATGCAATATGAATATGATATTCGCATATGAATGCAAGAGATTTTAAATGGATCCTAACTATCGGACGCTTTGTGCCATCCAAACGATTCCCCCATAGATGTAACATCTTCTCACCGGAACGCTTCGGCTAATTGAATCCGATCACTTCCTTTCCTTTCTTTGCCGCGTCTGACGTCTCCGCAACCGATCCTAGAATCGCACAATATCAATACATAAGACTAGATATTCGATATAACGCGACGACAAAACGATACGAAGGAACAAACGCTCACAAATTAAACACGTGTGCACTTAGTGCACAAAACGCGCGCGACATCGTCGAAAACCACCCCTATAGGCTGTTTTCCACAGAAAACGCCAAACCTAGAATCGAATCGTGTGTATCGTACACAAGCAAAACACTCACACAAAAGCAAAATGGTTCTAGATTTTATCTACAGACACAAAAAGAAAAACAAGGTGTACCAAATACCGTGAAAGAAACACAGAGAACTACAATAAAAAACAAACACCCTAGTCTACAGGGGGACCGGCGGCGTCGACAAAATGAGGGTTCTCGCCGGTCGATAAGTGAGGGTTTGGGTCCGGGTTTCAGTGGTATATTCTGGGCTCTAACACCAATCTACTGTATTGTTTGATTTTTTGCATATCAACGAAAGATAGCAGATCATAAAGAACCTAAAACTTAACTAAAAACCGTTTTTTAAACACTAATTGAAAACAAGATGGTATTATAGTGAAATAAGTTAGATTAATAAGGCTATTAGGTACTAAACTACTCTTAACTACCCTAATAAGCCATAAAAACCCTAAACTTATCCTAACCCTGTATTTAAAACTTAAACATGCAATAAAAACTACTTAAACACATAATTAAGGTTGATTAAAAGCAAGGATTAGCAAAACAAGTTAAGATTTAGTTTTAAACCTTACTAGGAGATGAAGAAAAACCCTTATTGATAAGATACCCACCAAAAGAAGAAACTTGCTTCGAGAAACTCTTTAAGAGGTTGAAAATAGGATTTTGAATAGGATTAGTGAAGAATTAGTAGTGATTTGTATAAGGATTTGTGTTGATTGTGGAGGGTTCTTGTGATGAAAGAGGGGTTTTTGGGCAAAGGAGAAAGAAGAAGAAAGTGATGAGAAATGAAAGGGGGAGAGAAGGAGAAGAGTCTAGAGACAAGGGAAAAAATATCAAGCGTTGGCTCTCTCTCTCCTAATAAATGCACCATGCTTATTTTTCATATTATTTTCTTTTCCAACAAAATATAGAACCATCTAATATTTAAAGGAAATAACATGTTACAAAATATGTGTTTAGGTTGTTATGATAGTAAAAACTTGTATTAACCTATACTAATTTATGATTAATACTAGATTAATGTGTAAGTGCAAGTTTAAAAATAATTTAGTAATTAATAAATATGGAAAAACATAAGTAGACTAGAAATAAAATAAGTAGCTAAATAAATACCAAATAAGATAATTAATTATATAGAAAGTAAGAATAAATTTTTCGATATGGAAAACTAATTATTAACTATTTTTTTGTAGAAAAAACATGTTATATCTTTAATTACAATATAATTATCCTAAACAACATCTAAAACGTTACACTCTCACGATCTTTTACAAAGTCAACTCGCCTTCTTCCACCGCAATGTGAATGAAATGATGCCGCACCTTGATATGCTTCTTCCTCGAGTGATAAGCCGCGTTCTTTGTCAAATGTATCACACTTTGGTTGTCGCTCCACAAGATATTGAAGTCTTGTTTCTTGCCTAATTCTTTAAGTAGACCTTGCAACCATATTATCTCCTTGCTGGATTCTGTGATTGCCACATATTCAGCCTCCATAGTCGACAATGCCACCACCTTTTGAATTTGAAAGACTTAACTTGCTGCTGTTCCCACAACCGTAAATACCCATCCTGTTGTGCTCTTCCCGCTATGTCAATCTCCAGAGTAGTCCGCATCAACGTAATCTTGCACCTTTAGAGATTCATCCCCGAAACATAAGCAGTGATTTGACATACCCCTTAGATACATCAACAACCACTTCACCACATTCCAATACTCCTTACCCGGGCTCTGCATGTAACTGCTAACAACTCTCACTGCATGTGCAATATCAGGTCTCATAGTCACCATCGCAAACATCAAACTCCCCATCGCAGAAGCATAAGGCACGCACGCCATCTCATCTTTCTGCTCTTGAATTATTGGGCACAACTCTTTACTGAGTTTGAAATGCTTTGCTAAGGGCATACTCATCGTTTTTGACTTGTCCATATTGAACTGCTTCAAAACCTTCTCGATGTAGTCCCTTTGCGATAACCACAGCTGCCGCTGCTTCCTATCTCTCACGATCTTCATGCCCATGATTTTCTTTGCCGCTCTCCAATCCTTCACAGAGAACTTCTCAGCCATCATCTTCTTCAAAATTTGAATTTTCTTGAAATTCGGACCCGCAACCAACATGTCATCAATGTACAGTGACAAAATAATAGTCTTTGTCTTTGAAAGTTTGAATGTACACGCAGTGATTTGATTCACAGTTCACAAATCCCGTCTCTAATATAAACTGATTGAATTTGAGATACCACTTTCTAGGAGCATGCTTGAGGCTATACAAGCTCTTTCAAAGTTTACAAACCATAGTTTCTTTCCACTTCACCTCGTATCCCGGTGGCTGTATCATATGGATCTCCTCTTCCAAGTCTCTGTGAAGAAACAAATTCCTGACATCCAGCCGCTCTAAGTGCAATTCCTCCACTTCCAAGATAATAAGAATCACCCGAATAAATGTCATCTTTACAACTGGGAAAAATATTCCTTGATAGTCAATACCTTTCTTTTGTGCGCATCCCATGATTACAAAATAAGCCTTGTACCGCTTCACACCATCAGTCTCATCTTTAATCTTGTAAACACACTTGTTTAGCAACGCTTTCTGACATTTGGGTAGCTTCATTAGATCCCGCGTGCTGTTTTTCTTCAAAGAATCCATCTCCTCGTTCATAGCCCGCTCCCACTGTTTTCTAGCACCGTCGCTTGTTACTTCTTCAAGAGATTTAGGCTCCCCCGAATCTGTGTATAATATGAAGATGGTCATAAGTTTTTTAAGTAGCCGCCTATCTCGCGTAGATCTACTCAGAATTGGTACATCTGGTTGCTGAAAATGGTCACCATCCTGTTCTTGAACCTGATCTTGCACTATAGCTTCCTCCACGTTCTAATCTCCACCTGTAGATACTTGAATACTCTCTTGAGTTCCGTTCAACTCGACGAACTCCGATACCACATCATCCTTGGCTTGCTTTTCTTCTTTGTATAAGTGTTGCTCATCAAAGACAACGTTCCGAATTTATATTACTTTCTTTCTTGTGTAATCTGATAAAGTTCTTAGTACTCTTGCCGCTATAACCGCGACCATTGCGGAATGAAAAACTTTAATTTTTAAAACCAGTACTATAACTAAACCCTAAAGATCGATTCCAAATACTAACTAGTAATAACAAAGAAAACTAAACTACACAGTTAGCAACAACAACCTTTATAGTCGTTTCTTTCGTCTTTAAAACTCCCCTTCTTAAGCTTCTCGAAACTCTGCGATCGAGCATGTGGGTATGTCTTCCTTTTTCGAAGATGATCCACCCGAGGGATGTGGTTAAAGCTCTAGTTTTACCCAGTGAAGCAACTAAGGGTCACAATTTTGCTAGGAAGTGAAGCTCAGGGATGTAGAGAATATCAAAGTCTAGTGTATATCTCTTTATGTTTGCTCTTTGAAAATAAAGATAACCTTTTCCCTTTGTTTTCTACACATGAGAAGGGGAAGGATGAAGGAGGAAAAGGGGAGAGAGAAGCTCAAGGTTAGAATGTGTTAGTTAAGTATATGCCCTAGAGGCCATTGTTGTACATATGATGTATATTATGATGGATGCTTAGATATATACAGAGAGGACTTTCTTGCTCGTCATGATAGTATGCTATTTGGTTTGAGTTTATCTTAACATGTTGACTTGTATTGGTTTATTGTTTTTCTCTCACATGTTGATAAAGCCCTTAGGATCTGTACTTGACTACTGGGACTATGATGAGATCATACTAGTGGGGCCACGGTAGTCGATGAGTACATCCTATAACTGTTCCTAGTCGAGGGTATATCGAGACAGGGCATCGATATACCAGAGTAGACTAGCGTATACGCATCTTGACCCATATGATGGGCGATGGATGATCCCATATCCATCGGTGTTTGACATCAGGGATGGTGTACGGGTGCTCAGTAGAGACTGGGTACACTGGACGGACTCGCCGAGAACTCCCAGATGGTGATATACCACACGTCAGATGGCAGTTCTCCGGTGACACTGGTACAGGGTAGTCTGTAGACCCGAGATCGTCATAGAGTCTTGTGTGATTCCCACTGTGCTTTGATTTCCACCTTACCACGTCCAAGAGGGCGTGCAAAACGGTGGCTTTTGGGTACAGTCCCGAATCACATGGAGGCAATGAGCGATAGGAGGGGATTCGTCTCTCCCAGTATAGGGAGTTGATGTTGCGCTGTGTTCGATTGGCTATAACTGGAAGTCCCTGGCCAGGGCTGATATAGAGATTTACTGGTAAGTGTTACTAGTAGTTTCTCGACCCGTTATGAGCCACACATCGACACGACATATCGGTTACTGGGGTCTGACGTATACCACCCCTAGACTTGATATGCGACATATCAGACGAACAGACCGGACTGTACGGGAGTGTTACTGATCGGATTCATAGGAGAACGCACAGGCTAGCTTGTTGATCTTCTGATCGCTCAATACCTGGGTGGCTGTTACGTTTAGCTGACCGCTTGCAGCTTGTGAGTGTTTGATATGATCATCACCTGCTACCGGCGTATTGACGATTCTTTAGAGTCCTACACAGAGGTTTCTTGGCTCAGGCAAAACGGAGTAGAGACACATATGTGATATGTGCAGGACCGAGAATAATGCGATATGAGAAACCGTATTATATTCTCGCGACATTTAGATATGAACCGGGTCATCGGATCAAGTGTTGATTCGATGAATCAGTACATGATATATTAGTCGGTAATATTCGATATGGCCGGATCGTCGGATCAAGTGTTGATTCGATGATTTAATGTAAAATAATATATATGATATATTGTATTACATTATCTAATATTGGCTCGCTTTATTATTTCATTTTCTCACTGGATGATACATTGATATATATGCGATATATGTTAATTGTATTATTTTCTTTTGTTGCAAATATATAATATATATGTGATATATATTATTGTGACATGATATGATTAATTGTTAAACATGTTTAAGGATGATTAATTGAGGTTAGGGTTAGATTCTTCATGCACCTTCTAGAACCATTTTTCTTTTGTCATTGTTAAGATATTTTTGGATGACACATTTTTAACCCAACCAAACCCTAACTCTAGTTTATTCTCTACACAATCTTAGCCACTCATCCTTGACCATGGTTTATATATCAATCATATACATTTCTTTCTATTCATCACAAAAGGATTAATCTTTTTATTTTTTTTCATTATCATCTTCTTCTTCTCTCTTCAAAAAGCTCACTTGATTTTCTTTATGTGATGAATAAATATGAGAAAATGATCTAAAAAGAAAGCAAAAATACTACTCTCTCATCCTCATCTCATCTAGTCCATGAGATTAGTGTGTTCATCTCTTTAGAGTGAGAAAGCTTGAGTCTTTGCAACTTCGACGTAGATCATCGGAGATTTGGAACACTTCAAGCAAGCATGGATCGTTCGAGTCGTGGAGCCTCTCTTGAGTCCAGGAGATCGTGGATCGCGGTGAAGGGATTTCTACTCGGAGCTTGTGAAGCGAAGGAGCGGACTACAAAGGTTGTAATCCCTCACACTTAGATAAAAAGTTGTTATCTTGCATGCTTAACCCTAATAATCTAGCAAAGATCCTGTCTTTGGGTTGTTCGGCACGTCTAAATTTTTATCCGGGCATGTTTGATGTCTTATGAACCTTCACAAGAGTGCCTAGGAACCCTACAGTGGTATCAGAGCCTAGCTAGAGCATTAGGCGATGTGTTTACGAAGTTAAAACTCCGATCGAACCCGTACGGACAAAATTTAACCCCTCTCTGGAAATTTTTCAAAATTTGGGATTTTTCTGAATTAAAAATATGTAAAAAAATCAGCAGGGAATTCTAAGAATTACCATGAAATACGGTCCCCCAACTCCACCAAAACGCGGCGGAACCACGGCGGAAACATGCTTTCAGCGGCGGTTCCGCGGCCGTTCTGTTGAATTGTGACACGTGGCTTCATGGTATTTTCTGTTGTTGCTTGTGGATGCTTCTGGGTATTTTTAAACTGTTTTAAGTGTTAAGACTTCTGGGGTTTGTTTTGTAATAGTAGATTCGATCGGAAATTTTAAATTCGTATTTCTTTCCGGATATTTAGAAACTGTTAAACTAGTTGAACGGATATCATTAACCCACTTTTTCCCGGCACGTAAAACTTTCAAGTGTTGAATTTTTAACGGGTTTAAATCTTTCGAAAAAATTGTACAAGTTAAGCGGTGGACCCTCTAGAAGACAACAAACCTTAACTCGATTATGTGACCGTCTTGAACTGCCTTTTGAACCTTCGGGTTTGGGGCAGTACGGCGTGCCACATGTGAGGCGTTGGCTTGACCCTTCTACGGATGGATCACCGGTACTGTGACATATTCTGGTATTATTTGAACTCCGCTCAAGTGTTGAGCACTTTAGGAAATTTTGGGTATTTGATTATCTGTTCGGAAAGTTTAATATTGTCTATTTATCTGGAATGTGACACAATATGTGGAATTCATAGAGTTAGGCATGAAATGCGAAGTATGTGATAGTTCGGATTTACGATGTCTAAAGTGATTATGGATTCCAAATATTGTAGTTTTACACTTTCTTTTCTGTGACCGTAAGTGTAATATGTGATATCGCCGGTTTCGTTGCTATATGTCAACGACAATTGGGATGCGTATATTTACTTACGTTGATGATATGAGATATTATGTGTTGCTGTGATATGTTATATTGGATCGTCGCGTTCTGAATAGCCGGGGTTTTATGTGAGATGAGGGTTTTTATTTTCATTCATGTAAAATTCATTTGTAATGTAATATTCTTTTATTTGGGGCACTTCCAGGTTGAGGTTGATGTCACTAGTGTATATTATTTTACTTTTCCGCATTAGGTAGACCCAAGGAGGGGAGCACAAGTAACCGGGTTCTAGGGTCCAATGGGAGGCCATCTCGAGGAGTCGAGACCGGGTCTCCTAACCCTAGAATTGGCAGTGTTACTTGCCGCTCTCGTAGGGGTCTTGGGATGTGGGTTTGGCTATTCGTCGCGACCGTGGAATCCGTGTTTTATACAGGCTCGTATTGAAAACACGGACGTCCTAGTATATCCAATATTTCATATATGTTCTTCTGCTGCAATGTTCTGTGATGAGATCATATTACTGCCTGAGACGAATGCTTATACTATATATATATATACTGATATATAAATATTACTGCTTTCGTTTCTTCTGTGATGCTTAGAAGCATAAGCTGATGGGATTTTTATTAATAAGATTAATAAAAAGAAAAGAAACCTAAACATGTTGTAGAATCAAAACTTTATAAAAAGGGTAGCTACAGTTTTGCTTTGCACAGTGATATATATGATATATCCTGCACCTTATTCGATCAGGAAAGAGCCGACGATCCCTTCACCGGGAGTGACCTCTTTAGCGAAACTGGCAGATGCTACAAAAATCGGTTTGTCTTTTGATTGCTTTTAGATTTTTGCTTTGCACAGCGGTATATATGATATATCCTGCACCTTATTCGTTGAGGAAAGGGCCGACGATCCCTTCACCGGGAGTGACCCCTTTAGCGAAACTAAGAAAAGCCTCAAAAACACTCCTTTTCAAAAACTACTCGATTCTACGACGATATCAAGTTCGTTACGCAATAGGTTTTTCAGAAAAAACCTGACGTAGCCCTCCGTTATTTCAGATAAGTCCTATTTAGTATTCGTGCTACGTTTGTTGACCTCCGTCAAGACGTAGTGTACGGTAGCTAACTAGTTTTTTATCTGCTTATGCATATGATGCAGATTGGATTAGGGTAGTCGTACGGCCTCGTTGACCTCCGTCAAGGGTCGTGCGGGTGGGTTTAATTCAATCAAGAAATAACGGGTTGAACTTGACTAGTAGCCTATGGTTTGTTGACCTCCGTCAAGGTCATAAGTTGCTAGGGGCAAAATAATATCAGGAATTTCAAGTGTTGAAATTTGCAAGGAGATTGCATACCTTCTATGAGATAGTTGGATCCCGATACCCACTGCGAGTAAGAGTTACTCCTGAGAGAGTTTTACACAGGACAATTAGTCATTCAAGTAGGTGTCTAGAAAAGTGTTAACGAGGTTACGCCTCTGGGAAAACGAGGTTTACTTTAATTAGGTCCGTGCGAAAGCACGGGGAACCTCCCTCAAAGTACCGACACTGATCTGGCTAAAAGATTGACGAAATTGCAGGGTGTAATTAATCCCGGCTAATCTTACCTTTTTAGGGTTTGAAGGTAGATATGATAAAAACAGTGGGAGATATCCTGATTAGATAAGATAATAACCAATCTAATCTTGCAAGAGCATACGCTAAAGTGTTTTCTTCTCTCTCTCCAGGTAGCGACCATGTCAGGCCATAATCAAGATAATAATATGGATGTATTGACTGAACCCGCTTTTTATACTGAGCAGGGGAACGTTGGACCCGTTCTTTCTTATAAGAGTTATAAGACTGGACAGGAAACATGAGAATATCTGGATTCTCAAACCGCCCAAAAGAACATGCATGTTGATGCATCTTCTTCGGGTGTGTTAGTTATTGAGAACTGTTTCTCAGTTCACCCTACGTCCTGGGTATTAGATACCGGATCAGGATCCCACATATGTAAACAGTTACATGGGCTACGTAAAGGTAGAGAACTGGGAAAAGGTGATCATTCCGTTCAAGTAGGGAACGGTGCAAATGTTGCAGCCAAAGCAGTTGGCGAATATCACCTTGTATTACCAAGTCGTAATACACTGATTCTAAATGAGTGCTATTATATACCGAACATGATGTGCAACATTATTTCAGTTTCTTTATTAAGTAAAGAAGGATATAATTTTGTAGTAAAGGATAATGTTATGAACATATTCCTAGATCAAAAGTTGATTGCATCAGGCTCGTTACATAATGGCATATTCATTCTAAATCAGAATACAGTCTTGAATATACAAAACACACACAAGAGGAAAAGTTCAGAAATGAACGAATCTTTCTTGTGGCATTGTACACTTGGTCATATCAATGCGACACGACTGGCTAAGTTACATAAGGATGGTTATTTGAATCCGTTCGAATTATCATCTTATGATACTTGCCATTCATGTCTCAAAGGAAAAATGACCAAAGCTCCGTTTAGTGGACACGGAGAAAGAGTTAATGAACTCTTAGGACTAATACATAGTGATGTATGCGGTCCCATGTCTACGCATGCCAGGAACGGTTCTTCCTACTTCATTACATTCACTGACGATCTCTCAAGATTCGGATATGTGTTCTTGATGAAACACAAGTCTGAAGCTTTTGAGAAATTCAGAGAATATAAGCACGAAGTAGAGAATCAAACGGGCAAAAGTATTAAGATCCTTCGATCTGATCGAGGAGGTGAATACTTAAGCAGTGAGTTCCTAGATTATCTAAAAGAGAATGGGATTCTCTCTCAGCTTACTCCTCCTTATACACCACAGCACAACGGTGTATCTGAGCGGAGGAATCGCACCCTATTAGATATGGTGCGCTCGATGATGAGTACAGCTGAGTTACCTATTTCCTTTTGGGGGTATGCGCTGGAGACAGCCATATACCTATTGAATAGAGTTCCAACTAAATCAGTGCCTACCACCCCATATGAGATATGGGAAGGGAAGAGACCATATCTTAATTTTGTTAAGATATGGGGTTGCCCGGCTTATGTCAAAAGACGAAACCCGGACAAACTCGAGGCAAGATCTGTTTTATGTAAGTTTATTGGATATCCCAAGCATTCGCGAGGGTATATTTTCTACCACAGTGAGGAACAAAGGGTGTTTGTTGCTCAACACGCCACCTTTTTAGAAAAGGAATTTCTTGCAAAAGAAATTAGTGGCTCTGAGGTAGAACTGGAAGAAGTTCCAGCAGAACAAACTACAACAGATGATTTAGTGGAACCAGAGGATTCAGTAGTACCCGACGAACCCCAGCTTCTCCGCCGATCTAGTAGGGTTTCTCGTCCACCTGAAAGATACTACGGTTTTCTCATTGATGGTGGAAGCGAGGACTGCATACTGGATGATGATGACCCGACTAGTTTCGAGCAGGCCATCACGAGTGGTGACTCTGTGAAATGGCTGGATGCAATGCGATCTGAGATGGAATCCATGTACACCAATAAAGTATGGATTTTAGAAAATTCTCCTGAAGGGGTAAAACCCATTGGAAGCAAGTGGATTTTTAAAAGGAAATTTGGTGTAGATGGAAAAGTTGAGTCTTTCAAAGCTAGACTTGTAGCGAAGGGTTTTCGTCAACGACCAGGTGTGGATTATGACGAAACCTTTTCTCCAGTGGCTATGCTTAAGTCCATCCGGATCTTACTTGCCATTGCTGCATACCATGACTACGAAATCTGGCAAATGGATGTTAAGACCGCCTTTCTAAATGGTGATTTAGAAGAGTGCGTGTACATGACTCAGCCAGAGGGCTTCGTGGATAGTGGGAGCAGCGGAAAGGTGTGCAAGCTGCTTAAATCCATTTATGGGTTAAAGCAAGCATCGCGGAGTTGGAACATCTATTTTGATGTTGTAGTCAAAGAGTTTGACTTCATCAAAAATATAGATGAACCTTGTATCTATAAGAAGGAAGCAGAGGGTAAGGTTGTCTTCCTCGTATTGTACGTGGATGACATATCTTGATAGGAAATGATATTCCTATGCTGCAATCAGTCAAGCTCTTTTTATCACAGAGATTCTCAATGAAAGATCTAGGTGATGCCTCCTGCATATTGGGAATCATGATCTATAGAGATAGATCTAAAAGGATATTGGGATTGTCCCAATCCAGGTACATTGACACCATACTAAAGAGGTTTAGTATGGAAGAATCCAAGCGTGGGAACCAACCCACGATCTCTGGACTCACTCTCTCCAAAGAGATGTCTCCCAAGACTGATTTGGAGAGAGCTCGCATGCAAGGGATACCCTATGCTTAGGCAGTAGGCTCTATCATGTATGCGATGCTATGTACCAGACCCGATGTAGCATACCCACTAAGTGTAGTGAGTCGGTATCAAGCAGATCCTGGAGAGAGTCACTGGACAGCTGTAAAGAACATTCTCAAGTTCTTACGAAGGACTAAGGAGATGTTCTTGGTGTATGGTAACGGAGAACTCCAGGTGGAGTCCTTTACCGATTCCAGCTTCCAAAGTGATAAGGACGACTCTAAGTCGCACTCGGGTTTTGTCTTTACCCTCAATAGAGGGGCGGTATGTTGGAAGAGTTCCAAACAGGATACCGTTGCAGACTCGACGATGGAGGCTGAATACATCGCTGCCAACGATGCTGCCAAGGAGGCTGTCTGGATAAAGAAGTTCATTAGTGAACTTGGTGTGGTTCCATCCATTGAGCATCCAATACCTCTGTATTGCGATAACAATGGAGCCGTGGCTTTGGCCAAGGAACCCAGATCCCATCAGAAGTCCAGACATATTCTGAGGCGGTATTACCTGATCAGGGAGATAGTTGATCGCCGGGAGATCGAGGTCAGGAGAGTAGATACGAAGGACAACACTGCGGATCCATTCACGAAGGCTATTCCCCAGATACAGTTTGAGAGATTATTCGGGATGCTAGGTATGAGATACTACAGCAGCTGGCCTTAGTGCATGTGGGAGATTGTTAGTTATGTATATGCCCTAGAGGCCATTGTTGTACATATGATGTATATTATGATGGATGCTTGGATATATACAGAGAGGACTTTCTTGCTTGTCATGATAGTATGCTATTTGGTTTGACTTTATCTTAACATGTTGACTTGTATTGGTTTACTGTTTTTCTCTCACATGTTGATAAAGCCCTTAGGATCTGTACTCGACTACCGAGACTATGATGAGATCATACTAGTGGGGCCACGGTAGTCGATGAGTACATCCTATAAATGTTCCTAGTCGAGGGTATATCGAGACAGGGCATCGATACACCAGAGTAGACTAGCGTATACGCATCTTGACCCATATGATGGGCGATGGATGATCCCATATCCATCGGTGTTTGACATCAGGGATGGTGTACGGGTGCTCAGTGGAGACTGGGTACACTGGACGGACTCACCGAGATCTCCCAGATGGTGATATACCACACGTCAGATGGCCGTTCTCCGGTGACACTGGTACAGGGTAGTCTGTAGACCCGAGATCGTCATAGAGTCTTGTGTGATTCCCACTGTGCTTTGATTTCCACCTTACCACGTCCAAGAGGGCGTGCAAAACGGTGGCTTTTGGGTACAGTCCCGAATCACATGGAGGCAATGAGCGATAGGAGGGGATTCGTCTCTCCCGGTATAGGGAGTTGATGTTGCGCTGTGTTCGATTGGCTATAACTGGAAGTCCCTGGCCAGGGCTGATATAGAGATTTACTGGTAAGTGTTACTAGTAGTTTCTCGACCCGTTATGAGCCACACATCGACACGACTTATCGGTTACTGGGTCTGACGTATACCACCCATAGACTTGATATGCGACATATCAGACGAACAGACCGGACTGTACGGGAGTGTTACTGATCGGATTCACAGGAGAACGCACAAGCTAGCTTGTTGATCTTCTGATCGCTAAATACCTGGGTGGCTGTTACGTTTAGCTGACCGCTTGCAGCTTGTGGGTGTTTGATATGATCATCACCTGCTACCGGCATATTGACGATTCTTTAGAGTCCTACACAGAGGTTTCTTGGCTCAGGCAAAACGGAGTAGAGGCACATATGTGATATGTGCAGGACCGAGAATAATGTGATATGAGATACCGTATTATATTCTCGCGACATTTAGATATGAACCGGGTCATCGGATCAAGTGTTGATTCGATGAATCGGTACATGATATATTAGTCGGTAATATTCGATATAGCCGGATCGTCGGATCAAGTGTTGATTCGATGATTTAATGTAAAATAATATATATGATATATTGTATTACATTATCTAATATTGGCTCGCTTTATTATTTCATTTTCTCACTGGATGATACATTAATATATATGCGATATATGTTAATTGTATTATTTTCTTTTGTTGCAAATATATAATATATATGTGATATATATTATTGTGACATGATATGATTAATTGTTAAACATGTTTAAGGATGATTAATTGAGGCTAGGGTTTGATTAGGGTTAGATGCTTCATGCACCTTCTAGAAGCATTTTTCTTTTGTCATTTTTAAGATATTTTTGGATGACACATTTTTAACCCAACCAAACCCTAACTCTAGTTTATTCTCTACACAATCTTAGCCACTCATTCTTGACCATGGTTTATATATCAATCATATACATTTCTTTCTATTCATTACAAAAGGATTAATCTTTTTTTTTCCATTATCATCTTCTTCTTCTCTCTTGAAAAAGCTCACTTGATTTTCTTTATGCGATGAATAAATATGAGAAAATGATTTAAAAAGAAAGCAAAAATACTACTCTCTCATCCTCATCTCATCTAGCCCATGAGATTAGTGTGTTCATCTCTTTAGAGTGAGAAAGCTTGAGTCTTTGCAACTTCGACGTAGATCATCGGAGATTTGGAACACTTCAAGCAAGCATGGATCGTTCGAGTCGTGGAGCCTCTCTTTAGTCCAGGAGATCGTGGATCGCGGTGAAGGGACTTCTACTCGGAGCTTGTGAAGCGAAGGAGCGGACTACAAAGGTTGTAATCCCTCACACTTAGATAAAAAGTTGTTATCTTGCATGCTTAACCCTAATAATCTAGCAAAGATCATGTCTTTGGGTTGTTCGGCACGTCTAAATTTTTATCCGGGCATGTTTGATGTCTTATGAACCTTCACAAGAGTGCCTAGGAATCCTACAGAATGAGCTAGTGTAAAGAGAAATGAGCTATCCTTTTTGGTTTTACTAAGAACATTTTACAATAAAGAAATGCAACCAAACATTAATAGTAACTCCAAATGTAATATACAAAATAATAGTCATTCCTCTCATCATTCCTCAAGCCATCTCATCCCTCAACCTCATTTCCATTTGCTAATTAATGGAAAATACTGATATGAGGTGTCCTCCTTCTAGAAACATTCTTATATAAATACAAGAATACAATTCTGTATATATATACCCATATTCGTATCAAAATACGAATAACAAAGAGATAGAAAAAGACAATGAACATAATACTAGAATGTGTATATATATATATATATATATCTCGAAATATGTGTGTGTGTGTAAATTATTAAATTAATACTTGATTAAATAATCCGGCTTAATCCTAAGCCGGCTAGTATTATCAACTGTCCGATTAAAATTCATGTAGCAAGTACACGTATTTAATCGGATCCCTGTACTTATCTGAATGTATGTCTTAGCACCTTTACTATATTTCAATGAGCATTAAGTATGCAATTTTAAAAAATCTAGAGCTCTAAGTATACTAAACAAAAACTGAACTAGAAAATTAGGGTTTAGTAGTAAGCAAGCAATGTTCTAAACTATGTGAAGAGAGTGTACAACTTTTGTAGTCTAGTCCTTCACTTCTAAAGCTCTAAGTAGTAGTTTCTAGAACTCTTCTTTGACTTCACTTGATGAAAGGAACGAGCTTGCATGTTTTCTTCGTTGTCAAAGATGATCCATCTTGAGGCAACTATCACTCAAGCTCACACTTCACTAATAAAGGTATTAGTGAAGTTAACAACATATACTAACGGGCTAGAGTAGTGTAGGTTGATAAAGTAGGAATTTTGCTCACTAGAAATATTTTTTTCTCTTTTCTTTTTCTCAACTCTAGAAAATTAGTGAAGAGATGAACAAGTAGATGAACTTGGATAAGTATGAACCATGAGCTATAGATTAGATGAGAATGAGATTGTAAAATATTTATGAATAAAACAAAGAATAAGAGGTGAGTCATGACTTCTCAAGGCTTCTACAAGCAAATCAAGAAAATGACTCATTCTCTTTTTCTTTTAATTCATTAATCCATATTATTATCTTTTCATATTAATCTCTTGTGTGATTCTCATACATCCATGTGCCTTGTATCATCAACCATGATACAAATTCATATATATATATATATATATATATTAAATCTTAAGTGAGCTTAATATTAGTTAACACACACACACACACCAAATTATTAAATCAACACTTTATTCAATAATCCGGTTATATCATATATAACTGGATAATATCAAATATATATATGTATATCAAATTATTACATCCACTTGATTCAATAATCTGGTTATATCACATATAACCGGCTAATATCTCAAGTTATTAAATCAACACTAGATTCAATAATCAGGTTATATCATATATAATATGGCTAATATCAAATATATAAACATATATATAAATCAAATCATTGAATTAACACTTGATTCAATAATCTAGTTATATAATATATAACCTGGCTGATATCATAAACGCTAGATTAGAATACGGTATTATATACTCGTATTTAATCAAGCACCCGCACATATCTCCATACGTGCCCTACTTCGTTTTGCTTGAGCTAAGAAACCTCTATGTGGGACCCTAAAGACTCGTCAATACGTCCGCAGTAGGTAATGATCACATCAGATACCCACAAGCCGTCAGCGGTACTGGCTAGACGTAACGGCTACCAGGTATTGAACGAATAGAAGATCAATAAGAAAACTTATCCAAACTCCCGTAGAGCCTATAAGAAACACTTACCATACAGTTCGGTCTTTTCGTATGATATGTCGCATATCGAATCTGGGGGTGGAATCGTCAGAACCTAATAACTTGATATGTCATGTCGATGTGTGGCCTATAACCTTTCGAGAAACTACTGATAAAACTTACAAGTAAATTTCATCAGCCCTGGCCAGGGACTTGCTGTTATAGCCAATCGAGCATAGCGCAACATCAACTCCCAATATCGGGAGAGACGAAACCCTTCCTATCGATCACTGCCTTCATATGACTCTGGATTGTACCCAAAATCCACCTGTTTACACGACTCCTTTGAGCCGTGGTAGGGAGGAAATCAAAGCACAGTGGGAACCACACAAGACACTATGACGATCTTGGGTCTACAGACTAACATGTACAAGTGTCACCAGAAAACTGCTATCTGACGATAGATATGGAACCATCTAGGAGTTCTCGTCGAGTCATGTTCGGTGTATCTATTCTCCAATGAGCACCTGTGTACAATCTTGGATGTTAAACACCAATGGCTATGGGATCAACCATTGCCCTATACAAGGTCAATAATCATACACACTAGTCTACTCTAGAATATCGATGCCATGTCTCGATACTCCTTCGACTAGGAACTGTTAAAGGTTGTACTTGCGGACTACACAAGCCCCACTAGTATGATCTGCACCATAGTCCTGGTAGTCAAGCCAACATCCTAAGGGCTTTAGATAAAGAGCAACCAGATAGCATACTATCATGTCGAGCAAGAAAGTCCTATATATATATATATATGTCCAAGCATCCACTATAATATACGATAATGGCCTCTAGGGCATACTTTTTCCTAACAATCTCCTACTTGCACTAAGACCAGTTGTTGTAGTTGAAAGTGTGTCTTACCACCTCAACCGGGTTTATACAAGCATCAAGTATGCAATTTTAAAAAAATCTAGAGTGCTATGTTATACTAAACAAGAATCGAACTAGAGAATTAGGGTTTATGAGGTAGCAAACAAGTTCTACACTAAATGAAGAGAGTATACAACCTTTGTAGACTGGTCCTTCACTTCTAAAGCTCCAAGTAGTAGTTCTTAGAACTCTTCTTTGACTCGACATGATGAAAGGAAGGATCTTTGCTTGTAGTCTTCGATGCTGAAGATGATCCACCTTGAAGTCTCTCTCACTCAAGCTCGCTCTTCACAAATCAAAGTATTAGTGAAGTAAACAACCTAAACTAACGGGCTAGATTAGTGTAGGTTGATGAAGTAGAAGATTTGCTCACTAGAAATATATTTCTCTTTTCTTTTCTTCAACTCAAGAAAACCCTAGATAGGAGGAGAAGAAGGAGATGAACTTGGATGAGTTATGAGGTGGAATGAACCATGTCACTAAGAGATAAGATGATATATGAATTGGTAAAAATATCTAAGAAAATGACAAGAATAAGAGATGAGTCATGGCTTCTCAATGCTTCTACAAGCATCCAAAGCCATGACTCATTCTCCACTTCTTTTTCTTTTTTAAAAATATAAATCATTTCATTTAACTTATAATCTTGTGTGATTCTCATACATCCATGTTCCTTGTATCATCAACCATGATACAAATCCAAATACATATATAAATATATATCACACACACACACATATAAATGTATGTAAAGAGAAGAAAATCTTAAGTGAGCTTTAATATTAGTTAATATATATAAATACATATCAAATTATTAAATAAACACTTGATTCAATAATCCAGTTATATCATATAAAACCGACTAATAACATTTATTTATGTATATCAAAACATTAAATCAACACTTGAATCAATTATCCGGTTATATCACATATAACCAGCTAATATTCAATATTAGATATTAAATCAACACTTGATTCAATAATCCAGTCATATCATATATAACCGGCCAATATCAAATATATATACATAAATGAAATCATTGAATCAACACTTGATTCAAAAATCCGGTTATATCACATATAACCTAACCGATATCAAATATCGCTAGATTAGAATACGACATCACATACTAGTATTTAATTAAGCTCCCACACATATCTCCATATGTGTCCTACTTTGTTTCGTTTGAGTTAGGAAACCTTTATGTGGGACTCTAAAAACTCGTCAATACGCCAGCAGTAGGTAATGATCACATAAGATACCCACAAGCCGTCAGCGGTACTAGCTGGACGTAACGGCTATCCAGGTATTGAACGAATAGAAGAACAGCAAGAAAACTTTTCCAAACTCCCATAGATCCTATAAGCAACACTTACCGTACAGTCCGGTCTCTTCGTCTGATATGTCACATATCGAGTCTGGAGGTGGAATCGTCAGACCCCAATAACTTGATAAGTCATGCCGATGTGTAGCCTATAACCGTTCGAGAAACAATTGATAACACTTACCAGTAAATCTCATCAGCCCTGGCCAGGGACTTGCTGTTATAGCCAATCGAGCATAGCGCAACATAAACTCCTAATACCGAGAGAGACGAAACCCCTCCTATCGCTCACTGCCTCTTTGTGACTCGGGACTGTACCCAAAATCCACCTGTTTGCACGACTCCTTTGAGCAGTGGTGGGGAGGAATCAAAGCACAGTGGGAACCACACAAGACATTATGACGATCTCGGGTCTACAGACTAACATGTACAAGGGTCACTAGAGAACTTCTATCTGAAGATAGGTATTGTACCATCTAGGAGTTCTAGGGGAGTCCTGTTTGGTGTACCCATTCTCTAATGAGCACCTGTATACAATCTTTTATGGCAACACCAATGGTTGTGGGATCAACCATCGCCCCATACAGGGTCAAGAAATGTACATACTAGTCTACTCTAGAATATCGATGCCCTGTCTCGATACTCTCTCGACTAAGAACTGTTAAAGGATGTTCTTGCGGACTACACAAGCCCCACTAGTATGATCTGCATCATAGTCTTGGTAGTCAAGCCTACATTCTAAGGGCTTTATCAACATGTATCAGAGAGACAGTATACTAAAATAAGTGTGCATGTTAAGATAAAGAGTAACCAGATAGTATACTATTATATCGAGCAAGAAATTCCTCTATATATATTTCCAAGCATCCACTATATCATACAATAATGGCCTCTAGGGCATACATATTCCTAAAAATCTCCTACTTTCACTAAGGCCAGTTGTTGTAGTATCGCATACCCAACATCCCTAAAAGTCTCTCAAACTATGTCTGGGGGAGGGGCTTCGTGAGTGGATCCGCCGTGTTGTCCTTCGTATCTACTCTCTTGACCTCGATCTCCGGCGAATAACTATCTTCCTGATCAGGTGATACAACCTCAGAATATGTCTGGATCGCTGATGGGACCGGGGTTACTTGGACAAAGCCACAGCTCCATTGTTATCACAATACAAAGGTATTGGATCCTCAATCGATAGAACTACACTAAGTTCAGTAATGAAATTCTTCATCCAGACAACCTCTTTGGCAGTATCGTTGGCTGTGATGTATTCAGCCTCCATCGTCAAGTCTGCTACAGTATCTTGCTTGGAACTCTTCCAACATACCTCCCCTCCATAGTGGGTGAAGAACCCGAGACAGTCTTACTGTCGTCCATATCACTCTGGAAGCTCGAATTGGTAAAGGACTCCACCTGGTGTTCTCCGTTACCATACACCAAGAACATCTCTTTAGTCATTCTCAAGTATATAAGAACGTTCTTCATAACTGTCCAGTGCTTCTCCCTTGGGTTTGATTGATACCTACATACCACACTAGGTGCATAATCTACATCCGGTCTGCTAGATAACATCGCGTACATGATAGACCCAACTGTAGAAGCATAGGGTATCACGTGCATGCAAGCCCTCTCCAAATCAGTCTTGGAAGACGACTCTTTGAAGAGTGTGATTCCTGAATAAGCGAGTAAATTACCACGTTTAGAATCTTCCATACTAAATATCTTTAGTATGGTGTCTATGTACCGGGATTGGAACAATACCAACATTCTTTTGGATCTATCTCTATAGATCTTTATCCCCAGGATGTAAGAGGCATCACCCAGATCTTTCATGGAGAACTTTTGTGATAGGAAGAGTTTGACCGAGTGCAGCATAGGAACATCATTTCCTATCAAGAGTATGTCATCCACGTACAATACGAGAAAGACAACCTTACTTTCTAAAACCTTTTTATATATAAAAGGTTCATCTACATTTTTGATGAAGTCAAAGTCTTTGACTTCTATATCAAAACAGGTGTTCCAGCTCCGCGACGGCTGCTTTAATCCGTAGATTGATTTAAGTAGCTTGCACACTTTTCCGTTACCCCCACTATCTACGAAACCTTCTGGCTGTGTCATATACACGCTCTCTTCTAAATCACAATTTAGAAAAGCGGTATTGACGTCCAACTGCCAGATTTCATAGTCATGGTATGCAGTAACAGCAAGTAGGATCCTGATGGACTTAAGCATAGCCACTGGAGAAAAGGTTTCATCATAGTCGACACCTGGTCATTGATGAAAACCTTTTGCTACAAGTCTAGCTTTGAAGGTTTCAAACTTTCCATCTACACAAATTTTCTTCTTAAAGATCCATTTGCTCCTAATGGGTTTTAACCTTTCAGGATCAACTTCCAAAGTCCATACATTGTTGGTGTACATGGATTCCATCTCATATCGCATAACATCCAGCCATTTCATAGAGTCCCCACTTGTGATGGCTGCTCGAAACTAGTTGGGTCATAATCTTCCATGATGCAATCCTCACTCCCACAATCTATGAGAAAACGTAGTATCTTTCAGGTGGATGAGGAACCCTACTAGATCTGCGGAGTCGCTGAGGTTCGTTTGGGACTATTGAATCCTACTGTTCTACCAAATCATCAGTTGTAATTTGTGTAGCTGGAACTTCATCCAGCTCTACCTCATTACCACTAATTTCTTTTACAAGAAATTCCTTTTCTAGAAAGGTGGCATGTTGAGCAACAAACACTTTTTGTTTCTCACTGTGGTAAAATATATATCCATATGAATCCTTTGGATATCCCACAAACTTGCAAAGAACTGATCGTGCTTCGAGTTTGTCCGGATTCTGTTTTTTAACATAGGCCGGACAACCCCATATCTTAAATCGTTTAAGAGATGGTCACTTTCCATACCATATCTCATATGGAGTGGTAGGCATGGATTTGGTTGGAAACCTATTCAATAGGTATGCAGTTGTCTCAAGTGCATAACTCTAAAAGGAAATAGGTAACTCGGCAATACTCATCATAGAGCCCACCATATCTACTAGGATGCGATTCCTCCACTTCTATACTCTATTGTGCTGTGGTGTATACAGAGGAGTAAGCTGAGAGAGAATCCCATTCTATTTTAGATAATCTCAGAATTTCGTGCTTAAGTATTCACCTCCTCGATCGGATCGAAGGATTTTAATACTTTTACCCGTCCAGTTCTCTACTTCGCTCTTATACTCCTTGAATTTCTCAAAAACTTCAGATTTTTTTAATAGGAACACGTGTCCGAATCTTGAGTGATCATCGGTTAATGTAATGAAGTACGAGGAACCATTCCTCGCATGTGTAGACATATGACCGCATACATTACTATGTATCGGTCCCATGAGTTCAGTAGCTCTTTCTTCGTGTCCAATAAACGGAGTTTTGGTCATCCTTTCTTTAAGACATGACTGACAAGTTTCATAAGATGTAAATTCGAATGGATTCAAATATGCATCTTTATGCAACTTAGCTAGTCTGGTCGCATTGATATGACCAAGTCTACAATGCCACAAGAAGGTTTCGTTCATTTCTGAACTTTTTCTCTTGTGTGTGTTATGTATATTTAGAACAGTATTTTGATTTAGAACGTATATACCATTACACAAGGTACCAAACCCAATCAACACTTGATTTAGGAAAATGTTCATAACATTTTTCTCTAATGCAGAGTTATATCCTTCTTTATCTAATAAAGAAACGGATATTATATTGCAAATTATCGACGGTACGTAATAACAGTCGTTCAAAATCAATATATTACCATTTGGCAATACTATGTGATATTCGCCGACCGCTTCGGCAACAACAATTGCTCTGTTCCCTACTCTAAGAGACATATCACCCTTTTCCAGTTCTCTACTTCTTTTTAACCCTTGTAACAGATTACAAATATGGGATCCTGATCCGGTATCCAATACCGAGGACATGGAGAAGACTGAAAAATAGTTCTCAGTGTTAGTTATATGTATGCCCTAGAGGCCATTATTGTACATATGATATATATTATGGTGGATTTTTGGATATATATAGAGAGGAATTTCTTGCTCGACATGATAGTATGCTATCTGGTTTTACTTTGTCTTAACATGTTGACTTGTCTTGGGTTACTGTCTTGCTCTCCCATGTTGATAAAGCCCTTAGGATATGTACTCGACTACTAGGACTATGATGCAGATCATACTAGTGGGGCCAGGGTAGTCCAAGAGTACATCCTATAACTGTTCCTAGTCGAGGGTGTATTGAGACAGGGCATCGATACTCCGGAGTGTAGGGTTGCTAGGCACGCACACAAGGGTCTACGAGGCATCAACCATGCCCGATTTAAAATTTAGCCGTGCCGAACAACCCGAATACGGAACTTTAAACTTGAGATTAGGCAAAAACAAATATGTTAAACTCTTTAACACTAAGTGAGAGGGATTACAACCTTTGTCGATCCGGTCCTTCACTTCATATGCTCCATGTTGTGGTCCCTTCGCTGCGATCATCGGGATCCGGACTCTCGAGAGGTTCCACGAAGAGAAAGATGCAACCTTTGCTTCCGATCTTCGATACTAAGATGATCTACCTTGAAGTTTCGTTAACACAAGCTAACACTCATGAAATGATGTGAACACCCTCATCTAAATAGCAAGGGAAGATGAGGATGATGAAGTAGGATTTTTGCTCTCTTCATTTATCTTTTTCTCATATTTATTCATCACTTTGGAAAAATCTAGCAAGCTTTTTCATGAAAGAATGAAGGAAGAAGAAGAATAGTGATCCATTTTCTTTTGTGATGAATAATGAAAGGATTAATATGAAGAATAATGCAACCATGGTTGACTTAACCATTGTAGAGAATTAACCAAGGGTTAGGGTTTGGGTTGGGTTAAAGCATGAGTCACTTGTAAATATCCTTTCCAAAACAAAAAGAAAACCTTCTAGAAACATCTAGAAAGCTTAACCCTAATCTAAACCCTAATCATGTTTAAACTCCACTAAACAAGTTGCATTAGTTATCATATCATGTTACAATATTATATATCACATATATAATATTTATCGTAACAAAATAAAATAATACATTTAACATATATCGCATATATATCAATGTATTACCCGAGTGAGAAAAAGAATCTTTTAGTGAGCAAATATTAGTTAATGTAATTTAATATATCATATATATTATTATACATTAAATTACCGAATCAACACTTGATCCGACAATCCCGCTATATCGCATATAACCGACTAATATTTATCCGTACCGATTCATCGAATCAACACTTGATCCGATGACCCGGGTGATATCAAATATCGCGAGAATAGAATACGGTATCTCATATCGTAATATCCTCGGTCCCGCACATATCACATATGTGCTCCTACTCCGTTTTGCCTGAGCCAAGAAACCTCTGTGTAGGACTCTAAAGAATCGTCAATACGCCGGCAGTAGGTGATGATCATATCAAACACCCACAAGCTGCAAGCGGTCAGCTAAACGTAACAGCTATCCAGGTATTGAGCGTTCAGAAGATCAACAAGCAAGCCTGTAACTTCTCCTGTGAATCCAAACAGTAACACTCCCGTACAGTCCGGTCTCGTCGTCTGATATGTTGCATATCTCGCCTAGGGGTGGTAAACGTCAGACCCCAGTAGCTCGTTAAGTCGTGTCGATATGAGGTCTATAACAGTTCGAGAAACTACTGATAACACTTACCAGTAAATCTCAGCAACCCTGGCCAGGGATTTCCGGTTATAGCCAATCGAATACAGCACAACATCAACTCCCTATACCGGGAGAGACGAATCCTCTCCTATCGCTCATTGCCTCCATGTGATTCGGGACTGTACCCAAAAGCCACCTTTTGCACGCCCTCTTGGACGTGGTATGATGGAAATCAAAGCACAGTGGGAATCACACAAGACTCTATGACGATCTCGGGTCAACAGACTACTCTGTACCAGTGTCACCGGAGAACTACCATCTGACGTGAGGTATAATACCATCTGGGAGTTGTCGGCGAGTCCGTCCAGTGTACCCAGTCTCCACTGAGCACCCGTACACCATCCTTGATGTCAAACACCGATGGATATGGGATCATCCATCGCCCATCATATGGATCAAGATGCGTATACGCTAGTCTACTCTGATGCATCGATGCCCTGTCTCGATACACCCACGACTAGGAACAGTTATAGGATGTACTCGTCGACTACCGTGGCCCCACTAGTATGATCTCATCATAGTCCCAGTAGTCGAGTACATATCATAAGGGCTTTGTCAACATGTAATATAGAGACAATCAGAGTACATGTTAAGATAAAGTACAACCAGATAGCATACTATCATGTCGAGCAAGAAAGTCCTCCCTATATATGTCCTAGCATCCACTACAATATACATCGTATGTACAGTAATGGCCTCTAGGGCATACATATAACTAACAATCTCCCACTTGCACTTGGTCCATCTGTTGTGGTATCGCATACCCAACAATTAGCTGCGGTTGAAGTATCTCATACTCAACAATCCCATAAAAGTCTCTACTGGGAAAAAGGCCTTTGTGAGTGGATCCGCGCTGTTGTCCTCTGTGTCTACTCTCCTAACTTCGATCTCCCTGGAGATCAACCATCTCCATGATCAGGTGATACTGCCTAAGAATTATATCTGGATTTCAGATGGGACAGACGTTCCTAAGCTAAAGCCACAACTCCATTGTCACACAATGGTAGGAACGAAGTTCATCTTATGAACTTATATATATCCAGACTGCCTCTTTGGTAACGATGTATCTTGCCTTTAATCGTCTAGAATGTCATGGTATCTAGCTTGGAACTCTTCCAACATACCGTCCCTCCACTGAGGGTAAAGACAATGCCTGCGACTGACATTCAGTCGTCTTTATCACCCTGGAACCTTTCCAGTCATTCTCCCCAGGATCGATTGATACCATCTCACTACAACTAGTGAGTATCCTAACATCCAATCAGATCTATCTCATAGATCCAAAACTCAGGATTTAGGAGGTATCATTTTGATCCTATATGGAGAATCCTTGTGATAAGCGGAGATTAACCGAGCGTAGCATAGGAAACTCCTTTCCTATCAAAAGTATGTCATCCACGTACTCTACGAGGATCACCACCATACTCCCTACTACCTTTTTGTATATACAAGGTTCATCTACCATTTTGATGAAGTCAAACTCTTTGACTACCACATCAAAACAGACGTTCCAACTTCGCGATGCCTGTTTTATCATATAAAACATCTTGCACACGTTTCCGCTGCTCCCACTGTCTACGAAGCCCTCTGGCTGTGTACTTATAGACGTTCTCTTCTAAAACATCACTTAGAAAAGCAGTCATGACACCCAACCACCAAATATCGTAGTCATGGTATGTAGCCGTGGCAAGTAGGATCTGGATGGACTTAAGCATAGATCCTTAGAAAAGGTTTCAACATAATCCATACCTGGTCAATGATGCAAACCTTTAACAAGTCTAGCTTTGAAAGTCTCAACTTTTCCATGTACACCAAGTAATCTTCTCAAGATATACTTGCTCCTGATGGGGATTTAACCCTTCAGATAAAGCAACCAAAGTCCATACTTTGTTGGTGTATAAGGATTCCATCTCAGATCGCTAAGCATCCAGCCATTCTTACAGAGTCCTACTCCTGATGGCCTGCTCGAAACTAGTTGGGTCATCATCTCATGATGCAATTCTCGCTCCCACTGTTATAGAGAAACCAAAGTATCTCTCAGGTGGGTGAGGAACCCTACTAGATCGGCGGAGAGGCTGAGGTTCGTTGGAAACTATTGAATCCTTTGGTTCTACCAAATCATCAGCTGCATTTTATATAGCTGGAACATTTCCAGTTCTACATAACAGACCTTGCCTCGAGCTTGTCCGGATTTTGCTTTTAGACATAGGCCGGACAACCCAAATCTTAACAAGCTTAAGATATGGGCTCTTCCCTTTTCATATCACATATGAAGTGGTAGGCTTCTGATTTGATTTGAACCCTATTCAATAGGTATGCAACTTCACAAGTGCATAACTCCCTAAAGAAAATAGGAAACTCAGTAGTACTCATCATAGAGCACACCATATCACATAGGGTGCTATTGCTCCACCCCGATACACCGACGTGCTGTGGTGTATACGGAGGAGTAATGCTGAGAGAGAATCTCATTCTCTTTTAGAATAGTCCAGGAATTCCGTGCTCAAGTATTCTCCTCCTTGATCACATCAAAGGACATACTACTTTTACCCGTATTTGGTTCTCTACTTCTAACTTATATTCTGTGAATATCTCAAAAGCTTCAAACTTGTGTTTCAACAGGAACATATGTCTGAATTTTGAGAGATCATCAGAGAATGTAATGAAGTACAAAGAACCGGTCTTGGCATGTGTAGACAGGGGAACTTACATACATCATCATGTATCAATCCCAAGAGTTCACTAACTCTTTCTCTGTTTCCAATAAACAGAGTTGTGGTCATCTTATCTTTGTGACATGACCGGCAAGTTTCACAAGATGTAAATTCAAACTAATTTAAATATGCATCTAAATGTAACTTCAGCCAGTCGGGTCGCATTGATATGACCCAGTCTACAATGCCTCAAGAAGGATTCATTCATTTCTGAACTATTCCACTTGTGTGTGTTCTGTATATAAAGAACTGTAGTTTGATTTAGAACGTCAATGCTTTTAGATAACGTGCCTGAACCGATCAACTCTTGATATAGGAAATGTTCAAAATATTATCCAACAATACAAAATTATATCCTTCTTTTCTAATAAAGAAAAAGATATGATGTTGTATATTAGGTTCGGTATCTAATAACATTCGTTCAGAATCAATGTATTCTGGTAATACAGGGTGATAGTGACCAACAGACTTGGCTGCAACACTTGCACCGTTTTCTGTCTCATGAAACTAATCATCCGTTCTCAGTTCTCTACCTATCTGTAGCCCATGTAACAGATTACATATGCGGGATCTTGATCCGGTATCATATACCCAGGATGTAAAGGATACTGAGAAACAGTTCTCTGTAATGAACACACCCGAAGAAGATGCATCAGCATGCACTTTCTTCGTTTGGGCGGCACGGGAAATCTGGTATTCCCCAATTTCCTGCTCTGTCTTATAACAATTATAAGTTGGAGCGGGAGCAACGTTCCCCAGCTTAGTATAACAAGCGGGTTCGGTCAATATATTCGTTTTATTATCTTGATTAAGGCGTGATATGGTCGCTACTTGGAGAGAGAGAGAAGAAAACACTCAGCGTATGCTCTTGAAAGATTAGATTGGTTATCTAATATATCTAATCAGGATGTCTCCCACTGTTTTAATCAAATCTTCCTTCAAACCCTAAAAGGAAAGACTAGCCGGGATTAATTACACGCTACAAGTTCGCCAATCTTTCAGCCAGGCCAGTGTCGGTACTTTGAGGGAGGTCCCCCGTGCTTTCGCACAAACCTAATTAAAGCAAACCTCTTTTTCCCAGAGGCGTAACCCCGTTAACACCTTTCTAGACACCTACTTGATCGGCTAATTGTAATGTGTAAAACTCTCTCAGGAGTAACAATTACTCGCAGCGGGTATCGGGATCCAACTATCTTATAGAAGGTATGCAATCTCATTGCAAATTTCAACACTTGAAATTCCCAATAATATTTTGCCCCTAGCGATCTATGACCTTAATTAAGTCAACAAATCATAAATCGCAAGTCAAGTTCAACCCGTACATTTCCCGATTGAATTAAACCCACCCGTACGACCCTTAACTGAGTCAACAAGGCCGTATGAATACCCTAATCCAATCACATCTCATGTTTTAGCAGATAAACATTACTTAGCTACCGTACACTATGCCTTAACTAAGTCAACAAACATAGCACGAATACTAAATAATATCTATCTGAAATGACGGAGGGCTACGCAGGTTTTTCAGAAAACCCTGAGCGTAATGAACTTGATGTCGTTGTAGAATCGAGTGATTTTAAATGGAGTGTTTTTTAGGCTTTTCTAGTTTTGCTAAAGGGGTCACTCCCGGTGAAGGGATCGTCAGCCCTTTCCTCATCGAATAAGGTGCAGGATATTTCAAAAATACCACTATGCAAAGCAAGAACTATAGAAGCAATCAAAAGACAAACCGAGTTTGTAGCATCTGCCAGTTATTGCTAAAGGAGTCACTCCCGGTGAAGGGATCTCGGTCCTTTCCATATCGAATAAGGTGTTGGATGTTCTACAAGGAACACCGCTATGCAAAGCAAGAACTAGAGCTACCAGTTTTATAAACAAGTTTCTACAACATCTTAGGTTTCTTTTATTTCATTAATCTCATTAATGAAGTCCCATTTTAATATGCTTCATAAGCATCTCTTTTGAAACGAAATCTGCAATATAACATATATCTCATATATATAATATAAACATTCGTCTCAGGCAGTAATATGATCTCATCACAGAACATTGCAGCAGAAGAAACATATATGAAATATTGGATATACTAGGACGTCCGTGTTTTCAATACGAGCCTGTATAAAACACGGATTCCACGGTCGCGATGAATAGCCAAACCCACATCCCTAGACCCCTACGAGAGCGGCAAGTAACACTGCCAATTCTAGGGTTAGGAGACCCGGTCTCGACTCCTCGAGATGATCTCCCACTGGACCCTAGAACCCGGTTACTTGTGCTCCCCGCCTTGGGTCTACCTAATGCGGAAAAGTAAATAATATACAACGGTGACAACTTCCGCAACCTGGAAGTGCCCCAATAAAAGAATATTACATACAAATGAATTTTACATGAATGAAAAAGAAAAAACTCTCATCTCACATAAAACCCCCGGCTATTCAAAAGCGACGATCCAATACAACATATCACAGCAACACATAATATCTCATATCATCAACGTAAGCAAGTATGCGTATCCCGATTGTCGTTGATGTATAGCAACGAAGCCGGCGATACACCACAAACTACGCTTACGGTCACAGAAAAGATAGTGTAAAACTACAACAGTTGGAATCCGCAACCTCTTTAGACATCGCATGCCTACCCAAATGAATTCCTTAGACATCACATGCCTAACAATTATAAACCCCGCATTTTAGTCTCATTATCGAAAACTCTTTTCAATATCAAGTCGGGCAATTCAACAAGATTCCCGACGTGCTGATCGAATGCTCGTCGCAAACTTTAGTAGACGGCCGCACCCCCAGATGCCGTCGACGAAGTGCACTAAGGCGGAACACCGCTGCCGCGAGCACCCGAACGGATGCTTTCGGTGACGGGGTTCTCCTACAGTCACTTGGTCGGGGCTTTGGGGCGTAGCTGTCTATTAAGTTTACCCGGCGAGTATCCGCGTACGCTACGTGATTGCGACGGACTTTTGATCACATCAAAATTCCGAGGCAACCGATCATTTGAGACTAAACTGCTATGTTTATAATATTCAAATTAGTTATCTCATAACTACCTGTGGATTCCAAATATTGTATCACATTCCAGATAAATAGAAAAAGTTAAACTTTCCGATCGAATCATCAAACACCCAAGATTTCCCCAATGTATCTCAACACTTGAAATCAGTTTAAAAACATCCATCACATGCCACAGTACTAATGGTCCAGCCGTAGAAGGGTCAAGCCAACGCCTCACATGTGGCACGCCGTACTGCCCCAAACCCTAAGGTTCAAAAGGCAGTTCAAGATGGTCACATAATCGAGTTAAGGTTTGTTGTCTTCTAGAGGGTCCACCGCGTTACTTGCACGACTTAGAACGTTCTTAAACACGAGAAAAAATCCAACTTTTGAAAAAATTTCCGACAGGGGAAAAAGTGAGTTATTGATATCCGTTCGAACTTTTTAACAGTTTCTAAAAATTATCTGGAAAACCACATAGACAAAATTAGACATACCGGTCGAAACATCGAATCCCCAAAACAACCCCAGAAAATTCAACTCTTGAATAAATATTAAAAATTCCCAGAAAATCCAACATAATAAAATAGGAGTTACTGTGCAAACAGGGAATGATGACGTCATCAGTTAGCCGCGGAACCGCCGCAGAAGGCATGCTTCTGCCGCGGTTCCGCCGCACTTTGTACTGTTCATCGAAAACATTTTGCACCGTAATTCTTATAATTCTCTGCTGAATTTTTAAAGCATTTTTAATGTGGAAAAATCCCAGTTTTTAGAAAAAGTCCAGAGAGCGGGTTTTATCGGGGTTTCGGGTTTCTATCGGACTTTAAACTTCGTCTAGACTTCTCCTAAAGCTCTAGCTTGGATCTGATACCACTGTAGGTCAGGCAGCCACCCCATCCAATGGGGTCGCCGTGGCACCAACGGGTCCCTCAGCAACTACTTTTTACGCATGCCCCCTCGCGAGGACTACAACCCGCCGGAACACCTTCCGGTCTCGGGACACCCTTGGGGTAAGAGCCTATGCTTCGCCACACTTTCACACAGTGAGAACCCCCCATAGGTCGACATCCAATGCCTAGTAGCTCTGATACCACTGTAGGGTTGCTAGGCACGCGCACAAGGGTCTACGAGGCATCAACCATGCCCGATTTAAAATTTAGCCGTGCCGAACAACCCGAATACGGAGCTTTAAACTTGAGATTAGGCGAAAACAAATATGTTAAACTCTTTAACACTAAGTGAGAGGGATTACAACCATTGTCGATCCGGTCCTTCACTTCATATGCTCCATGTTGTGGTCCCTTCGCTGCGATCATCGGGATCCGGACTCTCGAGAGGTTCCACGAAGAGAAAGATGCAACCTTTGCTTCCGATCTTCGATACTAAGATGATCTACCTTGAAGTTCCGTTAACACAATCTAACACTCATGAAATGATGTGAACACCCTCATCTAAATGGCAAGGGAAGATGAGGATGATGAAGTAGGATTTTTGCTCTCTTTATTTATCTTTTTCTCATATTTATTCATCACTTTGGAAAAATCTAGCAAGCTTTTTCATGAAAGAATGAAGGAAGAAGAAGAATAGTGATCCATTTTCTTTTGTGATGAATAATGAAAGGATTAATATGAAGAATAATGCAACCATGGTTGACTTAACCATTGTAGAGAATTAACTAAGGGTTAGGGTTTGGGTTGGGTTAAAGCATGAGTCACTTGTAAATATCCTTTCCAAAACAAAAAGAAAACCTTCTAGAAACATCTAGAAAGCTTAACCCTAATCCAAACCCTAATCATGTTTAAACTCCACTAAACAAGTTGCATTAGTTATCATATCATGTTACAATATTATATATCACATATATAATATTTATCGTAACAAAATAAAATAATACATTTAACATATATCGCATATATATCAATGTATTACCCGAGTGAGAAAACGAATCTTTTAGTGAGCAAATATTAGTTAATGTAATTTAATATATCATATATATTATTATACATTAAATTACCGAATCAACTCTTGATCCGACAATCCGGCTATATCGCATATAACCGACTAATATTTATCCGTACCGATTCATCGAATCAACACTTGATCCGAGACCCGGGTGATATCAAATATCGCGAGAATAGAATACGGTATCTCATATCGTAATATCCTCGGTCCTGCACATATCACATATGTGCTCCTACTCCGTTTTGCCTGAGCCAAGAAACCTCTGTGTAGGACTCTAAAGAATCGTCAATACGCCGGCAGTAGGTGATGATCATATCAAACACCCACAAGCTGCAAGCGGTTAGCTAAACGTAACAGCTATCCAGGTATTGAGCGCTCAGAAGATCAACAAGCAAGCCTGTAACTTCTCCTGTGAATCCAAACAGTAACACTCCCGTACAGTCCGGTCTCGTCGTCTGATATGTTGCATATCTCGCCTAGGGGTGGTAAACGTCAGACCCCAGTAGCTCGATAAGTCGTGTCGATATGTGGTCTATAACAGTTCGAGAAACTACTGATAACACTTACCAGTAAATCTCAGCAACCCTGTCAAGGGATTTCTGGTTATAGCCAATCGAACACAGCACAACATCAACTCCCTATACCGGGAGAGACGAATCCCCTCCTATCGCTCATTGCCTCCATATGATTCGGGACTGTACCCAAAAGCCACCTTTTGCACGCCCTCTTGGACGTGGTATGATAGAAATCAAAGCACAGTGGGAATCACACAAGACTCTATGACGATCTCGGGTCAACAGACTACTCTGTACCAGTGTCACCGGAGAACTACCATCTGACGTGAGGTATAATACCATCTGGGAGTTCTCGGCGAGTCCGTCCAGTGTACCCAGTCTCCACTGAGCACCCGTACACCATCCTTGATGTCATACACCGATAGATATGGGATCATCCATCGCCCATCATATGGGTCAAGATGCGTATACGCTAGTCTACTCTGGTGCATCGATGCCCTGTCTCGATACACCCACGACTAAGAACAGTTATAGGATGTACTCGTCGACTACCGTGGCCCCACTAGTATGATCTCATCATAGTCCCAGTAGTCGAGTACATATCCTAAGGGCTTTATCAACATGTAATATAGAGACAATCAGAGTACATGTTAAGATAAAGTACAACCAGATAGCATACTATCATGTCGAGCAAGAAAGTCCTCCCTATATATGTCCTAGCGTCCACTACAATATACATCGTATGTACAGTAATGGCCTCTAGGGCATACATATAACTAACACGGAGTAGACTAGCGTATACGCATCTTGACCCATATGATGGGCGAAAGATGATCCCAAATCCATTGGTTTGTGACATCAAAGATGGTATACGGGTGCTCAGTGGAGACTGGGTACACTGAACGGACTCGCCGAGAACTCTTTGTTGGTATTATACCTATCGTCAGATAGTAGTTCTCTGGTGACACTGGTACAGGTTAGTCTGTAGACCCGAGATCGTCATAAAGTCTTGTGTGATTCCCACTGTGCTTTGATTTCCACCTTACCACGTTCAAAAGAACGTGCAAAACGGCGGCTTTTGGGTACAGTCTCGAATCACATGGAGGCAATGGGCGATAGGAGGGGTTTCGTCTCTTCCGGTATTGGGGGTTGATTTTGCGCTGTGTTCGATTGGCTATAACTGGAAGTCCCTGGCCAGTGCTGATATGGAGATTTACTGGTAAGTGTTATCAGTAGTTTCTCGACCTGTTATGAGACTCACATCGACACGACTTATCGGTTACTGGGGTCTGACGTTAACCACCCCTAGACTGGATATGCAACATATCAGACGAAGAGACCGGACTGTACGGTAGTGTTACTGATTGGATTTACAGGAGTTAGAGCAGACTTGCTTATTGATCTTCTTATCGCTCAATACTAGGCTAGCCGTTACGTTTAGCTGACCGCTTGCGGCTTGTTGGTATTTGATGTGATCATCAGCTACTGCCGGCGTATTGACGAGTCTTTAGAGTCCTACATAGAGGTTTGCATGCTTAGGCAAAACGGAGTAGGAGCACATATGTGTTATGTGCGGGATCGAGATTGATACGCCTATATGATACCGTATTCTATTCTCGCGATATGTGATATCGGCCGGTTATATGTGATATAGCCGGGTTATCGGATCAAGTGTTGATTCGATGAAATAATATATAATATATATGTATGTATGTATATATTATATGCTCACTTAAATATTTATTATTCTCACTTATGATGCATTTAACATATATGTGATATATGTTTATTGTATTGTTTTCTTTTGTTACAAGAATATTATATATATGATATATAATATTGTAACATGGTAGGTTACACATGCAACATGTATGTATGAGACTCATACTATACTAGGGTTTATGTTAGGGTTTCATTTATCATTAAGTAATTACAAATTAGTGGATTTAATCAAAGGTAGAAGCTTGTAGATAAGGTTTGGCTTAGTCCACTCTTTTGTTTCTACTTAAGATATTTTGTGAGCTAACCATTAACCCTTACCATGGTTAATTCTTTACATGGGTTAATGTATGGATGATATACTCACCCAAGGGTTGCATTTGAACCAAGATAGATATTTTCATCACTTGAGATATTTCCTTCTTCTTCTTCATCCTCATCTCATTTTTGCTCTCTAGATTTCGAGATCAAGAAGAAAAATAGTGAGAAATTAAATACTAAAGTGAGCTAGATTCTTACTTCATCATCCTCTTCTATATTAGCCATATAGATTAGTGCATTAGCTTCACTAATTCCATATTAGTGAAGAGTGATCTTGAGTCCGTATTTTCTCGACGTAGATCATCACAGACATTGAAGACTTCAAGCAATGATGCATCGTACATCATGTGGAGCCTCTCAAGAGTTCGGGAGATCATGGATCGCAGCGAAGGGACCACTACTCGGAGCTTTTGAAGTGAAGGAACGGACTACAAAGATTGTAATCCTTATCACTTAGATGTAAAGTTGTTTACATGCAAAGTTAACCCTATTTCACTAGTTCGATTACTTGGTTGGTTTGTATAGCACCCCAAAATTTTAATATAGTATGTTTGATGCTTGTCAAAACCTTGCTAAGGTGCTAAGCTAACCCTATAGTGGTATCAGAGCCAATCTAGAGCATTAGGTGTTGTGTAGACGAAATTAGAATTCCGATCGAACTCCGAATAGCCGAAACAGACCCCCTCTCTGGAAATTTTTCAAAAAGTTGGATTTTTCCATTTTAAAAATATTCAGAAAATCATGCAGGGAATTTTATGGACACACCTGAAGAACGAAACCCTAACTCGTCCAAGTGACCGCGGATCCGTGGCCAAAACATGGGTTTGGCGGCGGATCCGCGACGCGACTTGAGAGGCTTGGGTCAGGCCTTCAGCTGTACGTCCGTAGGTGATGTAGGATGTTTTGGGTTAACTTTAACTGTGCTCAAGTGTTGAGCTCTCTGGGAAATTTTCGGTGTTTGTTGATTCGATCGGAAAGTTTAACATCGTCTTGCTTTTTCTGTAATGTGATATAATATGCAGAATTCATATAGTTAGACATGAAATCCGTAATATGTGATATTTCGGGTCTATGATGTCTAAGGTGATTGTGGATTCCAAATGTTGTAGTTTTTCATTTTCTTTTCTGTGACCGTAAGTGTAATATATGATGTATCTCCGGTTTCGTTGCTATACATCAACGACAATTGGGATACGCATATTTACTTACGTTGATGACATGTGATGTTATGTGTTGCTGTGATATGTTATATTGGATCGTCATGATTAGAATAGCCGGGGGTTTTATGAAAGATGAGAGTTTTTATTTTCATTCATGTAAAATTCATTGTATGTAATATTCTTTTATTGGGGCACTTCCGGGTTGAGGTTGAGTCACCATTGTTATATATTATTTACTTTTCCGCATTAGAATAGACCTAAGGCGGTGAGCATAAGTAACCAGGTTCTAGAGTCCAGTGGGAGACCAACTTGAGGAGTCGAGTCTGGGTCTCCTAACTCTAGAATTGGTAGGGTTGCTTGCCGCTCTCGTAGGGGTCTAGGGATGTGGGTTTGGCTATTCATCATGACCGTGGAATCCGTGTTTATACTGGCTTAAATAAAATACGGAATTCCTAGTATATCCAATATTTCATATGTGATTCTTCTGCTGTAGATATTCTGTGATGTGATCATTTTATATGCGTGAGACGAATGCTTATACGATATATATATGATATATAAATATTATTGCTTTCGTTTCTTCTGTGATGCTTAGGAAGCATAAATAATAGGATTTAATTAATGAGATTAATGAAAGATAAAGAAACCTAAAAGATGTTGCAGAATCAAATTTTCTAAAAGGGTATCTCTAGTTTTTGCTTTGCATAGCGGTATTCCTTATAGAATATCCAGCACCTTATTCGATAAGGAAAGAGCCAAGATCCATTCACCGGGAGTGACCTCTTTAGCGAAACTAGCAGATGCTGCAACTCACTCGGTAATGTTTTTGATTGCTTCTATAGTTCTTGCTTTGCATAGCGGTATTCCTTGTAGAATATCCAGCACCTTATTCGATAAGAAAAGAGCCGAGATCCCTTCACCGGGAGTGACCTCTTTAGCGAAACCAGTAAAACCTCAAAAACACTCATTTTCAAAATCACTTGTTTCTACAACGATATCAAGTTCATTATGCTCATGGTTTTCATAAAAACCTGCGTAGCCCTCCGTTATTTCAGATAGAGACTAGTTAATATTCGTGCTGCGTTTGTTGACCTTAGCCAAGGCGTAGTGTACGGTAGCTAATTAGTGTTTATTTACTAAAACATGAGATGTGATTGAGTTAGGGTAGTCGTATGACTTTGTTGACCTTAGCCAAGGGTCGTACGAGTGGGTTTAATTCAATCAGGAAATGACGAGTTGAACTTGGCTAGCACTTATGATTTGTTGACCTTAGCCAAGGTCATAAGTTGCTAGGAGCAAAAGAATTATAGGGAATTTCAAGTGTTGAGATTTGCAATAAGATTGCATACCTTCTATAAGATAGTTGGATCCCGATATCCGCTGTGAGTAAGAGTTACTCTTAGGAGAGTTTTACACTTTACAATTAGCTAACCCATTAGGTGTCTAGAAAGGTGTTAATGGAGTTAGCCCCAAGGGAAAACGAGTATTATCTTAATTAGGTCCGTGCAAAAGAACGAGAAACCTCCCTCAAAGTACCGGCACTAGCCCGGCTGAACGGTTAGCAAAGTTGTAGACTGTAATTAATCGCGGCTAGTTTTTCCTTTTAGGGTTTTTTGAAGGAAGATTTGATTAAAACAGTGGGAGCCATCCTGATTAGATAAGATAATAACCAATCTAATCTTGCAAGAGCAAACGATAAAGTGTTTCGTTCTCTCTCTCTCCAGGTAGCGACCATGTTAGGCCTTAATCAAGATAATAATATGGATGTATTGACCGAACCTACTTATTATACCGAGCAAGGGAACGTTGGTTCCGTTCTTTATTATAATTGTTATAAGACTGAATAGGAAATAGGGGAATATCCGGATTCTCACGCTGCCCAAACGAAGAACAAGCATGTTGATGCATCTTCTTCAGTGTATTAGTTATCGAGAACTGTTTCTCAGTTCACTCTTCGTCCTGGCATTAGATACCGGATCAGGATCCCACATATGCAACATATTGCATGGGCTAAGGAAAGGTAGAGAACTGGGAATAGGTGATCATTCTGTATGAGTAGGGAATGATGCAAATGTTGCAGCCAAAACAGTTGGCGAATATCACCTTGTATTACCAAATGGTAAGACATTGATTTTGAATGAATGCTATTACATTCCGACCCTGATATGCAATCTTATATCAGTTTCTTTATTGAGTAAAGAAGGATATAGTTTTGTAGTACAGGATGATGTTATGAACATCTTCCTGAATCAAGAGTTGATTGGATCAGGCTCGTTATATAATGGCATATACATTCTAAATCAAACTGTAACACCTAAGAATGTGTTTAGTGGCTAATTATATTTTAAAAAAGTGTTTTTAATAAAAAGTTTACCAAATTGAGTTTCAAATATTTTTCCAAATTTAACAAATATTTTTCTAGAATTGTTCCTAGGCTTGCACACACTTGTGCATGTAAACTAGGGTTTAAAATGAGGTTATACCATGATTAGCAACCATGGTGGGTTTAATAATGGGGATTAAGTCTTTTGGGTTTTAATTAAGTCTATTTAGTTAATTGATGGTGGTTTTAATTTGAATTTTCTTTTGGAGTGTTGACTTGGTGAGAATGAGAGAGAGAGAATGCATCATGGCAAAGCCATGCTTGCATTTAATGATGAGAGAGAAAGGAGGGGTTGACATTGGGAGTTATCATTTCCTCTCATACTTGTGCTCATTTCTCTCAACCTCACTCTCACACCCACACACCCACACACCCACATCCACAGTAGTAGCACAGCAGCAGCAAGCATCACAGCAGCAGCAAGCATCACAGCAGCTGCAAGCAGCACAGCAGCAGCAGCAGTGAGCAGCAACAACAACACAACTTCAATTGCAGCTCCTTCCCTCTACTCCTTCTTCTTCCTCCTGCTCCCTAGGGTCGAGTGTGGGGTATACTTCTTGAACTTACCCCCTAGTTTGCTTAATTAGTGTAGCTTAGCTTCGATTAGTGATTAATGGTGCGTTTTAGTGTGATATGTGGTAATTAGGGGGAACCTTGATCAAGTGAAGTATGAATTGGTTTTAGTAAGTTGATGGAGTGTTGTTAGGGCCATGTTAACCTATCTTACCCCCAATTGAACTAAAATACCACCAGATTCCTATTTGATGCAAATTCATCGTTTTTGAGCAAAATCTAGCTTTCTGCAAACTACTATCGACCCAGTGAGTTCAGATTGAAATTAAGAAGACTGCAGTATAGTTGTGAGGTGCTGATCCCAAGTGTAGAAGACGACCCCCAAATTCCATACTGAGGCCGCCGGAAAATTGATTCTGGCCGCAATTTGCGGCCAGATGGGGGAGGGAAGGGGTTGGGGTTTGCTCTATAGGTGTCTGCTGCTATCCTTAGACTCATGGCATGTATAATTTTATTTAATTGCTGCTGTAGAAAAATCTGGACCAAAATACCTGTTTCTCGTATTTTTAAACCTTCGCGACACGCGTGATACGTGTGTGGGTTTGGGGTTTCTGCGTATCGCGACGCGTCGGGGTAGTTCCAGGTGCGTAATCACACGTTTTAGCGTATCGCGCATACGCGCGCTTGGTTTGCGACGCGGGTTTCTAGTTTGACCTTAATATCACGTTTTTGTGGATTTGAGCTTATGTGTGATATATTGTGTGATTCTAGGTTCGCAGGCGAGTGAGACGGACGCTGCGAAGAAGGGGAAGTAAGTCGTCTTCTACACTTAGCGCGAGACTTCGGTGAGTAGATTTAACATCTACGAGGATATTGCCCGCATGGCGTTATGCGTCAGGGCTGATAGGACGTTATAGTTATATGTTGCATTTACCCCATTGACTGTCATGGATACTGTTGTTGCATACTGCATTCCCTGCTATATGTAAGTAAACTTAGAATTGATAGAACACCGCACTATTTCTAACGGCTTATGTTGCACGAGCACTAATCTGCATGTTACACACACACCGTTAGTAATTGCCATGACACACTCACTGTAGAATTGCCATGATTATATTGCTGTAGTTCATTTCACATATGATTCGATATGATTTTCATAGAAATTGGGAGCCGCATGATGTCTTTAAAAACTGAAACTATTTTAAAAAGCGGTTTCCCCTTGTACCTATATTATGGCTTGATGTACATAGAACATCGCATTTGATTTACTTATCGGTGTTGGATTTCCATGTGATTTCTGGTTTTAAGGACCGTGAGATTATTTAAGAAAAGATGCACTATTTGAAAAACCCGGTTCCTCGTGATATGATATTTTGGTGAGTCCACCACGCGTTTTCTCGGTGCTGAGACGTGTGCTTGAAACCCGATTCGAGGTGTTGGATGATCCGTTTGCGGGTTCGTGGTGGACCCGGTATGGTTCCCCTCGGCAAGATGATCGATGGACTTTGCCGATTGATCCTGGAGGCGGGCGAGTACCTACCGGTGATTGGTTGGACCTGGCGGTTATCCGGAGGATACCTACCAGAGTTGAGAGATGGATGCGGGATGATCCGTACTGCCGGGGCCGAGGGCCGATACCGCAGACGGAGCCCGTGGGCTGACCCGGACTTACGGAGCCCGATATATGAGGATTTGCGTGTCGATGCAGGACACGAGTATTTTATGATATTTTGAGTGCCGATGTTGGGCACTCGTGATTCTCAGAGATTTACAGGATTTGAGGACCGAGGAGAGTGCCGACGCCTGACTTTATTTGGGATTTGGGTGCAGTTTTGGGCTCCGATTATTTTTCCACGTTGATATTCCGTGTAGATGTTATTTATCCCATGCTCAGCACTGATTATCATGTATCTCATCCTGTAGCTATTTTACCTGACGGAGCATTTGCATGATTATTGCACCTACTGCTTGTCGCATATAGATCTTACTTGCTCGCATATGATAGAGTAGCGTAGTACGTGCATGCTCCCGATTACCTTTATATGTTATCTCTATTCACGAGTTGGCAACTCACCCCCGTTGTGCCACAGTATTTGCAGGTTGCCCATCAGAGTAGTCGCGGCATGCTGCCTTTTGCATCTTTTGGCTACAGATACCACTACAGTTGGTGTGAGAGCTGTTTTGCTTTTCGGTGGGTTGTGGTATCTGATTACTTTTATTGTACCCCTTTTGTATCTAGTTTTCTCCATCTACCATATATGTACTGGACTTAGACACAGTGTGAGGACGATGATGTATATTTTGTATTCTGGTGTCGAGCTCGTGGGAGCCGACTGTTCTTATATGCAGTTTATTATTCTGTGATGTTTACTTATTGCTCAGTCTTCGCTATGGCATCGTATATTACTCTTGTGATGATGGTTTCTGCCGTTGGGCGTGATTGCTCCCGTTTGGGAATGTTTTGTTTCGTTATATCTCATTTTCACTCATATCCTGTTTTATACCCGATTTCGGGGTTACTTTTACAAAGGAAATGCTGCCAAAATTATTTAAATGATGACGTAACTTTAAAAGAACTTATTGAAATATTTAAGGTTTTCTAAATGTTTTAACTAAATGTTTTCAACACTCGCTACTTTTATATGGTTTTGATTTCTGGGTTCGGCATACTTAGTCGCGTTACTCCTGTAGACGTTGCATGGTTAAGTGTTGGTCACGAGTCGAAATATTCGGGTCGTGACAAAGTTGGTATCAGAGCGTAGGTTTTACCTTTCGGAGTGTAGGATGACCTTGGTATGATGGAGTAGGTAGCTAAAGCAGAGTGGCATAGCGTGTGTATGTTCCGCAGCATACTCACGACACGGTACTCCGCCAAGGCGACCTTAGGACTTATTGATTTAAATTCCTTCTTGAGTATGTATATTCTTGTGATTCGATTTCCGTATTCTTATCGAATCCTAATTTCCTTTCAGCCATTATGCCGCCAAAGACTACGAGGGCGCAGAGAGCGGCCGCGAGGGCCGAGATTCGAGTTGATTCATCTGAGACGAGGACTGATCCGGGAAGTACACCGGTTGTATCCGAGCAGGTTGTTCCTCCCGTGACAGATCAGATCACCACGCTAGGGGCTGGTATGCAGGAGATGCACCAGACGGTGGGATCCAGCATGTAGGAGATGCGCCAGATGATAGGATCGCTAGTTGAGACGCTTCGAGCGTACCGACCAGAGGTAGCTCCACCCGTTACAGAGACCGCGATGGTACCTACCGCACAGCCAGTTGCCCCTGCAGCCACGGAGGTGATTACAGTATCGCTATCGGAGTTCATGAGGCTGAAGCCTCCGGTCTTCACACGCACTGATACAGCCGAGGACCCACAGTCTTTCATTGATAGGATGGCTCGGATATGCCGTTCCCTCAGATGCGAGATGGATTGAGTTCGCGAGCTTTCTCCTGGAAGGTCTTGCGCAGAAGTGGTGTGAATCAGTTGAGAAGGGCAGAGCGGCAGGTCTTCCTCCTATGACCTGGACAGAGTTCGTGGCACTGTTCCTTGACCGCTTTCTCCCACCGAGTGTCAGAGATGCTATAGCACGCAGGTTCGAGTCCTTACGCCAGACTCCGGAGATGTCAGTGGCAGAGTATGACGTGCTGTTTACAGAGCTAGCAGTTTATGCCCCGTATTTAGTGTCTACCAAGGAGTTGCGAGTCAAGAGATTTGTTCGAGGCTTGCTCACACCACTGTTCCTTGCGATCAGCGCGCACCATTACGAGACATATGCAACAGCGGTAGACGCAACCCTATTAGTCGAGGAGCGCCTTGCTGAGACTTCGGTAGTTCCAGAGCCGAAGAGAGTTCATACTGGTATATCAGCACGGAGAGAGACATTCAGACGCCGCGGCAGGTATAGTTCAGGTACGAGGAGTGGCAGAGATTCGGGACGAGGCCAGATGTTTCGTTCGTATCCACAGGAGAGTCAGCAGTCGTCGCGGGGTTGCTATAGATGCGGCAGTTTACTTCACCTCGTCAGAGATTGTCCTGAGATACACCGGAGGGAGACAGCAGCACCGCATGTTACCTTACCACCTTCACCACCCCAGAGGGCGTTGCTGGTTGTACCTATTGTCGCTCCACGTCAGACTCATACACAGAGAAGTCGTGAGCGTGGAGGAGTTGCTCAGAGAGGACGGGATGACCGAGGCAGAGGGCAGTCAGCCACTGGTGGAGGACAGGCGCGGGTTTTTGCTTTGACGCATCGGGACGCGCAGGCGTCCAATGCGGTGGTCTCAGGTATCCTTCCGGTATGTTCTGTTGATGCACACGTGTTGTTCGATCCCGGATCCACGCACTCGTACGTATCCACACACTTTGTGCCGAGTTTGGGTAGAGAGTCCGGTTTGCTTGATCAGCTGCTTGTTGTGACCACTCCTGTGGGAGAGTCGTTTGTTGCTAGGCACGTGTTCCGATCCTGTACCGTCTGTATTGGCGAGAGAGAGTTGCCTGTCGACTTTATCCTTCATGAGATGTTGGACTTCGACGTTCTTTTGGGCATGAATTGGTTAGCCACGTGCTATGCTTCTGTGGACTGCCGTGAGAAGACAGTTAGATTCTGTTTTCCCGGCGAGTCGGTTTTTGTTGTGTTGGGGGACCGTGGTGCCGCCCCTCACAGTGTGATTTCTTCTTTTCGCGCTGGATAGCTTTTGAGGAAGGGATGCCAGTGATTTCTCGCTTTTGTTTGCGATGCTAGCGCTACAGAGATTCCATTGGATCAGGTTCCGGCTGTTAGCGAGTTTCCTGATGAGTTCCCTGACGAGCTTCCTGGGCTACCACCCGAGCGCGACATTTTTTTCTGTATTGATTTGGTTCCTGGCACGGGGCCTATTTCCATACCGCCTTATCGGATGGCCCCGGCGGAACTTCGAGAATTGAAGGGTCAGTTGCAAGATTTGCTAGATAAGGGACTTATTCGACCCAGTGTTTCTCCTTGGGGTGGTCCAGTCCTGTTCGTCAAGAAAAAGGACGGCAGTTTGTGTCTGTGTATCAACTACCGCCAGCTGAATAGGGTGACAGTGCGGAACAGATATCCTTTGCCACGTATCGACGATTTGTTCGACTAGCTTCAGGGGGTAGGATACTTTTCGAGGATCTATTTACGATCGGGCTATCATCAGCTGCGGGTTCGGCAGGAGGACATTCTTAGGACTACTTTCCGTACGCGCTACGGCCATTATGAGTTTTTGGTGATGTCGTTCGGACTCACCAATGCGCCAACAGCAATTATGGACTTGATGAACCGTATTTTCCGGCCATATTTGGATCTATTCATCATAGTTTTCATTGACGATATCTTGGTGTATTCCCGGAGTAGTGAGGAGCACGAGCAGCACCTGCGGATTATACTGCAGACTTTGAGGGAGAACCAGCTTTACGCGAAATTCTCCAAGTGTGCTTTCTGGCTGGACAGCGTAGACATCTTGGGGCATGTGATTTCACGAGATGGTATATGTGTAGACCCGAGGAAGATCGAGGCCGTTCAGCGTTGGCCCAGACCCACATCAGTTACGGAGATTCGCAGCTTTTTGGGATTGGCCGGTTACTATAGGCGATTTGTGCAGGACTTCTCCAGTATTGCTACACCTTTGACCGAGTTGACCCGAAAGGGAGTTCCTTTCGATTGGACGGAGGAGTGCGAGCATAGTTTTCAGCAGCTACGGACTCGGCTGACTACGGCACCGGTGTTATCATTGCCTTCAGGATTAGGCGAATTTGTGGTCTATTGTGATGCTTCTCGAGTGGGGCTAGGGTGCGTATTGATGCAGCATGATAGGGTGATCGCTTATGCTTCGCGACAATTGAAGAAACATGAACAGAACTACCCCACTCACGATTTGGAGATGGCTGCAGTGGTCTTTGCATTTAAGATCTGGCGACATTACCTATACGGCGAGTCGTGCCAGATATTCACTGATCACAAGAGTTTAAAGTATATATTTCAGCAGCGAGACCTGAACCTTAGATAGCGCCGATGGATGGAGTTAGTGAAGGATTACGACTGTGAGATCTTGTATCACCCGGGCAAGGCGAATGTAGTGGTGGATGCTTTGAGCAGGAGGCCCGGGGGTAGTCTATCTTGTTTGAGCGCAGTACAGGGGCAGTCGTCGGCAGATTGTCACATATTATGCGACAGCCCAGTGCAGTTCGAGTTCACGCCGATCGGAGGACAGATTGCGCATGTTCGTGCGTGCCCACAGTTGCTTGACCGTATACATGAGGCACAGCACAGTGATGACCGATGTTCGGAGATCAGGATGCAGATTGGACAGGGCAGATTTTCCGAGTTCGTGATCGATGATCAGGGGATGCTGAGATTTGGGACTAGACTGTGCAAACCATATGCTGAGGGGCTGCGGCGTGAGATTCTTGAGGAGGCACATCGATCGGTATACAGCGTTCGTCCCGATTCCACCAAGATGTATCATGATATGAGAGTTGTTTACTGGTGGGACGGAATGAAGAGAGATATCGCAGATTTCGTGTTGAGATGCCTGACTTGTCAGCAAGTCAAGGCCGAGCACCAGAGGCCCGCGGGAGAGCTACAGCCGTTACCCATTCCGGAGTGGAAATGGGAGCAAATTTCGATGGATTTCGTTGTTGGTCTACCCAGGACTAGGTGAGGGTATGACTCCATTTGGGTGATCGTGGATCGTTTGACGAAAGCGGCTCACTTCTTGCCAATGAAGACGACTTTCGGATTTGCTCAGTACGCCCAGATTTACATCGACGAGATAGTACGACTGGACGGAGTCCTGATGTGTATCGTGTCCGACAGAGGCACCCAGTTTACCAGCCGACTATGGCAGAGACTACAGGAGGCTTTGGGCACACGCTTGAGTTTCAGCACAGCATTTCATCCGCAGACCGACGGCCAGTCAGAGCGGACGATTCAGACTCTTGAGGACATGCTCCGAGCGTGCGTTTTAGACTTTGGTGGTAGCTGGGATCATCATTTACCCTTGGTGGAGTTCTCCTACAACAATAGTTTCCAGGATACTATTCAGATGGAACCTTTCGAGGCTCTGTATGGAAGGAGATCTAGATCGCCCGTCTGCTGGACAGAGCTCAATGAAAGCAGTATTTTGGGGCCCCAGATCGTACAAGAGACGACCGAGAAGATACATCTGATTCGAGATAGGATGAGGACAGCTCAGAGCAGGCAGAGATCATATGCTGATAGGCGCCGCCGCAGATTAGAGTCCGCAGTTGGAGATCACGTTTTTCTGAGGGTCTCTCCGATGAAGGGAGTGATAAGGTTTGGAGGGAAGGGGAAGCTTAGCCCCAGATTCATAGGTCCCTTCGAGATCCTCGAGCGTGTAGGCGCAGTAGCTTATCGTTTGGCTCTTCTACCCGACTTCCCAGATGTTCACCCCGTGTTCCACGTGTCGATGCTTCGCAGATACCTACATGACCCTTCGCACATGATTCAGCATCAGACCGTTCAGCTCGAGCGCGACCTTTCGTTCACCGAGCAGCCAGTCGTGATATTGGACCGGCAGGTGAAGAAACTTAGATCGAGGGTCTTGCCATCAGTGAAGGTGCTATGGTGCGGCCCGAGTGGCGAAGAGATCACATGGGAAGCCGAGGGCGAGGTGCGGAACAAGTTCCTACATCTCTTTGAAGGTATGCGTAGCTTTATATTTTCAAATTCGTGGACGAATTTCTTTTAAGGGGGGAGATTGTAACACCTCAGGATGTGTTTAGTGGCTAATTATATTTAAATAAAGTGTTTTTAATAAAAATTTACCAAATTGAGTTTCATATATTTTTCCAAATTTAACAAATATTTTTCTAGAATTTTTCCTAGGCTTGCACACACTTGTGCATGTAAACTAGGGTTTAAAATGAGGTTATACCATGATTAGCAACCATGGTAGGTTTAATAATGGGGATTAAGTATTTTGGGTTTTAATTAAGTCTATTTAGTTAATTGATGGTGGTTTTAATTTGAATTTTCTTTTGGAGTGTTGACTTGGTGAGATCGAGAGAGAGAGAGAATGCATTATGGCAAAGCCATTCTTGCATTTAATGATGAGAGAGAAAGGAGGGGTTGACATTGGGAGTTATCATTTCCTCTCATACTTGTGCTCATTTATCTCAACCTCACTCTCACACTCACACACCCACATCCACAGTAGTAGCACAGCAGCAGAAGCAAGCAGCACAGCAGCAGCAATCATCACAGCAACAGCAAGCAGCACAGCAACAGCAGCAGTGAGCAGCAGCAACAGCACAACTTCAACTGCAGCTCCTTCCCTCTTCTCCTTCTTCTTCCTCCAGCTCCCTAGGGTCGAGTGTGGGGTATACTTCTTGAACTTACCCCCTAGTTTGCTTAATTAGTGTAGCTTAGCTTCGATTAGTGATTAATGGTGCGTTTTAGTGTGATATGTGGTAATTAGGGGGAACCTTGATCAAGTGAAGTATGAATTGGTTTTAGTAAGTTGATGGAGTGTTGTTAGGGCCATGTTAACCTATCTTATCCCCCAATTGCACTAAAATACCACCAGATTCCTATTTGATGCAAATTCATCGTTTTTGAGTAAAATCTAGCTTTCTGCGAACTGCTATCGACCCAGTGAGTTCAGATTAAAATTAAGAAGACAGCAGTATAGTTGTGAGGTGCTGATCCCATGGGTAAAAGACGACCCCCAAATTCCATACAGAGGCAGCCGGAAAATTGATTCTGGCCGCAATTTGCGGCCAGTTGGGGAGGGAATGGGGTTGGGGTTGGCTCTATAGGTGTATGCTGCTATCCTTAGACTCATGGCATGTATAATTTTATTTAATTGTTGCTGTAGAAAAATATGGAGCTAAATACCTGTTTCTCGTATTTTTAAACTTTCGTGACATGCGTGATACGTGTGTGGGTTTGGGGTTTCTGCGTATCGCGACGCGTCGGGGTAGTTCCAGGTGCGTAATCACACGTTTTAGCTTATCGCGCACACGCGCGCTTGGTTTGCGACGCGGGTTTCTAGTTTGACCTTAATATCACGTTTTTATGGATTTGAGCTTATGTGTGATATATTGTGTGATTCTAGGTTCGCAGGCGAGTGAGACGGACGCTGCGAAGAAGGGGAAGTAAGTCGTCTTCTACACTTAGCGCGAGACTTCGGTGAGTAGATTTAACATCTATGGGGATATCGCCCGCATGGCGTTATGCGTCAGGGCTGATAGGACCTTATAGTTATATGTTGCATTTACCCCATTGACTGTCATGGATACTGTTGTTGCATATTGCATTCCCTGCTATATGTAAGTAAACTTAGAATTGATAGAACACCGCACTATTTCTAACGGCTCATGTTGCACGAGCACTAATCTGCATGTTACACACACACCGTTAGTAATTGCCATTACACACCCATTGTAGAATTGCCATGATTATATTGCTGGAGTTCATTTCACATATGATTCGATATGATTTTCATAGAAATTGGGAGCCGCATGATGTCTTTAAAAACTGAAACAATTTTAAAAAGCGGTTTCCCCTTGTACCTATATTATGGCTTGATGTACATAGCATATCGCATTTGATTTACTTATTGGTGTTGGATTTCCATGTGATTTCTGGTTTTGAGGACCGTGAGATTATTTAAGAAAAAATGCACTATTTGAAAAACCCGGTTCCTCGTGATATGATATTTTGGTGCGTCCACCACGCGTTTTCTCGGTGCTGAGACGTGTGCTTGAAACCCGATTCGAGGTGTTGGATGATCTGTTTGCGGGTTCGTGGTGGACCCGGTATGGTTCCCCTCGGCAAGATGATCGATGGACTTTGACGATTGAGCCTGGAGGCGGGCGAGTACCTACCGGTGATTGGTTGGACCTGAAGGTTATCCGGAGGATACCGACCAGAGTCGAGAGATGGATGCTGGATGATCCGTACTGCCGAGGCCGAGGGCCGATACCGCAGACGGAGCCCATGGGCTGACCCGGACTTACGGAGCCCGATATATGAGGATTTGCGTGTCGATGCTAGACACGAGTATTTTATGATATTTTGAGTGCCGATGTTGGGCACTCGTGATTCTCAGAGATTTACACGATTTGAGGGCCGAGGAGAGTGCTGGAGCCTGAGTTTATTTAGGATTTGGGTGCAGTTGTGGGCACCGATTATTTTTCCACGTTGATATTCCGTGTAGATGTTATTTATCCCATGCTCAACACTGATTATCATGTATCTCATCCTGTAGCTATTTTACCTGACAGAGCATTTGCATGATTATTGCACCTACTGCTTGTCGCATATAGATCTTACTTGCTGGCATATAATAGAGTAGCGCAGTATGTGCATGCTCGCGACTACCTTTATATGTTATCTCTATTCACGAGTTGGCAACTCACCCCCGTTGTGCCATAGTATTTGCAGGTTGCCCATCAGAGTAATCGTGGCAGGCTGCCTTTTTCATCTTTTGGCTACAGATACCACTACAGTTGGTGCGAGAGCTGTTTTTCTTTTAGATGGGTTGTGGTATCTGATTACTTTTATTGTACCCCTTTTGTATCTAGTATTTTCCATCTACCATATATGTACTGGACTTAGACACAGTGTGAGGACGATGATGTATATTTTGTATTCTGGTGTCGAGCTCGTGGGAGTCGACTGTTCTTATATGCAGTTTATTATTCTGTGATGTTTACTTATTGCTCGTTCTTCGCAACGGCGTCGTATATTACTCTTATGATGATGGTTTCCGCCGTTGGGCGTGATTGCTCCCGTTTGGGAATGTTTTGTTTCATTATATCTCATTTTCACTCATATCCTGTTTTATACCCGATTTCGGGGTTACTTTTACAAAGGAAATGCTGCCAAAATTATTTAAATGATGACGTAATTTTAAAAGAACTTATTGAACTATTTAGGGTTTTCTAAATGTTTTAACTAAATGTTTTCAACACTCGCTACTTTTATATGGTTTTGATTTCTGGGTTCGGCTTACTTAGTCGCGTTACGCCTCTAGACGTTGCGTGGTTAAGTTCCGGTCACGAGTCGAAATATTCGGGTCGTGACACAAACCACAGTTCTTAATATACAAAACACACAAAAAAGGAAGAGTTCAGAAATGAACGAATCCTTCTTGTGGCATTGTAGACTAGGTCATATCAATGCGACACGACTAGCTAAGTTACATAAAGATGTATATTTAAATACGTTTGGATTATCATCTTATGAAACTTGCCATTCATGTCTCAAAGGCAAAATGAACAAAACTCCGTTTAGTAGACACGGAGAAAGAGTTACGGAACTCTTAGGACTGATACATTATGATGCATGTGGTCCCATGTCTACACATGCCAGGAATGGTTCCTCATACTTCATTACATTCACTGACGATCTCTCAAGATACGTACATGTGTTCCTGTTGGAACACTAGACTGAAGCTTTTGAGAAATTCAATGAATATAAGAACGAAGTCGAGAACCAAACGGGTAAAAGTATTAAGATCATTCGATCTGATCGAGGAGGAGAATACTTGAGCAATGAGTTCCTGGATTATTTAAAAGAGAAAGGGATTTTCTCTCAGTTTACTCCTCCGTATACACCACAGCACAACTGTGTATCGGAACGGAGGAACCGCACCCTATTAGATATGGTACGCTCTATGATGAGCACTGCTGAGTTACCTATTTCCTTTTGGTGGTATGCGCTTGAGAGTCATATACCTATTGAATAGGGTTCCGACCAAATCTATGCCTACCACTCCATATAAGATATGGAATGGGAAGAGACCATCTCTTAAATGAGTTAAGATATGGGGTTGTCCAGCCTATGTTAAAAAGCAAAATCCGGACAAGCTCGAGGCAAGATCAGTTCTTTGCAAGTTTGTGGGATATCCAAGCAATTCGTATGGATATATATTCTACCACGGTGAACAACAAAAGGTGTTTGTTGCTCAACATGCCACCTTTTTAGAAAAGGAATTTCTTGCAAAAGAAATTAGTGGCGAAGAGGTAGAGCTGGAAGAAGTTCCAGCAGCACAGGCTACAACTGATGATTTGGTTGAACCAGAAGATTCGATAGTTCCCAATGAACCTCTGCCGCTCCGCCGATCTAATAGGGTTCCTCATCCACCTGAGAGATATTACTGTTTTTTCATTGATGGTGGGAGCGAGGAATGCATCATGGAAGATGATGACCCAACTAGTTTCGATCAGGCCATCACGAGTGGGGACTCTGTGAAATGGCTGGATGCAATGCGATCTGAGATGGAATCCATGTACACCAACAAAGTATGGACTTTGGAATATACTCCTGAAGGGGTAAAACCCATTGGGAGCAAATGGATTTTTAAGAATAAACTTGGTGTAGATGGAAAAGCTGATACTTTCAAAGCTAGACTTGTTGCAAAGGGTTTTCGTCAATAACCAGGTGTGGATTATGACGAAACCTTTTCTCCAGTGGCATTGCTTAAGTCCATCCGGATCTTACTTGCTATTGCTGCATACCATGACTACAAAATCTGACAAATGGATGTTAAGACCGCCTTTCTAAATGGTGATTTAAAGGAGTGCGTGTACATGACTCAGCCATAGGGCTTCGTAGATAATGGGAGCAACGGAAAGGTGTGCAAGTTGCTTAAATCCATCTACGGGTTAAAGCAGGCATCACAGAGTTGGAACATCTGTTTTGATGACGTAATCAAAGAGTTTGACTTCGTCAAAAACAAAGATGAACCTTGTATATACAAGAAGGTGGCAGAGAGTAAGGTTGTCTTCCTCGTATTGTACGTGGATGACATACTCTTGGTAGGAAATGATGTTTCTATGCTGCACTCGGTCAAGCCTTCTTATCACAATGATTCTCAATGAAAGATCTGGGTGATGCCTCCGGCATCTTGGGAATAAAGATCTATAGAGATAGATGTAAGAGGATACTGGGATTGTCCTAATCTAGGTACATTGACACCATACTAAAAAGGTTTAGTATGGAAGAATCCAAGCGTGGGAACTCACCCACGATCTCTGGACTCACTCTCACCAAAGAGATGTCTTCTAAGACTGATTTGGAGAGAACTCAAATGCAAGGGATACCCTATGTTTCGGCAGTAGGGTCGATCATGTACGCGATGCTATGTACCAGACCCGATGTAGCATACTCACTAAGTATAGTGAGTAGGTATCAAGCAGAACCAGGAGAGAGTCACTGGACAGCTGTGAAGAACATTCTCAAGTACTTGAGAAGAACTAAAGAGATGTTCTTGGTGTATGGTAACGGAGAACTCCAGGTGGAGTCCTTTACCGATTCGAGCTTCCAAAGTGATAAGGACGACTCTAAGTCACACTCGGGATTTGTCTTTACTCTCAATGGAAGGGCGGTGTGTTGGAAGAGTTCCAAATAGGAAACCATGGTAGACTCGACGATGGAGGCTGAATACATCGCTGCCAACAATGTTGCCAAAGAGGCTGTCTGGATGAAGAAGTTCATAACTGAACTTGGAGTGGTTCCGTCCAATGAGCATGCAATACCTTTGTATTGTGATAAAAATGGAGCTGTGGATTTGGCTAAGAAATCCAGGTCCCATCAGAGATCCAGGCATATTCTGAGGCGGTATCACCTGATCCGGGAGATAGTTGATCGCCGGGAGATCGAGGTCAGGAGAGTAGATACGAAGGATAACACTACGGATCCATTCATGAAGGCCATTCCCCAGATACATTTTGAGAGACTCTTCGGGATGTTGGGTATGAGATACCACAACAGCTGGCCTTAGTGCAAGTGGGAGATTGTTATTTATATGTATGCTCTAGAGGCCATTGTTGTACATATGATGTATATTATGGTGGATGCTTGGATATATAGAGAGAAGACTTTCTTGCTCGACATAATAGTATATTATCTGGTTTCACTTTGTCTTAACATGTTGACTTGTATTGGGTTACTGTCTTTCTCTCCCATGTTGATAATGCCCTTAGGATATGTACTCGACTACTGGGACTATGATGCAGATCATACTAGTGGGGCTAGGGTAGTCCAAGAGTGCATCCTATAACTGTTCCTAGTCGAGGGTGTATCGAGACAGGGCATCGATACTCCAGAGTAGAGCAGCGTATATGCATCTTGACCCATGTGATGGGCGATGGATGATCCCACATCCATTGGTGTGTGACATCAAAGATGGTATACGGGTGCTCAGTGAAGACTGGGCACACTGAACGGACTCGCCGAGAACTTCTTGTTGGTATTATACCTATCGTCAGATAGCAGTTCTCTGGTGACACAGGTACAGATTACTCTGTAGGCCCGAGATCGTCATAGAGTCTTGCGTGATTCCTACTGTGCTTTGATTTCCACCTTACCACGTTCAAGAGAACGTGCAAAACGGTGGCTTTTGGGTACAGTCCCGAATCACATGGAGGAATTGAGCGATAGGAGGGGTTTCGTCTCTCCCGGTATTGGGGGTTGATGTTGCGCTGTGTTTGATTGGATATAATTGGAAGTCCCTGGCCAGGGCTGATATGGAGATCTACTAGTAAGTGTTATTGGTTGTTTCTCGACCTGTTATGAGCCTCACATCGACACGACTTATCGGTTACCGGGGTCTGACGTTAACCACCCCTAGACTGGTTATGCGATATATCAGGCGAAGAGACCGGACTGTACGGTAGTGTTACTGATTGGATTTACGGGAGTTAGAGAAGACTTTCTTGTTGATCTTCTGATCGCTCAATACCCCGGTGGCCGTTACGTTTAACTGACCGCTTGCGGCTTGTTGGTGTTTGATGTGATCATCACCTACTATCGGCGTATTGACGAGTCTTTAGAGTCCTACATAGAGGTTTCCATGCTCAAGCAAAACAGAGTAAGAACACATATGTGATATGTGCGGGATCGAGATTGATACGCGTATGTGATACCGTATTCTATTCTCGCGATATGTGATATCGACCGGTTATATGTGATATAGCCAGGTTATCGGATCAAGTGTTGATTCGATGAAATTATATATATATATATATATATATATTATGCTCACTTAAATATTTATTATTCTCACATATGATGCATTTAACATATATGTGATATATGTTTATTGTATTGTTTTCTTTTGTTACAAGAATATTATATATGTGATATATAATATTGTAATATGCTAAGTTACACATGCAACATGTTTGTATGAGACTCATACAATGCTAGGATTTATGTTAGGGTTTCATTAATCATTAAGTAATTACAAATTAGTGGATTTAATCAAAGCTAGAAGCTTATAGAAGCTTGTAGATAAGCTTTGACTTAGTCCACTCTTTTATTTCTACTTAAGATATTTTGTGACCTAACCATTAACCCTTACCATGGTTAATTCTCTACATGGGTTAGTGTATGGATGATTTACTCATCCAAGGGTTGCATTTAAACCAAGATAGATATTTTCATCACTTAAGTTATTTCCTTCTTCTTCTTCTTCCTCATCTCATTTTTGCTCTCTAGATTTTGAGATCAAGAAGAAAAATAGTGAGAAATTAAATACTAAAGTGAGCTAGATTCCTGCTTCATCATTCTCTTCTATACTAGCCATATAGATTAGTGTGTTAGCTTCACTAATTCTGTATTAGTGAAGAGTGAGCTTGAGTCCGTGTTTCCTCGACGTAGATCATCACAGACTTTGAAGACTTCAAGCAAGGATGCATCGTACATCTTGTGGATCCTCTTAAGAGTTCGGGAGCTCATGGATCACAGCGAAGAGACCACTACTCGGAGCTTTTAAAGTGATGGAACGGAGTACAAAGGTTGTAATCCTTATCACTTAGATGTAAGATTGTTTACATGCAAAGTTAACCCTAATTCTCTAGTTTGCTTACTTGGTTGGTTTGTATAGCACCCCAAAATTTTAATATAGAATGTTTGATACTTGCTAAAATCTTGCTAAGGTGCTAAGCTAACCCTACACTCAGTAACTAACACACCCGAAGAAGATGCATCAAATGCTCTTTCTTCGTTCGGGTTGCATGGAGATCCTTGCATTCCTCTATCCCTTGCCCAGACTTATGACAGTTGTCATAAGATAGAGCGGAACTAACGTTCCCCAGGCCAGTATAATAAGCGGGTTCGGTCAATACATCTATATTATTATCTTAATTAAGGCGTGACATGGTCGCTAACTAGAGAGAGAGAGAGAGAGAGAAGAAAACACTTTAGCGTGCGCTCTTGCAAGATTAGACTTGTTTTTATCTTATCTAATCAGGATGACTCCCATTATTTTTATCAAATCTTCCTTCAAATCTTAAAAGGTAAGATTAGCCGGGATTAATTACACCCTACACGTTCGCAATCGTTCATCCAGGCAGGTGTTGGTACTCCGAAGGAGTCTTCCCGTGCTTTCGCATGAAACTAATTAAATAACCTCGTTTCCGCAGGGGCATAACCCTGTTAACATCTTTCCTAGACATCTACTGGATTAGCTAATTGTAAAGTGGAAAACTCTCCCAAGGGTAACACTTACTCGCTGTGAGTATCGGGATCCAACTATCATACAGAAGGTATACAATCAAATTGCAAATTTCAACACTTGAAATTCCCAATATTTATTTTTATCCCTAGAGACTTATGACCTTGGCTATGGTCAACAAATCATAAGCGTTAGTCATGTTCAACCCGCCATTTCTTGATTGAATTAAACCCACCTGCACGACCTTTCGGTATGGTCAATAAGGCCATACGACTAGCCTAATCCAATCGCATCAACATGCGGCGGATAAGTACTAATTAGCTACCGCACACTATGCCTTGACTATGGTTAACAAACGCAGCACAAATACTAAATAGTACTTATCTGAAATGACGGAGGGCTACGACTGTTTTTGAAGAAAACCTTTAATGTAATTAACTTGATATCGTTGTAGAATCTAGTGATTTGAAATGGAGTGGTTTAAGTTCCGCTTTAAAATCGAGTAGTTTTCAAAATAAACCGAGTGGGTTATAGCATATGCTAGTTTTGCTAAAGAGGTCATGCCACGACCCAAAATTAGCATGTGACGGCCCTTAAACTACATAACGTCTCCAGGCGTAACGTAATTCAAGTAAGCCAAAAACCCAGCAATCTAAACCATCAAAAGTATTAAGTGATAGTAACATTGTTAAAAGTTTTAAAATCTCAATCAAAATTCTTTAAAGTCCAAATTTATTTCCTTTAAAATTTGGGAGCACCTCCTTTGTAAAACAAGCCCCGCAAAAGGTTACAACATAAATATATAAGTAAGTGTAGGGTTACTAGGCACTGTCACAAGGGTCTAGATGGCATCAACGATGCCCGATTTAAAATTTAGAAGTGCCGAACAACCTAAAGCGAGGATCTTTGCTAGATAATTAGGGTTAAACATGCAAGTAAACACCTTTAAAACTAAGAGAAAAAGATTACAACCTTTGTAGTCTGTTCCTTCGCTTCATAAGCTCCGAGTAGTAGTCCCTTCGCCGCGATCCATGATCTCCCGGACTTAAGAGAGGCTCCACAAGCCGAACGATCCATGCTTGCTTGAAATCTTCCTTTTCGAAGATGATCTACCTTGAAGTTTCTTTAACTCAAGCTCTCACTTCTCTAATCAAGTATTAATGAAGTGAACACCCTAATCTAAGTGGCTAGATTAGATGAGGATGATGAAGTAGGAATTTGGCTCTCTTTTATTATCAATTTCTCATACGCACTCATCACAAAATCAAAAGCTAGTAAGCTTAAGGAGGAAGAAGAAGATGAAGTCTTTTGTGATGAATAATGAATTGTTATTATGGTTACAAACGAACCTTGAGTTAATAATATCAAGTATTAACTCATGCAGAGAATAGACTAGGGTTAAGGGTTTGGGTTGGGTTAAATAATATCTTCAAAATATCAACACATAATATCTTAGCTTAAAACAAAACAAAAGCTTCTAGAAGCTTCAAGAAAAATCTAACCCAAATCAAACCCTAACCATGTTTAATCTCCACTAATCATGTTGCATTTGTAAACATAACTTGTTACAATATTATATATCACACATATAATATATATTTGTAACAAAAGAAAATAATACAATTAACATATATCGCACATATATATCAATGTATTATCCGGTGAGAAAATGAATCAATAAAGAGAGCCAATATTAGATAATGTAATGTAATATATCGCATATATAATTATACATTAAATTATCGGATCAACACTTGATCCGACAATCCGGCTATATCGCATATAACTGACTAATATATCATGTACCGATTCATCGAATCAACACTTGATCCGATGACCCGGATGATATCAAATATCGCGAGAATAGAATATGGTATCGCATATCGTATTATTCTCGGTCCAGCACATATCACATATGTGCTCCTACTCCGTTTTGCCTGAGTCAAGAAACCTATGTGTAGCACTCTAAAGAATCGTCAATACGCCGGCAGTAGGTGATGATCATATCAAACACCCACAAGCTGCAAGCGGTCAGCTAAACGTAACAGCCACCCAGGTATTGAGCGATCAGAAGATCAACAAGCAAGCCTGTACATTCTCCTGTGATTCCAATCAGTAACACTCCCGTACAGTCCGGTCTCTTCGTCTGATATGTTGCATATCTAGTCTAGGGGTGGTATACGTCAGACCCCAGTAACAGATAAGTCGTGTCGATGTGAGGCACATAACGGGTCGAGAAACTACTGGTAACACTTACCAGCAAATCTCTAAATCAGCCCTGGCCAGGGACTTCCTGTTATAGCCAATCGAACACAGCACAACATCAACTCCCTATACCGGGAGAGACGAATCCCCTCCTATCGCTCATTGCCTCCATGTGAATCGGGGCTGTACCGAAAAGCCACCGTTTTGCATGCCCTCTTGGACATGGTAAGGTGGAAATCAAAGCACAGTGGGAATCTCACAAGACTCTATAACGATCTCGGGTCTACAAACTAACCTGTACCAGTGTCACCGGAGAATTGCCATCTGACGTGAGATATAATACCATCTGGAGAGTTCTCGGCGAGTCCGTTCAGTCTACCTAGTCTCCACTGAGCACCCGTACACCATCTTTGATGTCAAACACCGATGGATATGGGATCATCCATCGCCCATCATATGGGTCAAGATGAGTATACGCTAGTCTACTCTGGTGTCTCGATGCCCTGTCTCGATATACCCTCGACTTGGAACAGTTATAGGATGTGCTCGTTGACTACCTGGCCCCACCAGTATGATCTCATCATAGTCCCAGTAGTCGAGTACATATCCTAAGGGCTTTATCAACATGTTAGAGTAAGACAGTAAACTAGTATAAGTCAACATGATAAGATAAAGTGAAACCAAATAGCATACTATCATGACGAGAAAGAAAGTCCTCTCTATATATATCCAAGCATCCACTATAATATACATCATGTGTACAACAATGGCCTCTAGGGCATATATATAAATAACAATCTCCCACTTGGACTAAGGCCAGCTGTTGTAGTATCTCATACCCAGCATCCCGAAGTGTCTCTCAAACTGTGTCTGGGGAATGTCCTTCGTGAATGGATCCGCAGTGTTGTCCTTCGTATCAACTCTCCTGACCTCGATCTCCCGGCGATCAACTATCTCCCGTATCAGGTGATACCGCCTCAGAATATGTCTGGACTTCTAATGGGACCTGGGTTCCTTGGCCAAAGCCACATCTTCATTGTTATCGCAATACAAAGGTATTGGATGCTCAATGTACGGAACCACACCAAGTTCACTGATGAACTTCTTCATCCAGACAGCCTCTTTTGCAGCATCGTTGGCAGCGATGTATTCAGCCTCTATCGTCAAGTCTGCAACGGTTTCCTGTTTGGAACTTTTCCAACGCACCGCCCCTCCATTGAGGGTAAAGACAAATCCCGAGTGCGACTTAGAGTCGTCCTTATCACTTTGGAAGCTTGAATCAGTAAAGGACTCCACCTGGAGTTCTCCGTTACCATACACCAAGAACATCTCCTTAGTTCTTCTCAAGTACTTGAGAATGTTCTTCACAGCTATCCAGTGACTCTCTCCAGGATCTGCTTGATACCTACTCACTATACTTAGTGAGTATGCTAAATCGGGTCTGGTACATAGCATCGCATACATGATAGAGCCTACTGACGAAGCATAGGATACCCTTGCGTGCAAGCTCTCTCCAAATCAGTCTTGGGAGACATCTCTTCGGAGAGAGTGAGTCCAGAGATCGTGGGTAGGTTCCCACGCTTGGATTCTTCCATACTAAACCTCTTTAGTATGGTGTCAATGTACCTGGATTGGGACAATCACAGTATCCGTTTAGATCTATCTCTATAGATCTTTATTCCCAGTATGCACAAGGCATCACCTAGATCTTTCATTGAGAATCTTTGTGATAAGAAGAGCTTGACCGAGTGCAGCATAGGAACATCATTCCCTATCAAGAGTATGTCATCCACGTACAATACGAGGAAGACAACCTTACTCTCTACAACCTTTTTATATATACAAGGTTCATCTACGTTTTTGATGAAGTCAAACTCTTTGACTACAACATCAAAGCAGATGTTCCAACTCCGCGATGCCTTCTTTAACCCGTAGATGGTTTTAAGCAGCTTGCACACCTTTCCGCTGCTCCCACTATCTAGAAAGCCCACTGGCTGAGTCATGTACACGCACTCTTCTAAATCACCATTTAGAAAGGTGTTCTTAACATCCATCTGCCAGATTTCGTAGTCATGGTATGCATCAATGGCAAGTAAGATCCGGATGGACTTAAGCATAGCCACTGGAGAAAAGGTTTCGTCATAATCCACACCTGGTTATTGACGAAAACCTTTTTCAACATGTCTAGCTTTGAAAGTCTTAACTTTTCCATCTACACCAAGTTTCTTTTTAAAGATCCACTTGCTCCCAATGGGTTTGACCCCTTCAGGAGCAACTTCCAAAGTCCATACTTTGTTGGTGTACATGGATTCCATCGTAGATCGCATTGCATCCAGCCATTTCACAGAGTCAACACTCGTGATGGCCTGCTCAAAACTAGTCGGGTCATCATCTTCCATGATGCAATCCTCGCTCCCACCATCAACGAGAAAACCGTAGTATCTCTCAGGCGGATGAGAAACCCTATTAGATCGGCGGAGAGGCTGGGGTTCATTGGGTTTTACTGAATCTTCTGGTTCCATAAAATCTTCTGTTGTAGTTTGTTCTGCTGGAACTTCTTCCATCTCTACTGCTTCACCACTAATTTCTTTTACAAGAAATTCCTTTTCTATAAAGGTGGAATGCTGAGCAACAAACACCTTCTGTTGTTCATCGTGGTAGAATAGATATCCATTTGAATGTTTAGGATATCCTATAAACTTACAAAGAACTGATCGTGCCTCGAGTTTGTCCGGATTTTGCCTTTTAACATAGGCCGGACAACCCCATATCTTAACTCGTTTAAGACATGGTCTTTTCCCACTCCATATCTCATATGGTGTGGTAGGTACATATTTTGATGGAACCTGATTCAATAGGTATGCTGCTGCTTCAAGCGCATAACCCCAAAAGGAAATAGGCAACTCAGCAGTGCTCATCATAGAGCGCACCATATCTAATACGGTGCGATTCTTCCGCTCCGATACACTGTTGTGATGTGGTGTATAAGGAAGAGTAAGCTGAGAGAGAATCCCATTCTCTTTTAGATAGTCCAGGAACTCATTGCTTAAGTATTCTCCTTCTCGATCAGATCGAAGGATCTTAATACTTTTGCCCGTTTGCTTCTCTACTTCGTTCTTATATTCTTTGAATTTCTCAAAAGCTTCAGACTTGTGTTTCAATAGAAACACATGTCCGTATCTTGAGAGATCGTCAGTGAATGTAATGAAGTAGGAAGAACCGTTCCTGGTATGTGTAGACATGAGACCGCATACATCACTATGTATCAGTTCCAAGAGTTCCGTAACTCTTTCTTCGTGTCCACTAAACGGAGTTTTGGTCATTTTGCCTTTGAGACATGAATGTCAAGTTTCATAAGATGATAATTCGAACGAATTCAGATATCCATCCTTTAGTAACTTTGCTAGTCGTGTCGCATTGATATGACCAAGTCTGCAATGCCATAAGAAGGATTCGTTCATTTCTGAACTCTTCCTCTTGTGTGTGTTTTGTATATTAAGAATTGTATTTTGATTGAGAACGTATATGCCATTATGTAACGAGCCTGATCCAATCAACTATTGATTTAGGAGGATGTTCATAACATTATCCTTTATTACAAAATTATATCCTTCTTTACTTAATAAAGAAACTTTACTTAATAAAGAAACTGATATAATGTTGCACATCATGTTCGGTATATAATAGCACTCATTCAGAATCAATGTATTACTACTTGGTAATACAAGGTGATATTCGCCAACAGTCTTGGCTGCAACATCTGCACCATTCCCTACTCTTACGGAATGATCACCCATTCCCAGTTCTCTACCTTTATGTAGCCCACGTAACGTATTACATATGTGGGATCCTGATTCGGTATCTAATACCCAGGACGTAGAGTGAACTAAGAAACAGTTCTCAATAATTAACACTTCCGAAGAAGGTACATCAGCATGTTGGTTCTTCGTTTGGGCGGTGTGAGAATCCAGATATTCTCCTATTTCCTGCTTAGTCTTATAACACTTATAGGAAAGAACGGGACCAACGTTCCCCTGCTCAGTATAATAAGCGGGTTCAGTCAATACATCCATATTATTATCTTGATTAAGGCCTGACATGGTCGCTACCTGGAGAGAGAGAGAAGAAAACACTTTAGCGTATGCTCTTGCAAGATTAGATTGGTTATTATCTTATCTAATCAGGATGTCTCCCACTGTTTTTATCAAATCTTCCTTCAAACCCTAAAAGGTAAGACTAGTCGGGATTAATTACACCTTACAAGTTTGCCAATCTTTCAGCCAGGCCAGTGTTGGTACTTTAAGGGAGGTTCCCCGTGCTTTCGCACGGACCTAATTAAAATAAACCTAGTTTTCCCAGAGGCATAACCTCGTAAACACCTTTCTAGTCACCTACTTGATCGGTTAATTGTCCTGTGTAAAATTCTCCCAGGAGTAACTCTTACTCGCAGTGGGTATCGGGATCCAACTATCTCATAGGAGGTATGCAATCTCATTGTAAATTTCAACACTTGAAATTCCCGATAATGCTTTTGCCCCTAGTGTGCTATGACCTTGACAGAGGTCAACAAACCATAGTGCACTAGTCAAGTTCAACCTGTCATTTCTTGGTTGAATCAAACCCACTCGCACAACCTTTGACAGAGGTCAACAAGGTCTTACGACCACCCCAATCCAATAACATCAAATTGTTTACAGCTAATTACTAATTAGCTACCGCACACTACGCCTTGACAGAGGTCAACAAACGCAACACGAATACTAAATAGTCTTTATCTGAAATGACGGAGGGCTATGCAGGTTTTTCAGAAAACCATAAGCGTAATGAACTTGATATCGCTGTAGAAACAAGTGATTTTGAAAAGGAGTGTTTTTAGAGGGTTTTTCTAGTTTCACTAAAGAGGTCACTCCCGGTGAAGGGATCTCGGCTCTTTCCTCATCAAATAAGGTGTAGGATATTTCATAAATACCGCTGTGCAAAGCAAGAACTATGGAAGCAATCAAAAACTAATCCGTGAGTTTGTAGCATCTGCCAGTTCTGCTAAAGAGGTCACTCCCGGTGAAGGGATCTCGGCTCTCTCCTCAACGAATAAGGTGCAGGGTATATCATATATACCGCTGTGCAAAGCAAGACTGTAGCTACCCTTTTTTACAAAGTTTTGATTCTACAACATTTTTTTAGGTTTCTTTTCTTTTATTAATCTCATTAATAAATCCCATTAGTTATGCTTCCTAAGCATCACAGAAGAAACGAAAGCTGTAATATTTATATATCATATATATATATATATATATATATATATATAGTATAAGCATTCGTCTCAGGCAGTAATATGATCTCATCACAGAACATTGCAGCAGAAGATAACATATGAAATATTGGATATACTAGGACGTCCGTGTTTTATATCGAGCCTGTATAAAACACGGATTCCACGGTCGCGATGAATAGCCAAACCCATATCCCTAGACCCCTACGAGAGCGGCAAGCAACACTGCCAATTCTAGGGTTAGGAGACTAATTTGATCTCAAAAACTATCTATTACCGCAATCAAGAACGGCGTCGCATGTAGCTAGCCGGTGAGTACGGGTCGATCCACAGGGATTTTGTGAATTTCCTAGTCGCCCTAATGAGTTAATTCCGATGGGTGTTCGGATTGATTATTAAATCTAAAACCTAAATCTATCTAAAAACTAAATTAATCTAGAACGAAATCTTGCTAGGGTTAGGTTTAGGAATGGTTTGGAAATGTAAATAAATCTCAACGCTTTCTATACCCAAATGAAGATCTATGAGGAGTTATGGTAATTATCAATAAAAGGGATTAGATCCATTCGGGAAGGTGTTCCTTCCTCTAGGTTCTTGTCCTTCCTTTAGAGATTCTTACCCTAACCTCCATGGAAAACGCGCGCAACCGGGCCTTTATACTACGGTATCACCGCTACCTCGAGGGATATGGTGCCGTATGGCGCGGTGTGTGCGTGAATGCATGGAGTCCTATAAAAAAGTATGATGGGCAAGAAAGGGATGAGAGATCTCATCTCTCAAAAGCCTTCCCCAAAGCTAACCCTAACAAGCGAGGAGACTACTCACTCATTAGGGAATTTAAGAACATTTATCTAGGGAAAGAAATTAAATCTAAACTAGGGCAAGGAATTAAAATTACCTACTTACTTTACAGATGGCTCTCTCCAAACATCACCATAGGGTTGTCAGATCTGAATTCATGAAGTGAAAAGAGGCATCGATTCTCTCCAAAAGAAATCTGAATTTTATTCATAAAAAGAGGCATAGCCTTTACAATGATTTAGAGTTCCTATTTATAGAGGATAGAAAACCCTAGGTTACAATTGATTCGCACGTCTACATTTACCAAAATATCCTTAGGAAGACCTAGTCAAAGTATACTCCAAGCTTTGGTAAAATTTTATGTCTCTGTCTCTTTAAAAGGAAGTATTGGGCCTTGAAATTTCCTTTGTGGGCTCTTCTGTCTTTGGGCTTCCTTATTATTTGGTTCTTTTATTAAAATAGCTTCTATGTTTCTTCCAGATCTCCAGTGAATAATTGCGGTGGACTTTTAACCATTCGCTTTGTAATCTTGGACCTTGCATTGCCTTGTACTTTGTGAATTTTATCTTTGATGTAGGCTTGATCAAGAGTCTTCTGTTTGTTGGTCAAAGTCCACTTTTGCATCGTCTTTTCATCGTTTTCACTGTTTTCTGTCCAAGAACCTGTAACCTGTAATATGTAGCAGACATGCGTCAAAAGCACCTGTTTATTTATTAAACGAATAAGAATGGGGAATATAATAATACAATATTATAGTGTGAACAAATACCCCCAAACTTATCTTTTGCTCGTCCTCGAGCAAACTTATTTTTATTCTCTACAAAAAACCTAACTGCACTTTCGCAGGGAAACGCGATTGCACTGAGCTCGTGCAACAAGCCGTTAAACCTCTAGGTGTCCCTAGTAGGAGGAGTGTTGTCTCCTGAGGGTTTTCAGTGGATACTACCCACAAAATCCTATCAATTCGGCCTATTAACTTTAATCTCCAATTAGGTCTTCTAACAAGGAATTCTATTATCGTCGACTCGTAAATTATCCACCCATATTCTTCACACTTCATCATTATTTAACTTAAGACTATATATGTTCTATAGACTTACTTAGCTTTCGGCATCTCTTAAGTTTTCATTCTAGGGTTCCATCTCCACTTAGGAATTTTTATCAACTCTACTAAAGATACAAGTTCTATTCTTCATTCCTTTCTCTCATCTAAACTCCAATCACATATCCCTACGTGTGTGTATAAGTCACCCCTACACTTGGAAATTCAAATCAAGCAATCATACCCCTGTCCGTTGTCCAAAGCACTTATTAATTGGTGAATTTTTAAATGAATTTTGCTACACATCCTTCATGTGACCGTTAATTCTTCTTGAGGTACCAACGACCGATTACAAAATGCGTTTGCACTTTAAAGCGTACTTCCTAGTCTTGTAACACCCAAGGCTTTTTAGCAGTGACTCCCAAACCAGTAGGTCTAAGGCACTAGGTGATGAAGCACCCTCGCTAAATATTTTTCTATTTTTTGCAGCATTAAGTAATCACAAAAACCAGTGTTCATTTTTTTTCTTTATTCACTTTTTTTTCTTTTATTTTCATTGTACTAAGGACTTTAGACAAGAGCATTTCAAGGTCTCTTCTACTATTCCAAGTTTCAAGGTGCATGATTGTACAAATTGTAGGGTATACATTTTCAGAATCTAGACTTATGCTAGGAATTATTTTTCAAACTTATACTCTAATAAGAACGTCAATACTTTTCCTTTGTTTCAACTTAGCCCAAGAACTGAACTCAAAATTTGCCTATTTCTAAATAAACTACAAAAACATATACTTTCTACCGTTAAGCTTTAAGAAAGGTTATTTTTAGGGTTTTTAATTTACTAAGTCTAAGATCTAGTTGTTCCTAGCTAGTTGACCTTTTTGTCAAACTCAAATCAAATATGGCCAAAATTGAATACAATAATTTTTGAAATTTTTAAATTTTTTATGGGTTTTTAAAATAAGTATGCAAATGCAAAAATATGTACAAATGAATGCGTAGGAAAAAGACGTACCGAGCATACCCCCAAATTTAAACTTGACAGTGTCCTCACTGTCATGCCATACCAATAGGGTCAAAATGTCGGCACTCCCCTGTTTATTTATTTATAAATTTTTTATTTTTTTGAATTTTTTTTATTTTTTATAGAAAAAGAAAACAAAAAAAATATATGTACATATATACAACAAGGTTCCCCCCAAACTTAAGCTTGGCCTTACACAAGCCAAAAGTTAGCACCAACCATTCAAAAATCTTATCGTGGTAATGGTCGAGTTGGTGAAAGAATGGAGTGGAAAGAAAAGAGATGAGAAGCACACGAGACCGTGTGAAGGTAGAAACGGGATACGGTCTCGGTGGGGGAGAAGAATGGCGGAAAAGAGAAAGAAGTGGAGTACGATCTTGAGGGTGTAAATCGAGTGAATAAATTAGCGCAATTTGTGATGACTGATTCGTTAAAAGCGATTGCGCTAATCTATCAACCCTTCGAGCAATGGGGACAAATCCCTCATGATTAGCAAGAAAACATGGGTACGTCGAACTTGGTATAGAAGATGAAAGCGTAACGGTCTCTTGTACGGTCAGAACGATAGGAAGGATGAAAGGGAGTGAATTAGGGATAGTGTTATTCTCACCTAAGTAATTTGTCGCGAACTTGAAGGATTCCATCAATGGTTCGAAACAACTGTAAGCAACCGAGTCTGATGGTTCGACTAACTCATCTGAAAATGTAAAGGACTCAAACTCGGGCGGTGAGTCATCAACATCTTCCAAAAAAGTGAAACACTCGTACGTGTTATCGTCTGTGAGAACTGTGTTTGATTTAAAGAGAAATTTTTCAAACTCACAGTCTTCAAGCGTGATATTAGGCGTGCTCGGAACGATGGAAAGGAGGGAGAGTGATTTAGGTAAAGGTTCAAGAGGATGAATTGGAAAATCCGACACATCAAACAAAAATGGTTTAATCTCAATATTATCCCCACTACTCTCCTCAATACTATCCTCATAATTCTCCTCAATATTTTCCTCAAAATTTTTCTTATCCATGCCAATATCATCAAAATCAAGACGCATATGAACTTCGGGAGAAACATTTAATGACTCGGGATGATGAATTGGACATAAAATTTCAATCAAATCGACGGGCTCATCATCCAAAATATTCCCGGCATCTATATCTTCAATCAAGTGAAAATCAATTTTTTCTGACACCTCATCAAAAACATGGATATTTATCAATGTAGGTTCTATAGTGGAGGTGTAAAGATCGAAAGGATTAAGTGTGGTTTCACTCGAAAGGGGTTCTTCACAATCTGGCAAATCAAGCACTACAAAGACACACAACTCGTTGGATGTTTTATTTTCAACTTGTGAATCATTTGGGACAATCGATGGAAAACCGGAGTTGTGGGCTTCAATTGGGTATGGGTAGGTTTGATTTGGAAATCCTCTCAAATTCTCACTCTGTCCAACCGCCTCCTCATATATTGGAAAATTTGGAGCTAGTTGGAAACTAGCTACCGGTTCACTCGGTTGCATAAGGGCGACCATGGACGCTTCCACATTCCTAGTCATTTTTTTTGCTGCAATATAAGCTGCCAACGACTGTTCCAAACTAGACATGGGTGGTGAGGGGGTTTCGGTAAAAGATTCGACATTGTTTGGATACATGAATCTCCCAAAAGGCTGTGTAGAAACAGTGTCTAGTGAAGGTGGGAAAGTTGGGTAGGACTGGTAGGAATTGGATGGATGGACAGGAGTAGGGTCAACTTGTGGATAAAAAAGCGAATGGACTTGTTGATCCCTAGAACTAGATGATTTGAGAGGGGTGAAAGATCGGCTACGAGATTGAGCAATATGCTCAGCAACGGACATCGATTTAGGAGTTACCCCAGGACTCGGAAAAGTGGTATCAACATATGAAGGTGGTAAAGGTGGACATGGTTGACACAAAGTGGGTTGCAAAGTCAAACTGTTTCTCCTAGACGCTTCTATTTGATCTTTCAAAGAAATTTTAGGCACGGAGGGATCTTCTTTAAATCGACCGAAACAATTGACGTACGAAGCAAAGTTAGGTTCGGGATACCAAAGTTCGGCAAGAGATTTATGATGTGCGGTACCCATGATAGAAGAATGAGAAAAGAAAGAAGATTGGAGTGCACGGATTTCTTAGCGACAAATGTTGCAAGTCTTTTTATAAAAAAAATTTCTCTTATTTTTTTATTTGTTTTGCAAAAATTTTCGATAAAGCGTTTAGACACAAATGCAAACAACCAAAAATGCACAATCAGGCCTAGATCTAGGGTCACCTAGGTCAGCTAGACAGCTCCTAACTGTTTCAAAGGGCTAGAGATAGGATCTCAAACCGCCTCTTCACCGCCAATTGCGGCCAGGTAAGTGCCAGGTAAGTGGGAGGCTCCCCGCTACAAGTATCGGTCCTAATTAAGTAACCACTTGCCTTGACACACTTGCCTAGACACCGCAAAGTCAGGTTTGGATAAACGGCTGATGCCTATAACTAGTCCTCTGTCCTATTGAGCTCGAAGTCCTTAGGGCTGAGTCTAGTATTTTTTAATTAATAGATGGTCAATACATATGCCTTATGTGATTTCTGCGGTCCTGGGAAGGGTGATGAAATCTCCACCCAATTTTAATTGGTCAAAAGCCCCTTAAAGTCAGTTTTAAAGATATGCAAAATAGAAAAATCACTTGCAATAAAAGATTTTTATTTTATGCGGCGCAAAGAATCCTTCACAAGATTTTTTATTTGGAAGGAAAGATTTTTAAGTGCAAAGAATTCTGCAGGAGATTTTTCAGAGAAGATATCAGAGATTTGCAGAGGAGGAGATCAGAAGACTTACATATTTTTTTTTACCACGCTTCTGCCTTTTCTTCTTTTTTTTCCGACCAAAACGCGGCGGTTCCGCGGTCGCAGGTAGACTAGCGCGGCGGTTCCGCGGCCGGAATAGGGCCGCGCGGAGGTTTTTTTTTTGGGGACTAGATCAACGCGATTCTTCTTGTTTGACACGGTCCTCCAAATTTCTTCTGTTGTCTATTGTGATAATCCTCTGTTTGTTCGGATTTGATATTTGCTGTTTTGATCTCTGTAGATTTCTAGATCCGAATTTGTTCGTAGATCCTGCAAAATTCGCACAAAAATACCCTTCCCAAAAATAACAGATGATATATTTTTATATTTTTTCGATTTTTCAGATTTTTATGACTTTTTGAATTTTGATTAACCCGAAATTGCAAAAAGGAAATAACACGCCATCCCCGGCAACAACGCCATTTGATTTGATCTCAAAAACTATCTATTACCGAAATCAAGAACGGCGTCGCATGTAGCTAGCCGGTGAGTACGGGTTGGTCCACAGGGATTTTGTGAATTTCCTAGTCGCGCTAACGAGTTAATTCCGATGGGTGTTCGGATTGATTATTAAATCTAAAATCTAAATCTATCTAAAAACTAAATTAATCTAGATCGAAATCTTGCTAGGGTTAGGTTTAGGAATGGTTTGGAAATGTAAATAAATCTCAACGCTTTCTATACCCAAATGAAGATCTATGAGGAGTTATGGTAATTATCAATAAAAGGGATTAGATCCATTTGGGAAGGTATTCCTTCCTCTAGGTTCGTGTCCTTCCTTTAGAGATCCTTACCCTAACCGCCATGGAAAGCGCGTGCAACCGGGCCTTTATACTACGGTATCACCTCTACCTCGAGGGATATGGTGCCATAGGGCGCGGTGTGTGCGTGTATGCATGGAGTCCTATAAAAAAGTATGATGGGCAAGAAAGGGATGAGAGATCTCATCTCTCAAAAGCCTTCCCCAAAGCTAACCCTAACAAGCGAGGATACTACTCACTCATTAGGGAATTTAAGAACATTTATCTAGGGCAAGAAATTAAATCTAAACTAGGGCAAGGAATTAAAATTACCTACTTACTTTACAGATGGCTCTCTCCAAACATCAATACATGGTTGTCAGATCTGAATTCATGAAGTGAAAAGAGGCATCGATGCTCTCCAAACGAAATCTGAATTTTATTCAAAAAAAGAGGCATAGCCTTTACAATGATTTAGAGTTTCTATTTATAGAGGATATGAAACCCTAGGTTACAATTGATTCGCACGTCTACATTTACCAAAATATCCTTAGGAAGACCTAGTCAAAGTAGACTCCAAGCTTTGGTAAAATTTTTTGTCTCTGTCTCTTTAAAAGGAAGTATTGGGCCTTGAAATTTCCTTTGTGGGCTCTTCTGTCTTTGGGCTTCCTTATTATTTGGTTCTTTTTTTAAAATAGCTTCTATGTTTCTTCCAGATCTCCATTGAATAATTGCGGTGGAATTTTAACCGTTCGCTTTGTAATCTTGGACCTTGCATTGTCTTGTACTTTGTGAATTTTATCTTTGATGTAGTCTTGATCAAGAGTCTTCTGTTTGTTGGTCAAAGTCCACTTTTGCATCGTCTTTTCATCGTTTTCACTATTTTCTGTCCAAGAACCTGTAACCTGTAATATGTAGCAGACATGCATCAAAAGCACCTGTTTATTTATAAAACGAATAAGAATGGGGAATATAATAATACAATATTATGGTGTGAACAGAGACCCGGTCTCGACTCCTCGAGATGGCCTCCCACTGTACCCTAGAACCCGGTTACTTGTGTTCCCCTCCTTGGGTCTACCTAATGCGGAAAAATAAATAATATACAATGGTGACAATAATCTCAACCCGGAAGTGCCCCAGTAAAAGAATATTACATGAACGAAAATAAAAAACCCTCATCTCACATAAAATCCCCGGCTATTCAGAACACGACGATCTAATATAACATATCACAGAAACACATAATATCTCATATCATCAACGTAAGCAAGTATGCGTATCATCAACGTAAGCAAGTATGCATACCCCGACATTTCAGGGTTCGATCGGACTTTTAACTTCGTATACACGTCGCCTAATGCTCTAGCTAGGCTCTGATACCACTGTAGGGTTACTAGGTACTGTCACAAGGGTCTAGAAGGCATCAACCATACCCGATTTAAAATTTAGAAGTGCCGAACAACCTAAAGCGAGGATATTTGCTAGATAATTAGGGTTAAACATGCAAGTAAACATCTTTACAACTAAGAGAAAGAGATTACAACCTTTGTAGTATCTAGTCTAGGGCTCTTCGTCTGATAACCAGGTATTGAGCGATCAGAAGATCAACAAGAAATCCTGTACATTCTCCTGTGATTTCAATCAGTAACACTCCCGTACAGTCCGGTCTCTTCGTCTGATATGTTGCATATCTAGTCTAGGGCTGGTATACGTCAGACCCCAGTAACCGATAAGTCGTGTCGATGTGAGGCTCATAACGGGTCGACAAACTACTGGTAACACTTACCAGCAAATCTCTAAATCAGCCCTGGCCAGGGACTTCCAGTTATAGCCAATCGAACACAGCACAACATCAACTCCCTATACCGGGAGAGACGAATCCCCTCTTATCGCTCATTGCCTCCATGTGCTTCAGGACTGTACCCAAAAGACACCGTTTTGCATGCCCTCTTGGACGTGGTAAGGTGGAAATCAAAGCACAGTGGGAATCTCACAAGACTCTATGACGATCTTAGGTCAACAGACTAACCTGTACCAGTGTCACCGGAGAACTGTCATCTGACGTGAGGTATAATACCATCTGGAGAGTTCTCGGCGAGTCCGTTCAGTGTACCCAGTCTCCACTGAGCACCCGTACACCATCTTTGATGTCAAACACCGATGGATATGGGATCATCCATCGCCCATCATATAGGTCAAGATACGTATACGCTAGTCTACTCTGGTGTATCGATGCCCTGTCTCGATACACCCTCGACTAGGAACAGTTATAAGATGTGCTCGTTGACTACCCTGGCCCCACCAGTATGATCTCTTCATAGTCCCAGTAGTCGAGTACATATCCTAAGGGCTTTATCAACATGTAAGAGTAAGACAGTAAACTAATATAAGTCAATATGTTAAGATAAAGTGAAACCAAATAGCATACTATCATGACGAGCAAGAAAGTCATCTCTATATATATCCAAGCATCCACTATAATATACATCATATGTATAACAATGGCCTCTAGGGAATATATATAACTAACAGTAAGGCATCCCCAACGGGAGCAAATCCACGCCCAAAGGCGGAAAACAATCACCACAAGCAAATATATGATGCTGTAGCGAAGAAAAAGACGATATAAAGTGAACAACATGAAAATCTCCAAGTCACAAAATAATATACAATATCTTCCTCAAAACTCGTATCTATGTCAATACATGAAAATGGTAGATGGAGAGTACAGGATATGACGAATATACAATGATCAATATCGGATAACCGCAAAACCCAACTATAGCAAAACTGCACACAGTCAGCCGTAGCGGTATCCGCTGCAAAAGATGATACGATAGATGAAAGCCCTGCCTCTGGCTACTCTGAGGAACAATCTGCAAACCTTGTGGCACAACGGGGTAAGTTGCCAACTCATGAATAGTAAATTACATATGCAGGTAATCACAAGTATGCACGTACTGCGCTAATCTATCACATGTAAGCTGATAGCAATAAATAGTAATATGTATATGCAACAGTCATGAAAGGTACTCTATCAGGTACTACTAATACATGAAGCAACTCATATCAAATAAATGCGGAGTATGAAATAAAACATGTCATCCTCATATCGGGCACATTGGCCCCTCATATCGGACATATAGGACCCTCACATCGGGCACATAGGCCCCTCATATCAGACACATAGGCCCTCACATCGGGCACATAGGCCCCGGGCACATAGGCCCCTCATATCGGACACATTGGCCCCGGGCACATAGGCCCCTCATATCGGACACATAGGCCCCGGGCACATAGGCCCCTCATATCGACCATAATATCGGCCCTCATATCGATCATGAAATCGGCCCTCATATCGACCAAAACATCGACCCTCATATCGACCATAACATCGGCCCGGCCATTGAATCGGCCCACATATATAATGAATAAGTATACTTGCATAGATTATTATGATGATATATATATTATAGGTATACATATATAACAACGTCCTATACCACTGATATATATATATATATTAGAGATGTACATATTTAATAGCGGCCTATAGCTATATATATATATATACATGTATATATATCTGCGTCCCATACCACTGATATATATACACAGGAATAAAACATCCAGAAAAATCATATGAATTCCATATATCAATGCTAATCCATGAAATATAATATATGCAACATGAAATAGTAATATGAGCATATAAAGGAAATCCGTTATTTAACTGCAACAAGTTATTGAATATATCATACGGTTCCAAATTCTCTGAAACCAAACGCAACATCATATAAAGAAGAACATGTAGCTATAGCCGGGTATACACAACCATGTCGGTATAGTAAGATATGTGTATCTACCTATCAATAATGATGTAATACCCTCCAGGTATGTATAGCTAGCTATCAATAATGATGTAATACTCCCCAGGTATATGTGTGTAAGGTTACTAGGAACTCTCACAAGAGTCTACAAGGCATCAACCATGCCCGATTTAAAATTTAGACGTGCCGAACAATCCTAACCAAGATCTTTAAACTAGAGATTAGGCGAAACAAATCATATTAAACACTTTAACATCTAAGAGTTTGGGATTACAACCTTTATAGTCCAGTCCTTCACTTCTAAAGCTCCGTGTTGAGGTCCCTTCGCTGCAATCATCGAGTTTCCGGACTTTAGAGAGGCTCCACGAAGAGAAAGATGCAAGCTTTCTTCCGATCTTCGATAACTAAGATGATCTACCTTGAAGTTTCTATAACACAAGCTCTCACTCACTAAATAACGTGAACACCCAAATCTAATTGGCAAGAATAGATTAGGATGATGAAGTAGGAATTTAGCTCTCATTTGTTTTCTTAATCTCACTCATTTTCATCACCTCATAAAAAGCTAGAAAGCTTTTTCATGAAAGAAAAATGAAGAAGAAGAAGAAGAACCATTCTCTTTTGTGATGAATAATGAATCCATGTGTGCTTAGAAATGCAACCATGGGTTAAGTATGATAACTTAACCCATGTAGAGAATGAACCATGGTGAAGGGTTGGGTTGGGTTGGGTTAACAAATATCATAACAAAATATTTTTAGAAAATAACTTTGCAAAAACAAAACAAAAAGCTTCTAGAAGCTTCTAGAAAAATTAACCCAAATCAAACCTTAATCATGTTTAATCTCCACTAATCATGTTGCATTAATAACCCTAACATGTTACAATATTATATATCACATATACAATATTTATTGTAACAAAATAAAATAATACAATTAACATATATCGCATATATATCAATGTATTACCCGAGTGAGAAAAAGAATCTTTTTGTGAGATTATACTAGTTAATGTAATAAAATATATCTAATATATAATTATACATTAAATTATCGAATCAACACTTGATCCGATAATCCGGTTATTTCACAAATAACCGACTAATATAATCTGTATCCGTTCATCGAATCAACACTTGATCCGATGACCCGGCTATATCACATATACCCGGCCGATATCTCATATCGTGAGAATCTAATACGGTATCACATACACGTATTTTTCTCAGTCCCGCACATATCATATATGTGCTCCTACTCCGTTTTGCCTGAGTCAAGAAACCTCTGTGTAGGACTCTAAAGAATTGTCAATACGCCGGCAGTAGGTGATGATCATATCAATCACCCACAAACTGCAAGCGGCCAGCTAAACGTAACAACCACCCAGGTATTGAGCGATCAGAAGATCAACAAGCAAGCCTTTACATTCTCCTACGAATCCAATCAATAACACTCCCGTACAGTCCGGTCTCTTCGTCTGATATGTCACATATCTCGCCTAGGGGTGGTAAACGTCAGACCCCAGCAGCTTGATAAGTCGTGTAGATATGAGGTCCGTAACAGTTCGAGAAACTACTGATAACACTTACCAGTAAATCTCAGCAACCCTGGCCAGGGATTTCCAGTTATAGCCAATCGAACACAGCGCAACATCAACTCCCTGTACCGGGAGAGACGAAACCCCTCCTATCGCTTATTGCCTCCATGTGATTCGGGACTGTACCTAAAAGCCACCTTTTTCACGCCCTCTTGGACGTGGTATGATGGAAATCAAAGCACAGTGGGAATCACACAAGACTCTATGACGATCTCGGGTCTACAGACTAACCTGTACCAGTGTCACCAGAGAACTGCCATCTGACGTGAGGTATAATACCATCTAGGAGTTCTCGGCGAGTCCGTCCAGTGTACCCAGTCTCCACTGAACACCCGTACACCATCCTTGATGTCAAACAACTATGGATATGGGATCATCCATCGCTCATCATATGGGTCAATATGCGTATACGCTAGCCTACTCTGGTGTATCGATGCCCTTTCTCGATACACCCTCGACTAGGAACAGTTATAGGATGTACTCGTCGACTACCGTGGCCCCACTGGTATGATCTCATCATAGTCCTAGTAGTCGAGTACATATCCTAAGGGCTTTATCAACATGTAACATAGAGACAATCAGAGTACATGTTAAGATAAAGAGTAACCAGATAGCGTACTATCATATTGACCAAGAAAGTCCTCCCTATATATGTCCAAGCATCCACTATAATATACATCGTATGTACAGTAATGGCCTCTAGGGCATACATATAACCAACAATCTCCCACTTGCAATAGGGCCATCTGTTGTGGTATCGCATACTAAACAATCAGCTGTGGTTAGTTAGTTGTTTTCTTAATAATAAGTCAAGTAAAGTATTTCATACTCAACCATCCCATAAAAGTCTCTACTGGGAAAAGGCCTTTGTGAGTAGATCCGCGTTGTTGTCCTCTGTGTCTACTCTCTTAACCTGGATCTCCTTGGAGATCAACCATCTCCATGATCAGGTGATACTGCCTAAGAATTATATCTGGATTTCCGATGGGACGGGGGTTCCTTGGCATAAGCCACAACTCCATTGTCACACAATGGTAGGAACGAAGTTCATCTTATGAACTCATATATATCTAGACTGTCTCTTTGGTAGCATCCTTGGTAATGATGTATCTTGCCTTTAATCGTCTAGTATGTCACGGTATCTAGCTTGGAACTCTTCCAACATACCGTCCCTCTACTGAGGGTAAAGACAATGCCTGCGACTGACATTCAGTCGTCCTTATCACCCGGGAACCTTTCCAGTGATTCTCCCTACGATCGATTGATACTATCTCACTACAACTAGTGAGAATCCTAACATCCAATTAGATCTATCTCATAGCTCCATAACCCAGGATTTAGGAGGTATCACCTTGATCATATATGGAGAATCATTGTGATAAGAGGAGATTGACCGAGTGTAGCATAAGAAACTCCTTCCCTATCAAGAGTATGTCATCCGCGTACTCTACGAGGATCACCACTATACTCCCTACTACCTTTTTGTATATACAAGGTTCATCTACCATTTTGATGAAGTCAAACTCTTTGACTACCACATCAAAACAGACGTTCCAACTCCGCGATGCCTGCTTTATCACATAAAACATCTTGCACACGTTTCCGCTGCTCCCACTATCTACGAAGCCCTCTGGCTTTGTACTTATAGACGCTCTCTTCTAAATCAACATTTAGAAAAGTTGTCATGACACCCAACCACCAGATATTGTATTCATGGTATGTAGCAGTGGCAAGTAGGATCTGGATGGACTTAAGCATAGCTTTGAAAGTCTCAACTTTTCCATGTGCACCAAGTAATCTTCTCAAGATATACTTGCTCCTGATGGGGATTTAACCCTTCAGATAAAGCAACCAAAGTCCATACTTTGTTGGTGTATAATGATTCCATCTCAGATCGCTAAGCATCCAGCCATTCTTACAAAGTCCCACTCCTAATGGCCAGCTCGAAACTAGTTGGGTCATCATCTCATGATGCAATCCTCGCTCCCACTGTCATAGAGAAAACCGAAGTATCTCTCAGGTGGGTGAGGAACCCTACTAGATCGGCGGAGAGGCTGAGGTTCGTTGGAAACTATTGAATCCTTTGGTTCTACCAAATCATCAGCTGCAGTTTGTATAGCTGGAACTCTTTCCAGTTCTACCTCATGACCAATAATTTCTTCACAAGAAAATCCCTTTCACAAAGGTGGCATGCTGAGAAACAAAACATCTTTTGTTCCTCGGTTTGGTAGAAGATATTCACTTGCGAATGCTTGGGATATCCAACAAACTTCCACAGAACTGATTTTGCCACGAGCTTGTCCGGATTATGCTTTTGACATAGGTCGGACAACCCCAAATTTTAACATCTTTAAGAGATGGGCTCTTCCCATACCATATCACATATGAAGTGGTAGGCAACTGATTTGATTGGAACCCTATTCAATAGGTATGCAGCTTCACAAGTGCATAACTCCCAAAAGGAAAATAGGAAACTCAGTAGTACTCATCATAGAGCACACCATATCACATAGGGTGCATTTGCTCCGCCCCGATATACCATCGTCCTATGGTGTATACGGAGGAGTAATGCTGAGAGAGAATCTCATTCTCCTTTAGAATAGTCCAGGATTTCCGTGCTCAAGTATTCTCCTCCTTGATCTCATCAAAGGACATAATACTTATACCCGTTTTTGGTTCTTTACTTCTAACTTATATTGTGTGAATATCTCAAAAGGTTCGGACTTGCGTTTCAACAGGAACATATGTCTGAATCTTGAGAGATCATCAGAGAATGTAATGAAGTACAAAAACCGGTCCTGGCATGTGTAGACAAGGAACTTACATACATCATCATGTATCAATCCCAAGAGTTCACTAACTCTTTCTCTGTTTCCAATAAACAGAGCTATCGTCATCTTATCTTTGTGACATGACCGTCAAGTTTCAAAAGATGTAAATTCAAATTAATTTAAATATGCATCTAAATGTAACTTAGCAAGTCGGGTCGCATTGATATGACCTAGTCTACAATGCATCAAGAAGGATTCGTTCATTTCTGAACTCTTCCTCTTGTGTGTGTTCTGTATACTAAGAACTGTAGTTTGATTTAGAACGTCAATGCTTTTAGATAACGTGCATGAACCGATCAACACTTGATATAGGAAATGTTCAAAACATTATCCATCAATACAAAATTATATCCTTCTTTACTAATAAAGAGACTGATATGATGTTGTATATCAGGTTCGGTATCTAATAACATTCGTTCAGAATCAATGTATTTATTAATACAGGGTGATAACTACCAACAGACTTAGCTGCAACACTTGCACCGTTTCTATCTCATGAAATTTATCACCCGTTCTCAGTTCTCTACCTATCTGTAGCCCATATAACAAATTACATATGTGGGATCTTGATCCGGTATCAAATACCCAGGACGTAAAGGATATTGAGAAACAGTTCTGTGTAATGAACACACCCGAAGATGATGCATCAGCATGCACTTTCTTCATTTGGGTGGCACGGGAATTATGGTAATCCCCTATTTCCTGCTCTGTCTTATAACCATTATAAGTTGGAGCGGGACCAACGTTCCCTAGCGCAGTATAACAAGCGGGTTCGGTCAATACATCTGTATTATTATCTTGATTAAGGCGTGACATGGTCGCTACCTGTAGAGAGATAGAAGAAAACACTCAGCGTGCGCTTTTACAAGATTAGATTGGTTATCATTTTATCTAATCAGGATGTCTCCCACTGTTTTAGTCAAATCTTCCTTCAAACCCTAAAAGGAAAGACTAGCCGGGATTAATTACACTCTACAAGTTCGCCAATCTTTCAGCCAGGCCAGTGCCGGTACTTTGAGGGAGGTTCCCCGTGCTTTCGCACGAACCTAATTAAAATAAACCTCGTTTTCCCAAGTGCGTAACCCCGTTGACACCTTTCTAGACACCTACTTGATCGGCTAATTGTAATGTGTAAAACTCTCCCAGGAGTAACTCTTACTCGCAGCGGGTATCGGGATCCAACTATCTCATAGAAGGTATGCAATCTCATTGCAAATTTCAACTATTGAAATTCCCAATAATATTTTAGCCCAAGCCTCCTATGACCTTGACAAAGGCCAACAAATCATAGGCTGCTAGTCAAGTTCAACCCTTCATTTCCTGATTGAATCAAACCCACCCGCACGACCCTTGACAATGGCCAACAAGGTCGTATGACTACCCTAATCCAATCTGCATCATATGCATAAGCAGATAAGTACTATTCAACTACCGCACACTACGCCTTGACAAAGGCCAACAAACGTAGCACGAATACTAAACAGTTCTTATTTGAAATGACAGAGGGCCACGACAGGTTTTAAGAAAACCCTTTGCGTAATGAACTTGATATCGTTGTAGAATCGAGTGATTTTAAATGGAGTGTTTTTTAGGCTTTTCTAGTTTTTCTAAAGAGGTCACTCCCGGTGAAGGGGTCGTCGTCTCTTTCCTTATCGAATAAGGTGCAGGATATTTCACAAATACCACTATGCAAATCAAAAACTATAGAAGCAATAAAAAGACAAACCACGTGTGTAGCATCTTCTAGTTTCTCTAAAGAGGTCACTCCCTGTGAAGGGATCTCGGCTCTTTCCTTATCGAATAAAGTGCTGGATGTTCTACAAGGAACACCGCTATGCAAAGCAAGAACTAGAGCTACCAATTTTTAAACAAGTTTCTACAACATCTTTGGGGTTTCTTTTATTTCATTAATCTCATTAATGAAGTCCCATTTCATTATGCTTCACAAGTATCACATTTGAAACGAAATCAGCATTATAACATATATCTCATATATATAATATAAACATTCGTCTCAGGAAGTAATATGATCTCATCACAGAACATTGCAGCAGAAGAACATATATGAAATATTGGATATACTGGGTGGTCCGTGTTTTAATACGAGCCTGTATAAAACACGGATTCCACGGTCGCAATGAATAGCCAAACCCACAACCCTAGACCCTAGACCCCTACGAGAGCGGCAAGCAACATTGCCAATTTTAGGGTTAGGAGACTCGGTCTCGACTCCTCGTGATGGTCTCCCACTGGACCCTAGAACCCGGTTACTTGTGCTCCCCGCGTATGGTCTACCTAATGCGGAAAAGTAAATAATATACAATGGTGACATCATCCTCAGCCCGGAACTGCCCCAATAAAAGAATATCACATACAAATGAATTTTACATGAATGAAAAAGAAAAAACTCTCATCTCATATAAAACCCCCGGCTATTCAGAACACGACAATCCAATATAACATATCACAGCAACACATAATATCTCATATCATCAATGTAAGCAAGTATGCGTATCCCGATTGTCGTTGATGTATAGCAACGAAGCCGGCGATATACCACATACTACGCTTACGGTCGCAGAAAAGAAAGTGTAAAACTACAACAGTTGGAATCCACAACCTCCTTAGACATCTCATGCCTAACCAAATGAATTCCTTAGACATCTCATGCCTAACCAAATGAATTCCTTAGACATCACATGCCCAACAATTATAAACCCCGTATTTTAGTCTCGATCTCGAAAACACTTTTCAATATCAAGTCGGGCAATTCAACAAGATTCCCGACATCCTGATCGAATGCTCGTCGCAAACTTTAGTAGACGGCCGCACCCCGGATACCGTCGACGAAGTGCACTAAGGTGGAACACTGCTGCCGCGAGCACCCGAACGGATGCTTTTGGCGACGGGGTTTTCCTACAGTCACTTGGTCGGGGCTATGGGGCATGGATATCTATTAAGTTTACCCAGCGAGTATCCGCGTACACTACGTGATTGCGACGGACTTTTGATCGCATCAAAATCCCGTGGCAACCGATCATCTGAGACTAAACTGCTAGATTTATAACATTCAAATTAGTTATCTCATAACTACATGTGGATTCCAAATATTGTATCGCATTCCAGATAAACAGACAATGTTAAACTTTCCGATCGAATAAACAAACATCCATGATTTCCCAAAAAGTTCTCAACACTTGAAATTAGTTTAAAAAAATCCATCACATGCCACAGTACCAATGGACCAGCCATAGAAGGGTCAAGCCAACGCCTTACATGTGGCAACGCCATACTGCGCCAAACCCTAAGGTTCAGAGGCGGTTCAGACGGTCACATAATCGAGTTAAGGTTTGTGTTCTTCTAGAGGGTCCACCGCGTTACTTGCACGACTAAGAACGTTCTTAAACTACGGAAAAATCCAACACTTGGAAATTTTCCGGCAGGGGAAAAAGTGAGTTATTGATACCCGTTCGAACTTTTTAACACGTTCTAAAATTAACCGGAAAAACTTAAACGAAGTTAAATTATCCGATCGAATCAACGAGTCCCCAATACATCCCAGAAAACACAACACTTGAGTATAATTAAAAATTCACAGAAGCAAACATAATTACCTACGGACGTTACTGTAGAAAAATGAGTCCCCAATGTCAACATACGGCCGCGGGACCGCCGCGCAAGACATGGTACGGCCGCAGTTCTGCGGCGCTTTAATGGTGTTAGAGTCTCGTTTTACACAGAAAACCTTATATTTTCCTGTCTATTTTTCTGAGTGTTTTTAATATGAAAAATGTCCACTTTTGAAAAAAATTCCAGAAACTAGGGTTTTACGGGTATTCGGAGTTCGATCGGACTTTAAACTTCGCCTAGACTTCGCTTAAAGCTCTAGCTTGGCTCTGATACCACTGTAGGGTTACTAGGCACTCTCACAAGAGTCTACAAGGCATCAACCATGCCCGATTTAAAATTTAGACGTGTCGAACAACCCTAACCAAGATCTTTAAACTAGAGATTAGGCAAAACAAAGCATGTTAAACACTTTAACATCTAAGAGTTTGGGATTACAACCTTTGTAGTTCGGTCCTTCACTTCTAAAACTCCGTGTTGAGGTCCCTTCGCTGCGATAATCGAGTTTCCGGACTCTAGAGAGGCTCCACGAAGAGAAAGATGCAAGCTTGCTTCCGATCTTCGATAACTCAGATGATCTACCTTGAAGTTTCTATAACACAAGCTCTCACTCACTAAATGAAGTGAACACCCTAATCTAATTGGCAAGAATAGATTAGGATGATGAAATAGGAATTTAGCTCTCATTTGTTTTCTTAATCTCACTCATTTTCATCACCTCATAAAAAGCTAGAAAGCATTTTCTTGAAAGAAAAAGGAAAAAGAAGAAGAACCATTCTCTTTTGTGATGAATAATGAATCCATGTGTGGTTAGAAATGCAACCATGGGTTAAGTATGATAACTTAACCCATGTAGAGAATTAACCATAGTGAAGGGTTGGGTTGGGTTAACAAATATCATAACAAAATATTTTTAGAAAATATCTTTGCAAAAACAAAACAAAAAGCTTCTAGAAACTTCTAGAAAAATTAACCCAAATCAAACCTTAATTATGTTTAATCTCCACTAATCATGTTGCATTAATAACCCTAACATGTTACAATATTATATATCACATATACAATATTTATTGTAATAAAATAAAATAATACAATTAACATATATCGCATATATCTCAATGTATTACCCGAGTGAGAAAAAGAATCTTTTTGTGAGCTTATACTAGTTAATGTAATTAAATATATCTGATATATAATTATACATTAAATTGTCGAATCAACACTTGATCCGATAATCCATCTTTTTCACAAATAACCGACTAATATAATCTGTATCAGTTCATCGAATCAACACTTGATCCGATGACCCGGCTATATCACATATACCCGGCCAATATCTCATATCGTGAGAATCTAATATGGTATCATATACACGTATTGTTCTCGGTCCCGCACATATCATATATGTGCTCCTACTCCATTTTTCCTGAGTCAAGAAACCTCTGTGTAGGACTCTAAAGAATCGTCAATACGCCGGCAGTAGGTGATGATCATATCAATCACCCACAAGCTGCAGGCGGACAGCTAAACGTAACAGCCACCCAGGTATTGAGCGATCAGAAGATCAAGAAGCAAGCCTGTACATTCTCCTGCGAATCCAATCAGTAACAGCCATTAGGTGTTGTGCGTATCATGGTAATTATTGACGGTGTGAGTGGCATACAATCAGTGCTCGTGCAACATGAGCCGTCAATAATAGTGCATTGTCCAAAGGGTACAAGTCCAAACACAACAAGTAATATTATGCAATGAAGTTTATGCGCAAACTCTGTATGTGCAATATAAACATGCGGCTAATATCATATCATATCTATCCCTGACGCATAACGCTATGCGGGCGATTCCGCTGTAGATGTTAAATCTACCCACTGATGATCCTGGGGCTAAGTAAAGCCAACCACACGCTTTCCCTTCTTCGCAGCGTCCGAAGTCCCCGCCTGCGTCTCTAAGATCATAAAACAACATAACAAGTATATATTAGCAATCGATCAATAACACGTACCAACTACATTTGACCGACGCATCAACTCCAAACATACTCTCAAGTGTTCGTTTAGTGGATAACGCGCGTAGCGACACTACAAAACTAACCCAAGAGCAATAGATACGCAAAGACACGAACCGTATCGGATAATATAACGCGCGTAGTCGAAATACTAGAAAACAAGGAAAGTGATCTCAGATTTTTCTACCCAAATAATTTGTAAAAGTTGCACATACCATAAGACCAAACACAATCCCAGAGACCCCTATCCTAAAACACAACCCCCAGACCCTACTCTGGCCGCAAATTACGGCCAGAACCAATAAAACTGCGTCCTGACTCTAAGGGAATTGGCTCAGGTTTTTACAGTGGGTTCTAGTTCACTACACAGGGTCACTGTGATGGGAACTTTTGAAACAAATACCTGGTTTGATAGTAGATCATCCGAGACACCAATCTACGCTAAAAATACGATATTTGCACGAAATGAAACTTTACGCATTCTAAACTGAAACGAACAAGCTACACAACATCAAGAAGACTTATTTAACAGATAGAGATCATTACCTACTCCCACAAGCTCAAAGATCCTAGCTTTCCAAGCTCCAAGGCATCCGAGAGGCAAAACAAGTCTGGAGATGTGATTTTGGTGATATTTTATGAAGATTAGTGATGGATTTGTGAAAATTTGTGAAGGTTTAGTGATGGATTAGTGAGTGTTCAGTTGAGGGAAGAGGGAGATGAAGAAAAGATGAGAAAGAAATAAGTGAGAGAGAATAAGAGTGGTTGAGTGAGTTAGAGAGAGGTGTGAGAATAAGGGTGAGTGCACCAAGCATTAACTCTTCATTAATGCAAGCATGGTTCTCTCTTGACTCACCATTGCCACCTCCTCCCAATCCAAAATAAAGCAAGGAAATATCTTCTCACCAAAAAAATTAAGGATTTAGGGTTAAGCAAGGATTAGGATTTGGTTAAAGTGTCATGGTCACTAACTAGATTAGCACAAACAAACCCTCACATTAACGTGCACACGTGTGTGCAAGTCCATAACAAATAACAATAAAATATTAATTAATGGTTATAAAATGTGAGGAACCCGAATTGGTAAACTTTTTACAGAAAACCCGCATTATCGCCTAATTAACACTAATCGCATTCCTAAGGTGTTACAGGTCATTACCGGTGAAGGGATCTAGGCTCTTTCCTCATCGAATGAGGTGCGAGATATTCATAGTGGCATATCGCTATGGAAAGCAAGAACTAGAGCTATTTTTTTGATAAATTTGATTCTACAACATCTTTTAGGTTTCTTTTCTTTTCATTAATCTTATTAATGACTTCCTATCATTTATGTTTTCTAAATATCACAGAAGAAATGAAAATAAAACACACATATATACCATCCGCATTCGCCCCAGGGACCCAGGTCTTCACCGTAAGGTTACTTAAGTTACTGTAGGGCGGGGTCAGGACTAGCGCGGATGCAAAACATATATAATGTCTACTAGTATATCTTATATATAAGTAGCATTCGTCTCAGGCAGATATATGGTTACATCATATCACAGAAACAACAGAAACAAATATATGAAATATTAGGAGGTCCGTGTTTTAGATTAAGCCAGTAATGAAAAACACGGATTCCACGGTCGTGATGAATAGCCAAGCCTACACCCCTAGACCCCTATGAGAGCGGCATGCAACCCTGCCAATTCTAGAGTTAGGCGATCGGTCTCGACTTCTCGAGATGGACTCCCACTGGAATCTAGAACCTGGTTACTTGTACTCCCTGCCTTGGGTCTATCCTAATGCGGAAAAGTAAATAATATACTCAAATGGAGACAACAATCTCAACCGGAAGTGTCCCAATAAAAGAATATTACATACAAATATTTACATCAATAAAAATTGAAAAACACTCATCTCACATAAACCCCCTGACAATTCAATCACGACGATCCAATATAACCTATCAATAGCAACACAATAATATCACATATCATCAACGTAAGTAAATATGTGTATCCCTAATGTCATTGACATATAGCAACGAGATCAGGGATACTGCCCCAATTTAAACTTACGGTCGCAGAAAAGAAATGAAAACTACAATAATTAAAATCCACATCATCTTTAGACATCATAAACCCGGATTATCACATATTCCGGATTTCATGCCTAACCCTATAAACCTTGCATTTAAGTCTCAAATTGAAAACACTTTTCAAAAAACAAGTCGGGGAATTCAACACGATTCCCGATTAAAAGATCGAATGCTTGTTGGAAACTTTAGTAAACGGCCGCACCCTCAAGGCCGTCAACGAAGTGCACTTGGGCGGAACACCGTGGCCGTGAGCACCCGAGTGGGTGCTTTTAGACATGGGGTTCTCCTATAGTCACTTGGTCGGGGTTATGAGGCGTGGCTGTCTAGTTGTGTCTTGATTGGTAGAGTTTTTAAGTGTTTAAGTTTAGTTAATTACGGCAATCAAAATGGTTTCGCTTGTAGCTAGCCGGTTGAGTACGGGTCGTCCGCAGGGAGATGGGAATCTTTTTCTATGTGCTTTAACGAGTTGAGTCCAAAAGTCCAGATTTGTTTGTGATTAACTAAGTGTTAAAATGATATGTAAAGAGAGCTTGTTAGGGTTAGGATTAGGTTAGTTTGAGTTAGGAGTCGCTCACTTCTTTCGTTGCCACTCTTAATATCGGTGTTACGGTAATCGGCAACAACGGGGATTAGCACGACTAGGAAGGAACTTGCGAGTATTAGCTAGGCATTCCAATGCATAAGTTCTTCCTTTTGGTGCTTGTCCGTCCATTCTTGGCTCTTATCCTTAACCTCCGGTTAATTCAACCACAACCGGTCTCACTACGGAATCACCGCTATCATGTAGGATAGGATGCCGTAGGGAGCGGATTGTGGTTCAATTAACGGGAGTTCGATTTAAGATGTTGGGCAAGGAAAGAGTGGGAGAGATTTCCTTCTCTCAAACTTCCCTTATCCTACCCTAACAAGTATGGAAACTACTTGTTAGTTGTATGTATGCCCTAGAGGCCAGTATTGTACAGATGATGTATATTATATTGGATGCTTGGACATATATAGAGATGACTTTCTTGCTCGATATGATAGTATGCTATCTGGTTACTCTTTATCTTAACATATATACTAGTCTCTTTATACTGTCTTATGGTTACATTTTGGTAAAGCCCTTATGATGTGTACTTGACTACCTGGACTATGATGTAGATCATACTAGTGGAGACATGGTAGTCCATAAGTACATCCTTCAAGGTCCCTAGTCGTGGGTGTATCGAGACGGGGCATCGATATACCAGAGTAGACTAGCGTATACGCTTCTCGACCCATGAGATGGGCGATGGATGATCCCATATCCATTGGTGTTTGACATCAGAGATGGTGTACGGGTGCTCAGTGGAGAATGGGTACACTGGACGGACTCGCCGAGAACTCCCAGATGGTATTATACCTCACGTCAGATGGCAGTTCTCAGGTGACACTTGTGCAGGTTAGTCTGTAGACCCGAGATCGTCATAGAGTCTTGTGTGATTCCCACTGTGCTTTGATCTCCACCTTACCACGTCCATGAGGGCGTGCAAAACGGTGTTCTTTGGGTACAGTCCCGAGTCACATGGAGGCAATGAGCGATAGGAGGGGTTTCGTCTCTCCCGGTATTGGGGGTTGATGTTGCGCTGTGCTCGATTGGCCGTAACAGGGAAGTCCCTGGCCAGGGCTGATCAGAGATTTGCTGGTAAGTGTTACCAGTAGTTTCTCGACCCGTTATGAGCCTCACATCGGCACGACTTATCGGTTATTGGGGTCTGACGTTTACCACCCCTAGACTTGATATGCGACATATCAGACGAAATGACCGGACTGTACGGTAAGTGTTACTGGTTGGATTCACAGGAGTGTGAGCGGGCTAGCTCGTCGATCTTCTGATCGCTCAATACCCGGATGGCCGTTACGTTTAGCAGACCGCTTGCGGCTTGTGGGTGCTTGATATGATCATCATCTGCTACCGGCGTATTGACGAGTCTTTAGAGTCCTACACAGAGGTTTCCTGGCTCAAGCGAAACGAAATAGGAGCGCATATGAGATATGTGCAGGACCGAGAATAATGCGTGTATGTGATACCGTATTTCATTCTCGGGATGAATGTTTCGATTGGTTGTATGCGATATAACCTAGTTATCGAATCATTGATTCGATAAATCGATACATTGTATACTAGTCGGTTATGTGCAACATGACCGGATCATTGAATCAAGTGTTGATTTAATGATTTAATGTATAATTGTATATTTGATATATTACTTTGCATTAAATAGTATTGGTTCATTTTTAAAAGGATTTTCTCACTTGAAGTGCACATTGTATATATGATATGCTTTTGTGTGCACTTGATTGTATCATGTTTGATGATACATGCTTACTTGGGTTTGTGCAAAGAATAAAACCATGGTTATGATAATGGTTAGGGTTTTGTATTATTCATTTATTTATTTATCCATTCTTTATTTATTTTATTAGATAAAAGAAAAGAAAATGGTTTCTTTTTATCATGAAGCTTGTTGAAGCTTCATGAAGCTTTGACTAAAGAGACCTTTTGTCTTCATGCTTAACCCTAACCATTCCCATTTACCATGGTCTATTCTCTACACTTAACCTTAGTTAGCTTATGATAAGTATTGATTTATTTTCATTTTAATTCAACACTTATCATATTCTTTCTTCATCTTCATCATCTTCTTCTTCAAGAAAAGCTTGATGCCATCAATGGCAACTTGAGTTCTAAAGTGAGAAATCCAATTCTAAAGTGAACCCACCTCCTATTTGTTCACCCTCTACCTCTTGCCAAGTTGTTTTTGGGTGTTTTCTTCACAAGTTTTACAAATTTGTGATGTCGGAGCTTGAACTTGTGATGCCCCGACGTAGATCATCTTCGGCACGAAGCCGACGACCTAGTTCGCCCAAATCTTCGATGAAGCCGACGTTTGAGTTCGGGATTCGAGATGGACAGCGAGAGGACGCCTACATGGAGCTTAGGAAGTGGACAAACGGATCTACAAAGGTTGTAGCCTCTCTCCTTTAGTTAAGATGTTAACTAGATTTGTATTTCGCCTAAACTTCTAGCCGACGATCCGTATTAGGGTTTCTCGGCACCCTTAAAATTTTAAATTGGCATGGTTGATGCCTTGTGAGACCTCTATAGTGTGCCTAGTTACCCTACAGTGGTATCAGAGCTTAGCTAGAGCCTTAGGCGAAGTCTAGACGACGTTTGAAACCCGATCGAACCGAAACCCAAAACCCTAAAATGCTCTCTGTACTTTTTCTGAAATCGTAGATTTTTGTCAATTAAAAATATGCAGAAAATTAAGCAGGGTGTTATTTGAATTACTGTGAAATACGAGGGCCTAAGTCCACTTTTCCACCGCGGAACCGCGGCACAAGCTAGGCATGTGCGGCGGTTCCGCGGCCGTACTGTTCCCTTGTCTGATGATTTCTGCACAGTAACTCATATAATGTAATGCTATATTTTCTGGGGTATTTTTATTGTGACTCTACAGAAGTGTATTCTGGGGTTGTATTGGGAATCAAAGATTCGATCGGATTATCAAATTTTGTCTGTGTTTTTTTTCCGGATAATTGTTGAATATGTTAAAAAGTTCGACCGGATATAAATACCCAACTTTTCCCCTGCCGGAAAATATCCAAGTGTTGGATTTTTGTGTGGTTTAAGGACGTTCTGAGTAGTGCAAGTAACGCGATGGTCCCTCTAGAAGACAACAAACCTTAACTCGATTATGTGACCGTCTTGAACTGCCCTTTGAACCTTCGGGTTTGGGGCAGTACGGCGTGCCACATGTGAGGCGTTGGCTTGACCCTTCTACGGCTGGACCGTTCGTACTGAGGCATGAAGTGAATGTCTTTGAACCTACTTCATGTGTTGATCGGTTTCGGGAAAACTTGGGTGTTCGAATGTTCGATCGGAAAGTTTGATATTTTCTATTTATCCGGAATGGGATACAATAATTGGAATTCACAAACAGCTATGAGATAACTGAATGAATGTTATAAATCTAGCGGTTTAGTTTCATTTGATATTGAAAAGAGTTTTCGATAATGAGACTAAAATGCGGGGTTTATAACTGTTAGGCATGTGATGTCTAAGTATTTCATTTGATTAGGCATGTGATGTCTAAAAGGGTTGCGGATTCCAACTGTTGTAGTTTTACACTTTCTTTTCTGTGACCGTAAGTGTAATATGTGATATCGCCGGTTTCGTTGCTATATGTCAACGACAATTGGGATACGCATATTTACTTACGTTGATGACATGTGATGTTATGTGTTGCTGGATATGTTATATTGGATCGTCGTGTTTGAATAGCCGGGGTTTTTTATGTGAGATGAGTGTTTTTCATTTTCATTCATGTAAAAACTTGTATGTAATATTCTTTTATTTGGGGCACTTCCAGGTAGCGGAAGTTGTCACCTTTTGTATATTATTTACTTTTCCGCATTAGGATAGACCCAAGGAAGGGAGCACAAGTAACCGGGTTCTGGGGTCCAGTGGGAGACCAACTCGAGGAGTCGAGTTCGGGTCTCCTAACCCTAGAATTGGCAGGGTTGCTTGCCGCTCTCGTAGGGGTCTAGGGATGTGGGATTGGCTATTCATCACGACCGTGGAATCCGTGTTTTATACTGGCTCGTATTGAAAACACGGACGTCCTAGTATATCCAATATTTCATATGTTTCTTCTGCTGCGATATCTGTGATGTGATCATGTGATGTTCTGTGATAGATACTGTATATAGTATATATGATATATTATATAGACGTTACTTATATTTTACACCCGCGCTAGCCCTGCCCCGCTCTGCCGTTGTTACCTAACCTAACGGTGCACGAGGGGACATCGAGGTGAATGCGGATGGCATAAGTGTACGTCGTATTTATCTGTGATGTTTAGGTACTTAAATGATGGGACTTCATTAATGTGATTAATGAAAGAAAAAGAAACCTAAGATGTTGTAGAATCAAATTTTAAACAAAACAGGTAGCTACAGTTCTTGCTTTGCATAGCGGTATATATGATATACCCTGCACCTTATTCGATGAGGAAAGGACCGAGATCCCTTCACCGGGAGTGACTCCTTTAGCAATAACTGGCAGATGCTACACACTCGGTTTGACTTTTGATTGCTTCTATAGTTTCTGCTTTGCACAGTGATATATATGATATATCCCGCACCTCATTCGACGAGGAAAGGGCCGACGATCCCTTCACCGGGAGTGACCCCTTTAGCAAAACTAGAAAAGCCTCAAAATCACTCCATTTCAAAACAACATTCGATTCTACAACGATATCAAGTTCATTACGCTCATGGTTTTTTCTGAAAGAACCTGCGTAGCCCTCCGTCATTTCAGATAGATATTATTTAGTATTCGTGCTATGTTTGTTGACTTAGTCAAGGCATAGTGTATGGTAGCTAAATTATGTTTATCTGTAACAACATGAGATGTGATTGGATTAGAGCATTCGCACGGCCTTGTTGACTCAGTCAATAGTCGTACGGGTGGGTTTAATTCAATCGGGAAATGTACGGGTTGAACTTGACTTGCGATTTATGGTTTGTTGACTTAGTCAAGGTCATAGATCGCTAGGGGCAAAAGCATTATCGGGAATTTCAAGTGTTGAAATTTGCAATGAGATTGCATACCTTCTATGAGATAGTTGGATCCCGATACCCACTGCGAGTAAGAGTTACTCCTGGGAGAGTTTTACACATTACAATTAGCCGATCAAGTAGGTGTCTAGAAAGGTGTTAACGAGGTTACGCCTCTGGGAAAACGAGGTTTACATTAATTAGGTTCGTGCGAAAGCACGGGGGACCTCCCTCAAAGTACCGACACTGGCCTGGCTGAAAGATTGGCGAACTTGTAGTGTGTAATTAATCCCGGCTAGTCTTTCCTTTTAGGGTTGAAAGGAAGATTTGATAAAAAGCAGTGGGAGCCATCCTGATTAGATAAGATAATAACCAATCTGATCTTGCACGAGCATACGCTAAAGTGTTTTCTTCTCTCTCTCTCCAGGTAGCGACCATTTCATGCCTTAATCAAGATAGTAATATGGATGTATTGACCGAACCCGCATGTTATACTGTGCAGGGGAACGTTGGACCCGTTCTATCTTATAAATGTTATAAGACTGTAACACCCGAGCCCAATAATACTATGTATATTACTAGTTGAGGGTTATTTACTGCTCATTCCAATTTTCCTGATTTTCTGGTGTTTGTTGCTAAATTTCACCCGGTTAAGTCATTTTGGCACATAACAAATTTTAACTCCGAAAATGAAATTTAAGATGTCCATGTTAGCCTACTCGTCGCTACTAGTCGCGTGGTAGCGTCCGAGTGTCGAGATTCCTTTCCGTTTGGCTAAACGGGCAAGTTTGGGCGACTACGCGCGCGTGCAAGTGTCCGACTTGGGGGCATGCATTTTAATCATTAAACACCTATTTTCAAGATTTGGAACCCGCTTAAAATCCTATAATTTGAATTTGGAATATTTGGGCGCAACCCGGGCGCGATTTGGAAATGTTTCATTTCGCGCCAAAAAGGGCCCATTTCAATTTAATATCTAAAACTAAATTTATATATACGAATAATTCCTAACTGTTAAATCCTTCACAAATCCTACTAAAATCCTTCTCATATTTTTCCCCCAGCCAATCACGAGCTCCCATTGAGCTCGTGGGCCCCGCTCCCTTTCCTCATCTCTCTCTCTCTCTCTTCCCTCAATCTCTCACTTTCTCTCTCCAATCTCTCTCTCTCTTTCTCTTCATTTATATAAACCATGCAGCACTGTTCTTCCTCACCATCGTGAGAATCTCCCCAGCGCACCCACACGAAACCCTAACCCTAGCCTCGTACTCACGCAGCCACCATCGCCACCGCGACCTCGCCGTCACCGCCAACAACGCCTCCTCGACCGCCGCGCCTTCCTCCTCCCGTTTCCCGACGACTCCCGCGCCTGCACCCAACGCAGACCTCGCCTCCACCATCGCAGACCTCGCCGCCGACGCCACCCCTCGTCGTCGACGACTCCCGCGACTCCCTCTCACCCTCCTCGTCCCGACCTCGTCGTCGCTGTCCTCCTCCCCCGCCGGAATACCAACATGAGCCCTAACCCCTCGCCTAACCTCCGCTGTTCGCCGGAGAAGCGCGCCGGCGACCTCGTCGACGCCACCTCCGACCACCTACTTCTTCCCCTCGACCACCAGAGCCGACCCCCTCTCCTCCAGCTCGCCGCAGCACCCTATCCCGCGCACCCCGAAGCCTTCAACCCTCGCTGCAGCCGCTGCCGTCGCTTCGCCGGCGTTCCAGCGCCGTCGAGCTCGCCGGGGTCACCTGGTATACCTCTCTGTAAGTGTCCCCTTTCCTTCCTTTATACAAATCATTCCCCTTGCTGGTCGTAGTCGCTTGTATCCTATCGTTTTGCTAACTTCGCTCCCTTTTGTCGTTGCCGGAACCCGACCGTGCCGTCTTGGCGAACCCGACGCTCCAGCGAAGCCCCCTGGTCCGTGTGATCCCGTTGACCTCTGTTGGGACTCGATCCGTGGCCCGTGCTTTCATATCGCGTTTTCTGCCGACATCGCATCCGTATTCCAGTTTACAGACCGTCGAGGCAAGTATCTGAATACTTGCTTGAACATGCTGGCGTGCGAGATCTAGTCTTGCCACGCAATTTAATTCACACTATTTAATCCCGTAACTTAATGATGGTAATGGATATCATATTATTGCAGTTATCTTTACCTGGAATCGTTACAACAGTTCCTAGTAATTAACTAACCCACATCACTCCATGCTTTAACTAATAAAACGACTGAATCAGATCTGCTTGAACTGTTAAACTATTCTTGAGACAATTATTATACTTAGTAGAATTTCATGTAGTTCCTTAATTTATAATTGTGAATATTGCTTTACCTTGTGGCTTTTGCACCCTAAAGATGATTGAACCTGTTAATAAGAGAATACAAACATCACTGTAGTTATATGGAATATTGTGATTAATTACTGTTCCTGCTGTTATTCATTATTGATTGTATACCTGTTGTGAGCACTTACCCGATTGCACGACATATTGACCTGACCCTGCTACACCTGACATACACATACATACCGACTCATCCTGTTGTACCATGACATTACTTTTCTCACGATTTCCTGCCTAATGCCGACAAACCTAACCATTCCTGCTGTCGATCCAGACAGACCTACCTTTACTTGACTTTGTGTTGGCATTAGTCCTTGAGTACTGAATACCTGACTGACATACATAGTTTGGGGGTATGGGGAAATCAAAGGTGAAACCGACTTGTAACTCAACAGTTCGATACATTGTTCTGATCAGTCTTACGGGCTTGGCCAGCTCCGGAGTGTTGTTGCTGACATCACTCGTCCATCCTACTACCTTTTACTGCTTAGCGGCACGTCTCGGATTCAGCCCCGAGGATCATGACCGTGGTCCCGGGCACGCACGGGATACTATTGAGTTACATCGACGATTCATCAATTGGTTTCAAAGACTATAGAGTAGAAAACCTGATAGAACAGTTTAGTCACCACTGCACATTACCCTGCTTATTACTTCTTATTACTGTTTTATTCATGTTCATGATTGCATTGTTTATTACCATGTTTATGCTATATACTTGATATCATGACGCGCTGACGTCTGGGTTTTGCATGGCCCAGATTCCGTCGCTTTGTCGACGACCGAGCAGGAGTACTTCAGCCAGCAGGCTGAACAGTGAGTCATTAGGATTTAGTTTATTTATTGCTTTTCATTTCCAGATGTGAGCCCGCATTATGGGACGTGCTGTTTATTCATTGTATTGGATCATTAGCTTCCGCACTTATTGTTTTTTGATTCTTGTTATTATGGATTTGGACATGTATTAGATTAGCTTATTATCTTGTTCTTGATATCCTTACAACCGTAATGTGACTGTGGATGGATACTTCCTACCCACAGGTAGCATGGTTGGCTATGTCACGTGCCCAAATCTTGTGTACTCTGGGAAGCGGGGCGTGACAAAGACTGAACATGAAACAAGAGAATATCTAGATTCTCACGCCGCCCAAACAGAGAACATGCATGATGATGCACCTTCTTCGGGTGTGTTTGTTATTGAGAACTGTTTCTCAGTTCACCCTACGTCCTGGGTATTAGATACCGGATCAGGATCCCACATATGTAAACAGTTACATGGGCTACGGAAAGGTAGAGAACTGGGAAAAGGTGATCATTCCGTTCAAGTAGGGAATGGGGCAAATGTTGCAGCCAAAGAAGTTGGCATATATCACCTGGTATTACCAAATGGTGATACACTAGTCCTGAATGAGTGCTATTATATACCGAACATGATGTGCAACATTATATCCGTTTCTTTATTAAGTAAAGAAGGATATAATTTTGTAGTAAAGGATAATGTTATGAACATATTCCTGGATCAAAAGTTGATTGCATCAGGCTCGCTACATAATGGCATATTCATTCTCAATCAAAATACAGTCTTCAATATACAAAACACACACAAGAGGAAAAGCTCAGAAATGAACGAATCCTTCTTGTGGCACTGTAGACTTGGCCATATCAATGAAACACGACTAGCTAAGTTGCATAAGAATGGATATTTGAATTCATTCGAATTATCATCTTATGACACTTGCCATTCATGTCTCAAAGGAAAAATGACCAAAACTCCGTTTACGGGACACGGAGAAAGAGTTACAGAACTCTTGGGACTGGTGCATAGTGATGTATGCGGTCCTATGTCTACACACGCCAGAAATGGTTCTTCCTACTTCATTACATTCACTGACGATCTCTCTAGATACGGGCATGTGTTCCTGTTGAAACAAAAGTCTGAAGCTTTTGAGAAATTCAAAGAATATAAGCACGAGGTAGAGAACCAAACGGGCAAAATTATTAAGATTCTTCGATCTGATCGAGGAGGTGAATACTTAAGCAGTGAATTCCTGGATTATCTAAAAGAGAATGGGATTCTCTCTCAGCTTACTCCTCCTTATACACCACAGCACAACGGTGTATCGGAACGAAGGAATCGCACCCTATTAGATATGGTGCGTTCAATGATGAGCAATGCTGAGTTACCTATTTCCTTTTGGGGGTATGCGCTTGAGACAGCCATATACCTATTGAATCTGGTTCCGTCTAAATCTGTACCTACCACACCATATGAGATATGGAGTGGAAAGAGACCATATTTTAAACGAATTAAGATATGGGGTTGTCCGGCCTATGTCAAAAAGCAAAATCCGGACAAACTCGAGGCACGATCAGTCCTTTGCAAGTTTGTGGGATATCCTAAGAATTCTCAAGGATATTTTTTCTACCAAGCTGAGGAACAAAGAGTGTTTGTTGCTCAACATGCCGCCTTTTTGGAAAGGGAATTTCTTGCAAAAGAAACTAATGGCAAAGAGGTAGAGCTGGAAGAGGTTCCAGCACCACAAACTGCAACTAACGATTTAGTAGAACCAGAGGATTCAGTGGTGCCCGACGTACCCCAGCCTCTCCGCCGATCTAGTAGGGTTTCTCGTCCACCTAAGAGATACTATGGTTTTCTCATTGATGGTGGCAGTGAGGATTGCATCATGGAGGATGATGACCCAACTAGCTTCGAGCAGGCCATCACGAGTGGGGACTCAGTGAAATGGCTGGATGCTATGCGGTCCGAGATGGAATCTATGTACACCAACAAAGTATGGACTTTGGAAGTTGCTCCTGAAGGGGTAAAACCCATTGGGAGCAAGTGGATCTTCAGGAAAAAACTTGGTGTAGATGGGAAAGTGGATACTTTCAAAGCTAGACTTGTAGCAAAGGGTTTTCGTCAAAGACCAGGTGTGGACTATGACGAAACCATTTCTCCATTGGCTATGCTTAAATCCATCCGAATCATGCTTGCCATCGCTGCATATCATGACTACGAAATCTGGCAAATGGATGTTAAGACCGCCTTTCTAAAAGGTGATTTAGAAGAGTGCGTGTACATGACTCAGCCAGAGGGCTTCGTAGACAGTGGGAGCAGCGGGAAGGTGTGCAAGCTGCTTAAATCCATTTATGGATTAAAGCAAGCAACGCGGAGTTGGAACATCTGCTTTGACGTCGTTATCAAAGAGTTTGATTTCGTCAAAAACCCAGATGAACCTTGTATTTACAAGAAGGTGGCAGAGAGTAAGGTTGTCTTCCTCATATTGTACGTGGACGACATACTCTTGATAGGAAATGATATTCCTATGCAGCAATCGGTCAAGCTCTTCTTATCACAAAGATTCTCAATGAAAGATCTTGGTGATGCCTCCTGCATATTGGGAATTAGGATCTATAGAGATAGATCCAAACGGACTTTGGGATTGTCCCAATCCAGGTACATTGACACCATACTAAAGAGATTTAGTATGGAAGAATCCAAGCGTGGGAATTTGCCCACGATCTCTGGAGTCACTCTCTCCAAAGAGATGTCTCCCAAGACTGATTTGGAGAGAGCTCGCATGCAAGGGATACCCTATGCTTCGGCAGTAGGCTCTATCATGTATGCGATGCTATGTACCAGACCCGATGTAGCATACTCACTAAGTGTAGTGAGCAGGTATCAAGCTGATCCTGGAGAGAATCACTGGACAGCTGAGAAGAGCATTCTTAAGTACTTGCGAAGGACTAAAGAGATGCTCTTGGTGTATGGTAACGGAGAACTTCAAGTGGAGTCCTTTACCGATTCGAGCTTCCAGAGTGATAAGGACGACTCTAAGTCGCAGTCGGGATTTGTCTTTACCCTTTACGGAGGGGCGGTTAGCTGGAAGAGTTCCAAGCAGGAAACCGTGGCAGACTCGACGATGGAGGCTGAATACATCGCCGCCAACGATGCTGCCAAAGAGGCTGTCTGGATCAAGAAGTTCATTATTGAACTTGGAGTGGTTCCATCCATTGAGCATCCAATACCTTTGTATTGTGATAACAATGGAGCGGTGGCTTTGGCCAAGGAACCCAGGTCCCATCAGCGATCCAGGCATATTCTGAGGCGGTATCACCTGATCCGGGAGATAGTTAATCGCCGGGAGATCGAGGTCAGGAGGGTTGACACGAAGAACAACACGGCGGATCCACTCATGAAGGCCATTCCCCTGATACAGTTTGAGAGAATCTTCGGGATGCTTGGTATGCGATACTACAGCAGCTGGCCCTAGTGCAAGTGGGAGATTGTTAGTTGTATGTATGCCCTAGAGGCCAGTATTGTACAGATGATGTATATTATATTGGATGCTTGGACATATATAGAGATGACTTTCTTGCTCGATATGATAGTATGCTATCTGGTTACTCTTTATCTTAACATGTGTACTAGTCTCTTTATACTGTCTTATGGTTACATGTTGGTAAAGCCCTTAGGATGTGTACTTGACTACCTAGACTATGATGTAGATCATACTAGTGGGGACATGGTAGTCCATAAGTACATCCTTCAAGGTCCCTAGTTGTGGGTGTATCGAGACGGGGCATCGATATACCAGAGTAGACTAGCGTATACGCTTCTCGACCCATGAGATGGGCGATGGATGATCCCATATCCATTGGTGTTTGACATCAGAGATGGTGTACGGGTGCTCAGTGGAGACTGGGTACACTGGACGGACTCGCCGAGAACTCCCAGATGGTATTATACCTCACGTCAGATGGCAGTTCTCAGGTGACACTTGTGCAGGTTAGTCTGTAGACCCGAGATCGTCATAGTGTCTTGTGTGATTCCCACTGTGCTTTGATCTCCACCTTACCACGTCCATGAGGGCATGAAAAACGGTGGTCTTTGGGTACAGTCCCGAGTCACATGGAGGCAATGAGCGATAGGAGGGGTTTCGTCTCTCCCGGTATTGGGGGTTGATGTTGCGCTGTGCTCGATTGGCCGTAACAGGGAAGTCCCTGGCCAGGGCTGATCAGAAATTTGCTGGTAAGTGTTACCAGTAGTTTCTTGACCCGTTATGAGCCTCACATCGGCACGACTTATCGGTTATTGGGGTCTGACGTTTACCACCCCTAGACTTGATATGCGACATATCAGACGAAATGACCGGACTGTACGGTAAGTGTTACTGGTTGGATTCACAGGAGTGTGAGCGGGCTAGCTCGTCGATCTTCTGATCGCTCAATACCCGGATGGCCGTTACGTTTAGCAGACCGCTTGCGGCTTGTGGGTGCTTGATATGATCATCATTTGCTACCGGCGTATTGACGAGTCTTTAGAGTCCTACACAGAGGTTTCCTGGCTCAAGCGAAACGAAATAGGAGCGCATATGAGATATGTGCGGGACCGAGAATAATGCGTGTATGTCATACCGTATTTCATTCTCGCGATGAATGTTTCGATTGGTTGTATTCGATATAACCAAGTTATCGAATCATTGATTTGATAAATCGATACATTGTATACTAGTCGGTTATGTGCGACATGACCGGATCATTGAATCAAGTGTTGATTTAATGATTTAATGTATAATTGTATATTTGATATATTAATTTGCATTAACTAGTATTGGTTCATTTTTAAAAGAATTTTCTCACTTGAAGTGCACATTGTATATATGATATGCTTTTGTGTGCACTTGATTGTATCATGTTTGATGATACATACTTACTTGGGTTTGAGCAAAGAATAAAACAATGGTTATGATAATGGTTAGGGTTTTGTATTATTCATTTATTTATTTAACCATTCCTTATTTATTTAATTAGATAAAAGAAAAGAAAATGGTTTCTTTTTATCATGAAGCTTGTTGAAGCTTCATGAAGCTTTGACTAAAGAGACCTTTTGTCTTCATGCTTAACCCTAACCATTCCCATTTACCATGGTCTATTCTCTACACTTAACCTTAGTTAGCTTATGATAAGTATTGATTTATTTTCATTTTAATTCAACACTTATCATATTCTTTCTTCATCTTCATCATCTTCTTCTTCAAGAAAAGCTTGATGCCATCAATGGCAACTTGAGTTCTAAAGTGAGAAATCCAATTCTAAAGTGAACCCACCTCCTATTTCTTCACCCTCTACCTCTTGCCAAGTTGTTTTTGGGTGTTTTCTTCACGAGTTTTACAAATTTGTGAAGTCGGAGCTTGAACTTGTGATGCCTCGACGTAGATCATCTTCGGCACGAAGCCGACGACCTAGTTCGCCCAAATCATCGATGAAGCCGACGTTTGAGTTCGGGATTCGAGACGGACAGCGAGAGGACGCCTATGTGGAGCTTAGGAAGTGGACAAACGGATCTACAAAGGTTGTAGCCTCTCTCCTTTAGTTAAGATGTTAACTAGATTTGTATTTCGCCTAAACTTCTAGCCGACGATCCGTATTAGGGTTTCTCGGCACCCTTAAAATTTTAAATTGGCATGGTTGATGCCTTGTGAGACCTCTATAGTGTGCCTAGTTACCCTACACTACTCACCCATTACAAGAAGAACGAAAAATAAAACTAAGGAGGAAGATAGAAAGAAGGAGATTAGAAGATAACAACTAGCTATTTGCGACCTCACCTTGGCAAGGATCAAACGTATGCATCATGGTTGTTTAAGGATAAAGGAAAAGAGAATAAGAAAGAAACAACAATAAATAACAACAACTAAATTATCAATTGAAGATTATAAGCAATTAACATAACAAGAGCAAGACAAGTATAATAACAAAAAGAACTTCTTTATTCATCATTCTTCACTCACAAAAGCTCACTACAAGTTTTTACTGGAGAAGAGATGAGAAGAGGAAGAAGAACAACAAGTATTCTAAAACCTAAAATACAAGATTAAGCACCCTTAGATTTGGCAAGTTCTGGACTATTTATAGGCAAGAAACTGGAAACCTAGGGCAAAATTCTGCCTCTTCATGAAAAGTCCAAAGTACCCCTGAAAGATGACACGCTGCCGACACCGTACGGCCGCGGTTCCGCGGCCTAAGCCTGCTAATGCCGCGGAACCGCGGGACTTTAGAGGACTTGGTTCTTCATTTTTGGTGGCTTTTCCTGTTTTGTTATGCCCATTAGTCTGGTATATGATTTTTCTCAGAATTTCTTCACGATTTTTCCAGAATTTCTGTTGATCAAAAGGTGATTGGATATGGATCTTTTTGTCATGATTTTCTTGAGCTCCGCGTAGATTTCTTAGATCTTGTGTTGCCATTGAGCCTTGTGCATGAAAATGACATTGATTTGCTATTTTGTCTCTTAAACTGGTGTGTGGCAATATACGGATAGAGTGCGGAGACCCGTGTTTTATCTGTGGTTAGAAGGAACCCGGATTTTGTCGTTCTTTTCCATGAATTTCACCGTTTAGAGCCGAGAACCTGTATCCTGCAATTGACTAGCAAACATGGCTCAAGAGTACCAACCGATAAGCAATATGATAAAAATTGGGCGGTATAAAAATGCAAAAATCTGATATGAACAAATACCCCCAAACTTATCATTTGCTCGTCCCGAGCAAAACCAATTTATTCCCAAAGAATCCTAACTTCACTTTCGCAGGGTACGCGATTGCACTGAGCATGTGCAACAAGCCGTTAAACCTCTAGGTGTCCCTAGTAGGAGGAGTGTTGTCTCTTGAGGGTTTTCAGCGGATACTACCCACAAAATCCGGTCAAGCTAGTTTTTGCAAAATTACTATGATTCAAACCCCTAAAGTTTTGTTTCAGAAAATAAAAATTCTATGATCCTAAGTCTAGACTATCGAACCTTATTTTTCACACCTCGCTTCTTATTTAACTTAAGATTTTATATGTTTTTACGTGCAGTGTAAATAGTGTCGTTAAGTTCCAGAAGGATCGAATAAAGTTATCATGTCACACAATAAAGCCCAGATAACAATTTTAAAAGGATCACATAAGTTTTATAAAGAGTTAAGTATTTTTCAAGTTTCGTTTTCCAGTAAGGTTTCAACTTCAGAATTTCTATCTTCCTTAACAGGAAACCAGGTCTTATTTTCCACTCCACCTTTTTCTTGTTTTCATTTCATACACACCTCTGTGAACGTGCAATAGTCTTTATCATAGAATAAAACCTTCATATCTCCGCTAGAAATATTTTTTATAAAACATGTCCTTTGTCAAGATTATTCTCACACAAAGAACCGTTAGGAATTTTAACTCGGAGAGAACACTTGCTTGACTTTGTTTTAATCTGGACTTTCTAGGCTTCTTAGCGAGCTGTGGGCCAATGCACCCAAACCAGTTGGTTTTAGGGCATTAGGTGTAGAAACACCCCAGCGGACTTAATTACTCAAGTTACCTAGATCCAAAAACAAAAGACAGTTTGGCGTGAAAATCATGATGATTTAATACGAACGGAGATATAACCGGCAGTTCAATTTTTTTTGGATAAAAGACGTGTTTAGTGGGTTCGGTGTGTAATCATTCCAATCAAGTTCCAGATTGGTTATTTTTCAGACTTAGTTCCAATTAAGGCATCAATAACATTTCTTCATAATCACTTCACTTGATAAACTATTCTTGGTATTACTTATTTCAGAACAAACCTATTTGATCCTCAGAAAATCATTTATCTATTTAAAAGTTTTTAGACATAAAAGACTTGTCATCTAATTTCCAAAACTCACGACACGTGTAGTGTGATGTAAAGACGTATATCAGCTATAGTTAACTTCAAAGGAGAGTTATCTTTCAGGTTTTCAAAATCTAAAAGTAAGATTTAGTTATTCTTATTTTATCAAACAAAACTGTCGAAATGTTGAATCAGAGTTCTCCCACTAGCTAACTTGACAGAAAAGTTTTTATGTTTTTAGAAAATTTTCTGATTTTTATGGATTTTATGGATTTTAATATGCAGATGCAAAATATACATATGAATGCGAAGGTTAGAAATGCGTACCGAGCGTACCCCAAAACTTAAACTGGACAGTGTCCTTACTGTCATTGCATAAAGAGATCATTTGAAGGGTCAAAATTGTCTGTTAGATAAACACAATTTTTTTTGTTTTTGTTTTTAAAGAAAAGAAAAATAGAAAAAATGGAAAAGAATATCCACAAATATATACAAAATGGTATATACATACCCCCAAACTTATTTGGAACAGTGTCCACTGTTCTTGGCTGGATATCCGAAGTTTGGTGGTAGGCAAAGGAAGATTATGCTGGGTAAACCGGCTCCTGTAAGACCAGGAGCTCTTCTGTTGGTTCGGCGCTAAGGTACGGTTTAAGTCGGTGTCCATTTACTTTGAAAAATGAACCGTCCTTTGGATTCTCCAAATCCACGGCGCCATGCGGATACACATTCCGCACAAAATACGGCCCTTTCCAGCGAGATCTGAGCTTTCCTGGATGGAAGTGTAGCCGGGTGTCGTAAAGCAGTACCTGTTGACCAGGTACGAAAGTTTTGCGCAAAAGGTGTTTATCGTGAAACACCTTCGTTCGGTTCTTAACGACAACCGCGTTATCGTAAGCCTCATCCCTAAGCTCGCTCAATTCGTTTAGTTGCAGCTTCTGATGGCTGCCCGCATCTTCGAGAGATAGATTCAGTTCTTTTATCGCCCAAAATGCGCGATGCTCTATTTCAACAGGTAGGTGGCAAGCCTTTCCGTACACAAGCCGATAGGGAGACATGCCAAGATCGTTTTTATAAGCGGTTCGAAATGCCTAAAGGGCATCAGTGAGTTTCAGCGACCAATCCTTACGGTTCTTGGAAACCGTCTTCTCCAGTATCTGCTTGATTTGCCGATTTGAAACTTCGACCTGCCCACAAGTTTGGGGGTGGTAGGGCGTAGATAGCTTATGATTAATGGAATATTTCCGCATAAAGGCCTCGAAAGTCTTATTGCAGAAATAAGTTCCATTGTCGCTAATGATCGCTCGGGGGTGCCCAAAACGGGAGAAAATGTTTTCTTTAAGAAACCTAACATCCGGCTGGGCACAGCCTCGACCCACTTAGAGACATAATCAACAGCGAGAAGGATGTATAAGTTCCCGAAAGAGCTGGGAAACGGCCCCATGAAATCTATCCCCCAAACGTCGAAAATCTCCACAACCAAGATTGGTTGGAGTGGCATCTCGTTCCTCTGGGATATCCGGCCCAAGTGTTGGTACCGGGAGCAAGTCTTCCAATAGTCATGAGCATCTTTGAAGAGTTGTGGCTAGTAGAAACCACATTGCAAGATCTTCTCAGCTGTCTTTCTGGGGCCAAAATGCCCGCCACATGCTTGATGGTGGCAAAATGACAGCACACTCTTGAATTCATCGTCATGGACACACCGACGAATAATCTGGTCTGGACAGTACTTGAACAGATAGGGTTCGTCCCAGTAAAAGTGTTTTACTTGGGATAAGAATCGAAGTCTGTCCTGACTTGACCATTCAGTCGGTAGTAGCCCTATGGCCAAATAGTTCACAATATCTGCGAACCAGGGTTCGCGAGATACTGTCAAGAGCTGTTCATCCGGGAAAACGTCGTTGATCGGAAGTTGAGGCGACGGCGAAGAAAGAAGTCGTGAGAGATGGTCGGCGACTACGTTTTCACATCCTCTTTTGTCCTTAATGACAAGGTCAAACTCTTGAAGCAAGAGGATCCAACGTATTAGCCGAGATTTTGCATCTTTCTTCGCAAAAAGATGGCGCAGAGCAGAATGGTCTGTGTAGACAATGACTGGAGAGCCGATGAGGTAGGGCCTGAAGTTTTCTAAAGCAAATACAACAGCCAAGAATTCCTTCTCAGGTTGTATAATTAAGTTGGGCGTCGTTCAGGGTTCGGCTAGCATAATAGATTACGTGCGGCATCTTGTCGATGTGTTGTCCAAGGACAGCACCAATGGCAAAGTCGGATGCGTCGCACATAATCTAAAATGGGTGCGTCCAGTCAGGTGAAGAAAGAACGGGAGCAGAAGTGAGTGAGATTTTTAATGACTCGAACGCAGTCACACAGCTCGAGTTGAAGTCGAATGGCGTGTCCTTGGCCAGTAGAAGAGTCAAGGGCCTAGCAATCTTGCTAAAATACTTGATGAACCGTCTATAGAAACCGGCATGGCCAAGGAAGGCTCGGATGTCTCTGACGCATCTGGGAGGATGGAGATTGGAAATGACCTCAATCTTCGCTTTGTCAACCTCTATGCCATTTTGCGAAATGATAAGTCCTAAAACAATACCTTCGCGCACCATGAAGTGGCACTTCTCCCAATTCAAAGTGAGGTTCTTGTCGTTACATCGGGTAAGGACAGCATCAAGATGCAGCAAACACTCGTTGAAGGAATCACCGAAGATGGAGAAATCGTCCATGAAGATCTCCAGAAATTTTTCCACCATGTTTGAAAAGATTCCCATCATACACTGCTGGAAGGTAGCGGGCGCATTGCATAACCCAAAGGGCATGCGACGATATGCAAACGTGCCGAAAGGAAAAGTGAATGTGGTCTTGTCCTGGTCTTTTTCGGCGATGGGAATCTGATTATAGCCGGAGTAGCCATCAAGAAAGCAGTAGTACTCGTGTCTGGCCAATCGTTCAAGCATTTGGTCAATGAAAGGTAGGGGAAAGTGGTCCTTCCGCGTTGCGGCGTTGAGTTTTCTGTAATCGATGCATACTCGCCACCCAGTTTGGGTGCGAGTAGGGATTAACTCGTTCGCCTCGTTAGTGATGACCGTTATACCTGATTTCTTGGAGACAACGTGGATGGGGCTAACCCACTAGCTATCAGAGATAGGGTAAATGATACCACTATCCAGACACTTCACGATTTCCTTTTTCACAGCCTCCTTCATGACTGGATTTAGTCTCCTTTGAGGATCTCTGGCTGGTTTGGCATCATCCATCAGATGAATGTGATGTTCAACGATCAGGGGACTAATCCCCTTGATGTCCGCCATGGACCAACCAAAAGCTTTCCTATTGCTGTGTAAGACCGCAAGAAGGGTTTTCTCTTGCTCTGGAGTTAGAGAAACCGAGATGATTACAGGGAGGGTCTCTTTCTCACCCAAGTAAGCGTACTTAAGGTGAGATGGCAAAGGCTTGAGTTCGAGCGTCGGAGGTGAAACGATTGAAGGCAAGATTGGTGAAAAGGTCTCGAACTCAAAGGATTCTAGCAAATGTTCAAAACGAGTGTAAGCGACCGAGTTGGATGGTTCAGGTAACTCATCCGGAAATTAGAAGGATTCAAACTCGGGTGATGAGTGGCTAAGATCGTTCGAGAAAGTGAAACACTCGTAGTCATAGTCGGGCGCAGAAACAGCAGCAGGTTCGAAGAGAAACGCACTAGTGGCGTTAAGGTTATCGTGATCGAACAGAAACTCCTCGAATTCACACTCTTCTGGGGTGATCTCCTGGATTGAGCAAACGTCTAATATATGAGCATTAGGTTCGAAGGGCTGATTCCCCAACCTAAAAATGTTGAGTTCAATTGTCATGTTTCCAAAAGAGAGGTTCATCGAACCATTGCGACAATTGATCACAGCATTTGAGGCTGCAAGGAATGGGCGACCGAGTATCATCGGAATTTGATTCCGGGGGTTAGCTACAGGCTGTGTGTCTAATACAATGAAGTCAACGGGGAATATGAAGTCCCCAACTTTGATTAACACATCCTCTAGCTACCTCTAGGATGGGTGATCGATCGGTCGGCCATTTGGAGAGTACTGTGTGTGGGTTTCAGCTCTCTTACGCCTAATTGCTCGTATACTGAGTACGGAAGCAGGTTAACACTGGCACCAAGATCTAATAGTGCGCGGTTGATGTTCTTATCCCCAATGGTAATAGAAATCGTAGGACAGCCAGGGTCCTTCCGTTTTTGTGCTAAAGATTGGGTAAGAGCATCACTCACAGCACTAGCCAAGAAAACTTTCTTGGGTACCTGAGACTTCCTCTTTTTTGTGCACAAGTCCTTTAAGATTTTCGCGTAGGACGGGACTTGTTGGACAACATCTAAAAGAGGAATGTTTATGCTTAAATAACTCCAGAATCTTCTCCATTTGTGCATTTTGTTTATTGGACCTCAACCGGTTTGGAAATGGAACGTTTTTAAAAGTGGTTGAGTCCAATGCTTATGGAGTTGGAACGGATCCCAGAGCTGGTGTTTTCGTGGAGTGAGAAGTGGGTCCGTTCAGAGCAGAAGAAGAAGAAGAAGTGCCTTTTGAAGAATGAAGAATAGGCTCAGAAGACGAGGAAGGAGAAGAAGAAGAAGAAGAAGCGGCCGGGGTGTCATTATCCTCTATTGTTGTCCCGATGTTGTTGTGCAGCATCCTTCCTGATCTCAACGTAGTCACGGCACTCACATTATGGTTCTGTTGTTCAAGAGCAACATATACATTATGTGAGTGACCGGGATTTGGGAGTGGTTGAGATGGAAGCTTTCTCTTTTCTCGCTCGCTTAACGCCGCATTCAGCTGTGCAATCTGGGCTTCGATGGTCTTGATACTTTGCCTGTGAGCGTCAGTGTGTTGCACTAAGGACTGAATGGAACACTGGATGTTGGCAGTGGATTGTGTCGATTGTTTAACGAATGCCTCCAGACTTCGTTCGAGCGAGGAAACCTTATCGTTGTTTGACGGAACAAAGTTGTTTTGGGGAAAAGAATTGTTGGGTGCAAAGTTGTTCGTCTGATTTTGAAAAGGTTGGGGTTGGAAGGGCTGCTGAAACTGATGTTGAGTTTGTTGTTGCGCTTGTTGTTGCGGAAGAGGTGGCCTCTGGAAGTTGTTTTTTGGAATTGATTCTGATTCTGATTCCAGGCGAAATTGGGGTGGTTCCTCCAACCGGGATTGTAGGTGGAAGAGTATGGATCATTCCTCGGTCTTTGCTGAAATGCAGTATTAACCTGATCCTGTCCTTGAGATGGTGGATTGTAAGGACACTCTTCGATTAAGTGAGAAGGATCGGAACAACAAGCGCAAATGGTACGAAGGGGAAGAACAGGGGTAGGAGCAGGAGAAGAAAATTTGCTCTCTATCGCTTCAAGCTTTCTCGTTATTGCAGCCATTTCAGCTTTCATTGCAATAGAGACATCAAGTTGGTGAATTCCTACCCTAGACTGACCGGTAGAAGTGGAGGTAGAAGAAGAAGAAGTCAGTCTGGTGCTCTCCCATTGTAGTGTTTGCTCCGCAAGGTCGTCGAAGAATTGCCACGCTTCCTCGACAGATTTCGATAGGAAGTGGCCCTGACAAATGGTTTCCAACAACTGCTTGGTTGCTGGGTTCAGGCCCTCGTATAAGGTTTGGAAAAGTTGCCATCTCTGATACCATGGTGAGGACACTGAACAAGAAGGTCTTTATACCGGTCAAAGAACTTCCAGAAGGGTTCAGAAGGAAGTTGAGAGAATTGGTTGATTTCGTTACGGATCCTTGCGGTTTTATGATTCGGATAAAATTTCTTGAGAAACGCTTTCACAAACTCGTCCCAACTGGTTATGGAGTGGGAAGCGGTGCTATACAGCCATTTTTCAGCAAGATCGCATAAAGTGAACGGAATGACCCATAGCCGTATAGCATCGTCCGACAACTGGGTGGTTTTCATCATGGCACAAACATTTTGGAACTTATTGATGAAGATATAGGCATCTTCAGATTCAAGCCCATGAAATCGCGGAAGCATGTTGATGAAGTGGGGCTTATTTTCAAAGTTATCCCCATTGGCCGATGGAAGAGAAAGATAGGTGGGAAGTGCAGAACGGGTTGGATAGAAACGATCCTGGAGCGCGATTCGCTGCTGCGCTACAACAGGCGGTGGTGGTGGGGTAGTTGCCTCCGTAGGAGGTGGAGTCAATGAGATGTTTGCGTTAAATCCTGACATCGCGGAAGAAGAGGTTGGTGAAGGTGAAGGTGAAGATGTATGAACAGAATTCCGGTCAACGTCGGAGTTGGCCGGCAAAGGTAAGGGTGAAAGAGGCGTAGACGGAGTTTCGACGTCTGAGTCGATCGCATAGTCGGTAGCGACTAACGTGACGCGGATTAGGCTGGCGCTAGTGTCCCGAGTCCAAGCGGACATACACTAAACGAGTTTAGTATAGTCAAGCGGAGAAGGTGAGGGTAAGAAAACGTCAATGGAGAAATACGATAGGTGGTGGGTGAAAAAATGGATTCTGGAGACAAAGGGCAAGTTTTTATAAAAGTTTTTAGTTTTCTGTTTTGTTTTTTTAGAAAGAGATTTACAGAAATATGTACGGACTTACGGCTTCAAGCAATCACAAACAAGATATGCACAATCACACCTAGATCTAGGGTCACCTAGGTCAGCTAGACAGCTCCTAACTGTTCCAAAGGGCTAGAAATAGGACCTCAAACCGCCTCTTCTCCAACAATTGCGGCCAGGTAAGTGCCAGGTAAGTGGGAGGCTCCCCACTACGTAAGTAGTGGTCCTAAATAAGTAACCACTTGCCTTGGTCACACTTGCCTAGACATCGCAAAAGTCAGGATAGGATAAAAGGCCGATGCCTGTAACTAGTCCTCTGTCCTATTGAGCGCGAAGTCCTTAGGGCTGAGTCTAGTATTTTTTAATTTAAGCAATGGTCAATGCATATGCTTTTTGTGATTTCTGGGGTCCTGGGAAGGGTGATGAAATCCCCACCCAATCTGAATTGGTTTCAAGCCACTTAAAGTCCGTATTAATAAATGCAAAGCAGTAACAAATCAACTGCAAACAATTTTTATTTTAGCGCGGCGCAAAGAATCCTGCACAAAAACAATTTATTAGAAGGGGGAAGAGAGTTTGCGCAAAGAATGCTGCAGAAAACACAATTTAGTGGAGTTCAGAGGAGTGGGGGAGAGAAGAGAAACTCACCAAGACAAATTAGCACTCTGAAAGCACTAAATGGCCGCGGTTCCGCGGCCAAACACATGCTTAGGCTGCGGTTCAACAGCTATGTGGAGGGATCGGGGCTTCAAATTTCTGGTGTGTGCTGTTTTGGGTGTCCTCTACTTGTCTGGATGTCCTGAATCTTGATTTGTTCACTGTATCTGCTCCAGATTTTCACTGTAGACCGTTGGCTCCGTCTTGATTCGTCGCGGTGTAGCCGCGAGTTATGGGTCTAACTTCCCACGTCTTTGGCACTGAACTCGAACTTCGTATTATCCTGCACACTTGCACAAAAACTAATCAAAAATAACAAGATGATTTTTTTACAATTTATATTTTTTTGTTTTGTTTTTCGGTTATATTTATATTCACAAATTAACTCAAAATTACACAAAGAAATAAACTACCGTCTCCCCGGGAACGGCGCCATTTGATTGGTAGAGTTTTTGCGTGTTCAAGTTTAGTTAATTACCGCAATCAAAACGGTTTCACTTGTAACTAGCCGGTTGAGTACGGGTCGTCCGCAGGGAGATGGGAATCTTTTTCTATGTGCTTTAACGAGTTAAGTCCAAAAGTCCAGATTTGTTTGTGATTAACTAAGTTTTAAAATGATATGTAAAGAGAGCTTGTTAGGGTTAGGATTAGGTTAGTTTGAGTTAGGAGTCGCTCACTTCTTTCGTTGCCACTGTTAATATCGGCGTTACGGTAATCGGCAACAACGGGGATTAGCACGACTAGGAAGGAACTTGCGAGTATAAGCTAGGCTTTCCAACGCATAAGTTCTTCCTTTTGGTGCTTGTCCGTCCGTTCTTGGCTCTTAGCCTAAACCTCCGGTTAATTCAACCACAACTGGTCTCACTACGGAATCACCGCTATCATGTAGGATAGGGTGCCGTAGGGAGCGAATTGTGGTTCAATTAACGGGAGTTCGATTTAAGATGTTGGGCAAGGAAAGAGTGGGAGAGATTTCCTTCTCTCAAACTTCCCTTATCCTACCCTAACAAGTATGGAAACTACTCACCCATTACAAGAAGAACGAAAAATTAAACAAAGGAGGAAGATAGAAAGAAGGAGATTAGAAGATAACAACTAGCTATTTGCGACCTCACCTTGGCAAGGATCAAACGTAAGCATCATGGTTGTTTAAGGATAAAGGAAAAGAGAATAAGAAAGATAAATCAATAAATAACAACAACTAAATTATCAATTGAAGATTACAAGCAATTAACATAACAAGAGCAAGACAAGTATAATAACAAAAAGAACTTCTTTATTCATCATTCTTCACTCACAAAAGCTCACTACAAGTTTTTAATGGAGAAGAGATGAGAAGAGAAAGAAGAACAACTAGTATTCTAAAACCTAAAATACAAGATTAAGCACCCTTGGCTTTGGCAAGTTCTGGACTATTTATAAGCAAGAAACTGGAAACCTAGGGCAAAATTCTGCCTCTTCATGAAAAGTCCAAAGTACCCCTGAAAGATGACACGCTGCCGACACCGTACGGCCACGGTTCCGCGGCCTAAGCCTGCTAATGCCGCGGAACCGCGGGACTTTAGAGGACTTGGTTCTTCATTTTTGGTGGCTTTTCCTGTTTTGCTGTGCCCATTAGTCTGGTATATGATTTTTCTCAGAATTTCTTCACGATTTTTCCAGAATTTCTGTTGATCAAAAGGTGATTGGATATGGATCTTTTTGTCATGATTTTCTTGAGCTCCGCGTAGATTTCTTAGATCTTGTGTTGCCATTGAGCCTTGTGCATGAAAATGACATTGATTTGCCATTTTGTCTCATAAACTGGTGTGTGGCAACATACGGATAGAGAGCGGAGACCCGTGTTTTATCTGTGGTTGGCAGAAACCCGGATTTTGTCGTGCTTTTCCATGAATTTCACCGTTTAGAGCCGAGAACCTGTATCCTGCAATTGACTAGCAAACACGGCTCAAGAGTACCTACAGATAAACAATATGATAAAAATTGGGCGGTATAAAAATGCAAAAATCTGATATGAACATGTCTCCCTGCGACTACTCACGTACGATACAAGATTACGACGGATTTTTGACCCGAATCGAATCTCTTTGGCAACCCATCACATGACTAAAACACAAGATTTACAAACCGTTAACTAGTTTTCAAAAAAAAAACTAATCAATGTGGATTCCAAAAATTGTATCACAAATCCAAAGCTATCTAGACGATGTTAAACATTTCGATCAATGTTTCAAACAATACCAATTCATAGAGACCTCAACAACTTGAGCCTCATAATAAATACCCAGAAATTCCAAAATGTCATAATGAAGTAGCAGAAGAAATAAGAGTCAATAACTCCTCAAGTTGGCGGTGAACTACGGTCAAACCATAGTTTAGGTGGTGGTTCCGCGACCAAATAGAGGAGTTAGGCCCTCCTACTTCTTATGGCTCCATAGAATTACCTGCATGATTTTCTGAGAATTTTTAATTGTGAAAAAATCAACTCTTGAAAAAATGGACAGAAACCACTAAAAATCGGGTTTCAAAACATCGATCAAACACTTTAACGTCGTGACTTCGCCTGAGTTTCTAGCTTGGCTATGATACCATGAAAGTATGCCTTAGCACATCTACTAGGTTTATACAAGTATCAAATTTGCAATTTTAAAAAATCTAAAGTGCTAAGTTATACTAAACAAGAATAGAACTAGAGAATTAGGGTTTATGAGGTAGAAAACAAGTTCTACACTAAGTGAAGAGAGTATACAACCTTTGTAGACCGGTTCTTTACTTCTAAAGCTCCAAGTAGTAGTCATTAAAACTCTTTCTTGACTCCACTTGATGAAAGAAACGAGCTTTGCTTTTAGTTTTCGATGCCGAAGATGATCCACCTTGAAGTCTTTCTCACTCAAGCTCACTCTTCACTAATCAATGTATTAGTAAAGCAAACAACCTAAACTAATGGGCTAAATTAGTGTAGGTTCATGAAGTAGGAGATTTGCTCAATAGAAATATATTTCTCTTTTATTTTCTTCAACTCAAGAAAACCCTAGAGAGGAGAAGAAGAAGGAGATGAACTTGGATGAGTTATGAGGTGAAATGAACTATGTCACTAAGAGATAATATGATATATGAATTGATAAAAATATCTAAGAAAATGACAAGAATAAGATATGAGTCATGGTATCTCAATGCTTCTACAAGCATCCAAAGACATGACTCATTCTCCACTTCTTTTCTTTTCTCAAAATATAAATCGTTTCATTTATCTTATACTCTTGTTTGATTCTCATACATCCATGTTCCTTGTATCATCAACCATGACACAAATTCAAATACATATATAAATATATATCACACACATATATAAATGTATGTAAAGAGAAGAAAATCTTAAGTGGGCTTTAATATTAGTTAATATATATAAATATATCAAATATATAAATATATATCAAATTATTAAATCAACACATGATTCAATAATCCGGTTATATCATATATAACCGACTAATATGATTTATTTATGTATATCAAAATATTAAATCAACACTTGATTCAATCATCCGGTTATATCACATATAACCGGCTAATATTCATTATTAGATATTAAATCAACACTTGATTCAATAATCCAGTCTTATGATATATAACCGGCCAATATCAAATATATATACATAAATCAAATCATTGAATCAACACTTGATTCAATAATCCGGTTATATCACATATAACCTAACCAATATCAAATATCGCTAGATTAGAGTATGGTATCACATACTCATATTTAGTCAAGATCTCGCACATATCTTCATTTGTGCCCGACTTCGTTTCGCTTGAGTTAGGAAACCTCTGTACGGGACTCTAAAGACTCGTCAATACGCCAGCAGTAGGTAATGATCACATCAGATACCCACAAGCCGTCAGCAGTACTAGCTGGACGTAACGGCTATCCAGGTATTGAACGAATAGAAGACCAACAAGCAAACATGTCCAAACTCTCGTACAGCCTATAAGAAACACTTACCGTATAGTCCGGTCTCTTCATTTGATATGTCGCATATCGAGTTTGGGGGTGGAATCGTCGAACCCAATAACTTGATATGCCATGCCAATGTGTGGCCTATAACCGTTCGAGAAATTACTAATAACACTTACCAGTAAATCTCATTATCCCTGGCCAGTGACTTACTGTTATGGCCAATCGAGTATAGTGCAACATCAACTCCCAATAACGGGAGAGACGAAACCCCTCCTATCGCTCACTGCCTTCATGTGATTCAGGACTGTACCTAAAATCCACCTGTTTTCACAACTCTTTTAAGCCGTGGTAGGGAGGAAATCAAAGCACAGTGGGAACCACACAAGACACTATGGCAATCTTGGGTCCACAGATTATCCTGTACAAGTGTCACCAGAAAACTGTTATCTGACGATAGGTATGGTACCATCTAGGAGTTCTCCACGAGCTATGTTCGGTGTACCCATTCTCTAATGAGCACCTGTGTACAATCTTTGATTTCAAACACTAATGGCTATGGGATCAACCATCGCCCCATACAGGGTCAAGAAACGTACACACTAGTCTATTCTGGAATATTGATGCCCTCTCTCGATACTCTCTCGACTAGGAACTGTTAAAGGATGTGTTTGTGTACTACACAAGCCCCACTAGTATGATCTACATAATAGTCCTGGTAGTCAAGCAAACATCTTATGGGCTTTATCAACATGTATCAGAGAGATAGTATACTAAAACAAGTGTACATGTTAAGATAAAGAGCAACCAGATAGCGTACTATCATGTCGAGCAAGAAAGTCCTCTATATATATGACCAAGAATCCACTATATTATAATAATGGACTCTAGGAAATACTTATTCCTAACAATAGTATCGCATACCCAACATCCCGAAAAGTCTCTCGAACTGTGTATGGGGGATTGCCTTCATGAGTGGATCCACCGTGTTGTCCTTCGTGCTTACTCTCCTGACCTCGATCTCGCGGCGATCAACTATCTCCCTGATCAAGTGATACCGCCTCAGAATATGTCTGGGTCGCTGATGGGAACGAGGTTCTTTGGCCAAAGCCACAGCTCCATTGTTATCACAATACAAGGGTATTGGATTCACAATGGATGGAACCACACCAAGTTCAGCAATGAACTTCTTCATCCATACAACCTCTTTGGTAGCATCATTTGCAGCGATGTATTCAGCCTCCATCATCGAGTCCGTAATGGTATCTTGCTTGGAACTCTTCCAACATACCACCCCTCCATTGAAGGTGAAGACAAAGCCCGAAACAGACTTGCTTTCGCCCTTATCACTCTGGATGCTCGAATCGGTAAAGGAATCCACTTGGAGTTCTCTGTAACCATAAACCTAGAACATCTCTTTAGTCCTTCTTAATTACTTAATAATGTTATACACAACTATCCAGTGCTTCTCTCTTGGGTCTGATTGATACCTACATACCACACTAAGTGAATAAGCTACATCCGTTCTGGTGCATAACAGCTCGTACATGATAGACCCAACTACAAAAGAATAAGGTATCACGTTCATGCGAGCCCTCCCAAAATCAGTTTTAGGAGACATCTCTTTGGAGAGAGTGATTCCTGAATAAGGGGGTAAATTACCATGATTAGAATCTTTCATATTAAACCTCTTTAGTATGGTGTCTATGTATCTGGATTGGGACAATCCCAACATCCTTTTAGATATATCCCTACAAATTTTTATCCCCAGGATGTAGGAGGCATCACCTAGATCTTTCATGGAGAACTTTTTCGATAGGAAGAGTTTGACCGAGTGGAGCATAAGAACCTCATTTCCTCTCAAGAGTATGTCATCCACATACAATACGAGGAAGACAACCTTAATTTTTATGACCTTTTTATATATACATGGTTCATCTACGTTTTTTATGAAGTCAAACTCTTTGACTGCTACATCACAAAAGATATTCCAGCTCCGCGATGCCTGCTTTAATCCGTAGATTGATTTAAGTAGCTTGCACACCTTTCCTCTTCTCTCACTGTCTACGAAGCCCTCTGGCTGTGTCATATACACGCTTTTTTCTAAATCACCATTTATAAAAGCAGTCTTGACGTCCATCTGCCAGATTTCATAGTCATAGTATGCAGCAATGGAAAGTAGGTTCCTGATGGACTTAAGTATAGCCACTGGAATAAAGGTTTCATCATAGTCGACACCTGTTCCTTAATGAAAACCTTTTTCTACAAGTCTAGCTTTGAAGGTCACAACCTTTCCACATACAACAATTTTCTTCTTGAAGATCCTCTTACTCCCAATGGGTTTTACCCCTTCTGGAGCAACTTCCAAAGTCCATACTTTGTAGGTGTACATGGATTCCATTTTAGATCGCATAGCATCCAGCCATTTCACAGAGTCCCCACTTGTGATGGCCTGCTCGAAACTAGTCGGGTCATCATCTTCCATGATGCAATCCTCGCTCTCACCGTCTATGAGAAAAACGTAGTATATCTCAGTTGAACAAGGAACCCTACTAGATCTGCGGATTGGCTAAGGTTCGTCGGGGACTATTGAATCCTCTGGTTCTACAAAATCTTTAGTTGTAGTTTGTGTATCTGGAACTTCTTCCATCTCTACCTCATTACCACTAATTTCTTTTACAAGAAATTCCTTTTCTAAAAAGGTGGTATGTTGAGCAACAAACATCTTTTGTTCTTCACTGTGGTAGAATAGATATCCATGTGAATTCTTTGGATATCCCACAAACTTGCAAAGAACTGATCGTACTTCGCGTTTGTCCAGATTTTGCTTTTTAACATAAGCCGGACAACCCTATATCTTAAATCATTTAAGATATGGTCTCTTTCCACTCCATATCTCATATGGTGTTTTAGGCATAGATTTTGTTGGAACTTGATTCAATAGGTATGTAGCTGTCTCAAGTGTGTAACTCCAAAAGGAAATAGGTGACTCAGCAGTACTCATCATAGAGCGCACCATATCTAATAGGGTGCGATTCCTCCGCTCCGATTCATCGTTGTGGTATGGTGTATACGGAGGAGTAAGCTGAGAGAGAATAACATTCTCTTTTAGATAATCTCGGAATTTCGTGCTTAAGTATTCACTTCCTCGTTCAGATCGAAGGAATTTAATACTTTTACCCATCTGGTTCTCTACTTCGCTCTTATATTACTTGAATTTCTCAAAAGCTTCATATTTGTGTTTCAACAGGAACACATGTCCGAATCTTGAGAGATCATCGGTGAATGTAATGAAGTACGGGGAACCATTTCTGGCATGTGTAGACATAGGACCGCATACATCACTATGCATCAGTCCCAAGAGTTCAGTAGCTCTTTCTTCGTGTCCCGTAAACAGAGTTTTGGTCATCTTTCCTTTGAGACATGACTGACAAGTTTCATAAGATGTAAATTCGAACGTATTCAAATATCCATCTTTCTACAACTTAGCTAGTCTGGTCGCATTGATATGACCAAGTCTACAGTGCCATAAGAAGGCTTCGTTCATTTTCGAACTTTTCCTCTTGTATGTGTTTTGTATATTCAGAACTGTATTTTGATTTAGAACGTATATACCATTACAGAACGTACCGAACCTAATCAACACTTGATTTATGAAAATGTTCATAACATTTTTCTCTAATGCAAAATAATATCCTTCTTTATATAATAAAGTAATGGATATTATGTAGGGTTACTAGGCACACTAACGAGGCTCTACAAGGCATCGACCATGCCAAAATTAAATTTTTATGTGCCGAATAACACTAAGCAAGATAGTAAACTACAGTTTAGGCGAATCATTAGCAAGTAAACAACTTTACTCTAAAGGGAATACGAAATACAACCTTTGTAGATCGGTCCTGCACTTCTAAAGCTCCTTGATGAAGTCCCTTCGCTGCGATCAAGGTTCTCCCGGGCTCTTGCATGGCTTCACGACGCGAGGGATGCGACCTTGCTTGAAGTCTCCGAGGCCGAAGAAGATCTACGTCGAGGGAATTCCGACTCAAGCTCCTACTTCACTAACTTGAGAATTAGTGAAGCAAACACCCTATACTAAAGGGCTAGTCTAGTAGAGGATGGAGAAATAGGAAGTGGGTTCTCTTTAGAATTTTGTTTCTCATAAGGATTCTCACTTTGGATCAAACCCTAGCTTGCTTTTCTCTTGCTCAATGAAGAAGAAGATGATGAACAAAAGAAAAGAAATGAGGATAATGATTAAGTGAGTATGCTAACCATGGTGAGTGAGTATCATATACTAACTCATGGTGGGACATAACCATGGCTAAGTCAAGTTGGTTAGGTTAATAAAAATCTAAAGTAAAACAAATTAAGTGGACTTTGTCAAAGTATCCAAAAGCTTCTACAAGCTTCATGCTTATGACATAAGCTTCACTAATTTGTAATTACTTAAAAAAAATATTAACTACCATCCATAATAGTATGGTGTATGTCTTGCACACCCATGTATAGTGTATCATCAACCATGATACAAAAGAAAACACTTTTAGTATATATATATATATATCACATATATATATTTAAGTGTTCATGTGAGAAAAACCCTAAAGTGAACAGGTGTTAGCAAATGTAAATTAGTATATCTAATATACAATTATACACTTAATTATTAAATCAACACTTGACTTAATAATCCGGTCATATCTCATATAACCGGCTAACATCCATCGTATCGACTTATCGAATCAACACTTGATTCGATAACCCGGTCATATCATATATGACCGACCGATGCAAAAAGTCGCGAGAATAGAATACGGTATCACATACACGCATTTTATTCTCGATCTCGCACATATCACATACGTGCTCCTATTTCATTTCGCCTGAGCCAGTAAAACCTCTGTGTAGGACTCTAAAGACTCGTCAATACGCCGGCAGTAGGTGATGATCACATCACGCACCCACAAGCCGTCAGCGGTACTAGCTGGACGTAACGGCTACCCGGGTATTGAGCGATCAGAAGATCAGCAAGCAAGCCCGCACCAACTCCTGTGAAAGCCTGCCGGTAACACTTCCCGTACAGTCCGGTCTCCTCGTCAGATATGTCGCATATCAAGTCTAGGGGTGGTAAACGTCAGACCCCAATAACCGATAAGTCGTACCGATGTGAGGCTCATAACGGATCGAGAAACTACTGATAACACTTACCAGTAAATCTCTAAATCAGCCCTGGCCAAGGACTTACCTGTTACGGCCAATCGAGCACAGCGCAACATCAACCCCCAATACCGGGAGAGACGAAACCCCTCCTATCGCTCATTGCCTCCATGTGACTCGGGACTGTACCCAAAAACCACCGTTTTGCACGCCCTCATGGACGTGGTAAGGTGGAAATCAAAGCACAGTGGGAATCACACGAGACTCTATGACGATTTCGGGTCTACAGACTAACCTACACAAGTGTCACCAGAGAACTGCCATCTGACGTGAGGTATAATACCATCTGGGAGTTCTCGGCGAGTCCTTCCAGTGTACCCAGTCTCCACTGAGCACCCGTATACCATCTCTGATGTCAAACACCAATGGATATGGGATCATCCATCGCCCATCTCATGGGTCGAGAAGCATATACGCTAGTCTACACTGGTATATCGATGCTCCATCTCGATACACCCACGACTAGGGACCTTGAAAAATGTACTTATGGACTACCATGTCCCCACTAGTATGATCCGCATCATAGTCCAGGTAGTCAAGTACACATCCTAAGGGCTTTACCAACATGTAACCTTAAGACAATATAAAGAGACAAGTATACATGTTAAAGTAAAGAGCAACCAGATAGCATACTATCATATCGAGCAAGAAAGACCTCTCTATATATGTCCAAGCTGTTGGAGATAGTGCCCTCAGAGTCAATTATTGGATCACAGGCACGTGATTGCAATGATTGAGGGAGGACCTATCCCGGTAGGACAGTCTTACTCAAGATGATAGTATGCTATCTGGTTTACCTTTATCATCGTGTACTGCTTTAGGTGACCTGACATGTCGCTATTGCACGTTGATAGAGCCCCTAGGATTCTTGCTTGACTGCCAGCAGTATGAGGGCGATCATATAAGTGAGAGCTGGAGTCTATAAGCACATCCTTAAAAGGTCCCTAGTCGTGGGAGTTTCGAGACAGGGCATCGATACTCCAGAGTAGACTAGTGTATACAGTCGAGACCCCGACGAGGGGCGGTGGCCGGTCTCACAAGCCACTGGTGTCTGTTGGTTCACCTAAGATGTATACAGGTGCTCATTGGGTTATGAGTACACCGGACAGGACTCGCCGGGAACATGCTAGTTGGTCATATACCAGACGTCAGATGGCAGTTCCCTGGTGACATGTGTACAGGTTAGTTCATCGACCTGGGGATCGTCATTTGTCTCGTGTGAGTTCCCACTGTACTTTGATTACTACCCTACCACGGCTCAAAGGAGTCGTGCAAACAGGTTTTAGTTGGGTACAGTCCCGAGCCACATGGAGGCAGTGAGCGGATCTTCGGGGGTTCGTCTCTCCCGGTATTGGGGGTGAGGTCGCGCTGTGTCTAGGAGAGCCATTACACAAAGACCTTGGCCAAGGCAGGAGATTTACTGGTAGGTATTCCAGTAGTATCTCAGGGTGTTCTGGGCTACACTCCGACCCGACTTGTACCGCTTTTGGGGGTCTGACTTTTTCCAACCCCCTAGGCCCGCCATGCGATGCTCATAGACGAACGGACCGGACTGTACGGATATTGTCACTGACAGGCTCAGTTGGGTGTCGGGGTGAGCTTCCTCATCGACGTCCCTTTTGGTCAATAGCTGGTGGCCCGTCACGTATTGGCTTATACCTCTGACGTGCTAGTGGTTAAATCCACAGCCATAGTATTGACGAGTCTTTAGAGTCCACCACACTTTCAGTTACTCAAGCTTTCGGGCGAAACGCTGTAGAGGCCGTATGGAGATATGGCAGGGTCCGATCAGATACGTGCGGTATTGCACGGATCAGGATCGGACGGTTTGTACTAGTGGCCGTATAGTTATATGGCAGCTTTCGATCAGATACGTGCGGTATTGCACGGATCAGGATCGAACGGATTTTACTAGCCGGCTTTGGTCTAAGCCGATCCTAGAATAGTACAGTGTAGATTTTGTCTCACTGCATTTGTATCCGGACGGAATACAAATGCGGGTGTGTATGCACAGTGTGGGGTTTTCCTGTAATTTATTACGGGACCAGTTTTCTAGAGTTGCCATTTTGCATTCCGTTCCGGCCGGTTTTTCTTTGTTCTTTCCCGGCCGGACTTTTCTGATGGAGGGGGTAATTTGCAGTTTTGCAAATTACATTTGTGGAGGGTTTATTTGTAAGATGAGAGCATCTTTTTTATTCCATTCTTTTCCTTCATCATTTCATGCTTTATTGTGAAAAGATTGGATTTGAGGTTGATGTAAGTTTGATGATGATTATGTCTTGATGTGGTCACCACTTGCTTTACCCTACACTCACCTTCCTTCATGCTTCATATTACCTCCTCCACCATTCTCATTTGGATGAGAAGTTTTTCATTAGAAAAGAGAGAAGAAGAAAAGAAAAAAGAGAAGAAGAAAAGAAAAAGAGAGAAAGAAAAAGATGAGAGCTTCACCATGAGAGTTTCATTCTTGATCTTCTTTCCATGCTAGAAAAATGCAAGCACCATTTTTCTAGTCTTGGTTCCTCCATCATCTTCAATGGCAACCAACCCCAATGTGAGACATACATTCTACATTACATTCCCTACAGTATATCTTGAGCATGTCGAGTAGCCGGCTTCATGCGCGAGTTGCCTCGGTATTGAGGTGAGAGCCCGTAAAAGTACCCGGCTTCGTGGTGCCCTTTCCGACGAGGAGGAGACGGACGGAGATCCCGCGAGGAGATCGGAGTGGAGATGAAGACCGGAGGACTTGTATCGTATGGTATACTTCTCTACCCCCTCTCTAGATAGCTTAGACTAGTTTAATGGCACGATCCGGGGTTTAGTGCGCGGTGGTGCCGGTTTGCAAAGTCCGCAAAATTTTAAGTTTACCACCGTTTCCGCGCTTGGCCGTCGGGTTGACGGCCGGGGCGCCGCCGTGCACTTACAGTGGTATCAGAGCCTCGCCATTAACATAGTCTAGCTTGGTGTAATGTGTTTATCGTTTCCGATCGAACAAAATCCCGAAAACACGTATTTCAACCACATCAGTTTCTGTCGATTTTTTTTTGAGTCCAAAAAATTTTTCTGGTTGTCTCAGAGTGATGTGCAGGGAATTTTAAGCATGCTGAAAAAAATTGGTACCATGATCTCACTATTCCGCCGCGGAAGGGCGGCCAAACCCCTGCTTGGGCCGCGCTTCCGCGGCGGTTGTAACTGTTCACCCCCCCAAATTTTTGCAGTATGTTCCTGAGTTGAAAATGTGGTTTCTGGAATATTAAAATTGGGCCCAGGTTTTCTGTGAATGCTACAGTTTTGATTGGGGGCCCACTTGTTAATTTTTGGTCAATCGGAAAATTTTAAACACATTTTTCACAGTATTTACATTATATCTGCGACCGTGAATGTCACTCGATCGGTAAATCCGGTCTAACTGCTATAGCCCGGTTAGACGGATTTGCGAACGTGATTTTCACGTTGATGTTCTATGTTTATGCTGTGATGTTGCGGATCGGTCGTGGGGGATAGCCTGGATGCAATGCTAGTACAGTTGTGGTGGTATTATGTACATTTGTTATTGCGGGGCGAGCGTCCGACATGTGGACTGCCGTCACTGCCTGTTTGTATTATTCTTTTGGGGCACGACCTGGTTGCGGTCGATGTACCCGGTGTATGTATATTTTACATTCTGTACTAGGATTACCCCGCGGTGGGGTGCACGGATGGCCGGGTTCTAGAGGGCAACAAGCCCGCATCTCATGGCATTGAGACGGAGGGGGCTTCACTCTGGGATTGGCGGGCTATTCGCCGCACTCGTAGGGGGTACAGGTTGACCCAGGAGGGGTGCCCAAGTTACCGGATTCCGTGAAGTGCTGGGTGGTCCATTCACGGTGCTGAAGGGGGCTGCCTCGCTTCAGGTTTTGGCGGGTAACTTGCCGCGCCCGTAGGGGTCTAGGTTTTCATTGCACAGGCTATCCACACGACCAGGGGAACGTCGGGTTTCAGTAGTGGCTCTGTGAAACCCGGGGATCCCAGATATCTGTATTGTTTCTGTGATGCTGTACATTTCTGTGATGTTGCATTTTATTCACGCCTTGAGCGAAATATAATATATTGGTATATATATATTAGTAGATGTTGTATATGTTTTTCATCCGCGCTAGTCCAGTCCCCGCTCTGTCGTTAGTAAGCTAACCTAACGAGTGATGACGGGACCCAGTGGCGAATGCGGATGGCATATACGTACGTCAGTATATTTTCGTTCTTTGTGGTGTGATTAATTGATGGGACTGCATTGATTCGGATCAATGCAAGTTAAAAACAAACCTATTCTGATGTTGTTGGAACACTTTTTCAAAAAGCTGTTATTGCAAGGACGTTCACTTTTGTTTTGCATCGTGATATTCAGTTGGAATATCCTGCTCCTCAGTCGACGAGGCAAGGGCCGAGATCCCTTCACCGGGAGTGACCCCTTGGACAGAAGTTTGCATCAGGGCATTAACTTCACTATAGCCGATTACTTTTGCTTTGCATCGCGGTATTCATTTGGAATATCCTGCACCCCATTCTACGGGGAAAGAGCCGAGATCCCTTCACCGGGAGTGACCTCTTTAGTAAAGGTTTTCGTCACTATATTTTATAAAAAGCTATCCGTTCCTTCAACGATATCAAGTTCATTACGTTAAAGGTTTTCGCCAGAAACCATTCGTAGCCCTCCGTCATTTCAGTTAAATATTCGGTAGTATTCAAGCTATGTATTTTGACCTCACGCCAAGGCATAGTGATTGGTAGCTGCCGGGTATTTATCTGTTGCATAGATAGATGCGTTGGTTTGGGACAGTCGTACTACTATTTTGGCCTACGTCAAGGGTATGTACGGGTGGATTCAAATTAACCTGGATAATGACGGGTAGAACTTGACATGTGACTTATGATATTTTGACCTCACGCCAAGGTCATAAGAGCATGGGGCAGAAATCACATCGGGAGTTTCAAAAGAACTGAAACTTGCCAGATATGCGCATACCTTCTGGAGTGTGATACCGTGAGCGGATTCCGTCACGTTATCATGCGATGAGAGTTGGATCCCGATTCCCACTGATGAGTTGGTTTACTCCTCGGGTGACCCCGACTGATTCTTCTTTCAGGTTTGGAGAAGAATTTGAGGTACAGTGGGAGGTTTCCTGATTAGAAAAAGTGACAACCATTCTGATCTAGGTTAGAGTGCACGCTGAGTGTTTCTTTTCTCTCTCTCTTTGGCAGCGACCTTTGACCCGACCCTAGACTATGACTCAGTGACCAAGTTGACCGAACCTACTTAACACTGGCTTTTGGATTGTCAGAGTTGCGAACCTCATTGCCACTCCTACTTTTACCCTTTTCTCCAGGACACCCCGTATTACTACGAACGTCCACTTCCATTGGACAAAACCATCGTATGGTTATATACGAACTCGAAGGACTTCGAGGATGGTTTCTGGTTCTGGAGAAAACGGATAGGATTATTCAGTTGTCTTTTCTTTTCACCCTCTCTCAGGTTGCGAGTACTCCTTAGTTTAGGAGTAGTACACCTATTATGCTAATTGGATAGTCTTCTTCCAAACCATAGGCTGGTGCCGACCGGTAGGGAATGAAGAAAACCAGTTAGCCTAAACGGTGTACAGAAGGTATTGAGTTAAGACAAAGAAAGGGATTAGTAAGAGGGCAAAGTAAGTTGCGACTGCTTTTCACGACCAAACCAAGTATTTCTTCGCCAATCCTAAATCACCTTTGTATTTCTCCAGGACACTCCGTATCACTACGACGATCCCATTTTATTGGATAATCCATCGTATAGTTAGATACGAACTCGAAAGGAACTCGTTCCAGTTCGGGGATGGATCCTGGTTCAGGAGAAATAGGAATAAAGTACATTCAGGTGTCTTTTATCTTCACCTTCTCTCGCGTTGCGAGTGTTCCTAGGATTAGGACAGTACACCCTTTATGCTTTTTGGATAGTCTTCTTCCAAACCATAGGCTGGTGCCGAACGGTAGGGAAGGAAGAAAACCATTTGGCCTAAAGGGGTGTACAGAAGGTAATGACTAAAGACATATAAAGGGATTTGGAGAGGTGGCAAAGAATTATACGGTTATAGTTGTGAATCTGGATAATGGATGTGGCATTACTAGGAATACCAGGAAACCCCAACGAAACATTTCAATGTTTCAGGTTCACTGTGTACTGTTAAAAGAAAACTGATTTTCCGATTAGACACTTACTCCAGGGTATGTATTTACCAGGTATGATTCTCACATCTGTATGGTTTTACAGATGATGAGTGGGAGTAAGTTATTGGGAATTGGGTGATCATCCTCATTATATCGGGATTCGTTGTAATTGGTGATATTTGAGGATGCCACCTGGGTTGTTTGCCGGTCGGCAAATATTTGGTTTTGAATATCCGCTGTTGTGCACCAATTTCAAATTGATATATCTGTACGTCTATTTTTATAGAGTGAGATATACCTTTTGATATTATGTCGATGACATTTACCTATATCAGTGGATGGTTAGGTAAGGAGCATTAAACAGCGGTGTAATTCTTCTTAACCATAAGTACAGTTTTCAACCTACGACACACAGTGAAAGAGTTGTTAGACTCAGCGGACATATACAGAGTATTGTATGTTGTCCAGTGTCCATTAGGACAGAGGGGTTGGTCCTCATACTATATTCTGTTTACTTTTAACTTCTCTAGTTCTTAGACATGTGTTTCGTGGAAACACAGGGTCTAAATTTTGAGGAGTTATAGGTATTTGAATAAAGTAGAGAACCAGGTATAGCAAGTATCGGGATTCTTCAAAGTGATCGAAGATGTAGATACTTGTGTATGGTATTCAGTTGATAGTAATGATAAAGAGAAATTACTTCTCTTTCAGGTTGCTCATAATTGGAAGTATTCCTAAGTTGAGTAACGCTGATCGACCTCCTTCCATTTAGTTGACATGCACTGGAGATAGCTGCATGATTTGAATCTGGTTCAATTAAATCAGTGCCTCTGGTTCTATATTGGATGTAGAACAGTTCATATCTTAACGTTGTTAAGGTACGGGGAGTTGTCCGGCTTATGCTTAAAACCAGACACTGGACAACTCAAGGCACGTTTCTGTAATGGCTGTTTGTGGGTTGACCCAGGCTATGACGCGGGTTGACTTTCTACCATCTGGATGATCAATAGAAATATTGTTCAAGACTCGCCACAGTTTTATCAAAAATGGATTATTTCAAAAACAGCAGTGGGAGTATGGTAGAACTGGAAGTGATTCCAGAACCGCAAACGATTACTGAAGATTTGATAAGGAACCTAAAGATTCAATCTGATTTGACATTCCATTGGCCACTCCGCAGATAAGGTGGGTAACTTCAGGCACCCGAGAGGTACTTCGGTAGCCTCAAGGACGGTGACAGGGAAGTTCTTGTTTACCAACACTTGCCATTGTTGTTGTTCCAGGCTGCGAGACCCGGCAGGAGGATGAGTATAGCGTCGTTCTGAACTAGCTTCAGAAGTGTACGTGTATATGACTCTGCCAGAGGGTTGTCGTAGTCAGTGGGAGCAGCGGAAGCATTGGTGGACATCAGGCTTATGTCTATTTATAGACTAAAGCAGATATAGCGGAGATAGATCATCTATTTCTGATGCGACAGTCATAGGTTTGACGTCATCAGAATAGGGGATGGATCTGTTGAGAAGGTAGTAGGAAGTGATATTCCTATACTACGATCGGTTAGACTTTGGTCGTCACACAGTGGTTTCTCCACATAGGACTTGGATATATATCAGACAATCTGGTTACTAGATCTATGGTTTTAGATCTAGATTTGGGTGGTTTCCTAATCTGGGTACCTTGACAGCATTCTATGAGTATTTAGAATGGACGACTCCTGGCACGGTAGTGTACCTGCAGGTAATGGAGTCCCCCTCTCTAAAGGTGTCTTATAGACTAAAGTAGAGAGGGATGTGCATGATTGGCAGATCACTTGCTTAGACAATTGAGTCAATCATGAGATGTCAAGTACCACACCAGATGTTGTTCTTGCACTAGATGCAATAAGTTAATATTGATCCAATCCTGGAGAAACAGTCGGAGGCAGTTTTAGAACATAAGTGGCTGTTCTAGGGATATGATAACGAAAGCCCCATTCGGGAAACAGTTATCATTCCAGGCTTCCAAGGTGACCTGGACGACAAGGAGGTTGTCAGAGTTATAGTTTTTCCCTCTGACGAGGGGCAGTATTTTGGACGGGTGGTCCAAGGCAATACTGAGGGTGGCATGGCGCAGGATACTGATTAAGTTCAGTTGACGATACAGTCTAAGAAGTTTGGATTTCGAGTTCATTTATGAGCTAAGTCCCATCAGACATCCAGACATTCTAAGACAGGTATTGCTCATTTCGGGAGATGGCTTTCTCCGCGAACTTGAGATATAGAGAGACATAGAAAGAAACATCAAGGCGGATCCACTCACTGAGGCTATTCCTCGAACGCAATAGTTTCACAAACGAGTTTTGTGAGACTGACAAGTAGAGGAGTTGGATGTTCGGTATCACACGGGCTGTGAGTATGCGACATCGCAATAATTAGCCTTGAGTGCAAGTGGGAGATTGTTGGAGATAGTGCCCTCAGAGTCAATTATTGGATCACAGGCACGTGATTGCAATGATTGAGGGAGGACCTATCCCGGTAGGACAGTCTTACTCAAGATGATAGTATGCTATCTGGTTTACCTTTATCATCGTGTACTGCTTTAGGTGACCTGACATGTCGCTATTGCACGTTGATAGAGCCCCTAGGATTCTTGCTTGACTGCCAGCAGTATGAGGGCGATCATATAAGTGAGAGCTGGAGTCTATAAGCACATCCTTAAAAGGTCCCTAGTCGTGGGAGTTTCGAGACAGGGCATCGATACTCCAGAGTAGACTAGTGTATACAGTCGAGACCCCGACGAGGGGCGGTGGCCGGTCTCACAAGCCACTGGTGTCTGTTGGTTCACCTAAGATGTATACAGGTGCTCATTGGGTTATGAGTACACCGGACAGGACTCGCCGGGAACATGCTAGTTGGTCATATACCAGACGTCAGATGGCAGTTCCCTGGTGACATGTGTACAGGTTAGTTCATCGACCTGGGGATCGTCATTTGTCTCGTGTGAGTTCCCACTGTACTTTGATTACTACCCTACCACGGCTCAAAGGAGTCGTGCAAACAGGTTTTAGTTGGGTACAGTCCCGAGCCACATGGAGGCAGTGAGCGGATCTTCGGGGGTTCGTCTCTCCCGGTATTGGGGGTGAGGTCGCGCTGTGTCTAGGAGAGCCATTACACAAAGACCTTGGCCAAGGCAGGAGATTTACTGGTAGGTATTCCAGTAGTATCTCAGGGTGTTCTGGGCTACACTCCGACCCGACTTGTACCACTTTTGGGGGTCTGACTTTTTCCAACCCCCTAGGCCCGCCATGCGATGCTCATAGACGAACGGACCGGACTGTACGGATATTGTCACTGACAGGCTCAGTTGGGTGTCGGGGTGAGCTTCCTCATCGACGTCCCTTTTGGTCAATAGCTGGTGGCCCGTCACGTATTGGCTTATACCTCTGACGTGCTAGTGGTTAAATCCACAGCCATAGTATTGACGAGTCTTTAGAGTCCACCACACTTTCAGTTACTCAAGCTTTCGGGCGAAACGCTGTAGAGGCCGTATGGAGATATGGCAGGGTCCGATCAGATACGTGCGGTATTGCACGGATCAGGATCGGACGGTTTGTACTAGTGGCCGTATAGTTATATGGCAGCGTTCGATCAGATACGTGCGGTATTGCACGGATCAGGATCGAACGGATTTTACTAGCCGGCTTTGGTCTAAGCCGATCCTAGAATAGTACAGTGTAGATTTTGTCTCACTGCATTTGTATCCGGACGGAATACAAATGCGGGTGTGTATGCACAGTGTGGGGTTTTCCTGTAATTTATTACGGGACCAGTTTTCTAGAGTTGCCATTTTGCATTCCGTTCCGGCCGGTTTTTCTTTGTTCTTTCCCGGCCGGACTTTTCTGATGGAGGGGGTAATTTGCAGTTTTGCAAATTACATTTGTGGAGGGTTTATTTGTAAGATGAGAGCATCTTTTTTATTCCATTCTTTTCCTTCATCATTTCATGCTTTATTGTGAAAAGATTGGATTTGAGGTTGATGTAAGTTTGATGATGATTATGTCTTGATGTGGTCACCACTTGCTTTACCCTACACTCACCTTCCTTCATGCTTCATATTACCTCCTCCACCATTCTCATTTGGATGAGAAGTTTTTCATTAGAAAAGAGAGAAGAAGAAAAGAAAAGAGAGAAGAAGAAAAGAAAAAGAGAGAAAGAAAAAGATGAGAGCTTCACCATGAGAGTTTCATTCTTGATCTTCTTTCCATGCTAGAAAAATGCAAGCACCATTTTTCTAGTCTTGGTTCCTCCATCATCTTCAATGGCAACCAACCCCAATGTGAGACATACATTCTACATTACATTCCCTACAGTATATCTTGAGCATGTCGAGTAGCCGGCTTCATGCGCGAGTTGCCTCGGTATTGAGGTGGGAGCCCGTAAAAGTACCCGGCTTCGTGGTGCCCTTTCCGACGAGGAGGAGACGGACGGAGATCCCGCGAGGAGATCGGAGTGGAGATGAAGACCGGAGGACTTGTATCGTATGGTATACTTCTCTACCCCCTCTCTAGATAGCTTAGACTAGTTTAATGGCACGATCCGGGGTTTAGTGCGCGGTGGTGCCGGTTTGCAAAGTCCGCAAAATTTTAAGTTTACCACCGTTTCCACGCTTGGCCGTCGGGTTGACGGCCGGGGCGCCGCCGTGCACTTACACAAGCATCCAATATAATATACATCATCTGTACAATACTGGCCTCTAGGGCATACATACAACTAACAATCTCCCACTTGCACTAGGGCCAGGTGCTATAGTATCGCATACCGAGCATCCCGAAGAGTTTCTCAAACTGTATCTGGGGAATGGCCTTCCTGAGTTGATCCGCAGTGTTGTTCTTCGTGTCAACCCTCCTGACCTCGATCTCCCGGCGATCAACTATCTCCCGGATCAGTAGACACCGCCTCAGAATATACCTGGATCGCTGATGGGACCTGGGTTCCTTGGCCAAAGCCACCGCTCCATTGTTATCGCAATACAAAGGTATTGGATGCTCAATGGATGGAACCACTCCAAGTTCAGTGATGAACTTCTTGATCCAGACAGCCTCTTTGGCAACATCATTGGCAGTGATGTATTCAGCCTCCATCGTCGAGTCTGCCACGGTTTCCTGCTTGGAACTCTTCCAGCTAACCGCCCCTCCGTAAAGGGTAAAGACAAATCCTGACTGCCACTTATAGTCGTCCTTATCACTCTGGAAGCTCGAATCGGCAAAAGACTCCACTTGGAGTTCTCCGTTACCATACACCAAGAGCATCTCTTTAGTCCTTCGTAAGTACTTGAGAATGCTCTTCACAGCTGTTCAGTGACTCTCTCTAGGATCAGCTTGTTACCTACTCACTACACTTAGTGAGCATGCTACATCGGGTCTGGTACATAGCATCTCATACATGATAGAGCCTACAGCCGAAGCATAGGGTATCCCTTGCATGTGAGCTCTCTCCAAATCAGTCTTGGGAGACATCTCTTTGGAGAGAGTGAGCCCTGAGATCGTGGGTAAAAACCCACGTTTGGACTCTTCCATACTAAACCTCTTTAGTATGGTGTCAATGTACCAAGATTGGGACAATCCCAATATCCTTTTAGATCTATCTCTATAGATCATAATTCCCAATATGCAGGAGGCATCACCAAGATCTTTCATTGAGAATCTTTGTGATAAGAAGAGCTTCACCGATTGCAGCATAGGAATGTCATTTCCTATCAAGAGTATGTCGTCCACATACAATACGAGGAAGACAACCTTACTCTCTGCCACCTTCTTGTAGATACAAGGTTCATCTACGTTTTTGACGAAATCAAACTCTTTGATAACGACGTCAAAGCAGATGTTCCAACTCCGCGATGCTTGCTTTAATCCATAAATGGATTTAAGCAGCTTGCACACCTTCCCGCTTCTCCCACTATTTACGAAGCCCTCTGGCTGAGTCATGTACACGCACTCTTCTAAATCACCGTTTAGAAAGGCGGTCTTAACATCCATTTGCCAGATTTCGTAGTCATGATATGCAGCGATGGCAAGCATGATCCGGATGGATTTAAGCATAGCCACTGGAGAAGAGGTTTCGTCATAGTCCACACCTGGTCTTTGACGAAAACCCTTTGCAACAAGTCTAGCTTTGAAAGTCTCCACTTTCCCATCTACACCAAGTTTTTTCTTGAAGATCCACTTGCTCCCAATGGGTTTTACCCCTTCAGGAGCAACTTCCAAAGTCCACACTTTGTTGGTGTACATGGATTCCATCTCGGACCGCATTGTATCCAGCCATTTCACTGAGTCCCCACTCGTGATGGCCTGCTCGAAGTTAGTTGGGTCATCATCAACCATGATGCAATCCTCGCTCCCACCATCCATGAGAAAACCGTAGTATCTCTCAGGTGGGTGAGGAACCCTACTAGATCGGCGGAGTGGCTGGGGTTCATCGGGAACTACTGAATCCTCTGGTTCCACCAGATCTTCTGTTGCAGCTTTTGTAGCGGGAACCTTTTCCAGTTCTACCTCATGACCACTAATCTCATTTGCAAGAAATTCCTTTTCTAAAAAGGTGGCATGCCGAGAAACAAACACCCTTTATTCCTCAGTGTGGTAGAAGATATACCCTTGAGAATTCTTGGGATATCCTACAAATTTTCATAAAACAGACCGTGCCTCGAGTTTGTCCGGATTTTGTCGTTTGACATAGGCTGGATAACCCCATATCTTTACATAGTTAAGACATGGTCTCTTCCCTTTCCATATCTCATATGGAGTGGTAGGCACAGATTTGGTGGGGGCCATATTCAATAGATGTATGGCTGTTTCTAGCGGACACCCCTAGAAGGAAATAGGTAACTCAGCTGTGCTCATCATAGAGCGCACCATATCTAATAGAGTGCGGTTCCTCCGTTCAGATACACCGTTGTGCTGTGGTGTATATGGAGGAGTCAGCTGAGAGAGAATCCCATTATCTTTTAGGAAGTCCAGGAATTCATTGCTCAAGTATTCACCTCCTCGATCAGATCGTAGGATTTTAATACTTTTTTCGGTTTGGTTCTCGACTTCTTGTTTATATTCTCTAAATTTCTCAAAAGCTTCAGACTTATGTCTTATCAAGAACACATGTCCGTATCTTGAGAGATCGTCAGTGAATGTAATGAAGTACGAAGAACCATCCCTGGCATGTGTAGACATGGGACCGCATACATCACTATGTATCAGTCCCAAGAGTTCGGTAACTCTTTCTCCGTGTCCCGTAAACGGAGTTTTGGTCATCTTGCCTTTGAGACATGACTGGCAAGTGTCATAAGATGAAAATTCGAACGGTTTCAAATATCTATCTTTATGCAACTTAGCTAGTCATGTCGCATTGATGTGACCCTGTCTACAATGCCATAAATTCGTTCAGTTCTGAACTCTTCCTCTTGTGTGTGTTTGTTATGCTCAGAACTGTTTATTGATTTAGAACATAAATGCCATTACACAACGTGCCTGATCCAACCAACTTTTGGTTTAGGAAAATGTTCATAACATTATCCTGTAATACAAAATTATATCCCTCTTTACTTAACAAAGAAACCGATATAATGTTGCATATTATGTTCGGCTTGAAATAGCATTTGTTCAGAATCAATGTATTACCAGTTGGCAATATAAGGTGATATTCCCCGACGGTTTTAGCTACAACAATTGCACCATTTCCAACCCTTATGTGTTTATCACCTTCTCCAAGTTCGCTACCTTTCCTAAGCCCATCTAACTGATTACATATATGGGATCCTGACCCGGTATCTAATACCCAGGACGTAGAGCAAATGGAGAAACAGTTCTCTGTAACGAACACACCCGAAGAAAATGCATCAACATGTACTTTCTTCATTCGGGTGGCATGAGAATCCTGGTATTCCCCTATATCCTGTTTAGTCTTATAACTCTTATAAGAAAGAACGGAACCAACGTTCCCCAGCACAGTATAACATGCAGGTTCGGTCAATACATCCATATTATTATCTTTATTAAGGCATGATATGGTCGCTACCTGGAGAGAGAGATAAGAAAACACTTTAGCATATGCTCTTGCAAGATCAGATTGGTTATTATCTTATCTAATCAGGATGGCTCCCACTGGTTTTATCAAATCTTCCTTCAAACTCTAAAAGGAAAGACTAGCCGGGATTAATTACACCCTACAACTTCGCCAATCTTTCAACCAGGCCAGTGTCGGTACTTTGAGGGAGGTTCCCGTGCTTTCGCACGGACCTAATTAAAGTAAACCTCATTTTCCCAGAGGCGTAACCCCATTGACACCTTTCTAGACACCTACTTGATCGGCTAATTGTCCTGTGTACAACTCTCCCGGGAGTAACAATTACTCGCAGTGGGTATCGGGATCCAACTATCTCATAGAAGGTATGCAATCTCATTGCAAATCTCAACACTTGAAATTCCCGATAATATTTTGCCCCTAACGTGCTATGACCTTGACGAAAGCCAACAAACCAAAGCCCGCTAGTCAAGTTCAACCCGTACATTTCTTGATTGAATTAAACCCATCCGCACGACCCTTGACGAAAGCCAACAAAGCCGTACGACTACCCTAATCCAATCGCATCATATGCAGCAGATAAGCAGTATATAGCTACCGCACACTACACCTTGACGAAAGCCAACAAATGCAGCACGAATACTATATAGAACTTATCTGAAATGACGGAGGGCTACGACAGGTTTTTCTGAAAACCTATTGCGTAATGAACTTGATATCGTCGTAGAATCATATGTATTTAAAAATGGAGTGATTTTGAGGCTTTTATTAGTTTTGCTAAAGAGGTCACTCCCGGTGAAGGGATCTCGGCTCTTTCCTTATGGAATAAGGTGCAGGATATATCATATACATCACTATGCAAAGCAAAACTCCAAAAGCAGTCAAAAGTCAAACCGAGTGCTGTAGCATCTGCCAGTTTTGCTAAAGAGGTCACTCCCGGTGAAAGGATCTCGGCTCTTTCTTCATCGAATAAGGTGCAGGATATATCATATATATCACTATGCAAAGCAAAACTGTAGCTACCCTTTTTATTGAAATTTGATTCTACAACATCTTTTTAGGTTTCTTTTCTTTCATTAATCACATTAATGAAGTCCTATCATTTAACTGTAAGTCCATGCTACCTCTCCCGGTACTTTCGGGCATGCTGAATTTGATAAATAACGATTTTCTTAGAGGTGGTAACATGGACTTAAAACCCGGATCTTTGTTAAACATCTAACTAACAACCTAACTACGAGTTGCTAACTACTCGGTTAGGGGGTTATACCTTTCTTTTTCTCGAACTCCTTCGTCTTCAAGCTTCGATGGTCGTCCGAATCGGCTTCTCCCCGTCGTCTCCTTGCGCCGAAGATAGATCCACCTGAAAGCTTCAACCTTTGGCTCCTTCTTCGAACTTTGAAGAAACTAGTTCACTCGGTTTGCTAAACCTTGTGAACTAGAGTGAGTAGAGAAGAGTTTGTATGGGATTCTATCTATGGTTCTTGGTTCTCAACTCATGAGACAAGTGAACCATGGAGTCAAGAGAGGGAGAGCAAGAGGAGAAGATGAGAGCTCAAGAACAAGAGAGAGAATGAGCATGAAAGAATGAGAGAAGACTTTTCTCATTTGGCTCTCATAATCCAAAAGCATCATAACACATCATATCAATCAAGTATTATGTGATGGTTTAAGCAACCATAGCCATATCATTTCATGCACTCATTTTGCACAAAAGAGCAAGCAAGCAAAAGTCTTTGCCATGAAATGATAGCTATAGTTATCATGATGGTCAACTAGTCAAGCCTAGTCAACCGGTCAACAAAGTCAACAAGTCAACAAAAGTCAACAAGTCAACAACTCAACAACCATGTCACCATAATACCTAATTAATATAATTGTTAATCAAATATCATATTCTCATTAGGGTTGAGCAAAAAGTCAATAGTCAACTGTCAACGGTCAACAACCCTAATGAGAATCCTCCGCCTCTGTCTCTCCGTCAACTGTGCATACACACCCGCATCCGCGTTCCAAGGAACACGAATACAAACTGGATAAATCCAATCCCAATACATACACTAGGATCTGGCTTAAACCAAGGCCCGCTAGTGTCTACTGTCCGGACACTGTACGTGCACAAGTGCACGGATGTGACCGAACCCTGTCGCAAAGCCATGCGACCTGCCGCAAAACCATGCGACCTCTACTCTTTTGCCTAAAGGCGAATAGCTTTCTATGTGGGACTCTAAAGACTCGACACTACGCTGGCAGTAGGTTTAACCACAGACCGTAAGCGGCACTAGCTGTGCGTAACGGTCCCCAGGTAGAAGCCGACAAGAAGACTGACGAGGTGAAACCCATCTGAACTCCTACTGAGCCTGAATATGACAATCTTTGTACAGTCCTGTCTGTTCGTCTGATACATCGCATGGCGGGCCTAGGGGGCGGTAAACGTCAGTCCCCCAATAGCGGTACAAGTCGTGTCGGAGTGAAGCCCAAAACACCCTGAGATAACATTGGAAGCCTACCAGTATATCTCGTTTGCCCTGGCCAGGGACTACTCGTGTAATGGCTCTCCTAGACACAGCACGATGTCAACCCCCAATACCGGGAGAGACGAATCCTGTCTAACCGTCACTGCCTCCAAGTGCTTCGGGATTGCACCCAACTACCACCTGTTTGCACGACCCCTTTGAGCCGTGGTAGGGTAGTAATCAAAGTACAGTGGGAACACACTCGAGGCGAAGTGACAGTGTCAAGTCAGCGGACTAAGCTGTACTCATGTCACCTGGGAACTGATAACCGACGATAGGTATAATACCAACTAGTCAGTTCCCGACGAGTCCTGTCCAGTGTAATCGTAACCCAACGAGCACCCGCATACTATCTCAAGTACGACATACCGACGGCTGTGGGACAGACCGTCTCCCACACTGGGATGAGAAGCGCATGCGCTAGTCTACTCCGGAGTATCGATGCCCTGTCTCGATAGTCCTGCTACCAGGGACCTGCATAAGGATGTGCTTATAGATTACCCAGCCCCACTAGTGTGACTGCCATCACAACGCTGGTAATCAAGCAAAGATCTTAAGGGCTCCACTAATGTGTATAGGCGATATACTAAAATAAACACATGTACACATTGAAGTAGAAACAAAACAAGTAGCATACTACTATTTTGAGCAAGATTGTTTATACAAGGTGAATATCCCAAACTTCCATTAAGTAATATACAAACTAGTATGATACAGTAATGGCCTCTAGGGCATATACACTAACAATCTCCCACTTGCACTAAGGCCATGTACTGGCGTATCGAAGACCTATCATCTCGATCAGCCGCTCGTACTGAGTCTAGGGCAAGGCCTTGGTGAATGGATCTGCAGTGTTATCTTCTGAAGCGACTCTCCGAACCTCGATCTCCTGGCGATCCACGATCTCCCTGATTAGGTGATAACGCCTCAAGATGTGTCTGGATCTCTGATGGGACCTGGGTTCCTTCGCTAAAGCTATAGCCCCGTTGTTGTCGCAATACAGAGGTATTGGATCAACAATGGACGGAACCACCTGAAGCTCTTTCAAGAACTTCCTTATCCAGACAGCTTCTTTTGCGGCATCAGATGCAGCGATGTATTCCGCTTCCATCGTCGAGTCTGCAATGGTTTCCTGTTTGGAACTCTTCCAACACACCGCCCCTCCAATGAGGGTAAAAACAAAACCCGATATGGACTTGGAATCATCCTTGTCACTCTGGAAGCTGGAGTCAGCAAAGGCCTCGATCTGGAGGTCTTTTCCGCCATACACCAAGAACATCTCCTTAGTCCTTCTCAGGTACTTGAGAATGTTCTTTACCGCTATCCAGTGTTTCTCCCCTGGGTCTGACTGATACCGGCTTACCACACTGAGTGCATAAGCTACATCCGGTCTGGTACACAACATCGCATACATTATAGAGCCTACCGCAGAAGCGTAGGGTATAATAGACATGCGATCCCTCTCCAAATCAGTCTTGGGAGACATCTCTTTAGAGAGGGTGATCCCGTGACAAGCCGGCAGGTTACCGCGCTTGGAATCTTCCATACTGAATCTTTTCAGTATGGTGTCGATGTACCTGGACTGTGAAAGTCTTAATATCCTCTTGGATCTATCACGATGGATCCGGATCCCCAGGATGTATGAGGCATCACCCAGGTCTTTCATGGAGAACCTGTGTGACAAGAACCCCTTGACAGATTGTAGCATAGGAATGTCATTTCCTATTAAGAGAATGTCATCCACGTATAAAACGGGGAATACTACAGTTCTCGCTACAAATCTACTATAGATGCATGGTTCATCTGGATTTTTGATAAAGCCAAATTCCTTGACCGTCTCATCAAAACAGATGTTCCAACTCCGCGATGCCTGCTTTTAATCCGTAAATGGACTTAAGCAACTTGCACAACTTTCCGCTGCTCCCACTCTGAATGAAACCCTCTGGCTGGTCCATATAGACACACTCCTCTAAATTTCCATTTAGAAAAGCTGTCTTTACGTCCATCTGCCAAATCTCATAATCGTGGAAGGCAGCAATGGCAAGAAGGATCCGAATGGATTTCAGCATAGCTACTGGAGAAAAGGTCTCGTCATAGTCCAAACCAGGTCTTTGACGAAAACCCTTTGCAACCAGTCTAGCTTTATAGGTCTCAACCTGTCCATCTACACCAATCTTCCTTTAGAAGATCCACTTGCATCCTACGGGTTTTACCCCGTCTGGAGCAACGTCCAACGTCCATACTTTGTTGGTGTACATGGACTCCATTTTGGTCCGTATTGCATCCAGCCATTTTACCGAGTTGACGCTCTGAACGGCTTGGTGGAAGCTAGTAAGCTCATCATAATCTATGATGCAATCCTCTCTATCCCCGTCTATGAGAAAACTGTAGTATCTCTCGGGCGGATGAGACTGCCTATTACTCCTGCGGAGCGGCGTAGGAATGTCCTGTTCTCTTGAACCCTTTGGTTCCACTAAGCTTTCAGTAATAGCTCGTGGTTCTGGAATTTCTTCCAGTTCTACTGTGCTCCCACTTATCTGGGTTTCCAAAAACTCAGTTTCCAAGAAGTAGGCATGACGAGAAATAAGAACTTTTTGTTCCTCTTCGCAGTAGAAGAAATATCCCTTGGAGTTCTTTGGATATCCCACGAACTTACACTGTACTGAGCGTGCCTCGAGCTTGTCCGCATGCTGCTTTTTAACAAAAGCTGGACATCCCCATGTCTTAATGTGCTTAAGATAGGGTCTCTTCCCATACCACATCTCATATGGTGTAGTAGGCACAGTCTTAGTCGGAACTCGGTTCAAAAGGTATGCAGCTGATTCTAGCGCATATCCCCAGAATGATCGCGGTAACTCAGCGTTACTCATCATGGACCGTACCATATCCAATAGGGTTCGGTTCCGTCTCTCCGATACACCGTTATGTTGCGGAGTGTATGGAGGAGTAAGCTGAGAGAGAATTCCGTTCTCTTTTAAATAGTCCAGGAACTCGGCACTCAAGTATTCTCCACCTCGATCCGATCTTAGAATCTTAATACTTTTGCCGGTTTGTTTTTCTACTTCATTCTTAAATTCTTGGAACTTTCCAAAGGCTTCGGACTTATGTTTCATTAAGAAGACATAACGTACCTTGAAAAGTCATCCGTAAAAGTAATGAAGTAAGAATAACCACTTCGCGCATGTGTAGACATTGGACCGCACACGTCGCTGTGTACGAGTCCCAAGAGCTCGCTCGCTCTTACTCCGTGTCCAGTGAACGGAGTCTTTGTCATCTTTCCTTTGAGACAGGATTGACAAGTGGCATAAGATTGATATTCGAACGGATTCAAATATCCTTCTGTATGTAACTTCGTCAACCTTCTCTCATTGATGTGACCCAGTCTACAATGCCATAAGAAAGTCTGATTAATTTCCGGAGACTTTCTTTTGTGTGTATTCTGGACATCGAAAATCTGTGGTAGGTTTAATACGTATATACCATTGCTCATTTTACCTGACCCAATCAAAACTTGATTAAGGTGAATGTTTACAACATTACTTACAAACGCAAATTCATAACCTTCTTTAGAAACTAAAGATACAGAAATGATATTACATGTTGCGTTGGGTACAAAAAAGCAATTACGCAAAACCAAAACATGTCCATCTGACATTCCCAGGTGATAGTCCCCCACGGCTTTAACATCCATGCTAGCTCCGTTCGCAACTCTGAGGGTCATGTTACCTGCTTTCAAAACACTACGGTTTCTCAACGCCTGCAAAGAATTACAGATATGAGATCCTGATCCGGTATCCAATACCCAGGAAGTAGAGTTTATTGAAAGACAGTTTTCAATAACATACACACCTGAAGCTGAAGCTGCAACCTGCTTCAATTCCTGTGTCCTGGCTTTCCAAGCCCTGCAATCATTCTTCCAGTGACCTTTCTTATGACAATAGAAGCATTCTTCCTTATCCACAAGCTTCCCCGCTATCTTTGTTGCTTTAGCTTTTCCCTTCGGATCCACTTTACTAACACTGCCTCTTGGTTTGGCGGAGGCTTTCTTCTTCTTTCCCTTGGCTTTCGCCTTGGACCTAGAAGAAGATGATCCTCCTACAAACAAAGTGGATGTTTCCCTACCTTTCTGTAGGGTGCCCTCTGCGCTCCTCAGCATGTTGAGGAGCTCTGAAAGTTCAACTTCTTTTTCTTGTAAGTTGAAGTTCAGTATGAACTGGGCGTAAGTGGAAGGAAGGGACTGGAGAATCAAGTCCGTATAGAGCTCGTTCTCTAACGTGGTTCCAAGTTCCGCGAGCTCCTCAATGAAGCCAATCATCTTAAGCACGTGTTCTGCTACCGATGATCCGATGGCCAACCTTGCCGAAAATAACTTTTTCGACACTTCGTATCTTGCGATACGAGATTGCTCTCCATACAGTTCTTTTGTATGGAGAAATATGGATTCAAGGTCCATATTCTCGTGCCTCCTCTGATGTTCGTTGTCCATCGAGGCAAGTACGAGGCACTTGGCCTTCGCGCTATCAATCTCCCAAGTCTTACTGATTTCCTTATCCGCGACGCTGGAGGTGGGACTTGGGACAGGGGGAGCTTTGGTGGTAAGAAGATACCCCAGCTTGTCGTAAGTGATTGCCATTTTGACATTCCTGAGCCAATCTTTGTAGTTTGGCCCTGTCAGTATGTTTTTATCTAGAAGTAACTTAAGTCCAGTCATTTCGATTGGTCGCTGCAATTAGGAGAGAGAAGAAGAAACACTGAGCATGATGCTCTTGCAAGTTTATAGTGGTTTTTAGTTTGTCTAAGCAGGATGGCTCCCACTGTTTCTCGAATCCCTCCTCAAACCAAAAAGGAAGAATTAGTCAGGATCAATCTCACCGTACAATACTTGCTTAACCGTTCGGCCAGGCTGGTGTCGGTACTTCAAGGGAGGTTTTCCAAACCTTTCGCGAAGTTCTTTAATTTAAGAACCTCTTTTCCCTGGGAGCGTAGCCCCGCTAACACCTTTCTAGACACCTACTTGGTTTATAGTATTGATCGTTAAGTGAGAAATTTCCCGAGGAGTAGCATATACTCACAGTAGGATCGAGATCCAAATATCATCGCGTGACGAAACTGAAGGAATCCTACCAGAATCATCACACTCTAAATGGTATGCAACACTAGCAAGTTTCAGTTCTTTTGAAACTCCCGATGTGGATTTTTGCCCCATGCTCTTATGACCTTGACTTTGGCCAACAAATCATAAGTCACATGTCAAGTTCTACCCGTCGTTCTCCAGGTTAATTTGAATCCACCCGCACCTACCCTTGACTTTGGCCAACAAGGCAGTACGACTGTTCCAAACCAACGCATCTATCTATGCTGCACATGAATACCCAATAGCTACCAATCACTATGCCTTGACTTTGGCCAACAAACACAGCTTGAATACTATTGACTATTCATGTGAAACGACGGAGGGCTACGAATGGTTTTGGCGAAACCGTGAACGTAGTGAACTTGATTTAGTCGATGGAACGAGATAGCTTTTAAATGGAGTGGCTCAAACTCCGCATTTTAAAAGTTTGTTTTGAAAAGAACCGAGTGGTTTTTCGAAAGTGTTCCAACTACTTTTACATGGTTTATTTTCTTGCATTAGTTCTTTTAATGCGTGATATTCTTGCATTAGTTCTTTTAATGCGTCCCATCATTTAAACCTACCATTGCAGAAAACAACCAAAATATGACGTACGCTTATTCCATTCGCATTCGCCACGGGGCCCCGTCATTACCCGTTAGGTTACTTAACTAACGACAGAGCGGGGGCTGGGCTAGCGTGGCTGTAAAACATAAGCAACGCCTAAATAATATCATATATAGATATATTGCAATGATAGGCATTTCAGATCACAGATGAACACATTGGATATACTAGGAACCTGCAATTCGTACAAGCCTGTAACGAAAAGCAGATTACACGGTCGCGGTGAATAGCCAAAACCCCACCCAAGACCCCTACGGGTGCGGCAAACTACCCGCCAAGTACCCGAAGCGAAGCAACCTCCCTCATCCCCGTGAGTAGGCCACTCGGCACTTCGGCATACCCGGTAGTTTGTGCACCCCCTCCATGGGTCTATCCTAGGAGCAAAAACAGTAAAAAGAAATTATGCAATGACGGCATACCCGGTTGTGCGGCCATACAAATAATTATTACATCAATTTACAAATTTACAAGAATTGAAAGAAAGAAAACTCTCGTCTCACAACACTCGGCTATTCACCCGCGACAATCCAATGAATTCATATACACATTCCAGCAACATTACAGATCACAGATTTGTATAACCCCCACTAATCGACATATAGCAATTAGTAGACGTTCAATACAAATATCACATTACAGAAAAACCCGTCAGCTAAAGTCTTTTAGAAGTTCGATCAAAAATACGGATTTTTAGGCCCCAAACATAAAATTTTCGTTCTGGAAAATCTGGGCTAAAAAGACATATTCCAAAAATCCCAAAACAACCCCAGAAATACACTGCACCAACTTTGGACCCCGACCGAGTCAACTCGGCCGCGGAACCGCGGCGGGAGCGTGCTCCCGCCGCGTTTCCGCGGCGCTTTGAATCGTTCGTGGGACCAAATTTGGTGGTTATTCAAACAAAAGCCTGAGCCGATTTTTGAGATGAAAATTATCAACTTTTGAACAGAAAAAAAATCGGCAGAAACTAGACATTCTCGGGTTCGTTTTGCGACTTTTCTTTGATCGATCTTTTAGCTACTTTGCTAACATGTTAGATAGAGTTTAACTAGGCTCTGATACCACTGTAAGTCCATGCTACCTCTCCCGGTACTTTCGGGCATGCGGAATTTGATAAAAAACGATTTTCTTAGAGGTGGTAACATGGACTTAAAACCCGGATCTTTGTTAAACATCTAACTAACAACCTAACTACGAATTGCTAACTACTCGGTTAGGGGGTTATACCTTTCTTTTTTTCGAACTCCTTCGTCTTCAAGCTTCGATGGTCGTCCGAATCGGCTTCTCCCCGTCGTCTCCTTGCACCGAAGATAGATCCACCTGAAAGCTTCAACCTTTGGCTCCTTCTTCGAACTTTGAAGAAACTAGTTCACTCGGTTTGCCAAACCTTGTGAACTAGAGTGAGTAGAGAAGAGTTTGTATGGGATTCTATCTATGGTTCTTTGTTCTCAACTCATGAGACAAGTGAACCATGGAGTCAAGAGAGGGAGAGCAAGAGGAGGAGCTGAGAGCTCAAGAACAAGAGAGAGAATGAGCATGAAAGAATGAGAGAAGACTTTTCTCATTTGGCTCTCATAATCCAAAAGCATCATAACACATCATATCAATCAAGTATTATGTGATGGATTAAGCAACCATAGCATTATCATTTCATGCGCTCATTTTGCATAAAAGAGCAAGCAAGCAAAAGTCCTTGCCATGAAATGATAGCTATAGTTATCATGATGGTCAACTAGTCAAGCCTAGTCAACCGGTCAACAAAGTCAACAAGTCAACAAGTCAACAAAAGTCAACAAGTCAACAACTCAACAACCATGTCACCATAATACCTAATTAATATAATTGTTAATCACATATCATATTCTCATTAGGGTTTAGCAAAAAGTCAATAGTCAACTGTCAACGGTCAATAACCCTAATGAGAATCCTCCGCCTCTGTCTCTCCGTCAACTGTGCATACACACCCGCATCCGCGTTCCGAGGAACACGAATACAAACTGGATAAATCCAATCCCAATACATACACTAAGATCTGGCTTAAACCAAAGCCCGCTAGTGTCTACTGTCCGGACACTGTACGTGCACAAGTGCACGGATGTGACCGAACCCTGTCGCAAAACCATGCGACCTGCCGCAAAACCATGCGACCTCTACTCTTTTGCCTAAAGGCGAATAGCTTTCTATGTGGGACTCTAAAGACTCGACACTACGCTTGCAGTGGGTTTAACCATAGACCGCAAGCGGCACTAGCTGTGCGTAACGGTCCCCAGGTAGAAGCCGATAAGAAGACTGACGAGGTGAAACCCATCTGAACTCCTACTGAGCCTGAATGTGACAATCTCTGTACAGTCCGGTCTGTTCGTCTGATACATCGCATGGCGGGCCTAGGGGGCGGTAAACGTCAGTCCCCCAATAGCGGTACAAGTCGTGTCGGAGTGAAGCCCAAAACACCCTGAGATAACACTGGAAGCCTACCAGTATATCTCGTTTGCCCTGGCCAGGGACTACTCGTGTAATGGCTCTCCTAGACACAGCGCGATGTCAACCCCCAATACCGGGAGAGACGAATCCTGTCTAACCGTCACTGCCTCCAAGTGCTTCGGGACTGCACCCAACTACCACCTGTTTGCACGACCCCTTTGAGCCGTGGTAGGGTAGTAATCAAAGTACAGTGGGAACACACTCGAGGCGAAGTGACAGTGTCAAGTCAGCGGACTAAGCTGTACTCATGTCACCTGGGAACTGATAACCGACGATAGGTATAATACCAACTAGTCAGTTCCCGACGAGTCCTGTCCAGTGTAATCGTAACCCAACGAGCACCCGCATACTATCTCAAGTACGACGTACCGACGGCTGTGGGACAGACCGTCTCCCACACTGGGATGAGAAGCGCATGCGCTAGTCTACTCCGGAGTATCGATGCCCTGTCTCGATAGTCCTGCGACCAGGGACCTGCATAAGGATGTGCTTATAGATTACCCAGCCCCACTAGAGTGACTGCCATCACAACGCTGGTAATCAAGCAAAGATCCTAAGGGCTCCACTAATGTGTATAGGCGATATACTAAAATAAACACATGTACACATTGAAGTAGAAACAAACCAAGTAGCATACTACTATTTTGAGCAAGATTGTTTATACAAGGTGAATATCCCAAGCTTCCATTAAGTAATATACAAACTAGTATGATACAGTAATGGCCTCTTGGGCATATACACTAACATTAAGTCACCTAAACATCACAGATAAATTCGACGTACACTTATGCCATCCGCATTCGTCTCGATGTCCCCTCGTGCACCGTTAGGTTAGGTAACTAACGGCAGAGCAGGGCAGGGCTAGCGCGGGTGTAAAACATAAGTAACGCCTATATAATATATCATATATACTATATACAGTATTTATCACAGAACATCTAATAATCACATCACAGATATCGCAGCAGAAGAAACATATGAAACATTGGATATACTAGGACGTCCGTGTTTTATTTTGAGCCTCTATAAAACACGGATTCCACTGTCGCGATGAATAGCCAAACCCATACCCCTAGACCCCTACGAGAGCGGAAAGCAACCCTACCAATTCTAGAGTTAGGAGACCCGGACTCGACTCCTCGAGTTGGTCTCCCACTGGACTCTAGAACCAGGTTACTTGTGCTCCCCTCCTAGGGTCTATCCTAGTGCGGAAAAGTAAATAATATACAAAATGTGACATCAACCTCAATCCGGAAGTGCCCCAAATATAAAAGAATATTACATTACTTTTGAATTTACATGAATGAAAATAAAAACTCTCATCTCACAAAAACCCCGGCTATTCAAAACGCGACGATCCAATATAACATTTCCAGCAACACAGAGCATCACATGTCATCAACGTAAGTAAATATGCGCATCCCAATTGTCTTTGACATATAGCAACGAAACCGGCGATATCACATATTACACTTACGGTCACAGAAAAGAAAGTGTAAAAATACAACATTTGGAATCCACAATCTCTTTAGACATCGTAAATCCGAAATATCACATATTTCGCATTTCATGCCTAACTGTATGAATTCCACATATTGCATCACATTCCAGATAAATAGACAGTATTAAACTTTCCGATCGAATAATCAAATACCCAAGATTTCCAAAAATAGCTCAACACTTGTGCGGAGTTCAAAAATTCCAGAATACGTTAGAGTAGCAACGGTCCAGCCGTAGAAGGGTCAAGCCAACGCCTCACATGTGGCACGCCGTACTGCCCCAAACCCTAAGGTTCAAAGGGCAGTTCAAGACGGTCACATAATCGAGTGAAGGTTTGTTGTCTTCTAGAGGGTCCGTCACATCACATGCACGTTTTTCCGAAAGATTTAAAAACCCGATAAAAATTCAACATTTGAATGTTTTTCGTGCCGGGAAAAAATTGAGTTAATGATATCCGTTCGAACATTTTAATACTTTCTAAATTATCCGGAATAACAAAACAAAACTAAATTCTCCGATCGAATCAACGATTACAAAATGAACCCCTGAATACTCAACAGTTGAGTCAAATTAAAAATACCCAGAAATTAACAATCACAGAACCTAGAATTACTGTGCAAACAGAAGATCCAACGGTCACAATACTGCCGCGGTTCCGCGGCACAAGCAGGGATTTGCCGCGGAACCACGGTCAACTGTTCGATTCACGTCCTCGTTTTGCACAATAATTCTTATAAAACCTTGATGATTTTTTTTAGATATTTTTAATTCAAAAAAATCCCAGATTTTGAAAATTGTCCAGAGAAGGGGTCGTTTTGTCGATTCGGGTTCGTTCGGAGTTTTAACTTCGTTAACGCATCGTCTAATGCTCTAGCTAGGCTCTAATACCACTGTAAGGTTACTAGGCACACTAACGAGGCTCTACAAGGCATCGACCATGCAAAAATTAAATTTTTATGTGCTGAATAACACTAAGCAAGATCTTAAACTAGAGTTTAGGCGAATCACTAGCAAGTAAACAACTTTACTCTAAAGGGAATACGAAATACAACCTTTGTAGATCGGTCCTGCACTTCGAAAGCTCCTTGATAAAGTCCCTTCGCTGCGATCAAGGTTCTCCCGGGCTCTTGCATGGCTTCACGACGCGAGGGATGCGACCATGTTTGAAGTCTCCAAGGCCGAAGATGATCTACGTCGAGGGAATTCCGACTCAAGCTCCTACTTCACCAACTGGAGAATTAGTGAAGCAAACCCCCTATACTAAAGGGCTAGTCTAGTAGAGGATGGAGAAATAGGGAGTGGGTTCTCTTTAGAATTTAGTTTCTCACAAGGATTCTTACTTTGGATCAAACCCTAGCTTGCTTTTCTCTTGCTCAATAAAGAAGAAGATGATGAACAAAAGAAAAGAAATGAGGATAATGATTAAGTGAGTATGCTAACCATGGTGAGTGAGTATCATATACTAACTCATGGTGGGACATAACCATGGCTAAGTCAAGTTGGTTAGGTTAATAAAAATCTAAAGTAAAACAAATTAAGTGGACTTTGTCAAAGCATCCAAAATCTTCTACAACTTCATGCTTATGACATAAGCTTCACTAATTTGTAATTACTTTAAACAAATATTAACCACCATCCATAATAGTATGGTGTATGTCTTGCACACCCATGTATAGTGTATCATCAACCATGATACAAAAGAAAACACTTTTAATATATATATATATATATCACATATATATATTTAAGTGTTCATGTGAGAAAAACCCAAAAGTGAACAAGTGTTAGCAAATGTAAATTAGTATATCTAATATACAATTATAAACTTAATTATTAAATCAACACTTGACTTAATAATCCGGTCATATCTCATATAACCGGCTAACATCCATCGTATCGACTTATCGAATCAACACTTGATTCGATAACCCGGTCATATCATATATGACCGACCGATACAAAAAGTCGCGAGAATAGAATACGGTATCACATACACATTTTATTCTCGATCTCGCACATATCACATACGTGCTCCTATTTCGTTTCTCCTGAGCCAGTAAAACCTCTATGTAGGACTCTAAAGACTCGTCAATATGCCGGCAGTAGGTGATGATCACATCACGCACCCACAAGCCGTCAGCGGTACTAGCTGGACGTAACGGCTACCAGGGTATTGAGCGATCAGAAGATCAGCAAGCAAGCCCGCACCAACTCCTGTGAAAGCCTGCCGGTAACACTTCCCGTACAGTCCGGTCTCCTCGTCTGATATGTCCCATATCAAGTCTAAGGGTGGTAAACGTCAGACCCCAATAACCGATAAGTCGTGCCGATGTGAGGCTCATAATGGGTCGAGAAACTACTGATAACACTTACCAGTAAATCTCTAAATCAGCCCTGGCCAGGGACTTCCCTGTTACAGCCAATCAAGCACAGCGCAACATCAACCCCCAATACCGGAAGAGACGAAATCCCTCCTATCCCTCATTGCCTCCATGTGACTCGAGACTGTACCCAAAAAACACCCTTTTGCACGCCCTCATGGACGTAGTAAGGTGGAAATCAAAGCACGGTGGGAATCACACGAGACTCTATGACGATCTCGGGTCTACAGACTAATCTGCACAAGTGTCACCAGAGAACTGCCATCTGACGTGAGGTATAATACCATCTGGGAGTTCTCGGCGAGTCCGTCCAGTGTACCCAGTCTCCACTGAGCACCCGTATAACATCTCTGATGTCAAACACCAATGGATATGGGATTATCCATCGCCCATCTCATGGGTCGAGAAGCGTATACGCTAGTCTACACTGGTATATCGATGCCCCATCTCGATACACCCACGACTAGGGACCTTAAAGGATGTACTTATGGACTACCATGTCCCCACTAGTATGATCCGCATTATATTCCAGGTAGTCAAGTACACATCCTAAGGGCTTTACCAACATGTAACCTTAAGACAGTATAAAGAGACAAGTATACATGTTAAAGTAAAGAGCAACCAGATAGCATATTATCATATCGAGCAAGAAAGTCCTCTCTATATATGTCCAAGCATCCAATATAATATACATCATCTGTACAATACTGGCCTCTAGGGCATACATACAACTAACATATTATATAGCACATCATTGATGGTATGAAATAATAGTCATTCAAAATCAAAGTATTACCATTTGGCAATACTAGGTGATATTCGCCGACAGCTTCAACAACAACTATTGCTCCATTCCCTACTCTGAGATACAAATCACCCATTCCCAGTTCTCTACTTTTATTTAACCCTTGTAATAGATTATAAATGTGGGATCCTGATCCGGTATCTAATACCCAGGACGTAGAGCAGACTGAGAAACAGTTCTTAATAACTAACACACCCGAAGAAGATGCATCAGAATGCTCTTTCTTCATTCGGATTGCGTGGAAATCCTTGCTTTCCCCAATCCTTTGCCCAGACTGATGATTGTTGTCATAAGATAGGGAGAAACCAATGTTGCCCATCCCAGTATAATAAGCGGGTTCAGTCAATACATCCATGTTATTATCTTGATTAAGGTGTGACGTGGTCGCTACCTAGAGAGAGAGAGAGAGAAGAAAACACTTTAGCGGGCGCTCTTGCAAGATTAGACTGGTTATTATCTTATCTAATCAGGATGGCTCCCACTGTTTTTTATCAAATCTTCTTTCAAACCGTAAAAGGTAAGTTTAGCCGGGATTAATTACACCCTACAAGTTCGCTAATCGGTCAGCCAGGCAGGTTTTGGTACTCCGAGGGAGTCTCCTCGTGATTTCGCATGGAACTAATTAAATAATCTCGTTTCTGCATGGGCATAACCCCGTTAACACCTTTCTTAGACACCTACTGGATTAGCTAATTGTATGGTGGAAAACTTTCCCAAGAGTAACACTTACTCACGGTGGGTATCGGGATCCAACTATCATATAGAAGGTATGCCATCTCATTGCAAATTTCAACACTTGAAATTCCCGATATCTGTTTTTACCCCCATGCGGTATATGACCTTGACAAGGTCAACAAACCATAAACCGCAAGTCAAGTTCAACCAGTCATTTCATGACTGAATTAGACCAATCCGCACGACCTTGACAAGGTCAACAAGACCGTACGATTACCATAACCAATCACATCAACATACGGCAGAAAAGCACTAATCAGCTACCGAACACTACGCCTCGACAAGGTCGATAAACGCAACATGAATACTAAATAGTACCTATCTGAAATGACGGAGGGCTACGACTGGTTTTGAAGAATGTGTGGTTTCTGATCCCATTGAGATGACCCAAGAATTTCGCTATTTCGATTCTGCTAGTCCTTGGGAACAGCGTAGCGACGGATAATTCAAACTTTTAACGTAATGAACTTGATATCGTTGTAAAATCTAGTGATTTGAAATGAGTGGTTTAAGCTCTGCTTTAAAAATCGAATAGTTTTCAAAACAATCCGAGTGGGTTGTAGCATATGCTAGTTTTGCTAAAGAGGTCATTTTCGGTGAAGTGATCTAGGCTCTTTCCTCATCGAATGAGGTGCGGGATATTCATAATGGAATATCGCTATGCAAAGAAAGAACTAGAGCTACCTTTTTGAAAAATTTGATTCTACAACATCTTTTAGGTTTCTTTTCTTTTCTTTAATCTTATTAATGGCATCCCATCAATTATGTTTCGTAAACATCACATAAGAAATGAAAATAAAACACACTTATATGCCATCCGCATTCATCACAGGGACCCGGGACTTCACCGTAAGGTTACTTAACTTACGGCAGGGCAGTGTCAGGACCAGAGCGGATGCAAAACATATATAGTGTTTACTAATATATCATATATATAAGTAGCATTCGTCTGATACAGTTATATGATCACATCATATCACATAAATAGCAGAAGCAGATATATGAAATATAGGTTATACTAGGATGTCCGTGTTTTAGAATAAGCCAGTAATGAAAAACACGAATTTCACAGTTGTGATAAATAGCCAATCCCACACCCTTAGACCCCTACGTGAGCGGCAAGCAACCCTGCCAATTCTAGTGTTAAGAGACCGATCTCGACTCCTCGAGATGGCCTCCCACTAGACTCTAGAACCCGGTTACTTATGCTCCCCGCCTTGGGTCTATCCTAATGCGGAAAAGTAAATAATATACATCAAATGGAGACAACAATCTCAACCCGGAAGTGTCCCAATAAATGAATATTATATACAAATATTTACATGAATGAAAATTGAGAAACTCTCATCACACGTAAAACTCCCCGTCTATTCAATCATGACGATCCAATATAACATATCGATAGCAACACAATAACATAACATATCATCAACTTAAGTAATTATGCATATCCCTAATATCATTGTCATATAGCAACGAGATCGGGGATACTGTCACATATTACACTTACGGACGCAGAAAAGAAATGAAAACTACAATAATTAGAATCCACATTTTTAGACATGATAAATCCGGATTATCACATATTCCGAATTTCATGCCTAACCCTATAAACCTTGCATTTAAGTCTCGTGTTAGAAACACTTTTCAAAAATTAAGTCGGGCAATTCAACAAGATTCTCTATTTACAGAATGAATGCTCGTCGGGAACTTTAGTAGATGGCCGCACCCCCGAGGCTGTCAATGAAGTGCACTTGGGCGGAACACCATGGCTGCGAGCTCCCGAAAGGATGCTTTAGGCCATGGGATTCTCCTATATTCACTTGGTCGGGGCAATGGGGCGTGGCTGTCTACTAGTGTCTCCCGGGGAGTATTTGCGTAAGCTAAGAGATTACGACGGAGTTTCAATCCAATTCCAAACTCCGTGATAATCTATCATTTGAGACTAAAAACGCTAGATTTACAAATCATAAACTATTTTTCGCAAAACTAATTAATGTGGATTCCAAAAATTGTATCGCATATCCATAGCATTATAGACGATGTTAAAAATTTTGATCGATATTTCAAACAATAGTAAATCACAGAGACCTCAACAACTTGAGTCTCACTAAAAATACCAAGAAAGTCTAAAAATGTCAATATGAAGCAGCACATGAAAAAAGAGCTCGAAACACTACACTTGGGCGGCAAAACCGCGGCCAATACATGGTATAGGCGGCGGTTCCGCGACCAAGCAGTGGAGTTAAGTGCTCGTAATTCTTGAGCCTTCATAGTTTTACCTGCATAATTTTTTGAGTATTTTTATTTATGAAAAACGTGAAGTTTGAAATTTTCTACAAAAACTAGCAAAATTCGGAGTCTAAAACGTCGATTGAACACTTTAATGTCGTCTAAGCTACTCCTAAGCCTCTAGTTTAGCTCTGATACCATAAATGTATGTCATAGCACCTCTACTATGTTTCAATGAGCATCAAGTATGCAATTTTAAAAAATCTAGAAGTCTAAGTATACTAAACAAGAATCAAACTAGAGAATTAGGGTTTAGTAGTAAGCAAGCAATGTTCTAAACTAAGTGAAGAGAGTTTACAACCATTGTAGTCTAGTCCTTCACTTCTAAAGCTCCAAGTAGTAGTCTCTAGAACTCTTTTTTGACTCTACTTGATGAAAGGAACGGGCTTGCTTGTTGTCTTCGTCATCAAAGATGATCGACCTTGAGGCAACTATCACTCAAACTCACACTTCACTAATCAGGGATATTAGTGAAGTTAACAATCTATACTAACGGGCTAGAGTAGTGTAGGTTGATAAACTTGGAATTTTGCTCACTAGAAATATTTCTTTCTCTTTTCTTTTTCTCAACTCTAGAAAATTAGTGAAAAGACGAAGAAGGAAATGAACTCGGATAAGTATGAACTATGAGCTAGAGATTAGATGAGAATGAGATTGTAAAATATCTATGAATAAAACAAAGAATAAGAGGCGAATCATGGCTTCTCAAGGCTTCTACAAGCAACTCAAGAAAATGACTCATTCTCTTTTTCTTTTAATTCATTAATCTATACAATTTTCTTCTCATATTCATCTCTTGTGTGATTCTCATACATCCATGTTCCCTGTATCATCAACCATGATACAAATGCATATATATATATATATATATATATATATCAAATATATAAATCAAAAACTTGATTCAATAATCCGATTATATCATATATAACCGGTTAATATCAAATACACACATTCACACACACACACACACACTTGATTCAGTAATCCGGTTATATCATATATAACCGGTTAATATCAAATATCTGTGTGTGTGTGTGTATCAAATTATTAAATCTACACTTGATTCAATAATCCGGTTAAATCACATATAACCGGCTAATATTCAATATTAGTTTATATATATATATATATCAAATTATTAAATCAACAATTGATTCAATAATCCGGTTATATCACATATAACCGGCTAATATTCAATATTAGCTTATATATATATATATATATATATATATATATATCAATTTATTAAATCAACACTTAATTCAATAATCCGGTTATATCAAATATAATCCGGCTAATATCAAATATATAAACATATATATAAATCAAATCATTGAATCAACACTTGATTCAATAATCCAGTTATATCATATATAACCTGGCTGATATCATAAACGCTAGATTATAATACGGTATCATATACTCGTATTTAATCAAGCTCCCGCACATATCTCCATACGTGCCCTACTTCGTTCCGCTTGAGCTTGGAAACCTCCATATGGGACTCTAAAAATTTGTCAATACGCCAGCAGTAGGTAATGATCACATCAGATACCCACAAGCCGTCAGCGATACTAGCTGGACATAACGACTACCCAGATATTGAACAAATAGAAAATCAATAAGCAAACTTGTCCAAACTCCCGTAAATCTTATAAGCAACACTTACCGTACAGTCCGGTCTCTTCGTCTGATATGTCACATATCGAGTCTGGGGATGGAATCATCAGAACCCAATAACTTGATAAGTCATGCCGATGTGTGGCCTATAACTTTTTGAAAAACTACTGATAACACTTATCAGTAAATCCCATCAGCCCTGGCCACAGACTTGCTGTTATAACCAATCGAGCATAGCGCAACATCATCTTCCAATATCGGGAGAGATGAAACCCCTCCTATCGCTCACTGCCTCCATGGAACTCGGGACTGTACCCAAAATCCACCTGTTTTCACGACTCCTTTGAGCCGTGGTAGGGAGGAAATCAAAGCACAGTTGGAACCACACAAGACGCTATGACGATCTTGGGTCTACAGACTAACCAGTACAAGTGTCACCAAAGAACTAGTATCCGACGATAGGTATGGTACCATCTAGGTGTTCTCAGCGAGTCATGTTCGGTGTACCCATTCTCCAATGAGCACATGTGTACAATCTTTGATGTCAAACACTAATGGCTATAGGATCAACCATTGCCCCATACAGGGTCAAGAAACATACACACTAGTCTATTCTGGAATATTGATGCCCCGTCTCGATACTCCCTCGACTAGGAACTGTTAAAGGATGTGTTTGTGGACTACGCAAGCCCAACTAGTATGATCTGCATCATAGTCTTGGTAGTCAAGCCAACATCCTAAGGGCTTTATCTACTTGTATCAATGAGATAGTAAACTAAAACAGGTGCACAAGTTTAGATAAAGAGCAACCAGATAGCATACTATCATGTCGAGCAAGAAATTACTATATATATATGTCCAAGCATCCACTATAATATACAATAATGGCCTCTAGGGCATACATATTCCTAACAGTATCAATATACGATCTCTACATCATTTCTCCTGAACCCGAAAAACCCTCTGTATGGAACTCTACAGACTCGATAATACGCTGGCAGTGAGTTACTGGATAAATCTATAACCACAAGCACGTCAGCGGCACTAGCTGTACGTAACAGCTATCCAGTATGTGTCGAAAGAAAAGATGACGAGCAAGCTTATCTGTACCTCTACTGTGCTTATAGGTGATAGTCTCCGTACAGTCCGGTCTGAGAGTATCACATACTGGGACTAGAGGGTGGATGTTTCGCACCGGAAATCGGTCTGAGATGCAACTTGAATGCAGGGCAATATGCTATATGGAACATATCCGTCCACGTCTCCGAATATACTAAGTTGATTTATGGAACCATATATCGAAGGTTTGGATTGATGCGACCGATGCAGCAGACTTATATGATTCCTCCTTATATGTGAAGGGTTTTTCCTGCAGGCACAATCCCTTGCAATTAATTACCTTATCGCCAAGCGATAACAAGTTTCTTTACTCCAGAAATCTTTGTGTGTCATTTTTTTTGTTTATTTGGGGTTGCTATTGGATTATATACGGAGACTAATTTATTTCATCGCCCATAGGGTGCAAATTAGTCCAAATCATTATATAAGATTTGGGTTTTAAACCTAGGTAGCATTTCTCATCTTAATGAGGTAAATCAGTTCATGGGGTATATGTTTTCATCTAAAGGTCGTTGGCCTAGTTGTAGACTAAGATCAAATTAATTATGAAGTAGAACCATTTATAAATGATGTATATTAGCTAAATATCTAAGCTATAGCTTGATGTTCATCTGCGCATATGCATCATAGGTGCGCACGTACTTTGCATGGGGGATTCATGCTTTTCCCATTTAGAGGGGTGTTTATCGCTGAAGACTAAACTGAGACGCGGAAACGTCTAGCTTGAATTTGGGGGCAGAAGCTATATAAAATATATCTATCCACCTCTTCGAAAATACCAAGTTGATTTATGGCACCGTATATCGGAGGTTTGCATAGATGCGACCATTTTTGTAGACTTATCAGATTCCCCCTCGTTTGAGGGGTTTTTGATTGTGGGGACGTTCTTCTCTGCAGGCGTAAACCCCTGCAGTTAATTACGTTATCGCAAAGCGTTAACAATTTTCACCTTCTCCAGTAGTTCATCTCATGTCGTGTTATGTTTGTTTATATGGGGTTACCCTTAGATTGTATACGGAGACTAATCTTGTCATGCCCGTAGGGCGTGGATCAGTCCAAATCCATAAATATCAGATTTGGGATGAACTTAGGCTATCTGCCATTAGTTCGGAGTTTTAAGAATCGTTAATTGAGTTTTAGATTAAGATCTATTTTAAAAAGTATGTTTAAGGACCGTTAATTTAGTCTTAGAGTAAGGCCAACATAAAATATATATGAACATGATTGATTTACCTTTGAAAATCAAAGAAATTTTGAAGCTTCAGGGGCATAGTCTAATTTTAGACAAAACGCTGGGCTTTGTTTTCCAACAGTGCTAAGCACTACGCCGCATTTTATTTTGGGTTTTACATGACCCAATAACGACAAGAAGTTATCCCAGATTAAGGGTGATCTCTTTGGGCATTTTCCCTTTACCCTTATCTTGATTCTTGGGAGAATTATTTGCGGGCCCAAGGTTCTTCTCGAGGAGAGTGCGGTTCCGCAAACGAATGTTGCCGCAGTCCTCGGCCTTCTCTTCGTCTTCTGATGAGAAGCTTATTGTAACATTGCAAAAATATAAAATATTATTTTTGGAATTTAAATAATAAAATAATATATTTCACGAAAACTATTCGATTTACGAATTGGGGTTTTCGTAAAATAGTATAATTATATACCAATATTTGGAAAATAATTGGAGATTAATATGTATTATTTATTAAAAATGTATTTATTGGATTTGGGCAATTTATAATTAATTATGCAATTATTTATATGCAAGTTTAAATTAAACATGATTAGTGCACAACTAATCATGATTAAGCCAAATCCATCTTTTTAATTAAGTATGGCTAGTGCACCATGACATGTTACATTTTGTTATATGTTGTTCATTTGTGGTTGTTGATATTTGGTTTTAAATGAGAGAGAAATGAAAAAGAAAAGAAAAAGAGAACAAATGATTTAGGGGAGAGAGAGGGACAAAATGATGACTTGAGGCATGGGCGAGAGAGAGAGAGAGAGAGAGAGAGAAAGGATGGCATGCTACACCCTTGACTCTTTCTTCATCCCATTCTTTATTTTCTTCTCTTCATTTTCTTCTTCAACTCCATTTTCATCTCCTTCTCCTCCTTCCTCCACCTCCTCCACAACCACCTCAAATCTCCATCAAAACCCAATACCACGTTCATTAAAATTGACCACCACATCATACTACACCCCATAGAAAGCTCGAGTTTTGATTTTTGAAGTTTTACAACCATCTAGGATTTTCCTTGAGTTTCTTACAAGAGGTATAATTTCCACTTCTCATCTTTTAATTAGTTTCTTAACCTTCTAGTTAACTTTAGTGTTCGATTTAGTTAGATTAGAGACTTTGGAATATTCTAGAATGATGTTCATGGGTGACTTGAGTAGTAGAGATGTTAGTGATGTTTAGTTAGTGAACCTAAAGACTTTAGTGATGATTTTCTGGCTAAACTAGAAGACCAGAAACCCAATACACGAACTTATAATTTTCCGACATCGGGTTTTTGACAGTTTGGGATGATATATTGGAATATGGAGTGACCTGAGAGCCCCATAAAATAAGTTCCCATCATAGTGAGATGAGCAGGCAGATAGGAACCTACCCTTGAAACCCGAGCCCCCACAACCTAACCCAGGCCACAGATTAATTCCTTATGGCCACAAATTACGGCCACATCATGATGGAATTGTGTGATTTTTGGTGAGTGGCTTTGTTATCTAGTATCTAGACCTACCTTATATGAAAAATGTCTTAATTTGACCTAGGGTAGAATCTGGGAGTGGTTTTCCTAAGTTGTTGATTTTGGGTTTTTCGATTTCTGAAACTTGGTTTTGGTATTTGAGTTTGGATTTCGTCGTTGGACGTATGTACGTCAACGACGAGGGTTATTTGGTTCTTCTAGCATGCGTAGGCTATAAGTTCTAACCTATGAGCACTTCGTGTGCCGTATCGGTTTTCAGACTTGATTTTAATAGCATTACGATGTGTTTTGATTCTAGGTACCTTCGCGTGGACTTCTGAGATGACGAAGCATATCGACTTCGACTAAGCAAGGAGAATATCAGGTGAGTAGATCTATATCGACGGGGGAAGTTGGGTGGATGGCATATAGCACGCTCACAACTATAATGAAGAAATGACTGATATATAAATTATAGTTTGGAGAAACCTATGAATGAACTTACGGATATGATCAAAGGATTAGTATGAGATGACGTGATGAAATGAGGATGTGAAGCATGATATATATAATTGAAAGAGGACAAGTATGAATTGATAGTGGTATGATATGAGATCGATATCGATATGACATGCGATCGGTATAAATACGATATGAGATTGAGATAGATGTGTTATGAGATTAATAAGATGTGATGTACGGGACCCTAGATCCGTACCCTTATTGATGTATAGGATGATAGAATCCCTACTATGTTTGATAATACCGTACAATAGATTACCGTACGCTATGAGTTATACCAGATGATTTATCCATGCTCATGATTTGAGAATGATATTCGAGGATATTGCTACATCTGATACTATGAGGCTGGATCGCCGACATAAAGATTTCACCTGAACCATACTTATTTCCAAATCTGACGAATCGTATGCAGGTTTAAATGGAAACTTCAAGGACGCTACGGATTTTCAAATGGTGTCTTTTCCTCAAAAACACCGTAGCCGTCACTTTCAAAACTACGATTCATATAATTTAAACTGACCGTATGGTTCATGTCCAGTAACGTACCTTATTATCATTCATGTTATTATTGGATTATCCCTTGTGACATACGTACTATGTTTCCGGTATTTACCGCTTTATGATATCGTCTTCTAGTACACCTGCACTATTACCGATGATGCGCATGTTACACTTATACAGATTTGCCGGCTCACACATTCATCATCGGTAATTGGTATGCCACTTACACATTAGAATTGCTATATCAGATTTTATTCTTAACTGTAAAGTATATTCATTGTTCAGTACTATCATATGACATGTTTACATGAAATACTTGATATGCTCACTTTACTTTTCTATGATACATACATCGTACTTTATGGTTACATCCATCGAGATGTTGTTTTCATGAGATCTCTGGATTTGAGAACCGTGGTTATATTTCAAAGGAAATTGTGTATTGTTTTAAAAATGTGGTTTCTCTTGATATGATATTTCGTGTCCACCATGAGTTTTCTTGGTTCTGAGTTATGAGCATACCCGATTCGAGGAGTTGGATGAGCCTTATGCGGGTACATGGTGGACCCGGTATGGTACCCCGGGGCAAGAAGATCGTGGAGTAGATGATGAGCCTGGCTGGGGGATGTGCTACCTACCGGTGATAGTTTGGACCCGGCGGTTATCCGGAGGATACCAACCGGAGTCATGAGATGGATATGAGGGCCAATCTGAGGATGCGGCGCCTGAAAATATAAGGATTTGCGTGTCGATGCTGAACATGGGTTTCATGACGTTTCGAGTGTCGATGTTGGACACTCAGGTTCCATGATGTTGATGTGTCTTTAATGGACACACGTCGTTTGATATTCATATACATACATGCAAATGAGTCAGATGATTGGATTTTACATGTTGTTATTGGAACTACTCTGTTGTTGATACATATGCATACATGGTCATCATAGATACCATAGTATTACCTTCATGATACAGCAGGACCTAGGGATTGTTGTTTATTCGATTTCTACCTGTTGATATTTTCTACTCACGAGTTGGCAACTCACCCCGTCGTGCCACAGTTTTCTTGCAGGTTACACCGCTTGGATCAGTAGCGGTATCGCTGGCACGCAGCCTTCTATAGGGTGTTTTGCTATGGTAGGTAGGAGACACATTGGATCGTGACTACTCTTTTAACTTTTATATTCTATTGTATCCAGATAAACTTCATCAAATCAGAAACTAGACTTTGTATATTGGTAGACTTAGTTAGACTTGTGTTTTTGTGAGACTTAGAGCGAGATGGGTGTATGTTCGCTTCCTTGAGTTGTTGATGTCTTGCTTTATTTATTATTCTTTATGTGTTTGATCTTCGCCGTAGTGTGTCGTATATTTACTGCTTATTGCGTGGTTGTGATTCTGCCAATTGGCAAAGAGCTAGCTCCCGTTTGGGGATGCCTATATATTGCATGTATGTGGTTTTGCATCAAAATATATAAGGGTGGTGCTGCCCAAATTTTTAAAAAGGACGAAAAATATTTTCAATTAGTATATAATTCAATTGCATTTTCATATATCATATCTATGCATTTAAATAAGAACTTGATTTCTTTATACCTTTATTTTAAAACTGCACATCCACTATTTTCTACAAAAAGGTTTAGATTTTTGGGTTTCGGCTTACTTTAATTACGTTACGCCTTTAAACATTACGTGATTTAAGTGCCGGTCACATGCCAAATTTCGGGTCGTGACAAAGTTGATATCAGAGAGTTAGGTTTAACTTTGGTTCGAGTTTAGGCTTGACCTTACGGAACTTAGACTGATAAGGGGCGGTTTTTGGGACCCGAGATTTTATCTCATAAGTTGACCTTTGTTGATGGAATAGGTAGCTTGAGCAGAGTGACATACCGTGCGTATGTTCCGCGGCATACTTACGAAACGCTGCTCCTCTTATGTGACCTTAGGATGTACATTTTGAAATCTTTGCTTCTATTCGTTTCTATGATCATACTCCCATTGAATCCATTCCTTCCTATGATCATATATCCATTTCAGACCTATCGATTCCTTTCGTCTCTTTGATCTATCTTCATAGATACCTGTTGAGGTTCCTGTCACCATAGCTATGAGAGCAGATAGAGCTGCTGCTAGAGATGCGGTCAGAGCGAGCTCGTCATGGACGAGAGCCGACCATGCTGTTTTCTGGTTACATAGGAACGTATCGGTATAGTGTATGTGTTGAGATCTCTCGTTTAAGACGAGTGTTCGGATCGGTATTGGATGATCGGGCCATTGATAGCGACTGCCAGATTGAGTGGACTGTTGATGTACAGCCTATCCCAGAAGTCGTGATGTTGTCTACCGTGCAGACAGACAACCCAGCAGTTGCTGAGATTGATGGGATGTAGCATCCAGAGTTTATGAGATGAAACCATAGGAGCTTACAGACTGAGATGTGACAGAAGATCGCTAGTCCATCTTGAATAGAGTGACAGAGATGATTCGTTTAATTGGATGCGCCGACGCAGGCTCGGTTAAGTTGAAGAATTCCAGTTTGAAGGATTTTACTCATATATAGAGTAAATCGATCAAGAGAGGACATTGTTCATTAGATGCTCCGATGTGAGATCAGTAAGTTGACCAGTTTCAGATAGAAGGAACTCATCCAGATGCGTTGTGAGTTGATCGAGAACGGACGAATGAAGCGTATTCCTTTGACAATTGGACGAGTTCTCGAGGACGTGATCGACTAGATATCTTCCACAGAGTGGTGAAGATACCCGAGTTCATAATTTTGAGTCCGTGTGAGAGACTCCGGATTGACTGTAGCTGAGTACGAATTACAATACTTAGCCAGCAGTTTATGACAACGAAGTGGATGATAATGAAGACAGGTGAAACAATAGGTTCGTGCGAGATATTAACGAGCTGTTGTTACTCTCTGTTGATGCTAGAGGATTGATTGGTATGCAGAAGCGTTGGATACAGCCAAATTCCAGAGGAAAGCCGTGCTGAGGACGCATCCGTCCGGATGAGAAAAAGGATTTATGTAAAGAGTGCCAATCTCCGTATAGTTCGGCATAAGTGAGATCGGAAGAGACCATAAGCAGGTTCTTCTAGGATGCCATAGAGATAAGGATTTGCACCCAGGATCAGTTGTATCGCGCATAAGCAGAGGGCCATATGCCGCCATCTGTAACGTGCTGCCTTAGGAGTGGTCATGTTAATTGGCAGAGAGAGAGAGAGGGGTGCAAGAGCGGAACTGTTCCGTCATTACACCTAACTGGGCCGATAAGCAGAAAGATTTTGGGATTGGTGATCAACAGAGAAAATAAGGACCCAGAGATAGAGGATGCCAGACCGTGAGCAGGAGGCAAGCGGATGTTCTTGCTCTGCCAGTTTTGGGCGCACTGATATTTTTCGACATTGAAGGAGGTGCACCTCAATGTCATTTATTGCGATTTGCGTTTTGTGATCCGAGTATCACACTTTTATCACTTGGACTTTGAGTTTCGATGATTGGGTTTCGTGATATTTGTTTTTGTTCACCATGGCTGCACCTACTGGGTTTATGTTTTATACACCGTTACATTAGATATTTGATTTGTGCACAGTTGTTGCTCTTGGTATCGATTTTGTGCATTTGATTGCATGTATTTATGATTCTAAGTATTTCTTTACAGTCGATTTGATTTCGTGCATGTTTTATGCACTTGACTTGATTTATGCACTCGGTATAGCTCACATGTGTTTGCAGTGCATTGATACGTGTTTTGTGCACATAGTTGTACAAATTTATGATTTTATACACCTTGGCACACTTGGTGTTGTTTCTGTGCGTATTTGAGACATTGATGAGTTTTCGGGCACCTAGTGCACCAGATATTTGTTATCGTGCATTTGCTACACTGGATTTATGTTTACGTGCACTATACGCACTTGACATTCGTTATTGTGCACACTACTGCACTAGATATTTTTGTGCGGACCTGACGCACTCGATTTATATTTTCACGCACACTGGACGCATGTGAAGTGATTTTGTGCACACCAGGTACACTTGATTGAGATTTTTATTCCTGCATGTTAGTTGCATTTGGTTGAGATTTTCGTACACTCTAAATGCACTTGATATTCTTGTCGTGCACACCCGTTGCACTTGACAGATACTTTCGTGCACACCTGTTGCACATAGTTTTACTTTTGTGCACATTTGTGGCACTTGTATTGGACTTAGTTTTCCGTGAGCACCAGACGCACGCGATATTAGATACGCCTTTTGAGGCTGATCTTACTCTTGATCATCATATTTTGATATTAGGTACTATATTATATAGTAGCCGAGCAGGACTGATCTGAGGACAGTACCTGAGTACTTTTGCATGCATACAAGTTTGTCAAGAGGTTTTCAAAAAGGAGCTATAGACTTTCTATTTCTTACGTGCCCAGTAGTGACACGAACTTTTACAAAGGAAAACCTTTTGGGATATTTCAAAAAAAAAGAAGCGGAACGTATATTTTGAGCAAAACATATATAAAAGTATATTTACTACTTTACAAATGAGCGCCCGCCAATTGTGCCGTGAGTTACGCATCACACGGCGATTAAGAAAAGATTTTGCATGTGTTTTATTCAATTTTTAGAGGATTTTACAAGGATGCGTACTATATACGTATTATGATTTTGACTATAGTATTTTGGATTTCTGTAACGCCACGCTTCCCGGTGTAGGGGTAGGGGACGCGGCGAGGCCGCAACGTATTTACTCAGAAGTAAACACGCTAAGCGTATCTAAGCAATATAAAGTAAAATGTACACAAGAAATATGAATATAAAGAACATCAACTTTATTTATTAAACATATTTTTACAGGTACAACTGGAAATGTAAATACAAGGATGGAAAGCAATGCCTAAACAATGGCATGAACTGAAAAGAAAATATGTACAAGTGACTATAGCTCGGGGTCTTCAGTGTACTGCTCAGGGGTTTGCTCCAAGTGCTCTTGGCTGGTCTCGAACTCCACTGAGTCGGATCCTCCAACATTCCAAAGAAGAAGAGAAATAGGAATGTCGTCAGCGAACAATCGCTCGGTAAGTCCTAAAGAAAGAAGGAGAGAATAGACAGAGATTAGAACATGTGAAGTAGATAAGGTTATATTTGTTAAACTAACGTAGTTGTAGATTGGCACAGAATATGCCAGTGTATACGAGAAGAGTACAACTTACACCGTAGACTTTGGTAACCCGTAGTACAAGGCTCCGTCGATAATACCACGGAACAACGACATGGATGTAATTATGTCTTTTAATGACCAGCTCGTGCCACCTTTAACATGTTCTGTACCAGTCTATCCCTTTATAAACCCCGTAGTATTGATTGTATTGATTGTACTGAGTGTATTGTATTGTCTTGTAGTAAATGAAAAACTTGCCGAAACCATGATATCAGTAAACAGAATGGATATAAATGGATAATCATGTAATCAGAGTATATCCATTGTTCGGTTCGGTCATGTTCATGTTAATATGGATTGTATTCTAGTATTCATGGATTCATGTTGTATTGCAGTTATACCTGAAATGAATTCAAGTCAGATTATAATCAGATTTGACCATGACTCGAACTGAGTCGGACTTTTAAACAGAATTGAAGTTCTGATTGTTTTGGAGTTATCGATAACTGCTGTATATGGACGGCAGGATTTGTGTCTTTTTCCAAGACAATTACCGTGTTAATAACACCGTTATTAGATTATCTACCTTAGATAGGCAAGCACCCATATTCTCCGTCTCCCCGAGGCTTAAGAGAACTGGTCCCTCTTAAACCTATATTTACTAGGGTCCTTATTGTAATTTATTATAACTTGAGGGGGTTTTATGTAAAAATAGTTTTGATATATTTTCAAAATACACCTCAAGTATTTGATCATCGTCTTTAGGGTTTTCATAGATGTATATTTTATAAAAGTTAAATTTTCTAGTGAGTAGAACCTAGTTTTCATTGTATATGGTATTTTAATGAAATACTGGAATTTGTATTGGATTGTAATGGTAGTTTCATGAAATTGTGATTCTTTTACTTTATAAAACATAGAATATCCATATATTATATTTAAAATAGATATTTTGATAATATATATATATATTTAATAAAAATAAAGTTTATTTATTTTATAAAAATCTCATTTTTCTTAAAAATTCCATCGAGATCGAATACTCCTTGCGGGGGTCTGCATCTCGCTCTACTAGGCCCGAGGATGTGCGATAAACCGCACCATCCCGATCGGGGTTTCCCAAAATGGGTTGTAGAGGCGCAATTGCACGGAATTAAATAACACACTTTTAAAAGAAACGGTTTTTGAATGTTTAAGGTATTTATTCGTAAAATGGTATTTTCCCATAAACTAGAGTTCTAAAATTCATAGTGCTATGTCAAAGATGCGTGCTGTGATGAAGTAGGTCATTATCTCATGACTTATCTAAAGGTAATATAAGGAAATATGTTGAATTGTGTCGAAAGTAACGTATATGGTATTTAACCGTAAAAACGCGATACAAGTTGCATAATAAATTCTTGTGAGATAAAACTTGTTCTAATGTGTTTTTTAATTATTACTAAACAATCTATTAAAATTTTGTCGGTTTTTATTAGTAAAAAATTGGATTTAAAAAAAATGAGAATCGAAAGCCCGGATAACTCCGCTACCGATGAGTTCTGAAAAGGAGAAGTTTTAGAATAGTAAAAGAGGAGGGGAGACGTAAATTACTAGCTATAAAGAAAGAGGAGAGGTAGAGAAAGACTTTAGAACTGTCGGGGCATCGTTTCGTCACTGAAATCTCCCCGAAACATCATCGGAACTTCGCCTCTTGCTAACTCCACTTGTACAACTTGGGACTTGAAAATTTTAGAGAGTTTTTGTAATAGAATTCTAAATGAGGAGAGGTGAAATGTGGTGTTGTATTTATAGGGAAAATTAGGGTTTAGGTTAATGAAGAATAGAATTAAAATGTGCATTAAAAATGAATTAAAGAGAGGAATTATCACTCTCTGGATGTTTTCAGAATAAAAAAACAACAAGGGGGTAGTAGGGTTGGCGAAGTGGTGCCAGGGGAAAAAGGAAGATCATCCCCTACACGGGGCCCGGAGGTGCCGGTCTTAGCCTCAATCTCGCCGGCCAAATTCCGGTGGAATTGGCTTGGATCTTCGCCACGTGTCCCTGTCGCTTGGTATACTCCAGTGCACGTGTTTGTTTAATCTGTGACTTTTCATTTTACGTGTTGTGCACGTGTAAACTTTTGGGCTTCTAAAAGTTTAAAAGAAAAATCAATTAAAATATATATATGGCTAGATGGATTTGATTACAAGGGCTGCGTCACAGCAGTCCAAGGCTTCACCAATGAGCTATAAGTGCTTTCTTGTTGTTTAAAAGCAAATCAAATTTATAACTTGTGTTCAGTCTTAGATGTTTCTTTCTGTATTTTGGAAAAAAATTGTACAGAAAATTTAGGATTGTTACATCTACCCTCCTTATAAAAATTTAATCCTCGAAATTTGTAGAAGGAAAGTGTAACAGATTCAAGAAAAGTTTAATGATAGTGATGGTGATAGAACTAGAGATAGAGCATAACAATATTTGGAAGAATGGGAGACTGCAAAGGTTTTGATAAGATTGAAGATGTAAGGGGATTACCAGGGTTACCTTAGTCTACAGACTCGACTTCTATGGCCTCTAAAGTGAAAGCCTAACGCCGGGGTACATTCCTCCTAGATGGAGGCATATTCCTCTATCCTTGAGGCATATTTTCCTGCCTTCGAGACATGTTCCTCAGTGCCTAATGGAATTGGCGATTAGGCTGTGCAGGAGGTCCATGTAGAGGTGGAGATGGAAAAGCAAGATGAGGTGCAGGAGTCTGGATAGCTGGCCACCGCGGATAAGTATTGTGAGTTGGAACTGTGTTGCGCCTTTAAGGACATGTTCCAATTTCATGATTGGATGCGCCACAGACTAAGCACAAGCCTTTTGCGCGTCTACAGTACTTCCGCAAGTGCCCATCCCTCTTGCAGTAGAAGCAAAAATCTGGACTTGGACGGTTATTTGTTTCTTCCGGTCTCCTGGGTTCAAAAGTTAGCCTTGAAGAGGCTCCTCCTGCCATCTGAGTGGCAGGGCGTTTCACTCCGGAAGATTGGGATCTGCCTTTCTTCTTCACCACTGCCTCATATCGACGGGCAACTTTCAGAGCCAGTTCGTAGGTTGGGAAATCCCCTGTAGTTAAGGCAGCTTGGATTTCCTGGTCCAACCCTTGCTGAAATCGTCTAGACCAGATCTCAGCAGTCGGTATCAAGTGTGTCGCGAACCTATTGCGGTCTTTTGTTAGCTGTGTAGTATGTGATATTTAGAAAATCGAATATTGAGACATATCTTACCTACTGAGAATGGTAAACTCAGCATCATACTCATCCACAGATTTGGTCCACATCAAACCGTATTGTAGATGGATGAATTGTTGTTGCATGTGAAATCGGGCGGTCTCTGGAAAGTACTTCGCGTCGAACATGTCGCGAAAAGTCCTCCATTCGATAGGTTGGGCAAGACGGCTTTCTTACGCCTTTCACTAAACTCGGGCGTTGTCAGTGAGTTGCATCTTCTAAATTCATACCCAAGAGATCTCTGGTACTTGTGCTACTGCCAGATCGTCCTCAATGCTTTGAGCCCATTCTTCAGCTTCCAGAGGGCTCTTTTTTCCTGAAAATTATTTTGGGTGCAAAGCCCGGAATTTCTTTATTCTGGGTGCTTCCGCTTCTGGACGGTTCATCAAAATAGCAGTCTGCTGCTGCTGTCCTTCCCGGAGGCGTCGGATTAGCTAAAGCAGTATCGTCTGCTCATTGATCGGAGAAGAAACAGTAGGTATAAGCGGTAGAGGTGGTGGTGTGTTGTTGAAGTTGATGCTGGTGTTGTTTGGAGAGTCCATGACCTTGAAAGAAAAATAGGGTTAGGATAGATTCAAAGTATATGAAATTGTAAGATTCAAGGAATATGAAATGTAAAGAATGTTTTTAGTTGCTGATTCTTATGTTATATTGCTTAAGACTTCATGTAGAATTGACCTGCATGGTAGGGTTCCATGCAGCACTGACCTGCATGGGCCGCCAACAAAACCTATCACGCCCCACTTCCCGGTGTACAAGTAAGGGACGCGGCGAGGCCGCTACGTATTTACTCAGAAGTAAAAACGCTAAGCGTATCTAAGCAATATAAAGTAAAATGTACATAAGAGACATGAATATAAAGTACAATAACTTTATTTATTAAACATTCTTTTACAGGTACAACTGGAAATGTAAATACAAGGATGGAAAGCAATTCCTAAACAATGACATGGACTGAAAAGAAAATATGTACAAGTGACTATAGCTCGGGGTCTTCAGTGTACTGCTCAGGGGTCTGCTCCAAGTGCTCCCGGCCGGTCTCAAACTCCAGTGAGTCGGGTCTTCCTGACAATATTCCAAAGAAGAAGTGAAATATGAATGTCGTCAGCGAACAATCGCTCGATAAGTCCCAAAGAAAGGAGAGAGAATAGACAGAGAATAGAACAGGTGAAGTAGATAAGGTTATATTTGTTATACTAACGTAGTTGTTGTAGCTTGGTACAGAATATACCAGTGTATACCGAGAGGTGTCCAACTTACACCATGGACTTTGGTAACCCGTAGTACAAGGCTCCGTCGATAATACAACGGAACAACGTCATGGATGTAATTATGTCTTTTAGTGACCACCTCGTGCCACCTTTAACATGTTCCGTACCAGTCTGCCCCTTTATAAACCCCGTAGTACTGATTGTATTGTATTTTCTTGTAGTAAATGGAAGACTTGCCGAAACCATGATATCAGTAAATGGAATGGATATAAATGAATAGTCATGTAATTAGAGTATATCCATAGTTCGGTTCGGTCATGTTCTTGTAGATATGGATTGTATTATGGTATTCATGGATTCATGTTGTATTGCAATTATTCATGAATTGAATTCAAGTCAGATTATAATCATATTTGACCATGACTCGAACTGAGTCAGACTTTTAAATAGAATTGAAGTCTTGATTGTTTTGGAGTTATCGGTAACTGCTGCACATGGACGACAGAATTTGTGTCTTTTTCCAAGACAATTACCGTGTTGATAACACCGTTATTAGATTAGCTACCTTAGATAGACAAGCACCCATATTCTCAGGCTTCCCGAGGCTCAAGAGAACTGGTCCTACTTAAATCTATGTTTACTAGGGTCCTTATTGTAATTTAATATAACTTGAGAGGTTTTATGAAAAAATAGTTTTGATATATTTTAAAAATACGTCTCAAATATTTAATTATCATATTTAGGGTTTTATAGATGTATATTTTATAAAAGTGAAAATTTCTAGTAAGTAGAACTTAGTTTTCATTGTATATGGTATTTTAATGAAATACTGGAATCTGTATTGGATTGTAATGGTAGTTTCATAAAATTGTGATTTTTTTGCTTTATAAACCATGGAATATTCATATATTATATTTAAAATAGATATTTTGATAATATATATATATAAATTTAATAAAAATACAGTTTATTTATTTTGTAGAAATCTCATTCTTCTTAAAAATTGCATCAAAATTCCATCGAGATCAAATGCTCTTTGTGGAGGTCTGCATCTCGCTCTACTAGGACCGAGGATGTGTGATAACATGCACCATCCCAATTGGGGTGGACATGAAATATCATATCAATAGAAAACCCGCGTTTTTAAATATTTCAAGTTTCAAAAGTATCTTGCAGTTTTCCAAATCCACGAAATAGAAATAAAACATCATATGAGAGTATATATATATATATATATATATATATATATATTACTATTGCAATGTATGTATGTATGCATTTATGTATGTATGATGCAATTCATAATGCGTACTAGTACAAGAATAAATGTCTAACTGTTAATAATGAATGCGGTACAATATATTTATCCATGACAATTTCTATAGTGAGTGTGTCATGGCAATTTCTATAGTGAGCGTGCATGGCAATTACCAACGGTGTGTGTGGCATATAAATCAGTGCTCGTGCAATATGAACCGTTAGTAATGGTGCGGTGTCCAATTAATACTATGTCAATGTATAGCAGGTAATAGGATGTGCAATATGAAAATCATGCACAATCACAATGTATATATATGCATAAGGTTATATCAATGAATCCATCCATCGGCGCTTAACGCCATACAGGCGATTTCCGCGTAGATATTAAATCTACTCACCGGACGATCTCGAACTAAGTGAATCGATCATCTCTTTCCCCTTCCTAGCAGTGTCCGAAGTCCCTGCAAATGATGCTAGCATCACGCAAAAGCATCATGCGTGAAATTAGTAAACTTTCCGATAACACACGGAAACAATGCCAAACCAAGGAATCGGCTCCCACAAGTTACCAAGTGTTAGCTTAGCGGGCTAACGCGTACAGCGATATCCTAGACCACTCCTATGGTTGCTATACACACGAAACACTTAAACGGATGTCGGATAAATCAGCATCGAACTTAGTTGAAATGCTGGAATTATAGCAAAAGCAAAGCAATAAGCTTCCAGATTTTACCTACAGATTATATAGAAAAAATAAAGTATACCAAATATCCTACATGACCCACAGAGAGGACAAAAACCCAACACCCAATTCTACTGAAAAACCGGTGGCGCTGGGAAATTGATGAATCTCGCCGGTCGAAAAGTGAAGGGTTGGGTCCGAGTTTCTAAGGTATACTCAAGGCTATAACATTATTCTACTGTATTGTTAGATTTAATTATAGATCAACATAAAAATAGAAGATACAATAGAGACTCCAAGTTTAACCAAAACACGATAGTAACTCTAATTTAAGACATTAAGGTATTTTACATAAACTAATTAACACAAAACCCTTCCTTAGAGCCTAAATAACAGTTTAGCATCAATACCTCACCAAAATTTGGATGAAACCCTAGCCATCAAGCTCCAAAGCACCATAAAAGGGCTTAAACAGGCTTAGTGAAGGGTTTAGTGGGGTTTGATGTTGGTTTAGGCTTAAGGTAAGTGGAGAAAATATTTTCAAGTGAAGAATTTTAGTGAAAAAGAAGAGGAAGAAGAAAATGAGAGAGTGTGAGGGTTGTGAGGAAATGAGAGAGTGAGAAGGTGAGGATGGGAGATGAGAGCCATGCTCTTTCTCTCTCCTCATTTAATGCCCCACCCCCTATGCCATGTCCCTCATATCTCCATGCCTCATCATTGTTCTCTTTTCTTTCTCTTATCCCACTTAGAAAATAAAAACCTTTGATAATTAAAATAGATATATGTAAACATAACATAATATATTAAGATGCTATGGCTAACAAAGCATGGTTAACACATCCCAAATCCTAGATTAGCATGCACATGTGTGTGCAAGTGTAAAGATAATTAAATAAAATATTAATTAATTATAATAAAATATGTGAAAACAATAATTGGTTAAATTTATTAAAAGCCCGCACTATATCACGTAATTAAGCCTAATCACGTTCTAAGGCGGTACATAAAGACAAACCAAATAGTGTACTATCATATCGAGTAAGATTGTCTTGTACATATATATCCCTAGCATCCTATACAATGAAGGCCACTAGGGCATACATATCCAACAATAACTCCCCTGCACTGTTTGATTTTCCTGTAATCAAATATGGACCCGTCATTCCACAATTAAACCAAATTTTAAAGCATTTTAATATAAATTTTTAATTCCAAAACCTTAATTCTACACTATAAATACCACCCCAAATTTTAGCTCAACATCATTCTGAAAATTATAGCCAAAACTCTCAAAAAAATTTCTAAGTCAAGTGGAGTAAAGATGAGTTAGTAAGTGGTCAACTTCCGGCGAAGAAGAAACGACATCCAGAGCTCTCACGACACCACGAAAAAACTCTCCTCTTTTTCTGCCTTTTCTTAGCATAATCAAATAGTAAGTCTCTCCCAAACCCCCTTCCTCTTCTTTGAAATTCTTTTTTAATCAAAATTGGTAAAAGTGGTGCTAATACTGATATCTTTTTTCTAAACCCTAGAAACTCCACTTTTTCTTATATATTGTTCATCCAAATTCTTACACCATATTTTTAATCTTAATACCAATATTTAGAATAAATTTTAGCCTAGAATAACATGTAAAATAACTTTAATTTAACATTTTCATTAAAATACCATAAACTTTAATATTGCTCCTTTTAGTTCCGTTAGAACAATACCTTTAGGAAAAACTTCACGGGGTAAAGAACTAACCCTCATGTATACACTTGTTCCATAGCACAATGACTTTTGAATGAATATTTTGTTACGAGGAAAATCTTACAATAAAATACCATATAATTTAAAAACCGGATTTCTTTAAAATGCAGTATTTCATTTCCTTTCCGATTACGCATCTTCAACCTACTTTAGGGGACCCGCTAATGGATGGTACGGATTATCGTACAACCTTGCGCTAGTAGAATGAGATGCAGACCTCCTCACAGAGCATTCGATCTCGAAAGGATTTAAAAACGTTTTTAAGAAATACGAATTTTCTAAATAAAAATAAAATTATTTTTAAAATTAAAATTATATAAAATTATAAATACATATTTCAAATTACAATAATCCTATGTTTGTAAAAAATGAAAGATTAACAAGTTACAATAAAAGGCCATCAAACTACTAAAAGACAACTCTTTTCAACAAATACCATGAACTTCCAAATTTAATTGCTTATCACTAAAATACCTCAAATTTTTATAACTCATGCTCATGAAAACCCTAATAATATAAATAACTCCTCGAGATTTATTTTTAAATATATCATATTATTTTTTCAAAAAAACCCCTCGAGATGTATATAAAACAAAATTAAGGACTTTAGAAAATATAGGTTTAAGCGGGATCAATTCTCTTGAGCCCCAGAGAGCCGGAGAAAGTAAGTGCTTTCCTATTTAAGGTAGACAATTTAACGGAGTTATCAATGGTAATTGTCTTTTAAAAAAACACAAATCCTGCCGTCCATGTGCAGCAATTACCGATAACTCACAAACCTAATTCGGGATTTAAATCAGTTTACAAGTGTCCGACTCAAGTCTGAGTCTAACTCAAATCTGAATCCAAACTCAAAGCTGAGTCTAATTCAAACCTGAACCTAACATCTAACATGAATACTCGATCATGAACATGAATACTCGAATCAAACATCGATATCAAACATGTACACTTGACTTGACTTGACCGAACCATGGTTATAACTTGACATGTTTACTTGACTACTTGATTACATCCTGAACATGATTACTTGAATATTTTTTATCCATGGTCTCGGCAAAACTTGTAAACATAACCTATACAATACATTACACGGGGATAACGTGGTAGATTAGTACGAAACATATAATGTGGCACGAGATGTCACTTAAAAGACACCTATATGAATTCTCATGTCGTTGTCCCGTGGGTTTTGACGGGGTCTTGTACTACATGTTACCATAGTCCAGGGGGTAAGATGGACTCCTTTCGTATACACCAATACCTTCTGTATCAAGCTACCAACAATCATGTTAGAATAACTATCATATACCGGCAATCAAGCATGCTCAACTTACCTATTCATTTCATATATTGTCTTCTCTTTCTTCTTTTGGGACTTACTGAGCGCTAGTTCGCCGACGACATTCCTTCTATTTCTTTCTTTAGAATGTTCGTCAGGAGGAACGGACTCTTAGGAGATCGAACCTAGCCAGGAGGACTTGGAGCAGCTTATCGCTCAGCTGGACTACTAGCTCATCTTGTACTTACTTTTATTTCTTATGCCATTGTTTCGGTACTGCTCTATTCATTGTATCTTTCCTTTTTTAAAACAGTTGTATGTAAATATGAATGTAAATGAAAGTTGTTGTTTATTTTAATTCTCTTTTCATTCTTGTGTATTTTATATTTATTGCTTAATTACACTTAACATATTTATTTCTTAGTAAATACGTTGCGGCCTGCCACGTCACCGTTTCCGTCTACTGGGAAGCGGGGCGCGACAGATTTTGTTGGCGGCCCATCCAGGTTAGTTCTGTATGGAATCTTAAGCAATATATCAAAAGAATTATAAAAATCAGCAACTATACGTTCCTTACATTTATGATTTCTTAAATCTATCCTAACCATTCCTTTTTCTATAAAGGTTATGGATTCTCCTAACAACACCATCACGAACGTCAATGGCAACACCCCACCGCCTACTCTACCATGACCACCTACCATTGCTGCTTTCATCAACGAGTAAACGGTACTACTCGAGGCGATCAAGAGCCTTCCGGAGGGTCAGCAACAGTAGACTGCTATCCTCATGCACCGTCCTGAAGCCGAGATAGCCGGAGTCAAACGAGTCCGGGCACTGCACCCGAAGCACTTCTCAGGAAAAGAGAGCCCACTGGAGGCAGAAGAATGAGCTCAGTTTATCGACGATGATCTGGCGGCAGCTCAAGTGCCAGATATTTCTTGGGTGAGAGTTGCAAAACTGCAACTAACAGACAACGCCAGAGTCTGGTGGAAGGCTGAAGAAATCCGTCTCGCTCAACGTATAGAGTGGAAGACGTTTCGTAATCTGTTCGACGCGAAGTACTTTCCGGAGACTGACCGTTTTGACATGGAACAACAATTCATCCATCTACAATAAGGCTCGATGTGGGTCAAGTCTGTAGATGAGTGCGATGTTTACCATACTTAGCAGGTAAGATATTGTCTCAGATTCAAATTCCCGGTTTCACTCATTACAATGCTAACACAAGGTCGTAACAGGTTTGCTGCACACCTTATCCCGACTGCTGAGATCCAGACACGAAGATTTTAGCAGGGGCTGGACCCGGAAATCTAAGATGCACTTGCTACAGGGGATTTTCCTACCTATGATCTTGCTTTGAAGTCTGCTCGACACTATGAGACAGTTATGGAGAAGAAGTGCAGACCGCAAACTACCGGTGTGAAACGCCCTGCTACTCAGATGACAGGAGGAGCCTCTTCTAGGCTGACATTTGCACCCAGAAGACCGGGAGGATCATTTAACCAGTCCAATCCAGACTTTTGTTTTTATTGCAATAGAAATGGACACCTGGCTAAGGACTGCAGGTGTGCAAATAGCCTTTGTTCGGTTTGTGGCACATCTACTCATGCTATAGGAGCATTTCCATATTGTCTCAACCCAGCACCAACACCTATACCCGCAATCACAGTCCCGCAGCGGCCAGCTATTCAGGCTCCTGCACCTCGCCTAGCTTTCCCTGCACCACCTCCGCATGGACCTCCTGCACAGCCTCCTCATCAATTCCACCAAGCATAGAGAAACGTGCCTCAAGGGTAGAGAAACGTGTCCCGAGGACAGAGGAATGCGCCTCCAGTAAAGAGGAATGTAACCAGACGTTAGGCTTTCACAATGACGGTTGAGGAAGCCGAAGCCACCTGCCATGTAATCACTGGTAATTCCCAATCCTTTCACATCATTTCAATCCTTGTATATCACTATATTTTTCTTTATCTAAAACAAACCTCACACAACTTGGGTACTATACAAGTAGCCACCCTTTCTGCACTCGCATTGTTCGACACTGAAGCATCGCACTGCTTCATGTCACAATGATTCGTGAGAACGCATGCAATTCTTTTGAAGCCGCTCATTTCAAGCTGGAATGTCAGTTCCGGAAATAGAGTCTTGAAAGCAACTATAGGATTTGATCAGTGTCCAGTTGCAGTTTGTGGACGAGAATTCTAGGCGAATTTCAAAGTAAAGGACATCTTAAATTTCGATATTGTGTTGGAAAGAGACTGGCTGAGAGTTTTTTATGATACAATTGACTGCCGTCAAAGGAGGGTAGTATTTGAGATACCAGATCACCCAGTCTTCTATTTCAAGAGTGGAGATAGAATGTTGGAGCCAGGAATCTTCCGTGCAAAACCAAAGAATTCAGAAGTGCTTACTTTACCGGCAGAAGAAGAAAAGCCATAAGTAGTTCGAGAGTTCGAGGATGTTTTCCCTGAAGATATATCATGTTTGCCTCCTGATCGAGCTCTTGAGTTTAGCATTGACTTAATACCTGGTGCGCAACCTGTAATCAAAGCTCCGTACCGGTTAAGCCTAGAAGGATTGAAGGAGATCCGTATTCAGTTGGACGAACTCCTGAAGAAAGGTTGGATTCATCCCAGAACTTCAAGCTGGGGATCTCCGGTATTACTTATGAAGAAGAAAGAAGGTTCATACAGGATGTGTGTGGATTACCGAGCTTTGAACGAAGTGAAGATCAAGAATAATTATCCACTGCCGCACATCGATGATCTGTTCGATCAACTAAGTGGGACTTGTGTATTTTCAAAGCTAGGTCTTCATTCGGGTTATCATCAGGTGAAAATCAAAGAGTCTGATATTCCGAAGATGGCATATAGGACTCACTATGGACATTATGAATATCACTTAATTCCATTTGGAGTGACTAATGCACCTGCCATCTTTATGAATCTGATGAACTAAGTTTTCCGAGTGTACTTAGACAGGTTCGTTTTCATCTTCATCGACGACATCCTGGTATATTTAAAGAATCGGAAAGAACATGCCGAGCATTTACGGATTGTCCTAAAGACATTACAACACCATAAGCTCTATGCAAAGTATAGCAAGTGTGAATTTTGGCTAGATCAAGTCGAATTTCTCGGACATATTGTTTCAGACGAAGGAATCTCAGTAGATCTAACTAAGGTCTCAGCTGTCAGCGAACGACTGACACCAAAGGCAGTGAAAGATATATGAAGTTTCTTGGGATTAGCAGGATACTATCGACGATTCATTGAAGGCTTTTCAAAGATTGCAGCACCCCTGACCAAGCTCACACGTAAAGATGAAGTATTCATGTGGTCAGAAGTATGTGATTTTTTTTGTAGAAATCAAGTCAAGATTAACTTCTGCTCCTATTCTCGTAATACTGGATCAATCTGGAGGATTTGTTGTGCATTGCGATGCATCCGGTAAGGGATTAGGATGTGTTTTACACCAACATGGAAAAGTTGTGGCTTTTGCATCAAGACAGCTAAAGGTTCATGAGCGCAACTATCCGACACATGATCTGGAGTTGGCAGCCGTTATCTTTGCACTTAAGATTTGGCGCCACCACCTTCTAGGAGAACGAGTAGATATATACACTGACTACAAGAGTCTGAAAATGTATTTACTCAGAAGGAATTTAAGTATGCGGAAGAGAAGATGGCTAGAACTCATGGCGGACTTCGAAATCAACCTATAATATCATCCTGGGAAGGTGAATGTAGTTCCTGATGTACTTAGCTGCCAGCCATTAGCAATGAATCTCACCGCACAGTGGAAGCTACAACAGGAATTGCACGGTTTGGCGATCGAAGTAGTTATGCCAGGTAATGCTTCATATTTGATGAACTTATAAGTCTAGTCTACTCTTGTCAATTAGATCATGGCAGCTCAAGCAAATGATGCCAAGCTATAAAAGATTCGAGAATAAGTAGAAAGTGGACTTCGAACTAATTTCATCATTCACGAAGACGGATCCTTAAGATATGGAAGTTCATTATGTGTATTTATCAGCCCAGTTCGAGAAGAATTGATGAAAGAAGCCCACAACTCTCCTTATTCTGTATACCCCGGTGGTATAAAATTTACAAGGATCTAAGGCAACACTACTGGTAGCATGGAATGAAGCGCGAAATTGTTAGAAGCATAGCCAAGTGTTTGGTATGTCAGCAAGTGATGGCTGAACATCACAGAACTGCTGGTCTACTTCAGCCGTTACCAATACTAGAATGGAAATGGCAACACATTACCATGGACTTCGTGACTTCCCTTCCTTGCAGCACGAAGGGTAACGACGCAGTATGGGTTATTGTGGATCGACTCACCAAGTCGGCACACTTTATTCCCTTTCGAGTTGGCCAATCAACTGAGACATTAGTAAAGAAGTACATGGAAGTAAGCATAAGTCTAAAATAAGATTTAAACCTTCAAGATGTACTATTTTTTTATACCCATGAACTCATGAAGGATATCATGAGAATACATGGAGTACCAGTTTGCATCGTCTTCGATCGTGATAACAGATTCCGATCATAATTTTGGCAGAGTCTGCAAGATAGCCTGGGAACGAGTCTGAACTTCAACACACCTTATCATCCACAAACGGATGGACAATCCGAGCGAACAATTTAGATTCAGGAAGACATGCTAAGAGCTTGTATGTTAGACTTCGTAGGTTCGTGGGAAGACCACCTACACCTTGTAGAGTTTTCATACAACAACAAATATCATGCAAACATTGGAATGGCACCATTCGTAGCACTCTACGGACGGAAGTGTACCGCTAAGTTGGGATGACGTCAGAGATCGTGAACTCCATGGACCAGAGATGATTGTGGCAACTATGGACATAGTTCGCACGATCAAGGAAGTAGTGCGCATAGCCCAAGATCGACAGAAGCATTGGGCTGATGCAAAGCGTCGACATCTGGAGTTCCAACCTGAAGACCATGTTTTCTTAAAGATCTCTCCAAACAGTACAGTGATCTGATTTGGAAAGAGGGGAAAGCTAAGTCCATGATACATAGGACCGTTCGACATACTCGAACGAGTTGGAAAAGTGGCATACCGTTTAGCACTTCCACCCTCATTGGAAGGAGTGCAAAACGTGTTCCACATATCCCAGCTACGGCAATATGTGAGCGGCCCAAACCACATACTTGATCACTCTGATCTCACAGTACAGACGAACCTAACTTGTGAGCAACAACACGTTGTGATCCTGGACCGAAAGATGAAGACATTACGGAACAAGGAAGTAAACTTGGTCTGACTGATGTGGAGAAAAGATTCGCCAGGAGAATCAACATGGGAACGAGAAGAAGACATGCGTGTAAGATAGCCTTACCTCTTTTAAAATTAGTACATATGTAATTGAAAATTTCGAGGACGAAAATTTTATAAGGAGGGTAGAATATAATGACTCTAAATTTACTGTACGGAATTTTCCAGTTTAATGTACAGAAATGAGTTTACAACTTGAGTTTGAGTTATAAGTTAAATTTGTTAAATAACAGCAAGAAACAACTTGTAGCTCACTGGTAAAGCCTTTGCACTGCTGTAACGTATCCCCTGTGTTCGTTTCCCATCAGACACAATATTTTTTCTGATTTTTCTTTTTAACTTTTTGGAAGCCCAAAAGATTGCGCGTTCAATACACAGAGAAATGAAAAGTCAGAAAAATCAAACAGGCAAAAAATTGAGTAAACACTGATTCAATCTCATAGCACGATCCCAAAGCCAGACGTCACCAATCGATCAGCCAAATGAAGGAAAAAACCGGCTGGGATGGTTGGATTAAGACCATAGAGCCCCGGGCTTTGCACACTAACCCCTAACTCTCCGGCACTGTTTGATTTCCCTGCAATCAAACAGAGACCCTTCATTTCACAATTGAACCAAATTTTAATTCTTTTTAATCCAAATTTTTAATTCTACACTATAAATACCGGGCTCAACATCATTCTAAAAATTCTAGCCAAAACTCTCAAAAAAAATTCTAAGTACAAGTGGAGGAAAGAGGAGTTAGCAAGCGGTCAACTTCCGGCGAAGAATTGAAGTAACATCTGAAGCTCCCGTGACACCACGACAACATCTCCTCTTCTTCTATCTTTTCTTTGAAATTCATTTTTAATCAAAATCGGTAAAAGTGGAGTTAATACCGATATCTTTTTTCTAAACCCTAGAAACTCCACTTTTTTTATGTATTGTTCATCCAAATTCTTACACAATATTTGTAATCTTAATACCAATATTTAGAATAAATTTTAGCCTCAAATAACATGTAAAATAACTTTAATTTAACTTTTTCATTAAAATACAATGAACTTTGATATCGCTCCTTTTAGTTTCATTAAAACAATACCTATAGGAAAAACTTCACGGGATAACGACATATCCCTCACATACACTCTTGTTCATAGCATGATGACTTTTGTATGAATATTTTGTTACGAGGAAAATCTTACAATAAAATACTATATAATTTAAAAACCGGATTTCTTTAATATGCGGTATTTCATTTCCTTTGCGATTATGTATTTACAACCCTTTTTGAAGAACCTGCTAATGGATGGTACGGATTATCGCACACCCTTGGGCTAGTAGAACGAGATGCAGACCTCCTCACGGAACATTCGATCTCGAAAAGATTTAAATACGTTTTAAAGAAAAACGAATTTTCTATAAAAAAAATAAAATTATATAAAATTATAAATACATATTTTCAAATTATAATAAACTTATGTTTTTGAAAAATGAAAGATTAACAAGTTTCAATAAAAGACCATCAAGCTACTAAAAGAAAACTCTTTTCAATAAATACCATGAACTTCCAAAGTTAATTGCTTACCACTAAAATACCTCAAATTCTTACAACTCATGCTCATGAAAACCCTAATAATATAAATAACCCTCGAGATTTATTTTAACTATATCATAATATTTTTTCATAAAACCCCTCGAGATATATATAAAACAAAATTAAGGACTTTAGCAAATTTATGTTTAAGCGGGATAATTCACTTGAGCCCTAGAAAACCGAAGAAAGTGAGTACTTGCCTATTTAAGCTAGACAATTTAACGGATTTATCAATGGTAATTGTCTTGGAAAAAGACAAATCCTGCCGTCCATGTGCAGCAGTTACCGATAACTCCCGAACCTAATTAAGGATCTAAATCAGTTTACAAGTGTCTGACTCAAGTCTGAGTCTAACTCAAATCTGAATCCAAACTCAAACCTAAGTCTAACTCAAACCTGAACCTAACATCAAACATGAATACTCGATCATGAACATGAATAATCGAATCAAACTTCAATATCAAACATGTACACTTGACTTGACTTGACCGAACCATGGTTATAACTTGACTACTTGACTACATCCTGAATATGATTACTTGAACATTTTGTATCCATGGTCTAGGTAAGACTTGTAAACATAATCTATACAATACATTACGTAGGGATAACGGGGTAGATTGGTACGGAACGTATAACGTGGCACGAGAGGTCACTTAAAAGACACCTACATGAATTCTCGTGCCGTTGTCCCATGGGTTTTGACGGGGCCATATACTGCTTGTTACCATAGTCCAGGGGGTAAGATGGACTCCTCTCGTATAAACTAATACCTTTTGTAACAAGCTACAAACAACCACGTTAGATAACTATCATATACCGGCAATAAAGCATAATCAACTTACCTATTCATTTCATATATTGTCTTCTCTTTCTTCTTTTGGGACTTACCGAGTGCTAGTTCGCTGACGACATTCCTTCTATTTCTTTCTTTGGAATGTTCGTCAGGAGGACCGGACTCTCAGGAGATTAAACCTAACCATGAGGACTTGGAGCAACTCACCGCTCAACCGGACTACTAGCTCATCTTGTACTTACTTTTATTTTGTATGCCACTGTTTAGGCACTACTTTATTCATTGTATCTTTTGTTTTTAAAACAGTTGTATGTAAAGATGAATATAAATAAAAGTTGTTGTTTATTTTTATTCTCTTGTCATTCTTGTGTATTTTATATATATTGCTTAATTACGCTTAACATATTTATTTCTTAGTAAATACATTGCGGCTTGCCACGTCACCATTTCCGTCTACTGGGAAGAATGGCGTGACACTTGGTTGAAGGTTGGATGTAGATGTCGTCCCGTTTTCATTATTGCTACTTCAAATCTCCTCTCTTATAAAGGAAGCCAGAAGTAACTGTTGCGGAGCCAGATTAACATAACTCCTTGCTTCATTATATTGCTCGGTTGGGGGCAACCGCATGACCTTTTCATATAGGGCCATTATACCTTATTTGAGCTCATCGACTTCTTGAACCTCTTCTTTCATCAGCATATCAATCGGCTCTTATGATGGTTGGGTTGAAGCACTTTGCAGGGTATCTTCCTCTTGCTCGGTCGTGTCATCTACCAGCCAAGTGGCATCTCCTTCGCTTAAGTCATAACAGCTATAAGATTGCTCCCTCTTCTTGGGTCGTACATATCCTAAGCCAGCAGTATCCATCTTTCCGTTCGGTTTAATTTGGCGAGTCCTGGGCACATCCTAAATGCTCCTGTAATATTGAGCTTGACGAACAGTTTGTTCGAACGGTGGTAATCCCTGATGCTTCAACAATTCGTTTAATCCTTTTGTGAATAATCTCGAAATGCGGATGGGCTACAACCTATCTTGATTCAGATCAATTCCATGCCGCATCTCTTTCTCCACTTTGGTCTCATCCGATTTGTAAAATAGAATCTCCTTCTCACCTCTATATCCGGGAGGTACATGAAAAGTAACCAACTCCTACACGTTGTAGCTGCCGAATGCATCGAGTTCTTTATAGTGGTAAGACGGAACCGTTGGATATAGTGCCCTCAAAGTCAATTATTGGATCACAGGTACGTGATTGCAATGATTGAGGGAGGACCTATACCGGTAGGAAAGTCTTACTCGAGATGATAGTATGCTATCTGGTTTGCCTTTATCATCGTGTACAGCTTTAGGTGACATGATCACTATTACACGTTGATAGAGCCCTTAGGATCCTTCTTGACTACCAACAGTATGATGGCGATCATATACGTGAGAGTTGGGTAGTCTATAAGAACATCCTTAAATGTGGTCCCTAGTCGTAGGAGTTTCAAAACAGGGCATCGATACTCCGGAGTAGACTAGTGTATACAGTCGAGACCCCGACGAGGGGCGGTGGCCGGTCTCACAAGCCATTGGTGTCAGTTGGATCACCTAAGATGTATACAGGTGCTCATTGGGTTATGAGTACACCGGACAGGACTCGCCGGGAACCTGCTAGTTGGTATTATACCTAGCGTCAGATAGCAGTTCCCTGGTGACATGTGTACAGGTTAGTTCATCGACCTGAGATCGTCATTTGCCTCGTGTGAGTTCCCACTCTGCTTTGATTACTACCCTACCATGGCTCAAAGGAGTCGTGCAAACAGGTTTTAGTTGGGTACAGTCCCGAGCCACATAGAGGCAAGTGAGCGGATCGGCAGGGGATTCGTCTCTCCCGGTATTGGGGGTGAGATCGCGCTGTGTCTAGGAGAGCCATTACACATAGCCCTCGGCCGAGGCAGGAGATTTACTGGTAGGTAATCCAGTAGTATCTCAGGGTGTTCAGGGCTACCCTCTGACACGACTTATACTGCTTTTGTGGGTCTGACGTTACCAGGCCCCTAGGCCCGATATGCGATGCTCATAGACGAACTGATCGGACTGTATGTATATTGTCACTGATAGACTCAGTAGGGTTCCAGGATGAGTTCGCTCATCAGGCTTCCCTTTCGGTCAGTACTTGGGGAGTCGTTACGCACAGCTAGTGACGCTGACGTGCTTGTGGTTAAACCCACTGCCAGGGTACTGACGAGTCTTTAGAGTCCCCCACAGATAGTTTCCCAAGTTTGGGCGAAGCGTTGTAGAGGCCGTATGGTTTTATGGCAGGGTTCGAAATTGCACGTGCACTTATGCACGTGACATTTTTCGGACAGATAATACTGGTGGGCTTTGGTTTAAGACGGATCCAAGTATTATATTGAGTCGGAATATTTTTGTCTCTCGTATTCGTATTCGGTCAGAATACGGATCCAGGTATGTATATACAGGTGAGGGTATTTTCGTAATCCGTTACGAGAATAATTTAGAAGATGCATTTCTTTTGGTTAATCATTTTGGTTTAAATGATTAAATGGATTTTGGAAAGGGTGACTCATTTTGGTGACTCATTTCTTCTACCATGTTCATTAGTGACTCATGCTAATGAGTCACTAAGTGAGTCATGATAGAATTAATTGTAGTTTGTTTTGTGAATAGATATTTTAGGGTTTTGTGGAGATATTTTTGGGAGATATTTTTTGAGATATTTTCTTTACACAAACCATATATATCTAATCACAAAAGAAATGACCACAAGTTTATCATGCTTGAGTTCTTGCTCTCTTGAGATAGTTTTTCTTGAGTTCACCATTTCCAATCCTAAGCATTTTCTTCAACCTCCACCCTAACCCTCTCATGTGATGAGAACCCTAGGGTGTTTGAGACAAAGTATTCTACTCATTCTCTACTTCATCTTGGTCATCTCTTTTAGCAGACTTGATGACCGAGTTGCCTCGGTATAAAGGCGGGAGCCCGTTTAAAGATCCTTTGACGTGGTGCCACCTCGATGAGGAGACAGGAGATCGGAGTTGCCGCGAGGAGCGTGGGATGATGGCTAAAGACCGAAGGACTTGGATCGATTGGTATAGCCTTTCTACCTCTTTACATTTTTTTAGTTTAGCGTTAATGGCAAGATCCGGGTTATAGTATGCGATAGCGCCAGTTATAAAAGTTTTTATTCCGCGTTTGGCGTCAGAATGACGGCCGGGGCGCTACCGTAGACTTACATGGTATCAGAGCCACGCCATTAACCTTTACTAAGTTGTTCTAACGTGTTTAAAACATTGATCGAACGAAATTTCCAAAACCGCACTTTTCAGGCTAAAGTTTCTGTCGATTTTTAAAACAGGTCTAAAAATCATTTTGAGCATCTCAGAAAATCGAGCAGGCTTTTTAAGAATACTATAGAAATTTGGTAGACTGAAACTTCCAAAGAGCCGCGGAACCGCCGCATAAACCATGGTTTGGCCGCGGTTCCGCCGCCGTTTTTGAGCAACAATGAACCATTTTTACAGCAGGGTCTTCCATGTAAAATTGTGGTTTCTGGAATACTTTGTTTGGGCCCAGATTTTGTTTGAGTACTGCAGTTGTTCTTGGGGCCCATTTCGGGAAGTTTTGTCGATCGGAATTTTAAACTTGTTAGTTTATAGTACTTACATTATATCTCCGACCGTGAATGTCATTCGAGTGGTAAATTGCGTCTAATTGCTATAGTCCTTTTGGAGGGGTTTGCGAACGTGACATTCGCATTGATGTTCTGTGTTGTGATGTGATGTTGCGGATTTGTCGTGCTGGATAGCTGTGTGCAATGGTAGTGCAGTTTGGATTTGTTTGTACATTTGATATTGCGGGGAGAGCGTCCAACATGTGGACTGCCGTCACTGCCTGTTTGTATAATATTCTTTTGGGGCACGACCGGGCTGAGGTCGATGTACCCGTTGTACATATTTTTCATTTCTGTACTAGGTTTACCCCGCGACGGAGTGCACGGATAACCAGGTTCTGGAGGGCAACGGGTCCGCATCTCATGGCTTTGAGAGGCAGAGGGTCTCACTCTAGAATTTGCAGACTATTCGCCGCACTCATAGGGGGTACAGGTTGACCCAAAGAGGGGTGCCCAAGTTACCCGATTCCGTGAAGTGTTGGGTGGTCCATTCACTTTGCTGTAGGGGGCTGCCTCGGTTCAGGTTTTGGAGGGTAACTTACCGCACTTGTAGGGGTCTAGGTTTTCATTGCACAGGCTATCCACACGACCAGGGGAACGTCGGGTTTCAGTAGCGGCTCTGTGAAACCCGGGGATCCCAGATTATCTGTATTGTTGTGTGATGCTTATTACTTTTCTGTAATGTTGCATATTATCACGCCTGGAGCGATTATTGTATATTGGTATATATACTAGTAGATGTTGTATATGTTTTACACCCGCGCTAGTCTAGTCCCCGCACTGTCGTTAGTTAAGTAACCTAACGGGTGATGACGGGACCCAGTGACGAATGCGGATGGCATATACGTATATTTTATTTTCGTTCTTTTCTGGTGTGATTAATTGATGGGACTGCGTTGATTCTGATCAATGCAAAGGAAAACAAACCTGTTTGGACGTTGTTGGAACAGTTTTAAAAAGTGTTATTACAAAGACGTTTTCTTTTGTTTTGCACAGTGGTATTCAGTTGGAATATCCTGCACCTCATTCGACGAGGCAAGGGCCGAGATCCCTTCACCGGGAGTGACCCCTTGGGCAGAAGTTTGCATCAGGGTAATAACTTCACTATAGTCAATTATTTGTTGCTTTGCATCGCGGTATTCAGTTGGAATATCCTGCACCTCATTCCACGGGGAAAGAGCCGAGATCCCTTCACCGGGAGTGACCTCTTTAGCGATGGTTTTCGCCACTATATTTTTATAAAAAGCTATCAGGTTCCTTCAGCGAGAACAAGTTCATTACGTTAAAGGTTTTTCGCCAAAAACCAGCCGTAGCCCTCCGTCATTTCAGTTGGGTATTCAGTAGTATTCAAGCTATGTATTTTGACCAACGCCAAGGCATAGTGTTTGGTAGCTGCTGGGTATTCATCTGTTGCATAGATAGATGAGTTGGTTTGGGACAGTCGTATTACCTTATTGGCCTTCGTCATGGGTATGTATGGGTAGGTTAAAATTAACAAGATAATGACGGGTAGAACTTGACATGTGACTTATGATTTGTTGGCCTTCGTCAAGGTCATAAGAACATGGGGTAAAAATCACATCGGGAGTTTCTAAAGAAACTGAAACTTGCCTGGCATGCGCATACCTTCTGGAGTGTGATAACATGAGTGGATTCCTTCATGTTATCATGCGATGAGAGTTGAATCCCGATTCACACTGATGAGTTGGTTTACTCTTCGGGTGATCCCGATTGATTCTTCTTTCAGGTTTCGAGGAGAATTTGACAGTACAGTAGGAGGTTTTTTGATTAGATAAAATGATAACCATTCTGATCTAGGTTAGAGTGCACGCAGAGTGTTTCTTTTCTCTCTTTCTCTTTGGCAGCGACCTTTGACCGACCCTAGACTATGACTCAGTGACCAAGTTGACCGAACCTTCTTAAAATACCGTCTTTTGGATTGTCTAAGTTGCATAAGTCATTGCCGCTCCTTCTTTTACCCTTTGCATTTCTCATAACACCTCGTATCACTACGAACATCCACTTCCATTGGATAGATCCATCGTATGGTTATATACGAACTCGAAGGGACTTCTTCGAGGATGGATTCAGGTTTAGGAGAAATTGAATTGGTTTATTCAGTTGTCTTTTATTATCACCTTCTCTCAGGTTGCGAGGGCTCCTTAGTTTAGGAGAGTACACCTATTACGCTTATTGGATAGTCTTCTTCCAAACCATAGGCCGGTGCCGAAAGGTAGGGAATGAAGAAAACCAATTAGCCTAAGTAGGGTGTACAGAAGGTAATAAGTAAAGACAAAATAAAAGGATTCAAAATAGGGCAAAGTAAATTGCGACTGCTATCATTCATGACCAAACCGCGTACTTCATCGCCACTCCTACTTCACCTTTGCTTTTTTCCCCAGTTCGGAAGAAATAGAATAAGGTATTATTCAGTTGTCTTTTATCATCACCTTCTCTTAGGTTTCGAGTACTCCTAGGATTAGGAGAGTATACCTATTATGCTTACTGGATAGTCTTCTTCCAAACCATAGGCTGGTGCCAAACGGTAGGGAAGGAAGAAAACCAGTTAGCCTAATGATGGTGTACAGAAGGTAACGACTAAAGACAAATAAAGGGATTTGGAGATATGGCAAAGAAATATACGGTTACAGTCATGAATTGGATTATGGAAGAGGCATTACTAGGAATACCAGGATACCCCTACGAAACATTTTCTTGTTTCAGTTTCACTGTGCATTGTTAAAGGAAAACTGATTTCCCGATTAGATACTTACTCCAGGGTATGTATTTACCAGGTATGATTCACACATCTGTATGGTTTTACAGATGATGAATGGGAGTAAGTTATTGGGAATTAGGTGATCATCCTCATTATATCGGAATTCATTGTAATTGGTGATATTTGAGAAAATCGCCTTGGTTTTTGCCAGACGGTAAGTATTTGGTTTTGAATATCCGTTGTTATGCACCAATTTCAAATTGATATATCTGTACGTTTATTTTTATAAAGTGAGATATAACTTTTTAATATTATGTCAATGACATCTACCTATATCAGTTGACGATTGGGTAAGGAGCATTGAACAACGAAGTAGTTCTTAACCATAAGTACATTTTTCAACATACGATGCACAGGTTCTGAGTTATTCAACTCAGGGGACTCATACAGAGTATTGTATGATGTCTAGTGTCCATTAGGACAAAGGGGTTGGTCCTCGTAGTATGTTCTGTTTACTTATGACTTCTCTAGTTTTTAGACAAGTGTTTCATAGAAATACAAGGTCTAAGTTTTGAGAAGTTGTGGGTATAGGAATAAAGTAGAGAACCAGGTGTCGCAAGTATCGGGATTCTTCAAGGTGATCGAAGATGTAGATAGTTGTGATTGGTATTCAGTTGATAGTAATGGTTTTGAGAAACTTGTTCAGGTTACTCATAATTGGATGAATTCCTAAGTTGAGTAATGCTGATTAGCGTCTCTCCATTAAGTTGATATGCACTGGAGACAGCTGCATGATTAGAATCTGGTTCCAATTAAATAAGTGCAAAAGTTTCTATATTGGATATAGAATGGTTCATATCTTAATGATGTTAAGGTATGGGGAGTTGTCCGGTTTATGCTTAAAACCAGACTCTGGATAACTCAGGGCACGTTTCTGTAATGGCAGTTTGTGGGTTGGCCCAGGCTATGACGATGGTTGACTTTCTACCATCTGGAGATCAATGGTGATATTGTTCTTGACTCCCCACAGTTTTAGTAAAATGTATTTTTCAGAAAACAGTAGTGGGAGTATAGTAGAACTGGAAGTGATTCCAGAACCGCAAACGATTACGGAAAATTTAATAGGACCTATAGATTCAATCAGGTTTGACATTCCATTAGCCACTCCGCAGATATGGTGGGTAACCTCAGACACCCAAGAGGTACTCCGGTAGCCTCAAGGACGGTGACAGGGAGGTTCTTGTTTACCCAGGCTTGACACTACTGTTGTTCCAGGCTATGAAACCCGGCAGGAGGTTAAGTATAGCGTCGTTCTAAACTAGCTTTAGAAGTGCACGTATATATTATTCTGCCAGAGGGTTGTTGTGTTAAGTAGGAGCAGCGGAAGCATAGTGGGCAAAGAGCTTATGTCTATTTATAGACTAAAGCAGATATAGCGGAAATAGATTATTTAATTTTGATATGACAGTCATGGGTTTGACTTAATCAGAATAGGGGATGGATCTGTTGAGAAGGTAGTAGGGTGTGATGTCCTGGTATTTGGATGACATACACATAGTAGGAAGTAAAATTCCTATACTACGATCGGTTATACTGTGGTTGTTACACAGTTGTTTCTCCACAAAGGATATGGATATAATATCTGACATTCTGGTTACTAAATCTATAGTTTTAGATCTAGATTTAGGTAGTTTCCCAATTTGGGTACTTAGACAGTATTCTAAAGGTACTTAGAATAGATGACTCCTAGCATGGTGGTGTACCTGCAGGTGATGGATTCACCCTCTCTAAAGGTGTCTTACAGACTAAAGGGGAGAGGGATGTGCACGATTGGCAGATCACTTGCTTAGGAAATTGAGTCAATCATGAGATGTCAAGTACCGCACCAGATGTTATTTTTGCACTAGATGCAATAAGTTGAGATATTAATCCAATCCTGGAGAAACATTCGGAGGCAGTTTTAGAACATGAGTGGATGTTCCACGGATTTGATAACGGCAGCCTCCTTCGGGAGACAGTTATCATTCCAGGCTTCCATAGGTGACATGGATGACAGAGTGATTGTCAGAGTTATAGTTTTCCCTCTGACGAAGGGGGCAGTATTATGGATAGGTGGTCCAAGAGGATACTGTGGGAGGCATGGTGCAGGGGTTCAGTTGACGATACAGTCTAAGAAGTTTGGATTTAGAGTTCATTTATGAACTAGCTCCCATCAGATATACAGATATATTCTAAGACAGGTATTACTCAATTCGGGAGATGGCTTTCTCCGCGAACTTGAGATTAAGAGAGACATAGAAAGATACATCAGGGCGGATCCACTCACTGAGGCTATTTCTCGAACACAAGAGTTTTGACAAACGAGCTTTGTGAAACTGTTTAGTAGAGGAGTTGGGTGTTCGGTATCACACGGTCTGTGAGTATGCGACATCGCAATAATTAGCCTTAAGTGCAACTGGGAGATTGTTGGATATAGTGCCCTCAAAGTCAATTATTGGATCGCAGGTACGTGATTATAATGATTGAGGGAGAACCTATACCGGTAGGACAGTTTTGCTCGAGATGATAGTATGCTATCTGGTTTGCCTTTGTCATCGTGTACAGCTTTAGGTGACATGATCACTATTACATGTTAATAGAGCCCTTAGGATCCTGCTTGACTACCAACAGTATGATGGCAATTATATACATGAGAGTTGGGTAGTCTATAAGCACATCCTTAAATGTGGTCCCTAGTCGTAGGAGTTTCAAGACAGGGCATCGATACTCCGGAGTAGACTAGTGTATACCGTCGATACCCCGACGAGGGGCGGTGGCCGGTCTCACAAGCCATTGGTGTCAGTTGGATCACCTAAGATGTATACAGGTGCTCATTGGGTTATGAGTATACCGGACAGGACTCGCCGGGAACCTGTTAGTTGGTATTATACCTAGCATCAGATAGCAGTTCCCTGGTGACATGTGTACTGGTTAGTTCATCGACCTAAGATCATCATTTGTCTCATGTGAGTTCCTACTCTGCTTTGATTACTACCCTACCATGGCTCAAAGGATTCGTGCAAACAGGTTAGTTGGGTACAGTCCCGAGCCACATGGAGGCAAGTGAGCGGATCGGCAGGGGATTTGTCTCTCCCGGTATTGGTGGTGAGATCGCGCTGTGTCTAGGAGAGCTATTACACATAGCCCTCGGCCGAGGCAGGAGATTTACTGGTAAGTAATCCAGTAGTATCTCAGGGTGTTCAGGACTACCCTCGGACACGACTTATACTGCTTTTGGGGGTCTGACGTTACCAGCCCCTAGGCCCGATATGCGATGCTCATAGACGAACGGACCGGACTGTATGTATATTGTCACTGATAGACTCAGTAGGGTTCCAGGATGAGTTCGCTCATCAGGCTTCCCTTTCGGTCAGTACTTGGGCAGTCGTTACGCACAGCTAGTGCCGCTGACGTGCTTGTGGTTAAACCCACTGCCAGGGTACTGACGAGTCTTTAGAGTTGTCACGACCCAAAATTTGGCCCGTGACCGGCACTTAACCACGTAACGTCTACAGGCGTAACGTGACTAAGTAAGCCGGAAACCCAGAAATCTAAAACCCTTTTTAAGAATAAGTAAAGAACTACATGTTTAAAAATCAATGTTTTTAAATAACTAAGCCGAATGTGCATTTTAAAAACAGTATAGTCTTTTCTAAAAATTTCGGCAGAGTTTCTTTTGTAAAACTGGCCCCGAATGGGGTACAACAAGAATGACAATATATATGCAATGATAAAGGCATCCCCAAGCGGGAGCTAGCTCTTCGTCAAAAGGCGGTCACAACCACACATGCAACAATAATATACAACGCCAAGTGGCGAGGATCAAATCCAAAAGAAAGCTCAAAGCAACAAGAAACCGCAATACTACTAAGCGCGACTCTAAGGTCGAATAATACAACACTGTCTCTAAGTCTGAAAGAATATACAAGTTTTGGTTGATGGAAATTCTAGATACAATGAATGAAATGAATACAAGGGTGGTTCTTGATGCGAAAGAATCCACCTACCAAAAGCAAGCCACCCGCAAGAAAGTAATGTGCCGGAAATGCCGCAATGAAACCTGTACGGCAGAACCTGCAAGAACTGTGGCACAACGGGGGTGAGTTGCCAACTCGTGAATAGAAACATCTACAAGCAGAAACCGAATGCAAGACATAAACCTAAGTCAACAATCAGTAATATAATCCACAAGTGTACATCTGAGTGTGATAAGGTGGCAAGGTAACATCTAAATATGTATGTGGTGCCAAGTACTCAGGTAATAACATGTCATGAATGTAAGGTATGCTGTATGAAGTAAATATGATGAAGTATCAAATGATATCAATACACATATATTAGCGTCCCATACCACTAATATTGGTGTAAGGGTATATATAACAGCGCCCTCATACCCTGTTATATATACAAATGGAGTATGATAAGTGTAAATCCAGTCTGTATATGATCCATGTCTGTATATGATCCATGTCTGTATATGATCTATGTCTGTATATACGTGGAACCCGTCCACCCGTCACCCAATGACAATAAGCATCATGTATGCAATATGAGGATATAAACAACATCATGGTAAAACATCATGAAACCCGTGCCAAGCATCGACACGTAAATCCTCATCCAAATGGGGCTCCGTCTGCGGTATCGGCCCTCAGCCCCGGCAGTACGGGTCAACCCATGTCCATCTCTGGGCTCCGTCTGCGGTATCGGCCCTCGGCCCCGGCAGTACGGGTCAGCCCATATCCATCTCTGGGCTCCGGTCGGAATCCTCCAGATATCCGCCGAGCTCAAGTACAATCACCGGTAGGTAGTAGTCCCTCTGCCGGGCTCACCGTCTATCACACAGCGAAACCGTTCTCGCCCCGGGGTACCATACCGGGTCCACCATGTACCCGTAATCGGCCTCAACCGCCTCCTCGATTCGGGTTTTTATATATCACTTTAGCACCGAGAAAACACATGGTGGACGCACCGAAATATCATATCAAGGGAACCGGGTTTTTAAATGATTACATATTTGAAATAGCCACGGTTCCCAAATCCAGAAATCACATATAATCCAAACCAAAATGTAAGTCACTAATCTGATATGATATGTGCGTCAAACATAAATATCATGTCAAGTAACATATAGATGAGCTACAATATAATGATCAGGTGTGATATAAGCATCAATGTGAGTATCAAGTCATGTCACATATAAATGAGCTACAATATAATGATCAGGTGTGATATAAGCATCAAATGTGAGTATCAAATCATGTCACATAGAAATGAGCTACAATATAATGATCAGGTGTGATATAAGCATCAAATGTGAGTATCAAGTCATGTCACATATAAATGAGCTACAATATAATGATCAGGTGTGGCATATGTATCAGGTATGAATATCAAGTCAAAATGATATATGTTTGTGTACAGGTCTATGTGTACAATATGCCATGCGGAAATCATACCATGAATGCAGCAGTACTACAGTGTAGTGGCATAGCAATTATCGATGATGAAGTGTGTGAGCCGGCAATCAGTGTACGTGGAACATACGCATCATCGATAATGGTGCTGGTGTACTAACAGCATGATGGCAATATAACAATAAGCACAAGTAATGCCATGCAAATAGTATAAACAGGTGCAATCGAAATAAGCAACGCAACAGTGAAGAATCTAACTCAAAAGCTATATCATGCAACCTTGCCTTTTGAAATAAGACGAATCGGGGTCTTTGGTAAAACAAGGACTACGGTGTTTAGAAAATAGACGCTACACATTTGAAAATATCCGTAGAATCCCCTTTTTCCTATCTTGCAATATTCCCGATTCGTTAGTTTGAAATAGGTATGACTTTGGTCTAATCTAACATCTACTATGCAACTACTGATCTAAGTATCATGCAAGTCTGGAGGGGTATGGAAACCGCCTAAATCTGAGTCGATACATATATAAAGGTATATAGTCGGTGATCTCGCCTCAATGTCATATCATAAGATATCCTCGAGTTATGAGTGCGGATCTATCATCAATATCGGCTCGTACGGTAATCATCGTACGGCATCCTAATAGCTGGGTACGGGTCAACATCTCTCTATCTCATCACATAACAGGTATCACTATCATCAGATCACATAGGCTGGGGTACTACTCTATGTCTAGCACCAAACGATACCATCAGTGAAGTATGCATGCGGGGTAAACACATATCCCAAGCCCGCAAGAAAACATAAGTCATATCCCACAATGAATCGTATCCAATCACCGATCTCACGTCATCAAGCCCACATCATCGACTCATTACCAACGTCATCCCATATCATCAAACGTCGTGTAAGTACAAGTAATATGCAAGGGTGTGTGTGTAGGTGTAATTCTATCCTAGGGTTCGCGACTATAAACTACACTAGTCACTTCTACCCTACACTATCCACAATACTTCTAACACAAAGCTACAACACACTAAAACTATCACACATCTACTATATATATTATACTAACTACGGACTGCGGGGGTGCTATACGCCATCCACCCGACTTCCCCCTGTAGATATAATCTACTCACATTGCTTCTCATCTGCGGACGTCGCCACGCATTTGTTTGTCGTCTCAAAGTTTTCATGGGTACCTACACATCAACATATCGTATATGCGCATTAAAACCAAATCCAAGCTAAAACGGCGCACGAAATCCAAAATGATACGATAAGGGGGCCTATAGGTGAGAACCTATGGCACGCCTTCAAAACCATCAACAAATCCTCTATATCGTCGTATAAACGCCAAATAGTCGAGGTAAAACGAAACACACCAATGCAGAAATGAAAATACGGAATACGGAAACTAAAGTCCAAAACAGCAACTCATGAAATGTGTTCCAGATTTCACCCTAGATCACTTTATACAAATCTATATATACCAGGGGCCTAAACTAACAATGTAGGAGCTACAGAACGAAAACGAGACAAAAAGGTGGGACCCAGGCCGCAATTGGCGGCCAAAAGAGGGAATTTGGCGGCCGTACGGATGAGTTGGAGGCTAGGGTTTGGGGTGTTGGTTCAATTGTGCCTGCACATCTCACTGTCCACTCAATATTATTTTAGGGTCCTCGGGGTGATAGCAGATTCGAGTTAAACTGCACAGATTACACAATTTCCCCGATATCGGTTTCTAAAATCCGTATTTCTGATTCTAGCTTCAGGTTTTGGGTTCCAATTCATGCACTAAGGTGTTTACAAGTCCTCTACTGAGCTCAATTTCACATTACAACTCAAGTTTCTCTCAAACCCTAACTAGGTTTTCATCAAGTCCATAATATCACACAATATCGATATAATCTTAACATGGGGTTATAGGAAAGGCTATAATTGAGCTAATGGTTCAGAAATTACCTCACTTGGCAACTCAAGAACTTTCTTGAGTTGCCCCTAGTGGCCAAAATCCACGCTTTCCTGGTCCATCTTGTAGATCTCGAGCTTGTGCACATTTTTCATGAAACGGACATGAGGTTTTGGGGTTGTTTTGGATGTGTTTTGGAGCTTGAAGTGGGGAGGGAGAATGAAGAAGAGGCAGCAGCAGCAAGCATGAAGAGGGAGGGGGAAAATGAGAGGAAAACAAATGACTAAGGGTTTGTCAAAGGTGCCCATACCCTCTTCTCACCAAACCTCCATTTCTTTAGTCTTTTCTTTTGTTTTCCTTTTCTTTTTCTCCTAAAACAAATCCTTCTCACTTAAATAGTAAACCCAAAATGAGAAACCATGGTAGAAAGTGCACAAGTGTAGGAAAAATAGTGTGTGCATTTTTTGTTCAAATTTGTTAAAAACCGATTAGCGATTTTAATCACGATTAGCGCTAAATTAGTGTCAAACTAATCACAAAAACTTAAAAATGTCATAATTCACTAATTAACCCTATTTTATAATTTTCCATAATTTTTCATAATTTTTCTAACATTTTTCCTATTTATTTGCATTTAATATTAAAATAATTAATAAAATAATATTAAATAATAAAAATTCTCAAAATTAATATTTTATATTTTTGAAAATGTTACAATCTACCCCCCTTAAAGAAATTCGGTCCCCGAATTTAAATTTAAACCCCCACTACTAAAACAATTTCAGTAATAATCCATTTGTCGGGGCTCCGAAAACATCAACACATAAGAATATCATAAAAAAAAATTGTACTACTCTACTAGAAATCAATCCCCAAAATGCATATATAAGAATATCCTATGCGTCTGGTGCGCAAGGAATCAAAATCCATATATGTGTCAAACAGGTGTAGAAAACTACATCTAGGTACAACGGGTGTGCACGAAACATCTGTCGTAGGCAACGTATGTGCCTGACAGCAAAAATCAGGTGCATATGAAATGCGCGAAGAATTCTGATTTAGTGCATCTGGCGTGCACCAAAATCGTATATCAAACACTAAAGGTGCATGAAAACTATGCTGGAAGTGCAAATCAAATCACTGAATACGATAGGCATGAAATCTCAATCAATATCTCACATGTAATAACTCAACGCAAAATATATAAATATCCAGTGGGTGCATGAAACAAATATCATGAAACTCAATCATCAAAACTAAATCATGCAAACAGAACGCCCAAAATACCGAAATTCAAAGTGACGGATACGTGATAATCTCACTGTCCACTCAATATTATTTTAGGGTCCTCGGGGTGATAGCAGATTCGAGTTAAACTGCACAGATTACACAATTTCCCCGATATCGGTTTCTAAAATCCGTATTTCTGGTTCTAGCTTCAGGTTTTGGGTTCCAATTCATGCACTAAGGTGTTTACAAGTCCTCTACTGAGCTCAATTTCACATTACAACTCAAGTTTCTCTCAAACCCTAACTAGGTTTTCATCAAGTCCATAATATCACACAATATCGATATAATCTTAACATGGGGTTATAGGAAAGGCTATAATTGAGCTAATGGTTCAGAAATTACCTCACTTGGCAACTCAAGAACTTTCTTGAATTGCCCCTAGTGGCCAAAAATCCACGCTTTCCTGGTCCATCTTGTTGATCTCGAGCTTGTGCACATTTTTCATGAAACGGACATGAGGTTTTGGGGTTGTTTTGGATGTGTTTTGGAGCTTGAAAAGGGGAGGGAGAATGAAGAAGAGGCAGCAGCAGCAAGCATGAAGAGGGAGGGGGAAAATGAGAGGAAAACAAATGACTAAGGGTTTGTCAAAGGTGCCCATACCCTCTTCTCACCAAACCTCCATTTCTTTATTCTTTTCTTTTCTTTTCCTTTTCTTTTTCTCCTAAAACAAATCCTTCTCACTTAAATAGTAAACCCAAAATGAGAAACCATGGTAGAAAGTGCACAAGTGTAGGAAAAATAGTGTGTGCATTTTTTGTTCAAATTTGTTAAAAACCGATTAGCGATTTTAATCGCGATTAGCGCTAAATTAGTGTCAAACTAATCACAAAAACTTAAAAATGTCATAATTCACTAATTTACCCTATTTTATAATTTTCCATAATTTTTCTAACATTTTTCCTATTTATTTGCATTTAATATTAAAATAATTAATAAAATAATATTAAATAATAAAAATTCCCAAAATTAATATTTTATATTTTTGAAAATGTTACAATCTACCCCCCTTAAAGAAATTCGGTCCCCGAATTTAAATTTAAACCCCCACTACAAAAACAATTTCAGTAATAATCCATTTGTCGGGGCTCCGAAAACATCAACACATAAGAATATCATAAAAAAAAATGTACTACTATACTAGAAATCAATCCCCAAAATGCATATATAAGAATATCCTATGCGTCTGGTGCGCAAGGAGTCAAAATCCATATATGTGTCAAACAGGTGTAGAAAACTACATCTAGGTGCAACGGGTGTGCACGAAACATCTGTCGTAGGCAACGTATGTGCCTGACAGCAAAAATCAGGTGCATATGAAATGCACGAAGAATTCCGATTTAGTGCATCTGGCGTGCACCAAAATCGTATATCAAACACTAAAGGTGCATGAAAACTATGCTGGAAGTGCAAATTAAATCACTGAATACAATTGGCATGAAATCTCAATCAATATCTCACATGTAATAACTCAGCGCAAAATATATAAATATCCAGTGGGTGCATGAAACAAATATCATGAAACTCAATCATCAAAACTAAATCATGCAAACAGAACGCCCAAAATACCGAAATTCAAAGTGACGGATACGTGATAATCGAATCACAAAATCACAAATCATAAATACGGTCGTCGGTAGTTCCTCCTTCGAGGTCGAGAAGGAGTCAGTGCATCCACTGCTAGCAGCGCAGGATATCTACGTGCCTCTTGCTCACGGTCTGGCGTCCTCTGACTCTGGGTCCTTATCTTCTCTGCGGATTTCCTATCTCACAGTCAATCGGCTCATCGGCCCTGTCAGATGTGCTAACGGGGACGATTCCGTTCTGGTACTTCTCTGGTCACCTCTCGGTCAATCCTCATGACCACTCGTAAGGCAGCACATCACTGGCGTCGGCCTCTGGCTCTCTGAATGCACGTCACACATCTGATCCTGGGTACAACATCATTGCAGCAATGTCCTGGAAGGAATCCTGCTCAAGGTCTCTTCCAATCATGCCTATGCCGATCTGCACAGAGGCTGGCTCTCTTGTATTACCTCTTCTCGCTTGATAGACATCTGTGTCCTCAGCACAACCTTTTCTCGGAAATTGGTCACATTCCAACGTCTCTGTAAGCATATCAGGTCTCTAGTCTCGACGGGAAGCATTGACAGCTCGTCAGTGTCTCACACGAACCTCTGGTTCCACTTGTCTCCATCGTCGTCCACTATGACGTCACGCCACACTACTATGCACTGCACTGTCCTCGGCCACGGTCAATCTGAAGTCTCTCGCACGGACTCGAAATCGCGTACTCTGTAGCTTCATCATTCTGTAAAAGATGTCAGGCCGAACTGGTCCTCGGGAACACGTCCCAACACTCGGAGGAATACTCGTCACTCGTCCGCCCTTGATCAATTCGCAACGCATCTGGGTAAGTCCCTTTATTCGATCTTGGTCAACTACCTCGTCGATAATGCCGAACTCTGTCCTGCTGGGTGTGCGCAATACGACCACTCCCTGGTCTAGGTCTTCTCGTATCGTTCCCCAGAGGGGTCCTGTCAAGGTTCCTTTCTCAAATCTCAATCCTGCCGAATTGCCCGGAAGTCATCATCCAATGCTGAAGCTAATTCTTATTCCGGAACGGCTGCATACTCATCGCGCTTCTTTCTGAAAGATATATCCATATACCACGCCTCTGATGTCGGCGGAGTGGGACGTCATCTCGTCGAAACCTCGTACGAACTCTCTACTCCACATTGCTCAATGTCGACTGATTCAGACTCGTCTCATCATGGCTGCATGTACTGTGCTCCAACGGCTATGCTCGCATCTGGAGTCTCCCAAGCAGTGTCCCATCACGATATCCGAAAAATGTCGAACCATCCGATCGACTCGTCAGATCCTCATAATCCCCCAAGAGCTCACATCTCGGGTACAGTTTAATAGTATCGAGTACATGCCACAGCGTCGGTGGTCCAGCCGTAGAAGGGCAAACCCAAGCCTCACTAATGGCGCCACGGAACCGCCGTAAACCCTAAGGTTCAAAGGCTGTCACACGGTCATTAAGTCGAGTTAGGGTTTCATTCTTTTAGAGGGTCCAAAGAATCACCTGCATGTCTTTCCGTATACTTTAAACTTGGAAAATGGGCTTCTGACATTCGATCGTCTCTATCGACTCTCAACGAACCTGCGTGAAGTCGTCTCTAGCATGGAAACAATCTATCTGATGACCTCTCATCGGTAACGAACGAACCACATGTCCTAGTCATTCATCCTCAGGTGACTAGCGACTCGCTATCATCTCTCTGAGTATATGCTCACGCTGCAACAGCTCCAATCATCTGGGCGATATCTCATCATTTGCAGCAACAACTGGTTCATACGCCTGTACGCTGAACAATGCCTCAATCCTCCAGGAAGGGCAATACATAGGCGGTCATCTCTGAATCGGTCTGCTCTAGATCTGAGTAAGATTCTCCACACTGGAATTCTTCAACTCAACTGGGCCCGCTCTGGCGCAAAATCAGACGAATCACCTTCGTCTCTCAAATCGGGTAGACTAGCTATCATCTGTCGCATATCTGCCTGAAAGCTCCGGCAATCTCAGCTCGTAAGCTCCGAAAGCAACATCCTGTCGATCTCAGCAACAGCTGGTCCATCTGTCTGCACGGTAGGCGACATCACAATCTCTGAGGTATGCTATACATCAACAGTCCTCTCACAACAGGCAGCTCTAACAATGGCCCGATCATCCGGTGCAAATCCAAGCACTCGCCTCCACTAGAGGTCACAATCACCAATACTAACTCGAGACATTCCCATGTAACCAGAAAACACAATGGTCGGTCCTCGTACCAAACGAGCTCACACCGGCCGTAACCCTAGCAGCAGCCCAAAACTGCGCTCAAACATGGTGACAGGAATCTCAATCGAGTATCAAAAGGGCACGTCAGTGACAAGAAGGAAACAACAGACCCAGAGTGGATACATGATCATAGGAAGGAACAGCATCAATGAAGGTATGATCATGAAACTAATAGAGTCGGGGATCTCAAATGGATGAATAATCCTGGATATGAAGAGAATCACTGATCTCGAAAAATATGCACATCATAAGGTTCCTTAAGCGGAGTGGCGTGTCGTAAGTATGCCGCAGAACATACCAACGGTACGTCACTCTACTTTAGTCACCTATTCCATCAACCAAGGGTCATCCTACGCGAAGAAAGTTCGGGTCTAATACCCCCTCGACCAAGTCTAAGTTCTGTAAGGTCAAGCCTAAGTTCCATATATAAACAACGCCGTAGGCTCCACATAGTCAAACTCAGACTCGAACCAAGGTCAACCTAGCGCTCTGATACCAACTTTGTCACGACCCAAAATTTGGCCCGTGACCGGCACTTAACCACGTAACGTCTACAGGCGTAACGTGACTAAGTAAGCCGGAAACCCAGAAATCTAAAACCCTTTTTAAGAATAAGTAAAGAACTACATGTTTAAAAATCAATGTTTTTAAATAACTAAGCCGAATGTGCATTTTAAAAACAGTATAGTCTTTTCTAAAAATTTCGGCAGAGTTTCTTTTGTAAAACTGGCCCCGAATGGGGTACAACAAGAATGACAATATATATGCAATGATAAAGGCATCCCCAAGCGGGAGCTAGCTCTTCGTCAAAAGACGGTCACAACCACACATGCAACAATAATATACAACGCCAAGTGGCGAGGATCAAATCCAAAAGAAAGCTCAAAGCAACAAGAAACCGCAATACTACTAAGCGCGACTCTAAGGTCGAATAATACAACACTGTCTCTAAGTCTGAAAGAATATACAAGTTTTGGTTGATGGAAATTCTAGATACAATGAATGAAATGAATACAAGGGTGGTTCTTGATGCGAAAGAATCCACCTACCAAAAGCAAGCCACCCGCAAGAAAGTAATGTGCCGGAAATGCCGCAATGAAACCTGTACGGCAGAACCTGCAAGAACTGTGGCACAACGGGGGTGAGTTGCGAACTCGTGAATAGAAACATCTACAAGCAGAAACCGAATGCAAGACATAAACCTAAGTCAACAATCAGTAATATAATCCATAAGAGTACATCTGAGTGTGATAAGGTGGCAAGGTAACATCTAAATATGTATGTGGTGCCAAGTACTCAGGTAATAACATGTCATGAATGTAAGGTATGCTGTATGAAGTAAATATGATGAAGTATCAAATGATATCAATACACATATATTAGCGTCCCATACCACTAATATTGGTGTAAGGGTATATATAACAGCGTCCTCATACCCTGTTATATATACAAATGGAGTATGATAAGTGTAAATCCAGTCTGTATATGATCCATGTCTGTATATGATCCATGTCTGTATATGATCTATGTCTGTATATACGTGGAACCCGTCCACCCGTCACCTAATGACAATAAGCATCATGTATGCAATATGAGGATATAAACAACATCATGGTAAAACATCATGAAACCCGTGCCAAGCATCGACACGTAAATCCTCATCCATATGGGGCTCCGTCTGCGGTATCGGCACTCAGCCCCGGCAGTACGGGTCAACCCATGTCCATCTCTGGGCTCCGTCTACGGTATCGGCCCTCGGCCCCGGCAGTACGGGTCAGCCCATATCCATCTCTGGGCTCCGTCTACGGTATCGGCCCTCGGCCCCGGCAGTACGGGTCAGCCCATATCCATCTCTGGGCTCCGGTCGGAATCCTCCAGATATCCGCCGAGCTCAAGTACAATCACCGGTAGGTAGTAGTCCCTCTGCCGGGCTCACCGTCTATCACACAGCGAAACCGTTCTCGCCCCGGGGTACCATACCGGGTCCACCATGTACCCGTAATCGGCCTCAACCGCCTCCTTGATTCGGGTTTTTATATATCACTCTAGCACCGAGAAAACACATGGTGGACGCACCGAAATATCATATCAAGGGAACCGGGTTTTTAAATGATTACATATTTGAAATAGCCACGGTTCCCAAGTCCAGAAATCACATATAATCCAAACCAAAATGTAAGTCACTAATCTGATATGATATGTGCGTCAAACATAAATATCATGTCAAGTCACATATAGATGAGCTACAATATAATGATCAGGTGTGATATAAGCATCAATGTGAGTATCAAGTCATGTCACATATAAATGAGCTACAATATAATGATCAGGTGTGATATAAGCATCAAATGTGAGTATCAAGTCATGTCACATATAAATGAGCTACAATATAATGATCAGGTGTGATATAAGCATCAAATGTGAGTATCAAGTCATGTCACATATAAATGAGCTACAATATAATGATCAGGTGTGGCATATGTATCAGGTATGAATATCAAGTCAAAATCATATATTTTTGTGTACAGGTCTATGTGTACAATATGCCATGCGGAAATCATACCATGAATGCAGCAGTACTACAGTGTAGTGGCATAGCAATTATCGATGATGAAGTGTGTGAGCCGGCAATCAGTGTACGTGGAACATACGCATCATCGATAATGGTGCTGGTGTCCTAACAGCATGATGGCAATATAACAATAAGCACAAGTAATGCTATGCAAATAGTATAAACAGGTGCAATCGAAATAAGCAACGCAACAGTGAAGAATCTAACTCAAAAGCTATATCATGCAACCTTGCCTTTTGAAATAAGACGAATCGGGGTCTTTGGTAAAACAAGGGCTACGGTGTTTAGAAAATAGACGCTACAAATTTAAAAATATCCGTAGAATCCCCTTTTTCCTATCTTGCAATATTCCCGATTCGTTAGTTTGAAATAGGTATGACTCGGGTCTAATCTAACATCTACTATGCAACTACTGATCTAAGTATCATACAAGTCTGGAGGGGTATGGAAACCGCCTAAATCTGAGTCGATACATATATAAAGGTATATAGTCGGTGATCTCGCCTCAATGTCATATCATAAGATATCCTCGAGTTATGAGTGCGGATCTATCATCAATATCGGCTCGTACGGTAATCATCGTACGGCATCCTAATAGCTGGGTACGGGTCAACATCTCTCTATCTCATCACATAACAGGTATCACTATCATCAGATCACATAGCCTGGGGTACTACTCTATGTCTAGCACCAAACGATACCATCAGTGAAGTATGCATGCGGGGTAAACACATATCCTAAGCCCGCAAGAAAACACAAGTCATATCCCACAATGAATCGTATCCAATCACCGATCTCACGTCATCAAGCCCACATCATCGACTCATTACCAACGTCATCCCATATCATCAAACGTCGTGTAAGTACAAGTAATATGCAAGGGTGTGTGTGTAGGTGTAATTCTATCCTAGGGTTCGCGACTATAAACTACACTAGTCACTTCTACCCTACACTATCCACAATACTTCTAACACAAAGCTACAACACACTAAAACTATCACACATCTACTATATATATTATACTAACTACGGACTGCGGGGGTGCTATACGCCATCCACCCGACTTCCCCCTGTAGATATAATCTACTCACATTGCTTCTCATTTGCGGACGTCGCCACGCATTTGTTTGTCGTCTCAAAGTCTTCATGGGTACCTACACATCAACATATCGTATATGCGCATTAAAACCAAATCCAAGCTAAAACGGCGCACGAAATCCAAAATGATACGATAAGGGGGCCTATAGGTGAGAACCTATGGCACGCCTTCAAAACTATCAACAAATCCTCTATATCGTCCTATAAACGCCAAATAGTCGAGGTAAAACGAAACACACCAATGCAGAAATGAAAATACGGAATACGGAAACTAAAGTCCAAAACAGCAACTCATGAAATGTGTTCCAGATTTCACCCTAGATCACTTTATACAAATCTATATATACCAGGGACCTAAACTAACAATGTAGGAGCTACAGAACGAAAACGAGACAAAAAGGTGGGACCCAGGCCGCAATTGGCGGCCAAAAGAGGGAATTTGGCGGCCGTACGGATGAGTTGGAGGCTAGGGTTTGGGGTGTTGGTTCAATTGTGCCTGCACATCTCACTGTCCACTCAATATTATTTTAGGGTCCTCGGGGTGATAGCAGATTCGAGTTAAACTGCACAGATTACACAATTTCCCCGATATCGGTTTCTAAAATCCGTATTTCTGGTTCTAGCTTCAGGTTTTGGGTTCCAATTCATGCACTAAGGTGTTTACAAGTCCTCTACTGAGCTCAATTTCACATTACAACTCAAGTTTCTCTCAAACCCTAACTAGGTTTTCATCAAGTCCATAATATCACACAATATCGATATAATCTTAACATGGGGTTATAGGAAAGGCTATAATTGAGCTAATGGTTCAGAAATTACCTCACTTGGAAACTCAAGAACTTTCTTGAGTTGCCCCTAGTGGCCAAAATCCACGCTTTCCTGGTCCGTCTTGTAGATCTCGAGCTTGTGCACATTTTTCATGAAACGGACATGAGGTTTTGGGGTTGTTTTGGATGTGTTTTGGAGCTTGAAGAGGGGAGGGAGAATGAAGAAGAGGCAGCAGCAGCAAGCATGAAGAGGGAGGGGGAAAATGAGAGGAAAACAAATGACTAAGGGTTTGTCAAAGGTGCCCATACCCTCTTCTCACCAAACCTCCATTTCTTTATTCTTTTCTTTTCTTTTCCTTTTCTTTTTCTCCTAAAACAAATCCTTCTCACTTAAATAGTAAACCCAAAATGAGAAACCATGGTAGAAAGTGCACAAGTGTAGGAAAAATAGTGTGTGCATTTTTTGTTCAAATTTGTTAAAAACCGATTAGCGATTTTAATCGCGATTAGCGCTAAATTAGTGTCAAACTAATCACAAAAACTTAAAAATGTCATAATTCACTAATTTACCCTATTTTATAATTTTCCATAATTTTTCATAATTTTTCTAACATTTTTCCTATTTATTTGCATTTAATATTAAAATAATTAATAAAATAATATTAAAAAATAAAAATTCCCGAAATTAATATTTTATATTTTTGAAAATGTTACAAGAGTCCCCCATAGATAGTTTCCCAAGTTCGGGCGAAACGTTGTAGAGGCCGTATGGTTTTATGGCAGGGTTCGAAATTGCACGTGCACTTGTGCACGTGACATTTTTCGGATAGATAATACTGGTGGGCTTTGGTTTAACCCGGATCCAAGTATTATATTGAGTCGGAATATTTTAGTCTCTCGTATTCGTATTCGGTCAGAATACGGATCCAGGTATGTATATACAGGTGAGGGTATTTTCGTAATCCGTTACGAGAATAGTTTAGAAGATGCATTTCTTTTGGTTAATCATTTTGGTTTAAATGATTAAATGGATTTTGGAAAGGGTGACTCATTTTGGTGACTCATTTCTTCTAGCATGTTCATTAGTGACTCATGCTAATGAGTCACTAAGTGAGTCATGATAGAATTAATTGTAGTTTGTTTTGAGAATAGATATTTTAGGGTTTTGTGGAGATATTTTTGGGAGATATTTTTTGAGATATTTTCTTTACACAAACCATATATATCTAATCACAAAAGAAATGACCACAAGTTTATCATGCTTGAGTTCTTGCTCTCTTGAGATAGTTTTTCTTGAGTTCACCATTTCCAATCCTAAGCATTTTCTTCAACCTCCACCCTAACCCTCTCATGTGATGAGAACCCTAGGGTGTTTGAGACAAAGTATTCTACTCATTCTCTACTTCATCTTGGTCATCTCTTTTAGCAGACTTGATGACCGAGTTGCCTCGGTATAGAGGCGGGAGCCCGTTTAAAGATCCGTTGACGTGGTGCCACCTCGACGAGGAGACAGGAGATCGGAGTTTACGCGAGGAGCGTGGGATGATGGCTAAAGACCGATGGACTCGGATCGATCGGTATAGCCTTTCTACCTCTTTACAGTTTGTTAGTTTAGCGTTAATGGCAAGGTCCGGGTTATTGTATGCGATAGCGCCAGTTATAAAATTTTTTGTTCCGCGTTTGGCGTCAGAATAACGTCCGGGGCGCTACCGTAGACTTACAGGAACCATCGCAATATGTAGAGCTCGGTTTGTTTCATTAGGAATCTTTACTTTCGGGTGGGTAGAGAACACTGCATCAGCTTTTTCTTCCAAGTCACTACCGAAGACTGGAATGGGGGTTTAGGAGCTTGGTTCATTGGTCTTTCTCAGAGGCTGACCCGTGAACACTATCTCTTCTTCTTCTTCAGAGTTGCTTCCAAAGATTGGGATGGTGGCCGCCTGTACTTGTTTTTCATCGACTTGCAGCACCTCTTAGTATCTTTGAAGTCCGACATGAAGTACTTGGGATCTTTATATTTCCATACTTCATTCACGGAGAAGGGGTTGAGCTTTCCTGTGATAGTGTTCTCTTGGACATCCTTAAAATACTTCGTAAACCGATATAGTGTATAAGGGATGATGTCATGCTTGTGTAGCTAAGGTCTACCGAGCAATGCTCTATATCACGTCTTGCCTTCAATGACGTGGAACTTTATGTCTATGACAAGCTTTCCAAAGTACAATGTCAGTACTATGGACCGAAGCATTTTTGAGGACCGTGAGTCGAATCCGGAGAGGGTGATCTTTTCACGGCCGAGATATCGAACATCCATAGACAGCTGCTTGAGCTCCTTTACGTTCAAAAGGTTAACCGAAGAGCCATTATCGATGAGGATCTTATTTATCCTCTTATCATCATAGTACCCAGCCTTGTAGAGCGGTCGATTTTGCTCGAACGTTCTCAAGAGAAGATCTTCTTCACTGAAGATGATTTTGGCCGTGTATACTTCTGCCAGTTTATCCTTTATTGCTTCCTCGGCAAAGAAAGCTTGGAATTGATTGGGTTCTTCAAGGGTTTTGATTAATGATTCCTGCAGTTCCTTCGATAGGAGTATTGTATCGTATATACTCAAGTGAGAAGGTATCTTCTTCAGATAAGATAACACATTGTAGTCAACCTTATTTCTCTTGGGCGGGTGTTTGGCGGCGAGATCTTTGGCTACCTCTTCACCTAGAACAATCTCTTCGGACATCTTCCCTTTACCTTTATCTTGATTCTTTGGATCCTTACTTGTAGGTCTAAGGTTTTTCTCAGGAAGGGCGCGGTTCCGCAAATGGATATTGCCGTAGTCTTTTGTCCTTTCTTCATCACCTGATGAGGAGCTTGCATAAAGGAGGTTGACGGGGACTTCGCCTTCCGAGTCACTTCCAAAAGTTGGTAATGTTGAACCGCTTTCTTATTAAGGTTGAGCCTTGGTCTTACAACAGACTTCGGTCACTGACCTTGCCTGGTTGTTTGCTTCGAAACTATCATGCGGGAAGGGGCGAGCCTTGGCCTTCCACTTCTCCCATTTTAAATTCCTTTGGTGGGAGACATACTTTTTCCACCATTTTCGGAACGCTCAACATTCGTCGATAGGGTAACAGACTCTCCAGTGGTAGAGACAATATTTTTGGTGCTCTTCTCCCCCTTCGAAGTCCACAACCCCAAGGGTATACATCTTCACGGGTGATAGCTTCATCCCTTTCGATAAGGCCTTAGCGAAGTGCTTCTCGATCTTGACCTTGCTTTTCTTCTACAATGACTTTTGCTTCGGTCATGGAGTCACGTGACTAACCTACTCCGCGGCTTTTCTGTGTAGACATTGCTGTCTAGCCTTCTCATATATGGGCAGTTCACGCCTTTGATTTTTCCAGCTTCTTTGAAAGGATTCTCTTATGATCTTCACAATTGGGTTTTCTTGTGACGAACTTGGAGCATCTGGCGTTGATTCTGCCCCGTGTTCATCTGAATCAGTTTCAGACACAGCTGGTGCATTTCTTCATATATGGAGGTGTACCATTTCAGAAAATAAAATATTATATTCGGGAATTTAAATAAATCAAATAATGAATATTATGAATATTTTGAAGTTTGGAGACTACTTTTAAATGATATGGTGTAATTATATACTGATAAATTAGGAAATATTGGAAAATGAAATTGAATGTTGATTTTGAAAAGGATTATAAGAATGGAGCATTCATAGATTTTCTATAATTAATTATATTCTACGTTAATGCTAAACTTGATTAATTTTCACTAATCTTGCATTAAGCTTGATTTTTGCATCATGACATGCAATAAAACTTGTTTCATTTTTGAACCATGGCTTCATTGTTATTGCTATTGTTTTTGCTTACTTTAAAAGAAATAGAAGGGAAAGAAAAAGGGAAGGAAAAGAAAAGGGAATAAAGAATTATATGGTATGGCTAGAGGTATGGACAAGAGAGAGAAGAGAGAGAGGGTGAGGGGTCTTTGACCATGGCCTCATTTTCTTCCTTCGTTTTTTCTTCATCATTTCTCTCCTCTTCCTCTCAAGGCTACCCTCTTCCCTCCACCTCTTCTACCTCCTCACATCAACCCAAAATCCACATCAAAACTATGCATCCCTTTCATTAAAATTAAGCACAAGCTCACTATAAGCATGGGGGACTAAACAAGATGTGATTTTGAGCACTTGGGGCAACTCAAGAAAATTCTTGAGTTGCCAAATGAGGTAATTCTTTCACCATTAGCTTAGTAATTGAGTTTCTATAGCTTGTAGTTTAGTTTAGAATCGATTAAGTGAAGTTTAGTGATCTTAGAAAATTCCAAGACCAAGCTTAGAGGATTCTTGAGTTGTGATGGTGAAATTGAATTGTAATTGGTGACTACAAACCCCTTTGGTGTTTAAACCTAGACCAAAACAGAAACAAAACCAAACTTGAGTTGGATATTTTAAAATGTCGGTTTTGTGTATAATTGGTGTACTACTGGGAATCTGGAGTGACCTGAGACCATTACTGGATAAACTAGCAACTCCATTGACCTAGGATTAACATTAGAAGACCACCTCGCAAATACGAACATGAACCATGCAGTCTGGGCCGAGCAGGCCGGTATTGGAGGTGATCTTGTCAGGCCATTTGTGGGTTTTGGTGTCTAGATTGGTTATGTAGCTCACATACCCCATATACAACCCCACTGTACTGCTAGTTTATTCTAAATTCATCTGACCAAAAATATGGAGCAAGTTTTCAAAGTTGCTGTTTCGGTTTCATTGTTACTCATGAATTGAAACTTCTGATTTTGTGTTTTGTATCGGTCACTTGATGTTTGTACGTCGATATCGGGTGTTGTTTGGTTTTTTTGCATGCGTAGACCATAGGTTTTAACCTATGTGCGATTCATGTGCCGTTTTGGTTTTCGTACGCAATTTCTGTTTTCGATACTATGTGTTATTTGTGAAGGCACCCTCACGTGGACTTCGGACAACAAGGAGGAGCATGGGGACATTGAATTGGGCAAGCAAGGATCAAGGTGAGTATATGTATATCTACGGGGAAAGTCGGGTGGATGGCGTATAGCACCCCCGCAATTTCGTAGGGTATGATGCGTTTATGTGTGTGTGTGTGTGTGTGTGTGTGTGTGTGTGTAGTTGCGAGATGTCTATAATTAGCATGAACGGCTTAAGGAGAGCATGGGTTAGATTTAGTGTAGTTGGAAGAAAACGTTTTTAGTTTAATTTCTTAGTCGCGAAACCCTAGAGTATAGGTTGATACACACACACACACATGCAAACACGTGATATGTTTTTGGTGTATATGGTTATATGTGTGTGTGTGTGCGCGCGCACGCGCGTGCGCGCACGTGTGTGTGGATGTGTTGATATATACATATATACATATACGTATACACGGGTGATGAGGATAGTATTTGATACTCGGAGGAGAGTCGATATGATCGGGCATGATATTGTGAGATCGGTTATGTGATTTGGGTCGTGTTTTGATATACGACATGATGTTATAGTGGATCGATGGGCGATGTGTTTTCATACACACGCGGATATATGTTGATGGTATCGAAATGTACTAGACCTTAGATTAGTACCCTAGTTCATGACATTATGATAATGATACCATATGGTTAATGAGATATATGCGATATTTGACCCGTACCCTGATTTGGGATGTCGTACGATAGACCTTACCGTACGAGGTATAGATATGATGATTGATCCACACTCTTTACTCGAGGATGTCGTATTATATATTTTATCATGCGTGACGCTATTGAGCCGGGATCGCCGACTACTAGATATATCGACTCGGACTTTAGGTGGTTTTCCTTACCTTTTCGACTAGTCACTAGTTTAGTCCTGTAGTTTATTTGGTAGATATTAGACTGGGCTCGAGTCATACTTATTTTCAGAAACTAACGAATCGTGAGTATTTTCAAAACACAACCGGGGGATATTACGGATTTTAAAGGACGTACCTTTTCTTAAAAACACCGTAGCCCCTATTTTCTAAAAAGCATGATTCGTGCTATTTCAAATGCCAAAACTGTATGACTCATATATAGATATATATATATTCTTATATGTTGCGGGTATTACATCTTTTCCGTATATTCATGTTGTTCTCATCGCATTGCATGCTTATACCTCCGTTTTCTTTAGTTATTATGAACCCTATTGGCAGGACACCAGCACCATTACCGATGATGCGTATGCTCTACGTACACTTCCTTACCGGCTCATACACATCATCACCGGTAATTTCCCTGTCACGTACACGTTAGAAAAACATTGCTTCATTTATGTAACTGCTAGCGGATAGTTCCAATATATCATTACTATACTAGTTTAGATATTGCATTCTTTACGTAGATACCCATGCATATGTATATTCATTTGTCATGCAATATTATGGGGCTTTATGCCAGTGATTCAATGCTTATTTACTCTCGAGTTGGGATTTCGGATTTTCCACGAGATTTATGGATTTGGAGAAACCGCAAGGATTTTATAAACTCATTATCATTTCAAAAGATAGAAATTTGCGGTTTTCTCGTGATATGATGTGAGAGGTGTCCACCATGAGTTTTCTCGGTTCTTGAGCGGTATCATACACCCGATTTGAGGTAGGGGAGGGACCGTCTGCGGGTGCATGGTGGACCCGGTGCGGTACCCCGGGGCAAGAAGATCGTATAGAAAGGCGTTGAACCCGGCAGAGGAGCATTACCGACCGGTGATTGTATGGAAACTCGACAGATATACTGAGGATACCATTTGATGTTATATGAGAGATAGATATGGGCCGATCCTGACTATGCGGAGCACATGTGCCGATGCTGACTATGCGGTTGGACACGGACTTCATGATGTTTTGAGTGTCGATGCTGGGCACTCGGGTTTTATCATGGTTTGTGTGTCATTGCTAGACACACGTTGGATGATGCATTAGTACATGGCATGCATCGATATATTATTACTTATAACACGGAAACGAGTACTTGATATCACACTTATGATATATTGTCACCATTGTTGTAGTATTGTGTATTTATTCGTATGATCTAAGAGAGAGTCATATATGTGATTTCTTCTCGGTGATATTTTCTACTCACGAGTTGGCAACTCACCGGCGTTGTGACATAGTTTTCTTGCAGGTTTTGTCGTACAGGTTTCGTTGCGGCTTGCTGGAACACTCTTCCTTCCGGGTGATTGCTTGGGTAGGTGGGTTCACTTGCATCGTGACCACTATTGTACTTTTATTTATTATAGTTGTATCTAGTAAACTCCATCAACCATACTTGTATATTTAATAGACATAGAAAACCAGTTGTTTATTCTTTCGACCTTAAAGTCGCGCGCTTCTATCGTTATGATGGTTCTTTCTGGTTTTCTTGAGGATGTTGGTTTCTTTCTGAGTTTTGACCCTCGCCCTTCAACTTTGTATATTATATTACTTGCGTGGTTGTTTCCGCCAATTGGGGAAGAGCTAGCTCCTGCTTGGGGATGTCTTTATTCATTACTTGTATATTCATGTTTGTACCTGTTTGGGGCAAGTATTTACAAAGGAGACTCTGGCAAAATTTTCGGGAAAATATGATGTTGCTTTTAAATGTTTAATGCCACTTATTTTATTAAAACCACTTACTTTAAAACAAGTTTTCCTTCACATCTTCATTAAAATGGTTTAGATTTCTAGGCTTTTGGCTTACTTGAATTAGGTGGGGTCCTATAGACTTCACATGATTCAAGTGTCAGTCACGTGCTATTTCGGGTCGTGACAAAATTGATATTAGAGCGCTAGGTTTAACCTTGCTTCAAGTCTAGATTTGACTATGTAGATTCTAGGGTGTATGTATATATATATATATATATATATATATATATATATTTATATATATTCGGAACCTAGGCTTGACCTTATGGAACTTTGACTTGGTCGAGGGGGTATTAGACCCGAACATTCGTCGTGTAGGTTGACCTTGGTTGATGGAGTTGGTGACTTAAGTAGAGTGACATAATGTGTGTATGTTCCACGACATACTTACGATACACTACTCTGTAGGGTTGCCTAGCACGGCAGCAAGGTTTCCGGAGGCAATGCCCATGCCATATTCCAAAATTTGCCGTTCTAGCTAACCCTAACCATGAATCGTTAACTAGAAATAATACGGAAAACATATGCAAACACTTTGCAATCTAAGTGAGCAACGAATACAACCTTTGTAGACCGGTCCTTCACTTCAATAGCTCCGTGTAGTAGGCCCCTTCGCTGCGATCGTAAACTCTGGACTCTAGAGAGGCTCCATGAAGAAATGAACGTGCTTGCTTCGATGACTTCGAGGCCGAAGATGATCTACGTCGAAGAGACACTAACCCAAGCTATTCCTTCACTAGGTCATGAACTTTGTGAAGAGAACACCCTATACTATATGAATCAACTTATCAAATCAACACTTGATCCGATAACCCGACTATATCATATATAACCGACCGATATCACATAGCACGAGAATATAATACGGTATCTCATATCGTATCAACCTCGGTCCTGCACATATCACATATGTGCTCCTACTCCATTTCGCTTGAGCCAGGAAACCTCTGTATAGGACTCTAAAGAATTTTCAATATGCCGGCAGTAGGTGATGATCATATCAAACACCCACAAGCCGCAAGCAGTCTGCCAAACATAACGGCCACCGGGGTATTTAGCGATCAGAAGATCAACAAGCAAGCATGTTCGTACTCCTGCGAATCCAATCTGTAACACTACCGTACAGTCCAGTCTCTTTTTCTGATATGTCGCATATCATAGCCTGGTGGTGATATAACGTCAGACCCCAATATCCCGATAAGTCATGCCGATGCAAGGTCCATAACGGTTCGAGAAACTACTGATAACACTTACCAGTAGATCTCAACAACCCTTGCTAGGGATTTCATGTTATGGCCAATCGAGCATAGCGCAACATCAACTCCCTATACCGGGAGAGACGAAACCCCTCCTATCGCTTATTGCCTCCATGTGACTCGGGAGTGTACCCAAAAGCCAGCGTTTTGCACGTTCTCTTGAACGTGGTAAGGTGGAAATCAAAGTACAGAGGGAATCAGACAAGACTCTATAACGATCTCGGGTCTACAGACTAACCTGTACCAGTATCACCAGAGAACTGCTATCCGACGATAGGTACAATACCATCTAGGAATTCTCGGCGAGTCCGTCCAGAGTACCCAGTCTCCACTGAGCACCCGCATACCTTCTCTGATGACAAACACCAATGGATATGGGATCATCCATCGCCTATCATATGGGTCGAGAAGCGTCTACGCTAGTCGACTATGGTATATCGATGCCCTGTCTTGATACACCCTCGACTAGGAACATTTGAAGGATGTACTTAACGACTACTCTGTCCCCACTAGTATGATCTGCATCATAGTGCTGGTAGTTAAGTACTCATCCTAAAGGCTTTATCAACATGTAACATAGAGACAATCAGAATACATGTTAAGATAAAGTGCAACCTGATAGCATACTATCATGTCAAGCAAGAAAGTCCTCCCTATATATGTCCAAGCATCCACTACAATATACATCATATGTACAGTAATGGCCTCTTGGGCATACATATTACTAACAATCTCCTACTTGCACTAGGGTCATCTGTTGTAGTATCTCATACCCAACCTCCCCATAAAAGTCTCTCCTAGGAATAGGCCTTTGTGAGTGGATCCGCCGTGTTGTCCTCTGTGTCTACTCTCCCGAACCTAGATCTCCCTGGAGATCAACCACCTCCACTGATCAGGTGATACTGCCTAAGAATATGTCTGGATTACAGATGGGATGGGGGTTCCTTGGCCAAAGCCATAACTCCATTGCCACACAATGGTAGGAACGAAGTTCATCTCATGAACTAGTGTACATCCAGACTATTTCTTTGGTAGCATCCTTGGTAGTGATGTATCCGGCCTTTATCATTTAGTATTTCACGGTATCTAGCTTGGAACTCTTCCAACATACCGTCCCTCTACTAAGGGTAAAGACAATGCCTGTTACTGACATTCAGTCATCCTTATCACCCTGGAACCTTTCCAGTGATTCTCTCCAGGATCGATTGATACCATCTCACTACAGCTAGTAAGAATCCTAACATCCAAATAGATCTATCTCATAGATCCATAACCCAGGATTTAGGAGGTATCACCTTGATCCTATATGGAGAATCCTTGTGATAAGAGGAGATTGACTGAGCGTAGCATAGGAAACTCCTTTCCTATCAAGAGTATGTCATCCATATACAATACGAGGATCACCACCATACTACCTACTACCTTTTTGTATATACAAGGCTCATCTATCATTTTGATGAAGTCAAACGCTTTGACTACCACATCAAAACAGATGTTCTAACTCCGCGATGCCTGCTTTAACTCATAAAGCAACTTGCACACGTTTCCGCTGCTCCTACTGTCTATGAAGCCCTCTGGCTATGTACTTATAGACGCTCTCTTCTAAATCACTATTTAGAAAAGCAGTCATGACATCCAACCACCAGATATCGTAGTCATGGTTTGTAGCAATGGCAAGTAGGATCTGGATGGACTCAAGAATAGCTTTGAAAGTCTCAACTTTTCCATGTACACCAAGTAATCTTCCAAGATATACTTGCTACTGATGGGGATTTAACCCTTCAGATAAAGCAACCAAAGTCCATACTTTGTTGGTGTATATGGATTCCATCTCAGATCACTTGGCATCCAACCATTCTCACAGAGTCACCACTCTTGATGGCCTGCTCGAAACTAGTTGGGTCATCATCTCATGATGCATTCCTCGCTCCCACTATCATAGAGAAAACCGAAATATCTCTCAGGTGGATGAGGAACCCTACTAGATCGGCGGAGAGGCAGAGGTTCGTCGGGAACTATTGAATCCTCCGGTTCTACCAAATCGTCAGCTGTAGTTTGTATAGCTGGAACTCCTTCCAGTTCTACCTTATAACCACGAAAAAGTTGGCATGCTGAGAAACAAAATACTTTTTGTTCCTCAGTGTGGTAGAAGATATTCCCTTGCAAATGCTTGGGATATCCAACAAACTTCCACAGAACTGACGTTTCCTCGAGTTTGACCGGATTTTGCTTTTGACATAGGCCGGACAACCCCAAATCTTAACATCCTTAAGAGATGGGCTCTTTCTATACCATATCACATATAGAGTGGTAGGTACCTGATTTGGTTGGAACCCTATTCAATAGGTATGCAGCTTGTCAAGTGTATAACTCCCAAAAGAAAATAGGCTACTCAGTAGTACTCATCAAAGAGCACACCATATCACATAGGGTGCGATTTGCTCCGCCCCGATACACCGACGTGCTGTGGTGTATACAGAGGATTAATCGTGAGAGAGAATCTCATTCTCCTTTAGAATAGTCCAGGAATTCCGTGCTCAAGTATTCTCCTCTCTGATCTCATCATAGGACATAATACTTATACCTATTTTTGGTTCTCTACTTCTAACTTATATTCTTTAAATTTCTCAAAAGATTCAGACTTGTGTTTCAACAGGAACACATGCGCGAATCTTGAGAGATCATCAGTGAATGTAATGAAGTACAAAGAACCGGTCCTGTCATGTGTAGACAGGGGACTTTCATATATCAACATGTATCAATCCCAAGAGTTCAATAACTCTTTCTCTATTTCCAATAAACGGAGCTACGGTCATTTTATTTTTGAGACATGACTGGCAAGTTTCACAAAATGTAAATTCAAACTGATTTAAATATGCATCTTTATGTAGCTTAGCTAGTCAGGTCGCATTGATATGACCTAGTCTACAATGCCTCAAGAAGGATTCGTTCATTTCTGAACTCTTCCTCTTGTGTGTGTTCTATACGTTAAGAACTGTGGTTTGATTTAGAACGTATATGATTTTAGATAACGTGTCTGAACTTATCAACTCTTGATATAGGAAATTTTCAAAACAGTATCCATCAATAAAAAATTATATCCTTCTTTACTAAATAAAGAGACTGATATGATGTTGTATATCAGGTTCGGTATCTAATAATATTCGTTCAGAATCAATGCATTTGGTAATACAGGGTGATAATTGCCAATGCTTAGCTTGCAACAATTGCACCGTTTCCAACTCTTGATACTTATCACCCGTTCTCAGTACCCTACCTATTTGCAGCCCATGTAACAGATTACATATCTGGGATCCTTATCCGGTATCTCATACCCAGGACGTAAAGGATAATGAGAAACGGTTCTCTTTAATGAACACACCTGAAGAAGATGCATCATCATGCACTTTCTTCGTTTGGGCGGCACGGGAATTCTGGTAATCCCCAATTTCCTTCTTGGTCTTATAACAATTATATGTTGGAGCGGGTCCAACGTTCCCCAGCACAGTATAACAAGTGGGTTTGGTCAATACATCCGTATTATTATCTTGATTAAGGCGTGACATGGTCGCTACCTGGAGAGAGAGAAAAAACATTCAGCGTATGCACTTGTAAGATTAGATTGGTTATTAATTTATCTAATTAGGATGGCTCCCACTATTTTAGTCAAATCTTCCTTCAACCCTAAAAGGAAAGACTAGCCGGGATTAATTACACCCTACAAGTTTGCCAATCTTTCGGCCAAGCCAGTGTCGGTACTTTGAGGGAGGTTCCCCGTGCTTTCACACGGACCTAATTAAAGTAAACCTCGTTTTCCCAGAGGTATAACCCCGTTAACACCTTTCTAGACACCTACTTGATCGGCTAATTGTAATGAGTAAAACTCTCCCAGGAGTAACTCTTACTAGCAGTGGGTATCGGGATCCAACTATCTCATAGAAGGTATGCATTCTCATTGCAAATTTCAACACTTGATATTCCCAATAATATTTTGCCCCTAGCAACTTATGACCTTAAATAGGTCAACAAATCATAAGCACTAGCCAAGTTCAACCCGTCATTTCCCGATTGAATTAAACCCACCCGCATGACCCTTAACAAGGTCAACAAAGTTGCACGACTACCCTAATCCAATCGCATCATATGCTTATACAGACAAGCACTAATCAGCCACCGCACACTACGCCTTAACATAGCCAACAAACATAGCACGAATACTAACCGGTACTTATTTGAAATGGCGGAGGGCTACGACGGGTTTTTCAGAAACCTATTGCGTAATTAACTTGATATCGTTGTAGAATCGAGTGATTTTGAAAAGGAGTGTTTTTTAGGATTTTACTAGTTTTTCCAAAGAGGTCACTCCCGGTGAAGGGATCGTCGGCTCTTTCCTCATCGAATAAGGTGCGGGATATATTTCATATATCACTATGAAAGCAAAAACTCTAAAAGCAATCAAAAGACAAACCGAGGGTTGTAGTATCTGCTGGTTTCGCTAAAGAGGTCACTCCCGGTGAAGGGATCTCGGCTCTTTCCTTATCGAATAAGATGCTGGATATTCTACAATGAATACCTCTATGCAAAGCAAGAACTAGAGCTACCAGTTTTCGAGACAAGTTTCTACAACATCTTTTAGGTTTCCTTTATTTCATTAATCTCATTAATGAAGTCCCATTTTTATTATGCTTCACAAGCATCACATTTGAAACGAAATCAACAATATATAATATATATCTCATATATATAATATAAACATTCATCTCAGGCAGTAATATGATCTCATCACAGAACATTGCAGCAGAAGAATATATATGAAATATTGGATATACTAAGATTTCCGTGTTTTATATCAAGCCAGTATAAAACACGGATTCCACGGTCGCGATGAATAGCCAAACCCACATCCCTAGACCCCTACGAGAGTGGTAAGTAACCCTACCAATTCTAGAGTTAGGAGACCCGGTCTCGACTCCTCGAGATGGTCTCCCACTGGACCCTAGAACCCGGTTATTTTTGCTCCCCTCCTTGGGTCTATCCTAATGCGGAAAAGTAAATAATATACAATGGTGATATCATCATCAACCCGGATGTTCCCCAATAAAAGAATATTACATACAATGAATTTTACATGAATGAAAATGAAAAACTCCCATCTCACATAAAACCCCGGCTATTCAATCACGATGATCCAATATAACATATCCCAGCAACACATAACATCACATGTCATCAACGTAAGTAATTATGCATATCCCAATTGTCGTTGACATATAGCACCGAAACCGGCGATACACCACATATTACACTTACGGTCGCAGAAAAGAAAGTGAAAACTACAACAGTTGGAATCCGCAACCGCCTTAGACATGACATGCCTAACCAAATGAATTCCTTAGACATCGCATGCCTAACAATTATAAACCCCGCCTTTTAGTTTCAATATCGAAAACACTTTTCAATATCTAGTCGGGCAATTCAACAAGATTCCCGACATCCTGATCGAATGCTTGTCGGAAACTTTAGTAGACGGCCGCACCCCCGATACCGTCGACGAAATGCACTGAGGCGGAACACCGCTGCCGTGAGCACCCGAACGGATGCTTTTGGCGACAGGGTTCTCCTACAGTCACTTAGTCGGGGCTATGGGGCGTGGCTATCTATTAAGTTTACCGGCGAGTATCCGCGTATGCTACGTGATTACGACGGACTTTTGATCACATCAAAATCCCGTGGCAACCGATCAAATGAGACTAAACTGCTAGATTTATAAAATTTAAACTAGTTATCTCATAACTACTTGTGGATTCCAAATATTATATCCATCACATAATATCCAGACGACGATAAACTCTTCGATCGATTCATCAAAGTCCCATAATTTCCCGACAGCTCAACACTTGAGCACAGTTTTAGTAATAACTAGAAGATGCCACAGTACCTATGAACCAGCCGTAGAAGGGTCAAACCAACGCCTCACATGTGACAATGCTAAACTACCACAAACCCTAGGGTTCAGTGGCGGTTTTGACGACCACATAATCGAGTTAAGGTTTCGTTCTTCTAGAGGATCCACAGAATCACTTGCATGTTTTTCCGAATACGTTAAACTTGGAAAAATGGGTTTTTGACATTCGATCGAACTTTCTAACATCGCCTAGACAACATGAGAATTACCCGAAACAATGTTAAAACATCGAATACGAAACACTCCGATTTGCTTATAGTTTAAGATTACATCACATGCAAAATTAACAAAAATAAGCAACACCTGAAACACCAAACCAAAGCCACCGGAACACACCAAAAAATTCATCCCCTTCCCTCACTAAAAACCGAGGTCGCCGGACTTGGTGCCCATGTCGCCGGCCATGGTCCGAGCAGGGGGGTTGGATTTTCTTGTGTGTTCATGTTGCATCACATACAACATTCTGCAATTGTTTAAATAATTTTTGACAACTTTTTAAAAATGACAGAAACTATGGTTTTCCGTTTCAAGTTTCGGAGTTGTTTCGGTTTCGTAATCTTAACAAAATCCGTATAAATTTCTAGCATGGCTCAGATACCACTGTAGGGTTGCCTAGCACAGCAGCAAGGTTTCGGGAGGCATTGTCCATGCCGTATTCAAAAATTTTCCGTTCTAGCTAACCCTAACTATGAATCGTTAACTAGAAATAATACGGAAAAAATATGCAAACACTTTGCAATCTAAGTGAGCAAGGAATACAACCTTTGTAGACCGGTCCTTCAGTTCAATAGCTCCGTATAGTAGTCCCCTTCGCTGCGATCGTAAACTCTGGACTCTAGAGAGGCTCCATGAAGAAACGAACGTGCTTGCTTCGATGACTTCGAGGCCGAAGATGATCTACGTCGAGAAGACACTAACCAAAGGTATTCCTTCACTAGGTCATGAACTTTGTGAAGAGAACGCCCTATACTAAATAGCAAGTAGTAGGGGATGATGAAGTAGGAAGTGGGCTCACTTTAGAATTGATTTTCTCACATTATTTCTCATACCTCCATTGAAGCTAGAATGCTTTTCATGGAGCTTGAAGAAGAAGAAGAGGAAATCATGAATAATTCATCCAAATGAATTATTGCAACCATGGGTGAGTTAAACCCATCATGCTTAACTCATGTCGAGAATAAACCTAAGGCTATGGTTAAATGTTGGGTCAAGGAAAAATATCCTATGGAATGACAAAAGAGTTGACCTTGATAGTGTTCTACATGCTTCTCCAAGCTTGAAAACTTTGACCAAGTCTTTTGCTCTTTTGTAATAACTTAAGAAATAATCAAAACCCTAATTTAACCCTAGCATGGTATAAGTCTCATACACCCATCCTGTATGTATCATCAAACATGACACAATACATGTACACAAATATACATATCATATATATACAATGTGCACATCTAGTGGGAAAAGAAATCATAAGTGAGCTTAATATTAGTTATTGTAATATAATATATCAAATATATAATTATACATTAAATTATCAAATCAACTCTTGATTTAATAATCCGGCTATATCATATACAACCGACTAATACTATATGAATCAACTTATCGAATCAACACTTGATCCGATAACCCGGCTATATCATATATAACCGATCGATATAATATATCGCGAGAATATAAATACGGTATCTCATATCGTATCAACCTCGGTCCCGCACATATCACATATGTGCTCCTACTCCGTTTCTCTTGAGCCAGAAAACCTCTGTGTAGGGCTCTAAAGACTGGTCAATACGCTGGCAGTAGGTGATGATCATATTAAACACCCACAAGACACAAGTGGTCTGCCAAACATAACGGCCACCTAGGTATTGAGCAATCAGAAGATCAATAAGAAAGCATGTTCATACTCCTGCGAATCCAATCAGTAACACTACTGTACAATACAGTCTCGTCGTTTGATATGTCGCATATCACAGCCTGGGGGTGGTATAACGTCAGACCCCAATAGCCTAATAAGTCATGTCGATGCAAGGTCTATAATGGTTCGAGAAACTACTGATAACACTTACCAGTAGATCTCAACTACCCTGGCCAGGGATTTCATGTTATGGCTAATCGAGCATAAAGCAAAATCAACTCCCTATACCGGGATAGACGAAACCCCTCCTATCGCTCATTTCCTCCAAGTGACTCGGGACTGTACCCAAAAGCCACCGTTTTGCACGTTCTCTTGAACGTGGTAAGGTGAAAATCAAAGCACAGTAGGAATCACAGAAGACTCTATGACGATCTCGGGTCTACCGACTAACCTGTACCAGTGTCACCAGAGAACTGCTATCCGACGATAGTTACAATACCATCTAGGAGTTCTCGACGAGTCCGTCCAGTGTACCCAGTCTCCACTGAGCACCCGCATACCTTCTCTGATGTCAAACACCAATGGATATGGGATCATCCATCGCTCATCATATGGGTTGAGAAGCGTATACGCTAGTCTACTCTGGTATATCGATGCCCTGACTCGATACACCCTCGACTAGGAACATTTGAAAGATGTACTTAACGACTACTCTGTCCCCACTAGTATGATTTTCATCATAGTCCTGGTAGTCAAGTACTCATTCTAAGGGCTTTATCAACATGTAACATAGATACAATCAGAGTACATGTTAAGATAAAGTGCAACCTGATAACATACTATCATGTCGAGCAAGAAAGTCCTCCCTATATATGTCCAAGCATCCACTACAGTATATATCATATGTACAGTAATGGCCTCTTGGGCATACATATTACTAACATACTCCGCATAAGAAGCCTTAGGATGTACATTTCTTTGCACAATATTCTATTCGTTCATTGATCTATCCTCATCGATTTCGGTTTGTGGTTTCTGTTACCACGGTTGCACGAGAAGAGAGAGCTGCGGATAGAGTTACGGTCAGCATGAGCTCGTCTTGGATGAGGACTGACCAGGGTGTAATTCCGGTGATATACGATTGCATAGATATGTCATTTTATTGTGTTTTTGCGACATGAGCGTTTTGATGAATTGTTTTTACTAAGAATTCTCGAACGTTCAGATCGACACCAGAGTTTTGGGCTACTGCTAGAGGCCGGCTAGAATGTGATGACCGTTAATGTATCATCTATTCTCGAGGATTGAGGCATTGTTTAGTGTGCGGACGAATGTGCTAGTTGTTTCTTCGACTGACAAGATATCGCCCTAGATGTTTGAAGATATTGCAGCACGAGTTTGTACTTAAGGATATGATTAAAGATCACTAGTCACCTATGATGAATGACTAGGACATGTGGTTCGTTTGCATACCCTAATGTGAGGTCATCAGATTGATTAATTTCAGCTAGAGAATACTTCACACAGGCACGTTGAGAGCCAATAGAAAACCGACGAATAAAGAGTATTCCTCCGATGAATTGGAAGAGTTTCTGAGGGCGTAGTTGGCCAGATACCTACCACAAGATATTGAGCTGTCGAGTTCGTAGTTTCAGAAGGGAGACTCTAGATATGAGTATAGCCGTTGTAGAGCAGTCCATACAGCTAGGAAGAGACGAGTCCGAATCATTCGACATTAGAAAAAAGTAGAGTAAGAGGTTCGTACGAGATCTTGACGAGATGACGTTCAACTCCGTTAACATCAAAGATGTGATGTGCATGCAGAGGCGTTGAATATGGATATATCTTTTAGAAGTGGTAGTGATGAGTATGCAGCTGTTCCGGAACAAGAAATGGATTTAGTAAAGGGTGACAACTTCCAGGCAGTTCGGTAGAACGAGATTGGGAGAGACCCCGACAGAATCTTTCTGTGGTACTAAATGTGAAGACTTGGACCCAGGATCGGTCGTATTACGCACACCTAGTAAGCCAGAGTTCGGCATCATCGACGAGACATGTTGTGAGTGACCATGATAATTGGCCTGGGATTTTTAGAGTATGTGCCAGAGCGGTACTGTTTCCGTCGTCATTTCCATATTGGGACGTTGAGCCGAGGAGTTATGTAACTAGCAATTCGCAGTGAGAGATGGATGCCTAAGGGCATACAACACCAGACCATGAACAGGAAGCAAGCAGATATCTTGCTCTGCTAGCTTGGGATGCACCGACACCTTCTCGACTTTGAAGAAAGGACATATCGACAGTATTTACAATTTGTGATTTGGTGATTCGAATATCACGTATCCGTCATTTTGGATTTCAGTATTTTGGGCGATTTATTTGCAAGATGGAGTTTTCGTGTACCACAGTTGCATTCGATTTCGATTGGATGTCGTTTGAGATGTTTGATTTTGATTTCTTGCCTATGGTATGTATGTGATATGACTTATTCCTTCGGCGTAGTTTTCACACACTTTTAGTACTTTGATTCGATTTGGTGCACGTTAATACACGTGGTTGTGAGATTATATACCACGGTATATCAGATTTGGATTGAGAATTGTTGTATACCGTCGATTTCGATTGTGATATTCGATATTTGTTTTCGTACACCTTGTGCACTTGATTTGGGTTTTCGCGCATACATGGCACGCTTGATGCGATTTTGGTGCACACCAGATGCACTAAATCAGGATTCCTCGTGCATATCAGATGCACCTGATATTGTTGTCAGGCACACTCGTTGCCCTCGACAGGTGTTTTCGTATACACCTGTTGCACTTAGATTTTGTTTCTGTGCACATGTATGGCACATTCATTGATTTCGATTTCTGTGCGCACCAGACGCACGTGGCATTCTTATACACATTCTGGGATTGGTTTCCTTGGAGCAGTATGTTTTATGATATTTACTAATTGGTATAGTAGCTGAGCAGGACTAGTCCGAGAACAGTACCTGAATATGTTTTTGCATGCATTGATAGTAACCGAAGGGATTTCCAAAAAGGAGATATAGTCTCAGTGTTTTCCTATGTGTCCGAGATGACACGAAACATGTTACAAAGGAAACATTTCTAAATTATTTTTAAAACTGCTGGACGTGTATGTTAAACAAATGATATATATATATAGTTAATTTCTTACAATAAACGTCCGCTCCTTATGCCGTGATACGCGCATCGCACAACGACTTGAAAAGGGTTTGGTATGCATTTCTTTAAGATGTTTTGACAAGTTTACGACGATGCGTATTATGTACATGTTATAGTTTTGAGTATATAATATTGGTTTTCGCATTGGAACTTGACATTGGTATCTCCACCATAACTCTGATGATTTTGTGATGCTTGACGGAGTTTTGATTTTGAGTTATATACTCGTTTTTGATGCGCATGCATTTCGCTAAGATGTGTTTTAAGTATTGATAATTTCGGAGCCCCGTCGACTTGATTGTTTTGCTGAAATATTGTAGTATATGGGGGAGTTTTAATTTAAATTCGGGGACCGAATTTATTTAATGGGGGAAGACTGTAACATTTCAGAAAATAAAATATTATATTCGGGAATTTAAATAAATCAAATAATGAATATTATGAATATTTTGAAGTTTGGAGACTAGTTTTAAATGATATGGTGTAATCATAAACCGATAAATTAGGAAATATTGGAAAATTAAATTGAATGTTGATTTTTAAATGGATTATAAGAATGGATCATTCATAGATTTTCTTATAATTAATTATATTCTATGTTAATGCTAAACTCGATTAATTTTCACTAATCTTGCATTAAGCTTGATTTTTGCATCATGACATGCAACAAAACTTGTTTCATTTTTGAACCATGGCTTCATTGTTATTGCTATTGTTTTTTCATACTTTAAAAGAAATAAAAGGAAAAGAAAAGAAAAGGGAATAAAGAATTATGTGGCATGGCTAGAGGTATGGGCAAAAGAGAGAGAAGAGAGAGAGAGGGTGAAGGGTCTCCTTCATTTTTTCTTCATCATTTGTCTCCTCTTCCTCTCATGGATGCCCTCTTCCCTACACCTCTTCTACCTCCTCACATCAACCCCAAATCCACATCAAAACCATGCATCCCTTTCATTAAAATTAAGCACAAGCTCACTACAAGCATGGGGGACTAAACAAGATGAGATTTTGAGCACTTGGGGCAACTCAAGAAATTTCTTGAGTTGCCAAATGAGGTAATTCTTTGACCATTAGCTTAGTAATTGAGTTTCTATAGCTTCTAGTTTAGTTTAGAATCGATTAAGTGAAGTTTAGTGATCTTGGAAAATTCCAAGATCAAGTTTAGGGGATTCTTGAGTTATGATGGTGAAATTGAATTGTAATTGGTGACTACAAACACCTTTGGTGTTTAAACCTAGACCAAAACAGAAACAAAACAAAACTTGAGTTTGATATTTCAAACTGTCGTTTTTGTGTATAATTGGTGAACTACAGAGAATCTGGAGTGACCTGAGACCATTACTGGAAAAACTAGCAACTCCATTGACCTAGGATTAACACTAGAAGACCACCCTGCAAAAACGATCCTCAACCATGCAGTCTGGGCCGAGCAGGCCAGTTTCAGAAGTGATCTCGTCAGGTCATTTGTGGGTTTTGGTGTCTAGATTGGTTCTATAGCTAACATACTCCATATACAACCCCACTGTATTGCTAGTTTATTCTAAATTCATCTGACCAAAAATCTGGAGCAAGTTTTCAAAGTTTTTGTTTCGGTTTCATTGTTATTCATGACTTGAAACTTTGGATTTTGTGTTTTGTATTGGTCACTTGACGTTTGTATATCGATATCGGGTGTTGTTTGGTTCTTTCGCTTGCGTAGATAATAGGTTTTAACCTATGTACGATTCGTGTGCCATTTTGGTTTTCGTACGCGATTTCTGTTTACGATACTATGTGTTATATGTGTAGGCACTGTCACGTGGACTTCGGACAACAAGGAGGAGCATAGCGACATCGACTTAGGCAAGCAAGGATGAAGGTGAGTAGATGTATATCTACGGGGGAAGTCGGGTGGATGGCGTATAGCACCCCCGCAATTTCGTAGGGTATGATGCGTTTATATATATATATAGAGAGAGAGAGAGAGAGACACACACACACACATAGGTGTAGTTACGAGATATCTATAATTAGCATGAACAACTTAAGGAGAGCATGGGTTAGTTTTAGTGTAGTTGGAAGAAAACGTTTTTAGTTTAATTTCTTAATCGCGAAACCCTAAAGTATAGGTTGATACACACACACACATGCACACACGTGAAATGTTTTTGGTGCATATGGTTATATGTATATGTGTGTGTGTGTGGATGTGTTGATATATATATATATATATACATATACGTATACACGGTTGATGAGGATAGTATATGATATTCGGAGGAGAGTCGATATGATTGGGCATGATGCCGTGAGATCGGTTATGTGATTTGGGTCGTGTTTTGATATATGACATGATGTTATAGTGGATCAATGGGCAATGTGTTTTCATACACACGCAGATATATGTTGATGGTATCAGAATGTACTAGACCTTAGATCAGTACCCTAGTTGATGACATTAAGATAATGATACCATATGATTAATAAGATATATGTGATATTTGACCCGTACCCCAATTTGGGATGCCGTACGATGGACCTTACCGTACGAGGTATAGATATGATGATTGATCTGCACTCTTGACTCGAGGATGTCGTATTATATACTTTATCGTACGTGACGCTATTGAGGCGAGATCGCCGACTACTAGATATATCAACTCGGACTTTAGGTGGTTTTCCTTACCTTTTCGACTAGTCTCTTAGTTTAGTCCAGTAGTTTATTTGGTAGATGTTAGACTGGGATCGAGTTATACTTATTTTCAGAAACTAACAAATCGTAAGTATTTTCAAAAGACAACCCGGGGGATATTACGGACTTAAAAGGACGTACATTTTCTTAAAAACACCGTAGCCCCTATTTTCTATAAACCATGATTCGTACTATTTCAAAAGCCAAAACTGTATGAGTCGTATATAGATATGCATATTCTTATATGTTGCAGGTATTACATCTTTTCCGTATATTCATATTGTTATCATCGCATTGCATGCTTATACCTTCGTTTTCTTTAGTTATTATGAACCCTATTGTCAGGACACCAGCACCATTACCGATGATGCGTATGCTCCACGTACACTTGCTTGCCGGCTCACACACAACATCATCGGTAATTTCCATGTCACGTACACGTTAGAAAAACATTTCTTCATTGATGTAACTGCTAGCTGTTAGTTCCAATATATCATTACTATGCTAGTTTAGATATTGCATTCTTTACGTAGATACCCATGCATATGTATATTGATTTGTCATGCAATATTATGGGGCTTTATGCCAGTGATTTACTGCTTATTTACTCTCGAGTTTGGGATTTCGGATTTTTAATAAAATTTATGGATTTGGAGAAACCATAAGGATTTTATAAACTCATTTTCATTTCAAAAGATAGAAATTTGCGGTTTTCTCGTGATATGATTTGAGAGGTGTCCACCATGAGTTTTCTCAGTTCTTGAGCGGTATCATACACCTGATTCGAGGTAGGGGGAGGGACCGTCTGTGGGTGCATGGTAGACCCGGTGCGGTATCACGGGGCAAGAAGATCGTATAGAAAGGCGTTGACCCCGGCAGGGGAGCACTACCGACCGGTGATTATATGGAAACTCGACGGATATCCGGAGGATACCGTTCGGAGTTATGAGAGCGATAGATATGGGCCGATCCTGACTATGCGGAGCCCATGGGCCGATCCTGACTGTGTGGAGCCCGAGATTTGTGTATTATGTGTCGTTGTTGGATACGGACTTCATGATGTTTTGAGTGTTAATGCTGGGCACTCTGGTTTTATCATGATTTGTGTGTCGTTGCTGGACACACGTTGGATGATGCATTAGTACACGTCATGCATCGATATATTATAACTCATGACACGGACACGAGTACTTGATATCACACTTATGATATATTGTCACCATTGTTGTAGTATTGTGTATTTATTCGTATGACCTAGGAGAGAGTCATACACACGATTTCTTCTTGGTGATGTATTCTACTCATGAGTTGGCAACTCACCCCCAATGTGCCACAGTTTTCTTGTAGGTTTTGCTGTACAACTTTCGTTGCGGCTTGCTGGCACACCGCTTCCTTCCAGGTGATTGCTTGGGTAGGTGGGTTCACTTGCATCGTTACCACCATTGTACTTTTATTTATTACAGTTGTATCTAGTAAACTCCATCAACCGGACTTGTATATTTGATAGACTTAGAAAACCAGTTGTTTATTCTTTCGACCTTAGAGTCGCGCGCTTGTATTATTATGATGGTTCTTTCTGGTTTTCTTGAGGATGTTGGTTTCTTTATGAGTTTTGATCCTCTCCCTTCTGCGTTGTGTATTATATTTCTTGCATGGTTGTTTCCGCCAATTAGCAAAGAACTAGCTCTTGCTTCGGGATGCCTTTTTTCATTACTTTTATATTCATGTTTGTACCCGTTTGGGGCCAGTATTTACAAAGGAGACTCTGCCGAAATTTTCGGGAAAATATGTTATTGCTTTTAAATGTTTAATGCCACTTATTTTATTAAAACCAATTGCTTTAAAACAAGTTTTTCTTCACTTCTTCTTTAAAATGGTTTAGATTTTGGGCTTTTGGCTTACTTGAATTAGGTGGGGTCCTATAGACTTCACATGATTCAAGTGCTAGTCACGTGCTATTTCGGGTCGTGACAGGAGGAGTGAGAGACCATGTGACAACTTTCCACACATTCTTCTATTTCTTCCTCTTCCCTTTCTGAGTCATCATCTTTATCCACCTTGCAATTCTCAAGGATATATTGAAGAAATTCCATGAGAGTGACTGGCGAATGCGCCTCCAGGTTATATTCCTCTAGCGCAACTATATACTTTTGTAACTACGTAGTCTACGTATTCGACAAGCTGCACGGGCTTCTTTGCTTTCTTTTTCTTCTTCTTAGATTGCTTGACATTGTGCTTTTCCTTTTATCAGTAATCCTCGGAGTGGGAAGTAGTTTCAGCATCCCTTTTATGATCTTAGGTTCAAGCGGGCTTTTCTACCTGATTGCTGGACATTCTCGGATATCCCTTAACATCTTCTTTTTTTTGGAGGAAAGAGCTATCTCCTATGGGGTTTCTTTTATGAATGAACAGGATGCCCCCTGCGTATTATCCCCTTTAGGGGTATGCTTTTGGGACGGATTCACCTTCCAGTTATCCGATAGCTTGAATTTACCCTGTTTATACTGGTCCTCGACCCAAATCTTGAAGACGTAACAGTTCTCGATCGGATGGCTTACCACCAAATGGTCGGGGTAGTAATTTGGATTGTTGACCTCACTAGCTTGGGCTAGTCGCCATTACTCGGGCAACTCAGCATGCCATTCTTCATGCTGAGCACGAACATCATCTTTGTTTTATCATGAGGGAACGAATATTCGCGCCCCATACTTTCCTTGAGAGTCAGTCCCATACGATTACTGTTTTGGCGACCGAAAGCTTTAGGGCCACTCTGCTGCTGTTGTACATTGGAAACAAACGCTGCCTTGCCTTTCGTATGTAGTTTCATGAGTCTTCGCCTGAAGAGGAAGGACCTTGACCTATCGAATCCAGCTGAGCTAGTTTATCAATAAGCTCCTGCAAGGTGGTAAGCTTGAAGAAGGCTATGAACGGGTATACTTGTGAATGCCGATCGTTAGTTTCCATGAACATTCCAATGGCTGGAGCTTCATCGATGCGCTGCTCGCACTTAGACCACAAGTTTCACTATTGGATAGCTTATTGAACCCATGTATTGTTCGGCTTGATTCTTTCATTGACCAATCCCGTCATGGTGATGCGGTCACTCGTATTGGCGAATGTTTGGCAGAAGAGCATTTCCATTTCACCAAAGGTCTTAACAGAGTCGTTAGGGAGCTTCGAATACCACTCTAAAGTAGTGCGTGGTAGACTGCTATTGAATTGGTAGAGAAGAAATACATCATCTCCTCCAGTGTTGCCGCACCTCGATATGAATTTAGTGATATGTTGATGAGCATTTTCAGTCCCCTTATATACTTGGAATGTTGGGATCATATATCCCGGAGGGTGTTGCCTCTGGTCATACCATGCTGGGTACGGTCGACCTTGCCTACCACTTCGCTGGCTTGAAGTGATGGGTTCCTTAGCACTCTCACTAGGTTTTATAAGGCATCAGGTATGCAATTTTAAAAAATCTAGAGAGCAAAGCAATCGAAACCAAGAATCTAACTAGAGAATTATGGTTAAAAATACAAGTAAATAACTTTACTCTAAGTGAACAAGGAATACAACCTTTGTAGACCGGTCCTTCACTTTTAAACCTCCGTGTAGTAGTCCCTTAGCTCCAAGTGGTTGTCTCCCGGACTCTCGTTAGGCTCCACTAGGCGAAAGGAACAAGCTTGATTAAAGATTTTCGAGGCCAAAGATGATCTACGTCGAAGAATCTCTAACTAAAGCTACATCTTCACTAATTGATGAACTAGTGAAGAAACAACCTATACTAAATGGCTAGTTTGGTATAGATTGGTGAAGTATGAATTTTGCCCACTTTAGAATAATTTTTCTCTCTTTCTTTTCTTCACTCACTCATAGCTAGAGAGCAAGGAAGGAGATGAAGAAAATGTTCTCTAATGATCAAGTGTAGAACGATGGGTGGGAAAATATCTCATATCAACTCATGCATAGACTATACTATGGATAAAGATAATGGTTAGGTTAATAAATATATAGAGTAAGACAAAATTATTTGACTTAAGTCAAAGCTTCTCCATACTTTCACAAGCATCTTAGCCATACTAATTTCCACCTAATTTTGATTTTTCCCTTAATATTTAAACACCAAATTATCTTAAGTTAGGTATGAGTCTCATACACCCAAGTCCAATGTATCATCTAACATGATACATAATAAATACATTAATATATATCACATATATATTTGTATATATTTTGAGAAAAACATTTTCTTAAGTAAGCTAATATTAGTTAATGTATATTAATATATCAAATATATATATAATTATACATTAAACTATTAAATCAACACTTTATTTAATAACCCGGTTGTATCGCATACAACAGACAAATATCATTTATATGCATATCATATATACATATGTCATATCGTTGAATCAACACTTGATTCAACAATCCGGTTATATCACATATAACCTATATCACGAGATTTGAATACGGTATCACATACACGTATTAATCTCGGTCCCGCACATATCACATATGTGCCCTACTTCGTTTCGCATGAGCTAGGAATCCTCTGTGTAGGAATCTAAAGACTCGTCAATAGGCCGGCAGTAGGTGATGATCATATCGGTCACCCACAAGCCGTCAGCGATACTAGCTGGACGTAACGGCTATCCGGGTATTGAGCGATCAGAAGATCAACAAGCAAGCTTGTCCATACTTCCGTCAATCCAATAAGTAACACTACCGTACAATCCGGACTCTTCGTCCGATATGTCACATATCGAGTCTAGGGGTGGTAAACGCCAGACCACAGTAACTTGATAAGTCATTCCGATGTGAGGCTCATAACGGGACGAGAAACTACTGATAACACTGTTGGAGATATTGCCCTCAAAGTCAATTATTGGATCACAGGCACGTGATTGCAATGATTGAGGGATGACTTATCCCAGGAGGACAGTCTTACTCGAGATGATAGTATGCTATTTGGTTTATCTTTATCATCGTGTACTGCTTTAGGAGACCTGACATGTCGCTATTGCACGTTGATAGAGCCCCTAGGATTCTTGCTTGACCACCAGCAGTATGAGGACGATCATATACGTGGGAGCTGGTAGTCTATAAGCACATCCTTAAAAGGTCCCTAATCGTGGGAGTTTCGAGATAGGGCATCGATACTCCAGAGTAGACTAGTGTATACAGTCGAGACCCCGACGAGGGGCGGTGGCCGGTCTCACAAGCCCCTGGTGTCAGTTGGTTCACCTAAGATGTATACAGGTGCTTATTGGGTTATGAGTACACCGGACAGGACTCGCCGGGAACATGCTAGTTGGTCTTATACCTGACGTCAGATAGCAGTTCCCTGCTGACATGTGTACAGGTTAGTTCATCGACCTGAGGATCGTCATTTGTCTCGTGTGAGTTCCCACTGTACTTTGACTACTACCCTACCACGTTCAAAGGAGACGTGCAAACAGGTTTTAGTTGGGTACAGTCCCGAGCCACATGGAGGCAGTGAGCGGATCTTCAGGGGTTCGTCTCTCCCGGTATTGGGGGTGAGGTCGCGCTGTGTCTACGAGAGCCATTACACGAAGCCCTCGGCCGAGGCAGAAGATTTACTGGTAGGTATTCCAGTAGTATCACAGGGTGTTCTGGGCTACGCTCCGACATGACTTGTACCGCTTTTGGGGGTCTGACTTTTACCAACCCCCTAGGCCCGCCATGCGATGCTCATAGATGAACGGACCGGACTGTACGGATATTGTCACTGACAGGCTCAGTAGGGTGTCAGGATGAGTTCGCTCATGATGTCCTTTTTGGTCAATACCTGGTAGCCCGTTATGTATTGGCTTATACCTCTGACGTGCTAGTGGTTAAATCCACAACCAAGGTGTTGACGAGTCTGTAGAGTCCACCACACATTCAGTTACTCAAGCTTTCGGGCGAAACGCTGTAGAGGCCGTATGGAGATATGGCAAGGTCCGATCAGATACGTGCGGTATTGCACGGATCAGGATCGGACAGTTAGTACTAGAGGCCGTATGGATATATGGCAGGGTTCAATCAGATACGTGCGGTATTACACGGATCAGGATCGAACGGATAATACTAGCCGGCTTTAGTTTAAGCCAGATCCTAGTATAGTATAGTGTAGATTTTGTCTCATTGCATTTGTATTTCGGTCGGAATATAGATGCGGGTGTGTATACACAGTATCGGGGTTTTTCCTGTAATTTATTACGGGACCAGTTTCTGGAGTTGCCAGTTTGATTTCCGTTTCGGCCAATTTCCTTTGTATCGTTCATTGGCCGAAGATTGGTGGATGAGGGCTTATTTGCATTTGTGCAAATAAGCAATTTGGAAGGGGGTCTTTGCCTATTGGTGTGTCATGATGGGTGCACCATACATTGACTTGATTGTTCCATCATGGCTTGACTTTTAAAAGTCATGATTGTTGATGGTGATGGGTTATGATGAGGTTGGAAGAGTGTTGTTTTTGATTGGTGATCATTTCTACACTTGATTTCTTTTTCCCTCTCTCTTGCATTATTCACTCACCCCCACTCTCATTTTTCCCTCTCTCTCTCATTCCCTAATGAGCATGGCCGGCCACTTCTTATGGGTGGGCTGTCCAAAACATTTTGGTGGGGGATTTTGGTTCATTTGATGTTGGAAAAATCCCACAACACCATCTTCAAAAAGCTTAGTTCATTTCCTCCACCAAAAGGCAAAATCCATAACCCCAAAATGAGACATGGTTCTACACTACATTCTATAGCAAATCTTGGGCACGTCGACTCGCCAACTTCGTGCCCGAGTTGCCTCGGTATAGAGGTGGGAGCCCGTAAAAGAAGCAGGCGACGTGGTGCCCTTCCGGCGACTTGGCGGAGACCGGAGATTCCGCGGGGATCGGGACGACGACGAGAAGACCGGAGGACTCGGATCACTCGGTATATCTCTCTTCCCCATCTTGAAGTTAGCTAGGACCAGCTAATGGTACGATCCGGGTTTTAGTGCGCGGTGGTGCCGGTTCAAGAAAATTTAAAGTTAACCATCACTTTCACATTTGGCCTCGGGATGGAGGCCGGGGCGCCGCCGTGCACTTACAGTGGTATCAGAGCCTCACCATTAACTTAGTCTAGCTTTGTCCAATGTGTTTTACATTTCTGATCGAACAAAATTCCAAAACCCGCGTTTTCATGCATATCAGTTTCTGTCGAAATTTTTTTGTCTCCAAAAATTTTTCATGTTGTCTCAGAATGATGTGCAGGGAATTATAAGAATTCTGTAGAAATTTGATCACGTGATTGCTCTATACGACCACGGAACCACGACCAAACCCATGCTTGGGCCGCGGTTCCGCCGCAGTATATGCAGATCAGTGTGCCAAATTTTTACAGAGAGCTCCTGTGATGAAAATAGGGGTTTTGGAATATTAATTTTGGGCCCAGAATTTCTTGATGTGCTACAGTAGTACTTGGGGGCCCACATCATAAAATTTGATCGATCGGATATTTTAAACACATTATTTACATTATATCTGCGACCGTGAATGTCACTTGATCGGTAAATCCAGTCTAACTGCTATAGCCCGGTTAGACGGATTTGCGAACGTGACTTTCACGTTGATGTTCTGTGTTATGCTGTGATGTTGCTGATCGGTCGTGGTGGATAGCCTGGAAGCAATGCTAGTACATTTTTTGTTGTATTATGTACATTTGATATTGCGGGGCGAGCGTCCAACATGTGGACTGCCGTCACTGCCTGTTTGTATGTTTTGCATCGTGGTATTCAGTTGGAATATCCTGCTCCTCAGTCGACGAGGCAAGGGCCGAGATCCCTTCACCGGGAGTGACCCCTTGGACAAAAAGTTTGCGTCAGGGCAATAACTTCACTATAGCCGATTACTTTTGCTTTGCACCGTGGTATTCAGTTGGTATATCCTGCACCTCATTCTACGGGGAAAGAGCCAAGATCCCTTCACTGGGAGTGACCTCTTTAGCAACGGTTTTCGTCACTATATTTTTAAAAAGCTATCCGTTCCTTCAACAATATCAAGTTCATTACGTTAAAGGTTTTCGCCAGAAACCATTCGTAGCCCTCCGTCGTTTCAGACGGGTAGCACGTAGTATTCTTGCTATGTTTGTTGACCTTCGTCAATGCATAGTGTATGGTAGCTGCTTGTTATCTTTCTGCTGCATAGATAGATGCGTTGGTTTGGGACAGTCGTATAGCCTTGTTGACCTTCGTCAAGGGCTTGTACTGGTGTTTTCAAATTAACTTGGACAATGACGGGTAGAACTTGACATGTGACTTATGATTTGTTGACCTTCGTCAAGGTCATAAGAGCATGGGGCAGAAATCACATCGGGAGTTTCTAAAGAAACTGAAACTTGCCAGATATGCGCATATCTTCTGGAGTGTGATGACATGAGCGGATTCCGTCACGTTATCATGCGATGATAGTTGGATCCCGATTCCCACTGATGAGTTAGTTTACTCCTCGGGTGACCCCGACTAATTCTTCTTTCATGTTTGGAGGAGAATTTGACCGTACAGTGGGAGGTTTCCAAATTAGATAAATTGGTAACCATTATGATCTAGGATAGAGTGCACGCTGAGTGTTTCTTTTCTCTCTCTCTTTGGCAGCAACCATTGACCCGACCCTAAGATTATGACTCAGTGACCAAGTTGACCGAACTTTCTTAACACTGGCTTTTGGATTGTCAGAGTTGCAAACCTCATTGCCACTCCTACTTTTACCCTTTTCTCCAGGACACCCCGTATTACTACGAACGTCCACTTCCATTGGACAAAACCATCGTATGGTTAGATACGAACTCGAAGGAATTTATTCGAGGATGGTTTCCGGTTCTGGAGAAAACGGATAGGATTATTCAGTTGTCTTTTCCTTTTACCTTCTCTTAGGTTGTGAGTACTCCTTGGTTTAGGAGATAGTACACCCATTATGCTTATTGGATAGTCTTCTTCCAAACCTTAGGCTGGTGCCGAATAGTGGGGAATGAAGAAAACCAATTAGCATAACGATGGTGTGCAGAAGGTATTAAGTTAAGACAAAACAAGGGATTAGTAAGAGGGCAAAGTAAATTGCGACTGCTATTCATGACCAAACCAAGTATTTCTTCGCCAATCCTAAATCACCTTTGTATTTCTCCAGAACACTCCGTATCACTACGAAGATCCACAGTTTATTGGATACTCCATCGTATGGTTATATACGAACTCGAAAGGAACTTGTTCCAGTTCGGGGATGGATTCTGGTTCAGGAGAAATAGGAATAAGATTTATTCGGTTGTCTTTTATCTTCACCTTCTCTCGCTTTGCGAGTGCTCCTAGGATTAGGACAGTACACCCATTATGCTTATTGGATAGTCTTCTTCCAAACCATAGGCTGGGGCCGAACGGTAGGGAAGGAAGAAAACCATTTGGCCTAAAGGGGTGTACAGAAGGTAATGACTAAAGACATAGAAAGGGATTTGGAAAGATGGCAAAGAATTACACGGTTACAGTTATGAATATGGATTATGGAAGAGGCATTACTAGGAATATCAGGATACCCCATCGAAACATTTTAAAGTTTCAGTTTCACTGTGTAATGTTAAAAGAAAACTGATTTCCCGATTAGATACTTACTCCAGGGTATGTATTTACCGGTATGATTCTCACATCTGTATGGTTTTACAGATGATGAGTGGGAGTAAGTTATTGGGAATTGGGTGATCATCCTCATTATATCGGGATTCGTTGTAATCGGTGATATTTGAGGAAATCACCTGGGCTGTTTGCCGGTCGGCAAATATTTGGTTTTGAATATCCGCTGTTATGCCCCAATTTCAAATCGATATATCTGTACGTCTATTTTCATAGAGTGAGATATACCTTTTTGAAATTATGTCTATGACATTTACCTATATCAGTGGATGGTTAGGTAAGGAGCATTAAACATCGGTGTAATTCTTCATAACCAAAGGTACAGTTTTCAACCTACGACACACAGGGAATGAGTTATCAGACTCAATGGACTTATACAAAGTATTGTATGTTGTCCAGAGTCCATCAGGACAGAGGGGTTGGTCCTCGTACTATATTCGGTTTACTTATGACTTCTCTAGTTTTTAGACAGGTGTTTCGTGGAAACACAGGGTCCGAATTTTGAGAAGTTATAGGTATTTGAATAAAGTAGAGAACTAGATGTTGCAAGTATCGGGATTCTTCAAAGTGATTGGAGATGTAGATACTCATGAAGGGTATTCAGTTGATAGTAATGATTAAGAGAACTTGCTTCTCTTTCAGGTTACTCATAATTGGAAGCATTCCTAAGTTGAGTAACGCTGATCGGCCTCCTTCGATTTAGTTGACATGCACTGGAGACAGCTGCATGATTTGAATCTGGTTCAATTAAATCAGTGCCTCTGTTTCTATATTGGATACAGAACAGTTCATATCTTAACGATGTTAAGGTACGGGGAGTTGTCCGGCTTTTGATTAAAACCAGATGCTGGACAACTCAAGGCACGTTTCTGTAATGGCTGTTTGTGGGTTGACCCAGGCTATGACGAGGGTTGACTTTCTACCATCTGGAAGATCAATAGTGATATTGTTCTAGACTCGCCACAGTTTTAATAAAAATGGATTTTTTTAGAAAAACAGTAGTGGGAGTATGGTAGAACTGGAAGTGATTCCAGAACCACAAACGATTACTGAAGATTTGATAAGGAACCTAAAGATTCAATCTGGATTGACATTCCATTGGCCACTCCGCAGATAAGGTGGGTAACTTCAGGCACCCGAGAGGTACTCCGGTAGCCTCAAGGACGGTGACAGGGAAGTTCTTGTTTATCCACACTTGCCATTGCTGTTGTTCCAGGCTGCGAGACCCGGCAGGAGGATGAGTATAGCGTCATTCTGAACTGGCTTCAGAAGTGTACGTATATATAACTCTGCCAGAGGGTTGTCGTAGTCAGTAGGAGCAGCGGAAGCATTGGTGGACAGGTGGCTTATGTCTATTTATAGATTAAAGCAGATGTAGCGGAGATAGATCATCAATTTCTGATGTGACAGTCATAGGTTTGACTTCATCAGAATAGGGGAAGGATCAGTTAAGAAGGTAGTAGGGTGTGATGTCATGGTATTTGGATGACATACACAGAATAGGAAAAGAAACTCCTATACTACGATCGGTTATACTTTGGTCGTCACACAGTGGTTTCTCCACATGGGACTTGGACATTATATAAAACATACCGGTTACTGGATCTATGGTTTTAGATCTAGATTTGGGTGGTTTCCCAATAGGGTACTTAGACAGCATTCTAAGAGTATTTAGAATGGACGACTCCTGGCACGGTAGTGTACCTGCAGGTGATAGAGTCACCCTCTCTAAAGGTGTCTTACAGACTAAAGGGGAGAGGGATGTGCATGATTGGCAGATCACTTGCTCAGGCAATTGAGTCAATCATGATATGTCAAGTACCACACCAGATGTTGTTCTTGCACTAGATGCAATAAGTTGACATTGATCCTATCCTAGAGAAACAGTCGGAAGCAGTTTTAGAACATAAGTGAATGTTCTAGGGATATGATAACGACAGCCTCATGCAGGAGACAGTAATCATTCCAGGCTTCCAAGGTGACCTGGACGACAAGGAGGTTGTCAGAGTTATAGTTTTCCTTCTGATGAGGGGCAGTATTTTGGACAGGCGGTCCAAAGCAATACTGAGGGAGGCATGGCGCAGGATACTGATTAAGTTCAGTTGACGATACAGTCTAAGAAGTTTGGATTTGGAGTTCATTTATGAGCTAGGTCCCATCAGACATCCAGACACATTCTAAGACAGGTATTGCTCATTTCGGGAGATGGCTTTCTCCGCGAACATGAGATATAGAGAGACATAGAAAGAAACATCAAAGCGGATCCACTCACTGAGGCTATTCCTCGAACGCAATAGTTTCGCAAACGAGCTTTGTGAGACTGACTAGTGGAGGAGTTGGGTGTTCGGTATCACACGGGCTGTGAGTATGCGACATCGCAATAATTAGCCTTTGAGTGCAAGTGGGAGATTGTTGGAGATAGTGCCCTCAAAGTCAATTATTGGATCACAGGCACGTGATTGCAATGATTGAGGGAGGACCTATCCCAGGAGGACAGTCTTACTCGAGATGATAGTTTGCTATCTGGTTTATCTTTATCATCGTGTACTGCTTTAGGTGACCTGACATGTCGCTATTGCACGTTGATAGAGCCCCTAGGATTCTTGCTTGACCACCAGCAGTATGAGGGCGATCATATACGTGGGAGCTGGTAGTCTATAAGCACATCCTTAAAAGGTCCCTAGTCGTGGGAGTTTCGAGATAGGGCATCGATACTCCAGAATAGACTAGTGTATACAGTCGAGACCCCGACGAGGGGCGGTGGCCGGTCTCACAAGCCACTGGTGTCAGTTCGTTCACCTAAGATGTATACAGGTGCTCATTGGGTTATGAGTACACCGAACAGGACTCGCCGGGAACATGCTAGTTGGTCTTATACCTGACGTCAGATAGCAGTTCCCTGGTGACATGTGTACATGTTAGTTCATCGACCTGAGGATCGTCATTTGTCTCGTGTGAGTTCCTACTGTACTTTGATTACTACCCTACCATGCTCAAAGGAGACGTGCAAACAGGTTTTAGTTGGGTACAGTCCCGAGCCACATGGAGGCAGTTAGCGGATCTTCAGGGGTTCGTCTCTCCCGGTATTGGGGGTGAGGTCGCGCTGTGTCACCATATATACTGTGTGAACTACTATGCCCCCAGACTTGGAGCGTTTGGAGTGTAGGCCATTGGAATTTTCCTCGGGCACCAGGACTTTATCATGCCTCTCTCTTTTATGAGAAGTTGTTTTTGAAGGAACCATCATAGAAGGAACCTTCTAAGAATGATCCTCCTTGTATTTGGAAGGAGATCTACCATCATTTTGTCGACCTTTGAGCTACTTTGGTCGGTGAGGGTAGCTGTCATCAATGACAAAGTTTCAGACTTCTTTCCAAACTCTATGCATATTAAAAATATAAATATAAATTATTAAATCAAAACTTGATTTAACAATCCGGCTTAATCCTAAGCAGCTAGTATTATCAACCGTCCGATAAAAGTCCATGTAGCCTGTACACGTATTTAATCGGGCATCCTGTATGCACCAATATACGTCATCTACATCATATCGCCTAAATCGGGAAAACCCTTTATGTGGGACTCTAAAGACTCGACAATACGCCGGCAGTGATTTACTGGATAAATCCAAAAACCACAAGCACGTCAGCGGTACTAGCTGTACGTAACGGCTGCCCATATATCTGTCGAAAGGGAGGTCAACAATCAAGTCTGTCCGAACCCTACTGAGCCTGAATGTGACAATCTCCATACAGTTCAGTATCTTCGTCTGAAAGTATCGCATACCGGGTCTACGGGGTTGAAACATCAGACCTCTAATAACCCAATAAGTCATGTCGGATCAAGCTCTTCACCAACCGAGAAACTACTGAACTCATATCAGTAAATCTCATCTACTGTGGCCACAGATTTAAGGTGATAGCCTATCGAACACAACACGACATTGATTCCTAATACCAGGAGAGACGAATCCTTGATAATCGCTCACTGCCTCCATATGGCTCGAGACTGTACCCAACTAAAACCTGTTTTCACGACTCCTTTCAGCCGTGGTAGGGTAGTAATCAAAGTACAATGGGAAATCACACCAAACAAATGATGATCTCAGGTCAAAAGACTAACCTGTACTAATGCCATTCGAGAACTTCCATCCGAGGATAGATATAATACCATCTAGAAGTTCTCGGCGAGTCCGTCCTGTGTACTCACCTCTAGTGAGCACATGTATACTATCTTAGGAGACATAACACCAATGGCTTGTGAGACCTGCCACCACCCCTTGTCGGGGTCTCGAAACATATACACTAGTCTACTCTGGAATATCGATGCCCAGTCTCGATACTCCCAAGACTACGGACATTTAAGGATGTGCTTATAGACTACCCAGCTCTCACGTATATGATAGCCATCATGATAGTCAAGCAAGAATCTTATGGGCTTCATCATTATGTATTAGCGACACGTAATAACAAGTAAAACTTGTACACATCAATGATAAAGGCAAACAGATAACATACAATCATTTTGAGTATGATTGTTCTACCTGTATAGTTCCTTCCTCAATTATCATAATTGCATGTCTGCAATTACAATAATTGCCTTGAGAGCACTATATCCAACAGTTAGCAAGTATTTAGGTAGTAGATGGGTTTAAGTCACCTATTCTCTCTTGAGCCTCGGGGAGCCGGAGACAATGAGTGTTATCACTTGCCTATCTCCCTATATATAAATCATATCTTCATGAAAAATCAAATTACATGAAAATCGACTCAAACATAACCCAACACATGATACTTTACATGACTTATGCTAAACCATTTCATGCTAAGACTCGACTCGACTCAAACCATGAATACAACTTGACATGACTACAACTTAACATGAATACTTGATCTTGGAATGACTCAATCATGAAACTTGACATTATACATTCTTTTTGTATTCATGGATACGATCATGGCTTATGACATCAATCATAAAATAATATGCGCGGGGTGTTGCGGTAGTTTAAGTATAAATCCAACAAAATCTCAGGAGTCCCCTAGTTCCTGAATCTATGTTTACGAACACAATATACAGTCATGACGGCCCTTGTTTCAAAACCTCTGGGTCCTATTCTTGGGTTTGGAATACTTCAACGACGGTTGAAGTGTCATTACTAACATTTGAATTGGGCTTGTGATTCCTTGCTCTTGGGGCCTTACCCTTTGAGTTCGAGAATATTCAAGAGATTGGTTGACATTCATACTTGAACTGACGTTAAGTTAGGTTACCCATGTAAAGACCTCTTAAGACACGTTACTATATGCCTCATGTTCGCCAGCACATACATATTTGTCACGACCCGAATTGTCACGTGACTGGAACTTGAATCAAATGAAGTCTATAGGACCCCATCTAATTCAAGTAAGCCAAAAAAATCCCAGAAATCTAAACCATTTTAAAGAAGAAATGAATAAAACTTATCTTTAAACCAAGTGGTTTTAATTGTTAGTTATATGTATGCCCTTGATGCCATTACTATACATACGTTGTATATTGTAGTGGATGCTTGGACATATATAGGGAGGACTTTCTTGCTCGACGTGATAGTATGCTATCTGGTTACTCTTTATCTTAACATGTACTCTGATTGTCTCTATGTTACATGTTGATAAAGCCCTTAGGATGAGTACTTGACGACCAGGACTATGATGCAGATCATACTAGTAGGGACAGTGAAGTCGCCAAGTACATCCTTCAAATGTTCCTAGTCGTGGGAGTACCGAGACAGGGCATCGATACTCTAGAGTAGACTAGCATATGCGCTTCTTGACCCATATGATGGGCGATGGATGATCTCATATCCATTGGTGTTTGACATCAGAGAAGGTATACGGGTGCTCAGTGGAGACTGGGTACACTGGACGGACTCGCCGAGAACTCCCAGGTGGTATTATACCTCACGTCAGATGGCAGTTCTCTGGTGACACCGGTACAGGTTAGTCTGTAGAACCGAGATCGTCATAAAGTCTTGTGTGAATCCCACTGTGCTTTGATTTCCATCATACCAAGTCCAAGAGGGCGTGCAAAAAGGTGGCTTTTGGGTACAGTCCCGAATCATATGGAGGCAATGAGCGATAGGAGGGGTTTCGTCTCTCCCGGTATAGGGAGTTGATGTTGCGCTGTGTTCGATTGGCTATAACTGGAAATCCCTGTCCAGGGTTGCTGATATTTACTGGTAAGTGTTATCAGTAGTTTCTCGAACTGTTATGGACCTCATATCGACACGAATTATCAAGCTACTGGGGTCTGACGTTTACCACTCCTAGGCGAGATATGCGACATATCAGACGAAGAGACCGGACTGCACGGGAGTGTTACTGGTTGGATTCACGGGAGAATGTACAGGCTTGCTTGTTGATCTTCTGATTGGTCAATACCTGGATGGCTATTACGTTTAGCTGACCGCTTGCAGCTTGTAGGTGTTTGTCATGATCATCACCTACCGCCGACATATTGACGATTCTTAAGTGTCCTACACAGAGGTTTCCTGGCTCAGGCAAAACGGAGTAGGATCACATATGTGATATGTGCGAACCGAGAACAATACGTGTATATGATACCGTACTAGATTCTCGCGATATGTGATATCGGCCAGGTATATATGATATAGCCGGGTCATCGGATCAAGTGTTGATTCAATGAACTGATACAGATGATATTAGTCAGTTATTTGTGAAATAGCCGGATTATCGGATCAAGTGTTGATTCGATAATTTAATTTATAATTATATATTTGATATATTACATTATATTAACTAATATAAGCTCACTTAAAGATTCTTTTTCTCACTCGAGTAATACATTAATATATATGTGATATATGTTAATTGTATTATTTTATTTTGTTACAATAAATATTGTATATGTGATATATAATAGTGTAACATATTATGGTTATAAATGCAACATGTTTTGTTGAGTTTAAATATGATTAGGGTTTGGATTAGGGTTAAGCTTTCATGAAGCTTTCAAGAAGCTTCTTGAAGGTTTGACTTTGACTTGGATATTTTGCATAGATATTTCCTTAACCCAACCCAACCCTTTACCCTAGTTAAATCTCTACAAGGATTAAGTTTTCTTTCTTAACCCATGGTTTCATTTCTAACCACACACAACAATTCATTATTCATCACAAATTGATTTGCTTCTTCTTCTTCTTCCTTTTTGATGAAAAGCTTTCTAGCTTTTTCAAAAGTGATGAAAATGAGTGAGATAAAGAAAACAAATGAGAGCAAAATTCCTACTTCATCATCCTCATCTGTTCTAGCCACTTAGATTAGGGTGTTTGCTTTGCTAATACTTGATTAGCAAAGCAAGAGCTTGGGTTTGAGTTTCTTCAAGGTAGATCATCTTTGTTATCGAAGATCGGAAGCAAGCTTGCATCTTTCTCTTCATGGAGCCTCTCTAGAGTCCGGGTACTCGATGATCGCAGCGAAGGGAGATCAACACGGAGCTTTAGAAGTGAAGGAACGGACTACAAAGGTTGTAATTCCTAACTCTTAGAAGTAAAGTTGTTTACTTGCTTTGTTTCGCCTAATCTCTAGTCTAAGATCTTGGTTAGGGTTGTTCGGCGCGTCTAAATTTTAAATCGGGCATGGTTGATGCCTTGTAGACCCCTGTTACTGTGCCTAGTAACCCTACAGTGGTATCAGAGCCAAGCTAGAGTTTTAGGCAAAGTCTAGACGAAGTTTATAGTCCGATTGAACCCCGAAACCCCATTTTATACCCCCTCTCAGGAAATTTTTTAAAATGTTGATTTTTTCTATATTAAAAATGCTCAGAAAATTTAGCAGGTGATTTTATGGACTACTGTGAAAAACGAGACCATAATCCCTTTAATGCGCCGCGGAACCACGGCAATACCCTGCCTTACGCGGCGGTTCCGCGGCCAAAAAGGAGAATTAGGGTTAGGTTTTGCTACAGTAATATCCGTAGATACTTATGCATGCTTTTGAGAATTTTTAATTCTACTCAAGTGTTGAGTTTTCTGGAGATCTTTTGTATTCGTTGATTCGATCGGAAAGTTTAATTTCGTTTAACTTTTTCCGGGTAATTTAGAATATGTTAAAATGTTCGAACGGATATCAATAACTCACTTTTTCCCCTGCCGGAAAATTTTCAAGTATTGGATTTTTCCTTAGTTAAAGAACATTTACAATCGTGCAAGTAACGCGGTGGACCCTCTAGAAGAACACAAACCTTAACTCGATTATGTGACCGTCTGAACTGCTTCTAAACCTTAGGGTTTGGGGCAGTACGGCGTTGCCACATGTGAGGCGTTGGTTTGACCCTTCTACGGCTGGACCATTGGTACTGTATCATGTGATGGATACTTTTTAAACTACGCTCAAGTGTTGATCTATTTGGGAAATCTTGGGTGTTTGTTTATTCGATCGAAAAGTTTAACATTGTCTATTTATCTGGAATGTGATACAATATTTGGAATCCACAAGTAGTTATGAGATAACTAATTTGAATGTTATAATTCTAGCAGTTTAGTCTCATTTGATCGGTTGCCACGGGATTTTGATGAGATCAAAAGTCCGTCGCAATCACGTAGCGTACGCGGATACTCGGCGGGTAAACTTAATAGATAGCCACGCCCCATAGCCCCGACCAAGTGACTGTAGGAGAACCCCATCGCCAAAAGCATCCGTTAGGGTGCTCGCGACAGCGGTGTTCCGCCTTAGTGCACTTCATCGACGGCATCCGGGGGTACGGCCGTCTACTAAAGTTTGCGACGAGCATTCGATCAGGATGTCGGGAATCTTGTTGAATTGCCCGACTTGATATTGAAAAGAGTTTTCGATATTAAGACTAAAATGTGGGGTTTATAATTGTTAGGCATGTGATATCTAAGGAATTCATTTGGTTAGGCATGAGATGTCTAAGGAGGTTGCGGATTCCAACTGTTGAAGTTTTACACTTTCTTTTCTGCGGCCGTAAGTGTAATATGTGGAGGATCGCCGTTTTCGTTGCTATACATCAATGACAATTGGGATACGCATATTTACTTACGTTGATGACATGTGATGTTATGTGTTGCTGTGATATGTTATATTGGATCGTCGCGTTTTGAATAGCCGGGGGTTTTATGTGAGATGAGGGTTTTTATTTTCATTCATGTAAAATTCATTTGTATGTAATATTCTTTTATTGTGGCACTTCCGGGCTGAGGATGCTGTCACCATTATATATTATTTATTTTTCCGCATTAGGTAGACCCAAGGTGGGGAGCACAAGTAACCGGGTTCTAGGGTCCAGTGGGAGGCCATCTCGAGGAGTCGAGACCGGGTCTCCTAACCCTAGAATTGGCAGTGTTGCTTGCCGCTCTCGTAGGGGTCTAGGGATGTGGGTTTGGCTATTCATCGCGACCGTAGAATCCGCGTTTTATACAGGCTCGCATAAAACACGGAAATCCTAGTATATCCAATATTTCATATGTTATCTTCTGCTGCAATATTCTGTGATGAGATCATATTACTGCCTGAGATGAATGTTTATATTATATATATGAGATATATGTTATATTGCTGATTTCGTTTCAAATCTGATGCTTGTGAAGCATAATAAAATGGGACTTCATTAATGAGATTAATGAAACTAAAAGAAACCTAAAGATGTTGTAGAAACTTGTCTCAAAAACAGGTAGCTCTAGTTCTTACTTGGCATAGCGGTATTCCTTGTAGAATATCCAGCACCTTATTCGATAAGGAAAGATCCGAGATCTCTTCACCGGGAGTGACCTCTTTAGCGAAACTAACAGATGCTACAAACTCGGTTTGTCTTTTGATTGTTTCTATAGTTTTTGCTTTGCATAGTGATATTTCTGAAATATCCTGCACCTTATTCGATAAGGAAAGAGCCGAGATCCCTTCACCGGGAGTGGCCACTTTAGCAAAACTAGAAAAGGCCTCAAAAATATTCCATTCAAAATTACTCGATTCTACAACGATATCAAGTTCATTACGCAAAGGGTTTTCTTAAAAACATGTTGTAGCCCTCCGTCATTTCAGATAAGTACTTCATAGTATTCGTAGTACTTTTGTTGGCTTTCGTCAAGGCGTAGTGTGCGGTAGCTATTTATGCTTATCTGTATAAGCAAATGATGCGATTGAGTTAGGGTAGTCGTGCGACTTTGTTGGCTTTCGTCAAGGGTCGTGCGGGTGGGTTTAATTCAATCGGGAAATGACGGGTTGAACTTGACTAGTAGCCTATGGTTTGTTGGCATTCGTCAAGGTCATAGGATGCTAGGGGTAAAATATTATCGGGAATTTCAAGAGTTGAAATTTGCAATGAGATTGCATACCTTCTATGAGATAGTTGGATCCCGATACCCGCTAAGAGTAAGAGTTACTCCTGGGAGAGTTTTACACATTACAATTAGCCGATCAAGTAGGTGTCTAGAAAAGTGTCAACGGGGTTATGCCTCTGGGAAAACGAGGTTTACTTTAATTAGGTCCGTGCGAAAGCGCGGGGAACCTCCCTCAAAGTACCGGCACTGGCCTGGCTGAAAGATTGGCGAACTTGTAGAGTGTAATTAATCTCGGCTAGTCTTTCCTTTTAGGGTTTGAAGGAAGATTTGACTAAAACAGTGGGAGACATCCTGATTAGATATATTAATAACCAATCTAATCTTGCAAAAGTATACGCTGAGTGTTTTCTTCTATCTCTCTCCAGGTAGCGACCATGTCACGCCTTAAATCAAGATAATAATATGGATGTATTGACCGAACCCATTTGTTATACTGCGCTAAGGAACGTTAGTCCCGCTCCAACTTATAATTGTTATAAGACAGAGCAGGAAATAGGGGATTACAAGAATTCCCGTGCCGAAGTGCATGCTGATGCATCATCTTCGGGTGTGTTCATTACCGAGAACTGTTTCTCAGTATTCTTTACGTCCTGAGTATGAGATACCGGATCAGGATCCCGCAAATGTAATATGTTACATGGGCTACAGAAAGGTAGAGAACTGAGAACGGGTGATAAGTTTCAAGATTTGGAAATGATGCAAGTGTTGCAGCCAAGTCTGTTGGTAGTTATCACCCTGTATTACTAGAATACATTGATTCTGAACGAATGTTATTAGATACCGAACCTGATATACAACATCATAACAGTCTCTTTATTAGTAAAGAAGGATATAATTTTGTATTATTGGATAATGTTTTGAACATTTTCAATATCAAGAGTTGATCGGTTCAGGCACGTTATCTAAAAGCATAGATGTTCTAAATCAAACCACAGTTCTTAACATACAGAACACACACAAGAGGAAGAGTTCAGATATGAACAAATCCTTCTTGAGGCATTGTAGACTAGGTCATATCAATACGACCCGACTAGCTGAAGTTACATAAAGATGCATATTTAAATTAGTTTTGATTTACATCTTATAAAACTTGCCAGTCATGTCACAAAGATAAGATGACCACAGCTCCGTTTATTGGAAACAGAGAAAGAGTTAGTGAATTCTTAAGATTGATACATGCTGATGTATGAAGGTCCCCTGTCTACACATGCCAAAACCGGTTCTTTGTACTTCATTACATTCACTGATTATCTCTCAAGATTCGGACATATGTTCCTGTTGAAACACAAGTCTGGAACTTTTGAGAAATTCAATGAATATAAGATAACAGTAGAGAACCAAAAACAGGTATAAGTATTATGTCCTTTGATGGGATCAAGGAGGAGAATACTTAAGAACGGAATTCTTGGACTATTCTAAAAGAGAATGAGATTCTCTCTCAACATTACTCCTCCCTATACAACACAGCACATCGGTATATCGGGACGGAGCAATCACACCCTATGAGATATGGTGTGCTCTATGATGAGTACTGCTGAGTAGCCTATTTTCTTTTGGGGTTATGCACTTGAGAAGTTGCATACCTATTGAATAGGGTTCCAACCAAATCATATTCCTACCACTCCATATGTGATATGGTATGGGAAGATCCCATCTCTTAAGGAAGTTAAGATTTGGGGTTGTCTGGCCTATGTCAAAAGAAAAATCCGGACAAGCTCGAGGCAAGGTCAGTTCTGTGGAAGTTTGTTGGATATCCCAAGCATTCGCAAAGGAATATCTTCTACCAAACTGGGGAACAAAAGGTGTTTTTGTTTCTCAGCATGTCACTTTTGTGAAAGGGAATTTCTTGTGAAGAAATTAGTGGTCATGAGGTAGAACTGGAAAGAGTTCCAGCTAAAACAAACTGCAGCAGATGATTTGGTAGAACCAGAGGATTCAATAGTTTCCAACGAACCTCAGCCTCTCCGCCAATCTGGTAGGGTTCCTCAACTACCTGAGAGATACTTCGGTTTCTCTATGATAGTGGGAGAGAGGATTGCATCATTAGATGATGACCCAACTAGTTTCGAGCAGGCCATGAGGAGTAGGGACTCTATGTGAATGGCTGGATGCTTAGCGATCTGAGATGGAATCCTTATACACCAACAAAGTATGGACTTTGGTTACTTTATCTGAAGTGTTAAATCCCCATCAGAAGCAAGTATATCTTGAGAAGATTACTTGGTGTACATAGAAAAGTTGAGACTTTCAAAGCTCTGCTTAAGTCCATCCAGATCCTACTTGCCACGACTACATACCATGACTACGATATCTGGAGGTTGGGTGTCATGACTGCTTTTCTAAATGATGATTTGGAAGACAGCGTCTATAAGTACACAACCAGAGAGCTTCGTAGACAGTGGGAGCAGCGGAAACGTGAACATGATGTTTTATAGGATAAATCAGGCATCGCGGAGTTGGAACGTCTGTTTTGATGAAGTAGTCAAAGAGTTTGACTTCATCAAAATGGTATATGAACCTTGTATATACAAAAAGGTAGTAGGGTGTATGGTGGTGATTCTCGTATAGTACGTGGATGACATACTCTTGATAGGGAAGGAGTTTCCTATGCTACGCTCGGTCAATCTCCTCTTATCACAAAGATTATCCATATAGGATCAAGGTGATACCTCCTAAATCCTGGTTTATGGATCTATGGGATAGATCTAAATGGAATTTTAGGATTCTCACTAGTTGTAGTGAGATTGTATCAATCGATCCTGGGGAGAATCACTGGAAAGGTTCCAGGGTAATAAGGACGGCTGAATGTCAGTCACAGGCATTGTCTTTACCCTCAGTGGAGGGACGGTATGTTGGAAGAGTTCCAAGCTGGATACCGTGACTTACTAGACGATTAAAGGTAAGATACATCGTTACCAAGGATGCTACCAAAGAGGCAGTCTTGATATATTTTAGTTCATGAGATGAACTTCGTTCCTGCCATTGTGTGACAATGGAGTTGTCGCTTATGCCAAGGAACCCCCCGTCCCATCTGAGATCCAGACATATTCTTAGGAAGTATCGCCTGATCATGGAGATGGTTGATCTCTAGGGAGATCGAGGTTAGGAGAGAATACAAAGAGGACAACAGCGTGGATCCACTGATAAAGGCTTGTTTCCCAGTAAAGACTTTTATGGGATGGTGGAGTATGAGATACTTCAACCATAGCTTATTGTTTGGTATGAGATACTACAACATATGGCCCTAGTGCAAGTGGGAGATTGTTAGTTATATGTTTGCCCTAGAGGCCAATACTGTACATACATTGTATATTGTAGTGGATGCTTGGACATATATAGGGAGGACTTTCTTGCTCGACATGATAGAATGCTATCTGGTTACTCTTTATCTTAACATGTACTTTGATTATCTCTATGTTACATGTTGATAAAGCCCTTAGGATGAGTACTTGACTACCAGGACTATGATGCAGATCATACTAGTGGGGACAATGCAGTCGCCAAGTACATCCTTCAAATGTTCCTAGTCGTGGGAGTACCGAGACAGGGCATCGATACTCCAGAGTAGACTAGCGTATGCGGTTCATGACCTATATGATGGGCGATGGATGATCTCATATCCATTGGTGTTTGACATCAGAGAAGGTATACGGGTGCTCAGTGGAGACTGGGTACACTGGACGGACTCGCCGAGAACTCCCAGATGGTATTATACCTCAGGTCAGATGGCAGTTCTCTGGTGAGACTGGTACAGGTTAGTCTGTAGACCCGAGATCGTCATAAAGTCTTGTGTGATTCCCACCGTGCTTTGATTTCCATCATACCACGTCCAAGAGGGCGTGAAAAAAGGTGGCTTTTGGGTACAGTCCGGAATCACATGGAGGAAATGAGCGATGGGAGGGGTTTCGTCTCTACCGGTATAGGGAGTTGATGTTGCGTTGTGTTCGATTGGCTATAACTGGAAATCCCTGTCCAGGATTGCTGAGATTTACTTGTAAGTGTTATCAGTAGTTTCTCGAACTGTTATGGACCTCATATCGACACGACTTATCAAGCTACTGGGGTTTGACGTTTACCACCCTTAGGCGAGATATGCGACATATCAGACGAAAAGACCGGACTACTCGGGAGTGTTACTGGTTGGATTCACGGGAATATGTACAGGCTTGCCTGTTGATCTTCTGATTGCTCAATACCTGGGTGGCTGTTACGTTTAGCTGGCCGCTTGCAGCTTGTGGGTATTTGATATGATCATCACCTACTACCGGCGTATTGACGATTCTTAAGAGTCCTACACAGAGGTTTCCTGGCTCAGGAAAAACGGAGTAGGAACACATATGTGATATGTGCGGGACCGACAACAATACATGTATGTGATACCATACTAGATTCTCGCGATATGTGATATCGGACGGGTATATGTGATATAGCCGGGTCATCGGATCAAGTGTTGATTCGATGAACTGATACAGATGATATTAGTCGGTTATTTGTGAAATAGCCGGATTATCAGATCAAGTGTTGAATCGATAATTTAATGTATAATTATATATTTGATATATTATATTACATTAACTAATATAAGCTCACTTAAAGATTCTTTTTCTCACTCGAGTAATACATTGATATATATGTGATATATGTTAATTGTATTATTTTATTTTGTTACAATAAATATTGTATATGTGATATATAATATTGTAACATGTTATGGTTATAAATGCAACATGTTTTGTGGAGTTTAAATATGGTTAGGGTTTGGATTAGGGTTAAGCTTTCATGAATCTTTCAAGAAGCTTCTTGAAGCTTTGACTTTGACTTGGATATTTTGCATAGATATTTCCTTAACCAAACCCAACCCTTTACCCTAGTTAAATCTCTATAAGGGTTAAGTTTTCTTTCTTAACCCATGGTTGCATTTCTAACCACACACAACAATTCAATATTCATCACAAATTAATTTGCTTCTTCTTCTTCTTCCTTTTTGATGAAAACCTTTCTAGCTTTTTCATAAGTGATGAAAATGAGTGAGATAAAGAAAACAAATGAGAGGTAAATTCCTACTTCATCATCCTCATCTATTCTAGCCGCTTAGATTAGGGTGTTTGCATTGCTAATACTTGATTAGCACAGCAAGAGCTTGGGTTTGAGTTTCTTCAAGGTAGATCATCTTTGTTATCGAAGATTGGAAGCAAGCTTGCATCTTTCTCTTCATGGAGACTCTCTAGAGTCCGGGTACTCGATGATCGCAGCGAAGAGACCTCAACACGGAGCTTTAGAAGTGAAGGAACGGACTACAAAGGTTGTAATCCCTAACTCTTAAAAGTAAATTTGTTTACTTGCTTTGTTTCGCCTAATCTCTAGTCTAATATCTTGGTTAGGGTTGTTCGGCACGTCTAAATTTTAAATTGGGCTTGGTTGATGCCTTGTAGACCCCTGTGACTGTGCCTAGTAACCCTACATTAATAACATATGCCGAAGTATTGCGTTTTAAAATCTCAAGTTTCTGAAAATTTTGGCAGAGTTTCCTTTGTAAATACTGGCCTCAAAAGGAGTACAACATGCATAATATGAATAAAGGCATCCCCAAGCGAGAGCTAGCTCTTCGTCAATTGACGGTCACAACTGTACAAGCAATATAATATACAACGCCAAGGACGAGGATCAAAACTCAAAAGGAAACTCAAAATCATCAAGAAAACCCATAATAATAAAATGCGTGACTCTATGGTCGAAAGAATAACAACTGGCCTTCTAAGTCTTTAAATAATACAAGTATGGTCGATGGAGTTTACTAGATACAACTGAATAAAATAACGTACAATGGTGGTCACGATGCAAGTGAACCCACCTACCAAAGCAATCACCCGGAAAGAAAGCAGTGTGCCAGCAAAGCCGCAACGAAACCTATACGGCAAAACCTGCAAGAACTGTGGCATAACGGGGGTGAGTTGCCAACTCGTGAGTAGAAAACATCACAGAGCAGAAATCGTATGTATGACTCAATCCTAGATCAATACGATCAATAATATATAACCTCAAAATGATAAAGTCCGAAGCATGATAAGGTGGCAAGGGTAAACATCTATACATAAGTGTAATACCATATGCTCTTGTCAGTGCCTCAGATAGAAACATATCATAAATATGAGGTATGAATGCAATATAATGAAAACAGAATGCATCATGAATGGGAAACTGTTTTCTTAATTTAGTGAGATTTCTGCATATTTATAAATCGAGGCATCAACAATGAAATCAACAAGAAATCAGTGTCAAGCATCGACACAAAACATAAATCCCAATATCTCAATATCTCAGGCTCCGGAAATCCGGACTGACCTGCAACCTCGAATCTCAATATCTGGGGCTCCGGCTATCCGGACCGGCCCATATCATCAAATCTCAAATCTTAGGCTCCGGCTATCCGGACAGGCTTGGACTCCGATCGGTATCCTCCGGATATCCGTCGAGCAACACTAAAATCACCGGTCAGTAGTGCTCCCCTGTTACAGGTTCAACGCCATCATCTGCGACCTTCTCACCCCGGGGTACCGCACCGGGTCCACCATGCACCCACAGACAGTTCCTCTTCCTCCTCGAATCGGGTGTATGATATCGCTCAAGAGCCGAGAAAACTCATGGTGGACATATCTCAAATCATATCATGAGAAACCGCATTTTCTATCTTGTAAAAGATGATCAGTTTATAAAATTCTTGCGGTTTCTCCAAATCCAAAAATCTCATGGAAATCCGAAATCATAAATCACGATATAAATAAATAATGAATACTGGGCTCCGACAATCTGGACTGGCCCAAACTATCGCATGGCAAATAAATATATAAATATATATGCATGAGATAACACATTAAATAAATGCAATATCTAATCTAGCACACTAATAATATATCGGAACCATCAGCTAACAAGCAATATCAATGAATCAATATTCTGTAAAGTGTGCGTGACATGGCAATTACCGATGATGATGTGTGTGAGACGGCAAGCAAGTGAACGTGGAGCATACGCATCATCGGTAATAGTGCTGGTGTCCTGACAGCGTGGTTTCACAATCACTACAGTACACAATAAACATGCAATGCGATAATAACAACAAGGATAAACGGAGGATGAATAATAAAAACAGCAATACCGAATATACAACAATGAATAGTAAATGCAACCATAAGGAATCTACATTAATATATATGGGTCATACAGTTTTGCCATTTGAAATATCACGAATCGTGGTATTTAGAAAATAGTGCTACGATGTTTTTAAGAAAAGGTACTTCCATTGAAATATCCGTAGAATCCCTTGGCCTGTCTTTAAAATACTCACGATTCGTTGATTTTGAAATAGGTATGACTCGAGTCTAGTCTAACATCTCCAAGTAAACTACAGGATTAAACTAACAGGCTAATCGAAAGGGTAAGGAAATCCACCTAAATCTGAGTCGGTATATATATATATATATATATATATATATATATATATATATTAGTCGGTGATCTCGCCTCAATAGTATCGCGTACGATATGATATATATATCATATGATATCCTCGAGTTAAGAGTGCGGATTTATCATCAATATAGCTCGTACGGTAAATCCATCGTACGTCATCCCAAATTTGAGTACTGGTCAAATATCACAATTATCTCATTATTCAACTGGTATCCTTATCATCATATATCATGAGCTGGGTACTGATCTACGTCTAGTACATACTGATACCATCAATAATATATATGCGTGTGTCTGAAAACAAATCGTCTAAAGATCCGCTATAATAACATATTGTATCTCAAAATACGAACCAAATCACATCACCGATCTCGTGGCATCGTGCCCAATCACATAAACTCATCTCCAAGTATCATATACTATCCTCATCATCCAAGTATTTGTATACGTACATATATATACATAGTCCCATACCTATGTGTGTGTGTGTGTACATATCCCCATATACGCACAATAAAGTAAAATGCATGCGAGTGTGTGTGTGAGCGTGTAGGTGTAATCTTTACTCTAGGGTTTCGCGACTAAGATGCTAAACTATGTTACTTATAATTACACTAAAACTAACCCATGAACACATAAGCCTATCTTGATAATCATAGTCTCACAATACACACCTTTATATATATAATATAATATATTCGTATTTTACAGTACGTGACTGCGGGGGTGCTATACGCCATCCACCCGACTTCCCCCGTAGATATATATCTACTCACATGATCTTCGCTTGCTGAGTCGATGACACCACGCTCACCTCATCTTCTCGAAATCCACATGGGGGTGCTACATATAAACATATAGTATCGTAAACCGAAATCGCGGATAAAAACCAAAACGGCATGCGAATCGCTTATAGGTTAGAACCTATAGCCTACGCCTGCAAAACTACCAAACAACCCCCATCGCTGACGTACAAACATCAGACGACGGAACACAATGTCAAATACCAAATCCCAAATTAAAATGAAGTCGCAAAACAATGCAGCAACTCAAGAAAATGGTCCCAGATTTTACCCTAAGCGAAATTAGCCAATTTTGCATACATGGAGGGTCTATTTTACTGGAGATAAATCCCTGGACCAAGCATGAATCATTTCAGAAGTACCCAGGCCGAAAATTGCGGCCATGGGGATTAAATTTGCGGCCATGTTGAAAGGGGTTGGTCTCGGGTCTTCAGGGTAGCATCTAGGTCAGCTGCACTACTCACTGTTTTTGCTAAATAATTTCTAGGGTCCCGGGTTGTTAGCAGATCTCCAATAACACCTCAAATTTCCACAAATTCCCGATATCAGGGTTTCTAAGTTCATGTCTTGGGTTTTATTCTCTAGTTTTGGTCCAATATATCATCACTACAGGGGCTGTATGGTCTCCACTAACCTCAATTACACTTCAAACTCAAGAATTCCTCAAAATCCTAACTTGGAATTTTCTAAGTTCACAAAACCACACAATATCGATTATAAACTAACATGGATGCAAAAGAAATGGAAATACTACACTAATGATGAAGAAATTACCTCAATTGGCAACTCAAAATTTTTCTTGAGTTGCCCCAAGTCTTCAAAATCCAATTTTTCTTGGTCCAAAGTGTTTGTAGTGAGCTTGTGCATGTTTTTATTGAAAGGGGATGAACTTTTGAGTTGTTTTTTGTGGTGTTATGAGGGATGAAGATGAGGGGAAAGATGGAGGCAGCCATGGTGAGAAAGAGAGGGGAAAATGATGAAGGGAATGACGGGGAAAGCAACTAAGGACTTGGTCAATGAGACCCCTCACCTCTCTCTCCCCTCTCTTTTGCCCATACTCATTTTTTTATGTTTTCTTTTCCTCTTCATTTCTTTGTTTTCTTTTCTCTTCTTCTCATTTAAAAACCATGCAAGAAAATTAAAGGAAAAACCATGTAGAAAAATGTAACAAAAGTGTAATATGACATGGTGCATGTCATGTGCACAAAACCGGATTAATGTAAGATTAGCGATATTTAATCGCGATTAGCATTAAAATGGAATACTATTAATTATAAAAATTCATAATTTTCCTAATTCACATAAAGCACCCTCTTTTCAGTAATTTCTATAATTTTCCAAATATTTTCCACTTTATCGGTATTTAATTATACCGCATTATCAAAATATTCATAATATTTATTATTAAATTATAAAATTCCCCAAAAATAATATTTTATTTCTCTGAAATGTTACAGTATTCCCCCTTAAAGAAATTCGGTCCACGAATTTAAATTTTAACTCCCCCAATTTCTAAAACATTTAAGTAAAATGATCAAGTCGTCGGGGCTCCGAAATCATAAATACATAAAATATATCGTAGCGCAAGGCATGCGCATGAAAAACGAGTATATAAACCAAAATCAAAACTCCGTCAAGCATCCCGCAATCATCGGAGTTATGGTGAAGACACCAATGTCAAAGCCCAACACAAAAACCGACATGATATACATCATTAAAACATCTTAAAGAAATGCATGCCAAACTCTTTCAAGTCGCTGTGCGATGTGCGTATCACTGCACAGTGACGGACGTCTACTGTAAGAAAATAACTATATAGATATATATCCCCTTTTTAACATACACGTCCCGCCGTTTTGAAAATAATTTAGAAGGGTTTCCATTGTTAAATGTTTCGTGTCACCTCGGACACGTAGGTGAATACTGAGACTATAGCTCCTTTTTGGAAACCCCTTCGACAACTATCAATGCATGCAAAAATATAATCAGGTACTGTCCTCGGACTAGTCTTTCTCAGCTACTATACCATATAGCAAGTATCATAAAACATGCTGCTCCAAAATAAATCAATCCAAAATGTATATATGAATGCCACGTGCGTGGTGCGCACGGAAATCAAAATTAACAAATGCACCCTACATGTTCACAAAAACAAAATCTAAGTGCAACGGGGGTGCACGAAACACCTGTCAAGGCAACAAGTGTTCCTGACAGCAATATCAGGCGCATCTGATATGCACGAAGAATCTCGATTTAGTGCATCTGGTGTGCACCAAAATCGCATCAAGCGCATCAAGTCTACGCAAAATCCAACTCAAGTGCACAAGGTGCACGGAAACAAATATCAAGTATCACAATCGAAATCGACGGTATACACCACATCTCAATCCATATCCATATCAGGTATACCGTGCTATATAATCTCACAACCATGTGCATCAGTGTGCACGAAATCGCATCAAAATACTAGTGCAAGAAAACTATGCCGAAAGCAAAAGTCAAATCACATGCATACCATAGGTATGAAATCAAAATCAACATCTCGAATGACATCAAATCGAAGTTAAGTGCAACTGTGGTGCACTAAATCTCAATCATGAGAATACATTGCCCAGAATGCTGAAATCCAAAATGGCGGAAACAATCCCGCTCTGGCACATCCTCTAAAGATGTCTGGCTAACTGCCATGGTCACTTATAACATGTCTCGTCGACGATGCCGAACTCTGGCCTACTGGGTATGCGTAATATGACCGATCCTGGGTCCAAGTCTTCTCGTATTGTATTCCAGAAAGGTTCTGTCGAAGTCTCCCCCAAATCCCGTTTCTGCCGAACTGCCCGAAAATTATCACCTTTTATTAAATATGTTTCTTGTTCTGGAATGACTGTATGCTCATCGCGACTCCTTCTGGAAGATATATCCATGTACAACGCCTCTGCATGCGTATCACATCTCTGATGTCAGCGGAGTGTAACGCCATCTCATCAAGATCTCGTACGAACCTCTTACTCCACTCTAATTTTGACTGACTTGGAATCGTCTCTTCGTGGCTATATGAACTGCGCTCCAATGGCTATACTCATATCTGGTGTCTTCCAAGCAATGTATCCCATCACATGATATCCGAATAACGTCGAACTTTTCGATCGATTCGTCAAAGTTCCATAATTTCCCCCAAGAGCTCAACATCTTGAGTACAGTTTAATAGTATTCTAGTACATGCCACAGTACCTATGAACCAGCCGTAGAAGGGTAAACCCAAACCTCATTAAAGGCACCGCTGAACTGCTGCAAACCCTAAGGTTTCAAAGCGTTCTCATGGTCATTATATCGAATTAGGGTTTCATTCTTCTAGAGGGTCCACGGAATTACTTGCATGTTTCTCCGAATACCTTAAACTTGGAAAAATGGGTTTCTGATATTCGATCGTCTTCTATCGACTCTCAACGTGCGTGAAGTCGTCTTTAGCTGGAATCAATCAATCTGATGACCTCGCATCGGGGTAGGCAACGAATCACATGTCCTAGTCATTCCTCCTTGGGTGACTAGCTATCTTCTATCATATCTCTAAGTACAACTCGTGTGGCATTAGCTTCAAACATCTGGGAGACATCTCGTCAATCACAGCAACAACTGAATCATTCGTCCGCACGCTGAATAGTGCCTCAATCATCAAAATAATCGGTGCATTGACGGTCATCACATTCTGGTTGGCCTCTAGCAGTGGCCCAATCCTCTGGTGCTGATCTGCATGTCCGAGAAATCTCGTACAAGCAATCCTTCAAACGCACATAGCGTGAAAACACAATAAAACGACGCATCTATGTAAATCGTATGTCCCTGGAATCACGCCTTAGTCAATCCTCGTCCGTGACAAGCTCATGCTGACGCAACTCTAGCCGTAGCTCTCTCTACCCGTATAATCGTGCCAGCAAAAACCATAAACTAATATCGATGAGGATAGATCATGAATGAATATAATTTTGTGCAAGGAAATGTAAATCCTAAGGCTTCTTAAGCGGAGTAGCGTATCGTAAGTATGCCGCAGAACATACACATGGTACGTCACTCTCTTTAAGTCACTTACTCCATCAACCAAGGTCAACCTACGCGACGAAAGTTCGGGTCTAATACCCCCTCGACTAAGTCTAAGTTCCGTAACGTCAAGCCTAGATTCCGTATATATACAAACGCCCTAGGCTCCGCATAGTTAAACATAGACTCGAACCAAGGTTAACCTAACGCTTTGATACCAACTTTGTCACGACCCGAAATAGTACGTGACTGGCACTTGAATCATATGAAGTCTGTAGGACCCCATCTAATTCAAGTAAGCCAAAAAAATCCCAGAAATCTAAACCATTTTAAAGAAGAAGTGAAGAAAACTTATCTTTAAACCAAGTTGTTTTAATAACATATGCCGAAGTATTGCGTTTTAAAATCTCAAGTCTTGTCTAAAAATTTCGGCAGAGTTTCCTTTGTAAATACTGGCCCCAAAAGAAGTACAACATGCATAATATGAATAAAGGCATCCCCAAGCGGGAGCTAGTTCTTCGTCAATTGACGGTCACAACCACACAAGCAATATAATATACAACGCCAAGGGCGAGGATCAAAATTCAAAAGCAAACTCAAAAACATTAAGAAAACCCATAATAATACAACGCGCGACTCTATGGTCGAAAGAATAACAACTGGTCTTCTATGTGTATAAATAATACAAGTCTGGTTGATGGAGTTTACTAGATACAACTGAATAAAATAAGGTACAATGGTGGTCACGATGCAAGTGAACCTACCTACCAAAGCAATCACCCGGAAAGAAAGCAGTGTGCCAGCAAAGCCGCAACAAAACCTGTACGGCAAAACCTACAAGAACTGTAGCATAATCGTGAGTAGAAAATATCATAGAGCAGAAATCATATGTATGACTCAATCCTAGGTCAATACGATCAGTAATATATAACCTCAAATTGATAAAGTCTGAAGCATGATAAGGTGGCAAGGGTAAACATCTATACATAAGTGTAATACCATGTGCTCGTGTCAGTGCCTCAGATAGCAACATATTATAAATATAAGGTATGAATGCAATATAATGAAAACAGAATGCATCATGAATGGGAAACTGTTTTCTTAATTTAGTGAGATTTCTGCATATTTATAAATCGAGGTATCATCAATGAAATCAACATGAAATCAATGTCAAGCATCGACACAAAACATAAATTCCAATATCTCAATATCTTAGGCTCCGGCAATCCGGACTGGCCTGCAACCTCGAATCTCAATATCTGGGGCTCCGGCTATCCGGAATGGCCCATATCATTAAATCTCAAATCTCAGGCTCCGGCTATCCGGGCTGGCCTGTACTCCGATCGGTATCGTCCGGATATCCGTCGAGTAACACTAAAATCACCGGTCAGTAGTGCTCCCCTGTCACAGGCTCAACGCCATCATCTGCGACCTTCTTGCCCCGGGGTACCGTACCGGGTCCACCATGCACCCACAGATGGTTCCTCCTCTTCCTCGAATCGGGTGTATGATATCGCTCAAGAGCCGAGAAAACTCATGGTGGACATATCTCAAGTCATATCATGAGAAAACCGCATTTTCTATCTTTTAAAAGATTATCAGTTTATAAAATTCTTACGGTTTCTCCAAATCCAAAAATCTCATTGAAATCCGAAATCATAAATCACGATGTAAATAAATAATGAATACTGGGCTCCGGCAATCCGGAACGGCCCAAACTATCGCATGGCAAATAAATATATAAATATACATGCATGAGATAACACAGTAAATAAATGCAATATCTAATCTAGCAAACTAATAATATATCGAAACCATCAGCTAACAAGCAATACCAATGAATCAATATTCTCTAAAGTGTGCGTGACATGGCAATTACCGATGATGATGTGTGTGAGCCGGCAAGCAAGCGTACGTGGAGCATACGCATCATCGATAATGGTGCTGGTGTCCTGACAGCATGGTTTCATAATCACTACAGTACACAATAAACATGCAATGCGATGATAACAACATGGATAAACGGAGAATGAATAATAAAAGCAGCAATACTGAATATACAACAATGAATAGTAAATGCAACCATAAGAAATCTACATTAATATATATAGGTCATACAGTTTTGCCGTTTGAAATAACACGAATCGTGGTGTTTAGGAAATAGGGCTACGGTGTTTTAAAGAAAAGGTACGTCCATTGAAATATCCGTAGAATTCCTTGGCCTGTATTTAAAATACTCACGATTCGTTGGTTTTGAAATAGGTATGATTCGAGTCTAGTCTAACATCTACAAGTAAACTACAGGACTAAACTAACAGGCTAATCGAAAGGGTAAGGAAATCCACCTAAATCTGAGTCGATATATATATATATATATATATATATATGTATGTATGTATGTATGTATGTATGTATTAGTCGGTGATCTCGCCTCAATAGTATCGCGTACGATACGATATATATATCATATGATATCCTCGAGTCAAGAGTGCGGATCTATCATCAATATAGCTCGTTCGATAAATCCATCGTACGGTATCCCAAATCTGGGTACTGGTCAAATATCACAATTGTCTCATAATTCAGCTGGTATCCTTATCATCTTATATCATGAGTTGGGTACTGATCTAGGTCTAATACATACGGATACCATCAATAATATATATGTGTGTGTATGAAAACACATCGTCTAAAGATCCGCTATAATATCATGTCGTATCTTAAAATACAAACCAAATCACATCACCGATCTCGTGGTATCGTGCCCATTCACATCGACTCATCTCCAAGTATCATATACTCTCCTCATCATCCAAGTATATGTATACATACATACACATACATATATATACACACACACACACACACATAGTCCCATACCTATGTATGTGTATATATATATATGTACATATCCACATATATGCACAAGAAAGTAAAATGCATGCGAGTGTGTATGTGTGCGTGTAGGTGTAATCTTTACTCTAGGGTTTGGCGACTAAGAAGCTAAACTATGTTACTTCTAATTACACTAAAACTAACCTATGAACACATAAACCTATCCTGATAATCATAGTCTCACAAAACACACCTTTATATATATATATATATATATATATATATATATATAATATAATATATTTGTATTTTACACTACGTAACTGTGGGGATGCCATATGCCTTCCACCCGACTTCCCCCGTTGATATATATCTACTCACCTGACCTTCGCTTGCTAAGTCGATGATGCCACGCTCTCCTCGTCATCTCGAAATCCATATCGGGGTGCCTACATATAAACATATAGTATCGTAAACGGAAATCGCGGATAAAAGCCAAAACGGCATGCAAATCGCTTATAGGTTAGAACCTATAGCCTACGCTTGCAAAACCACCAAACAACCCCCGCCGCTGATGTACAAACATCAGACGATGGAACACAATATCAAATACCAAATCCCAAATTAAAACAAAATCGCAAAACAACGCAGCAACTCAAGAAAATGGTCCCGGATTTTACCCTAGGCGAAATTAGCTAATTTTGCATACATGGAGGGTCTATTTTACTGGAGATAAAGCCCTGGACCAAGCACGAATCATCTCAGAAGTACCCACACAAATTGCGGCCATGGGGATTAAATTTGCGGCCATGTTGAAAGGGTTTGGTCTCAGGTCTTCAGGGTAGCATCTAGGTCACCTGCACTACTCACTGTGTTTGCTAAATAATTTCAAAGGTCCCCGGGTGTTAGCAGATTTCCAATAACACCTCAAGTTTCCATAAATTCCCGATATCGAGGTTTCTAAGTTCATGTCTTGGGTTTTATTCTTTGGTTTTGGTCCAATATATCATCACTACAGGGGTTGTATGGTCTCCACTAACCGCAATTACACTTCAAACTCAAGAATTCCTCAAAACCCTAACTTGGAATTTTTTAAGTTCACAAAACCACAAAATATTGATTCTAAACTAACATGGATACAAAAGCAATGGAAATACTACACTAATGATGAAGAAATTACCTCAGTTGGCAACTCAAGAATTTTCTTGAGTTGCCCCAAGTCTTCAAAATCCAATTTTTCTTGGTCTAAAGTGTTTGTAGTGAGCTTGTGCATGTTTTTATTGAAAGGGGGATGAACTTTTGAGTTGTTTTTGGTGGTGTTATGAGGGTTGAAGAGGAGGGGAAAGATGGAGGCAGCCATAGTGAGAGGGAGAGGGGAAAATGATGAAGGAAATGAGGGGGAAAGCAAATGAGGACTTGGTCAATGGAAATACTCATTTTTTTATGTTTTCTTTTCCATTTCATTTCTTTGTTTTTCTTTTCTCTTCTTCTCATTTAAAAACCATGCAAGAAAATTAAAGGAAAAGCCATGTAGAAAATGTAACAAAAGAGTAATATGACATGGTGCATGTCATGTGCACAAAACCGGATTAATGCAAGATTAGCGATATTTAATCGCGATTAGCATTAAAATGGAATATAATTAATTATAAAAATTCATAATTTGCCTAATTCACATAACGCACCCTCTTTTCACTAATTTCTATAATTTTCCAAATATTTTCCACTTTATCGGTATTTAATTATATCGCATTATCAAAACATTCATAATATTTACTATTAAATTTTAAAATTCCCAAAAAATAATATTTTATTTTTCTGAAATGTTACATTATTACATGCTCACATTGATTAACTTATGCTATATTTGTAAGGACCCTAGTGCTCGCGCTTCAAGACTCACGGAAAAGCCGGAAGCGAATTTTTTTTTTATAGAAAGTAATAGCAACTTATACCTTAAAATCGATTCCAAATACAAAACGAGAAAACTAAACTAGAAAGGTTAAGGGGCTAGCTACCTTTGTAGCATGTCCGCGCAATTGCGGAAGGCCCCTACACCTCTCCATGGACTCACGCAAGGCTTCGAAGTCATCGGAATTATCTTGGACGCTGATCTTCCTCGCCGAAGATGATCCACCCGAAAGAGTCTGTATCAAGCTTTGGCTTCATACTAATAAGTCGAGTGGTGGAAATCACAATCAAAACTTGCTAAGAATTGATTGTGAGAGTGATGTAGTGGTGGTTCTCAAGCTATCTCCCTTTTTCAAATTTCATCTCACAAATGGAAGCTTAAAAGAGAAGAAGAGAGAAGAAGAAGAATGAGTGTGTAAAATCAATTCCTTAGCCCTTCTCTCCCTCTTTTCTTGCTTTTGTCCTAGTAGAGATTGTGAACTCAAATAATGAGTAACACCATGACTCATGACATGCGTCATGAGCCTTAACAAGTCTCCAAGCATCTATTTATAGAAGAAAAGGATGTGTGTATCAATACACACACAAGCATATACACACACACACACACATACACATACATATAACCGTATATGTACAAATACATATACCCGTATTTTTATCAAAATATGAATACCGTATTCGTATACAAATACAAATACCAATATTTGTGTTATTTGTATCGGGATAAAAATACATATATTCATATTCAGATACAAATACCCGTATTTATACAAATAGTCGTATTCATATAAATACAGTATTCGTACCAAATTACAAATACCGGTATTCGTATAAAAATACGAATACCCAAAAGAGAGATAATGAGAGATATAATACTAGCTCACAATGATCTGGCTATCTTTCAAACCTACCAGTATTATCAAGGCGCCCGATTAAAGTAAGTGCACTAAATACACGTAATTAATCGAAGCTGAGTGCGTATCAAAATAAGCACATACTGCATCGTTTCGCCTGAACCGGGAAATCTTTTGTGTGGGAATTTAAAGACTCGACAATACTCTGGAAGTGTGTTTAACCATAAGCATGTTGGCAGTACTAGCTATACGTAACGGCTACCAAGGTATTGAACGAAAGAAAGGTTAACAAGAAAACTCGCCCGTACCCCTACTGAGCCTGTAAGTTACAATATCCGTACAGTCCGGTCTCTTCGTTTAAGAGTATCGCATACTATATCTAGGGGTGGATAACGTCAGACCCATAATAACCCGATAAGTCATGTCGGTGCCAAGCCCGTTACCAAACTGAGAAACTACTGATCTCGAATCGGTAAATCTCATCTGCCCTGGCCAAGGACTTATGGTGATGGCTAACCAAACACAGCGCGATATCGACTCCTTATACCGAGAGAGACAAATCCCTAACAATCGCTCATTGCCTTCATGTAGCTCGGGACTGTACCTAACTAAAAAATATTTGCACGACTCAGTAGAGTCATGGTAAGATAGTAATCTAAGTACAGTGGGAACTCACATGAGGCAAATGACAAAATCAGGTTAACAGACTACTTGTACTCATGTCAACTAAGAACTGTTATCTGACGATAGGTATAGTACCGTCTAGAAGTTCTAAGCAAGTCTGTTCGGTGTACACACCTCCAGTGAGCACCTGTATACAATTTTAGGTGCAACGCACCAATTGCTATGAGACATGCCACCTCCCCTCTTCAGGTTCTAGAAACGTATACACTAGTCTACTCTGGAATATCGATACTCAGTCTCGATATTTCCACGGCTAGGGACATTTAAGGATGTGCTTATAGACTACCAAGCTCTCACAAGTATGATTGCCATCATAACTCTGGTAGTCAAGCAAAGATCCTATGAAATTTATCATTATGTATTAGGAACATGTAATAACCAGTAAAACGTATACACATCAATGATAAAGAAAAATTAGATAACATATTATCAAATCGAGCAAGATTGTTCTACTTGTATAGGTCCTCCATCAATTATCATAATCGCCTTCTTTCGATTACAATAATTTCCTTAAGGGCACTATAGCCAACAATCTCCCACTTGCACTTAAGGCCAATTATTGCGGTATCGCATACCTATAGCTCTTTTGCTATCGAATACCTAACTTCTCTACTAACAGCTCGTGTGTTCGAGAAATGGCCTCAGTGGTGAACCTGCTACAATGCTTCTAACTTTCTCTCACTATATCTCAAATTCGCGAAGATCAAATATCTCCCGAACTGAGCGCTATCATGCCTTAGAATTTGTCTGGATACCGGATGGGACCAAGTTCATAAATGAACAACTTTATCCAACAAACTTCTTGAGCTGTATGTCCCGCTGATCATAATCAGCAACCCACGCCATGTCTAGCTTAGTATTCTTCTTGGAACTCCATCCAATATACTGCTCCTCAGAAGAGGATAAACTTATTACTCTGACAGTTACTCTGTCATCCAGGTCACTTTGGAAGCTAGAACCAGTAATCGCCTTCTGAAGGAGGCAGCCATTACCACATCCTAAGAATATCTTGATATGTTCATCACCGCTTCCTTTTGTTTGTCTAAGATTAATATCTGCTTACTACACTAAGTGCAAAATCAACTTCTGATCTGGTAATTGACATTGCATGATTGATCCAATTGGCAAAGCAATTGGTATGTTATTCATGTGAATCCATCTCCTCATCAGTCTCGAAGACATCTCTTTAGAGAGGGATGACTCCATCACCACGCCAGGAGTCCTCCATTCTAAAATCCTTTAGAATGGTGTCCAAATATCCAAATTGGGACACTTCCTAAAGCTATATCTAACTACATAGTTCTAGTTACCAGAAACCCTGATATATTATCCAGATACTATATGGAGAAACTTTTGTGATAACCACAGTTTAACCGATTGCAGTATGGGAACATCACTTCCTATTAGGGGTATGTGATCCAAATACCTGGACTTTTCTTCCTGCATCCTACTTACAAGGTTCATCTGTTATTTTGATGAAGTCAAACATCTTGACTGTCCTATCAAAACAGATGATCCAACTCTGCAATACCCGCTTTAGTCTATAAATAGACATAAGCAACTTGCACACCATCCGCTGCTCCCGCTGACTACGACAATCCTCTGGAAAAATCATATACACGTGCACTTTTAAATTCCAATTTAGAAAGATGTTATAATCGTCCACCTGCCAGATCTCATAGTCATGAATAGAAGTAGTGTCAATTAATATCCATATGGACTTCAACATAGATATTGAAGAAAAAGTTCCATTTCAATCTGTCACGACCCGGAAAAGGCACGTGACTGGCACTTGAATTAGGTGAAGTCTATAGGACCACACCTAATACAAGTAAGCCAAGAGCCCAGAAATCTAAACCTTATTAGAGGAAAATATTGGAGGTGCGGTTTTGAAATAAGGTTTATTGAAATCAAGTTCTTCTTTAAAACATAGATAATAGTATATGAAAACCTAATGTTTGTATCTACCTGAAAACATTTTTGTCATTGAAAATTTGGGCTGCACCTCCTTTATAATTTTTAACCCAAAAATGAATACAAGCAATGATATATAAGGCATCCCCAAGCGAGAGCTAGCTCTCGGGGAAATGGCGGAACAACCACGCAAGATAATATAAATATACAACTCCGTAGGGCGAGGATCAAAACTCAGAATGAAAGCGAGAAAACTAAGCATCATAAGAAAACCAGAAATAACAATAAAGAATACAAGATCCAGATTCTAAGGCCGAAAGAATATATAAACTATGGTTATCTAAGTCTACTAAAAATACAAGTCTGGTTGATGGATCTTACTAGATACAACTGAAATAAATAAAAGTACAATGGTGCCCACGATGCAAGTGAACCCACCCACCAAAGCAATCACCCAGAAGGAAGTGGCGTGCCAGTGAAGCCGCTATGGAACCTGTATGGCTAAACTTGCAAGAAACTGTGGCATTACGGGGGTGAGTTGCCAACTCATGAGTAGAAGACATCACCGAGTACATGTATGACGATCTGTTAGGTCATACAGTAACATACTCAACTATAACACTGAAACATCTGGCAGTGGCAAGGGTAATCATCTAAGCATAAGTGTAATACCAAGTACTCGTGTCACTGCCTCAAGTAGCAACATGCCATATATATGATGTATGAATGCATCAAGAATGAAATCAGAATATATCTATATGAGAAAGCTGTGTTCTTATCTTAGTAAGATTTCAGTATAAAAACTGAAGTATCTTCAATGAAATCGACAGAAATCCGTGTCAAATATCGACACAAAATCCTTAAGTCCTGGGCTACGTCAATCCGGATCGGCCTATATCATCCAATCTCTTGACTACAGTCGGTATCCCCGGATATCCGCCGCGCCAAATATCACCGGTAGGTAGTCTTCCCCTTCCAGGCTCATCGTCTACAACTCGAGCTTCTTGCCCCGGGGTACCTTACCGGGTAGACCATGTATCCGAAACGGTTCATCCTACTCCTCAAATAGGGTCTTGAAAACCAAATCAATAAATAAAACTCATGATGGACTCCATATACATCATATCACGAGAAAACCGCAACTTGCATTTTTAAATGATAATGAGTTTATAAAATCCTTGCGGTTTTCTCCCAAATCCAGAAATCTCATGGAAAATCCGAAATTCCAAAATCAAGAGTCAAAAAGCAGTGGATAACGGCATAAAGCCCACAATATTGCGTGACATAATGAATATATAAATGCATGGGGTATCAAAGTAAGGAATGCAATATCTAAACTTGCATATGAGAGCAAGCATACTAATAATCTGTTGAAACTACCAGCTAGCATGTTATACCAATGAAGTAGCGTTTTCTAAAGTGTACATGACATGGAAATTACCGATGATGATGTGTGTGAGCCGGCAAGCAAGTGTACGTGGAACATACGCATCATCGGTAATAGTGCTGGCGTCCTAACAGACGGGATTCATAAAAGCTAGAGAAACATAAGTAATAAATATGCAATGCAATGAGAACAATATAAATATAACAGAAAAGCGAATAATAAACGTAATATTGTAAAATATACATATATGTATACGATTCATACAGTTTTAGTGTTTTGAAATAGCACGAATCGTGGTTTTTTGAAAAGTAGGGGTTACGATGTTTTTGAGAAAAGATATGTCCTTTGAAAAATCCGTAGCATCCATCGGGTTGTCCTTTGAAAATACTCACAATTCGTTAGTTTTTAATATAGGTATGACTCGAGCCTAGTCTAGCATATATTTAACAACTAAGAGACTAAACTAAGGAACTAGTCGGAGGGATAAGAAAATCAACATATATTCCGAGTCGATATACCTAGTAGTCGGCCATCCAGCCTCATAGCATTACGTACTGTATAATATATAGTACGGCATCCTCGAATCAAAAGTGTGGATCAATCATCTTATATGTCTCGTACGGTAATATCTATCGTACGGCAATCTCAAAATCGAGGGTACGTGTCAAAATCAAACATAATATCATCATTCGCACAATATCATTATCACGGTTATGGTTCTAAAGTCTTGTACATTCAAATATTATCAACTCACATATTATCGTATGTATGAATACATATCGCCCAACGATCTATTATAATATCATATCGTATAACATATCACGACTCAAACACATATCAAAATCTCACGGCATCATGCCCGATCATATCGACTCATCTACACATACCACATACTATCCTCATCACCCGTGTATATGTACACACACACAAACACACACACACACACACACACACACACACACACACACATATTTATATATATATGCTTTTATACACACAAAATCAAGTGTGTGTTTGTGTGCGCGTGCGTGTGTCGGTGTCTACATATAACTAACGATTCACCACCAAGATAATCATTCAATGGATAGGTCTTCTTAGATCAACCTAATCTTACCGAAGGTCTTCTAAATACCATAATTTCTGAGTATCCAAATATCGCATCCAAACTTACTAATATAGTAATACCCTATTCTAGAGTTGCGGGGGTACCATACGCAATCCATCCGACTTCCCCCATAGATATACATCTACTCACCTCGATCCTTACTTGCCGAAGTCAATGACCCCACTCTCCTCGTCATCCCGAAGTCCATGCGAAGGTACCTACATTTCAAATACGCCGCATCGTAAACAAAAATCAACACGAAAACTAAAATGGCACACGAAACGCACATAGGTTAGAACATATGGTCTACGTATGCGAGAATAGCCAACAACTCTCGACATCGACGTACGAACGCCAATCGATCGAGATAAAACTTAAATATCAAAACTCAGGGTATTAAAATCCACAAAACTAAAAACAGCAAGTTAGAAAACAAGCTCCAGATTTTGACTAAGGAAATTATGGACTAAACAAACAATACAGAGGCTATGTTATAAGGTAAGTGAGCTACAGGACAAATCCCCACTCCAATGTCCACAAATGGCCCGGTGAGAATGCCCATTTTCCTGATGTCGCCGGCCAAATTTTGGAATTTGGGTCTCGTCTTCTCATGGTGGTCTCTTATTGGTCTAACTAGGTAATATACTTATTTGATTTTTCTACAAACACCACAGGTTGCTCCAGATTCTCAGTAGTCCCCAAAATATCTACAAAACCGACATTTAAAATATTTCTAACTCAAGTCTTGGGTTTTACTCTTTGTTTTGGTCCATAAAACTAACACTACAAAGGTTGTGGTCCGTAACCAAGTCTCAATCTACCTTCAAAAGTCAAGAAATTACCTATCCCTTAACTAGAAATTTTCAAAGTTTGCTAAATCACATTGGTTCACCTCTAAACTAGGGTAGGATATATGAAACTCCAACACTTAACTAAAAGGGAAGTGATTATACCTCATTTGTCAATTGAAGAACTTTCTTGAGTTGCCCAAAGTGCCCAAAGTCTTGACTTGATCCATCCATAGGGTTGGTAGTGGGGTTAGGATCATTTTTTTGTGACGGAAGTATGGTGTTTTGTTTGAGCTTTCGGGTGGTTTGTGGTGGAAAGGAGGTGGAGGATGAAGGAGGTGGAGGATGAAGAGAAGAAGAAAGGAGATGAGGAAAAATAAAGAAATGAAGAGATAAAGAATGAAGTAGAAGAGTGTAGAACTCTCTCTCTCTCTCACACACACACACTCTATCTCTCCTAGCTATGCTTACATGTTCCCACCCTCTCTCTCTAAATTCTTTTCTTTTCTTTTATTTATTAGAACCAAAAGAAAACATTTAGAAAAGAAAAATCCATGGTTCAAGACACAAAAGGAATAACAAGTGTTTGCAACATGATTTGTTGCATGCATAACACATAAACTAGATTAATGCATAATTAGTGAATATTAATCAAGTTTAGTAATAAACTCTTATACAAATAGTTGTATAAATATTTATAACATATCCAAATCAATTTAACGCCTTCCAAATCAAAAATTATATAAATTTTTCCAAATATTTTCCAAACTATCGGTATATAATTATACCCTTTTATTAAAACTAATTCCCATACTTATTAATATTCATGAAATTTATCATTTTTAATTATTTAAATTCCTAAAAATAAAAATTTATTTTCTGAAATGTTACAATGTTCCCCCTTAAATAAATTCGATCCCCGAATTTAAATTTAAACCCCCAAATACTTAAAACATTTCAATGAATAAATCAAGTCGTCGGGGCTTCGAAACCATGAATACATAAAAATATAACATAACGCGTCGTATGCGCATGAAAACGAGCGCAAAAATCAAAATCAAACATGATGTAATCAAAACTATAACATGTATATGTAAGTGCACGGCGGCGCCCCGGCCGTCAATCCGACGCCGAAATGCGGAAGCGGTGAAAAACTTTAATTTTGCGAACTTAGCAAACCGGCACCACTGCGCACTAAACATCCGGATCGTAACCATTAACAAGTCTAAGCTACTAACAAGATAGGGAAGAGAAGTATACCGACAGATCCGAGTCCTCCGGTCTTCTCGTCATCGTCCCGATATCCTGCGGAATGTCCCGTCTCCTCCTCGTCGCCGGAAGTGCACCACATCGCCTACTTCTTTTACGAGCTCCCACCTCAATGCCGAGGCAACTCGGGCACGAAGCCGGCTACTCGACGTCCCCAAGATATGCTGTAGAATATGTATAGAACCATGTCTCACTTTTGGGGTTGTGGAATTGCCATTTTAGTGGAGGGATGATACAAGAATTATGTGGAGGAACTTGGGGATTTTTCTATCAACTAGAGAGCAAAAATCCCCACTATAAAATGGGCAACCCCTCCTCCATGCTTGGCCGGCCATCAAGAGAGAGGAGAGTGAGAATCGAGAGAGTCACAAAAATATGGGAGCCATTCTCATATCATGCAAGAAGGAGAAAGGAAAAGTTATCATGAATAGCAATGATCACAAAGTCAAGCATGATTGCTCACAAATCCATACTCCAAAAACCTACCTACTACAACCATGATTGCTCACAAAGTCAAGCAATCATGATAGAAGAAGTCAAGGTCAAAAGAATGGTGCACCATCATGATACAAGGAAATATGCAAAGACCCCCTCCACAAAATGCTTATTTGCAACAATGCAAATAAGCCCTCCTCCACCAAACTTCGGCCAATGAACGGAACAATGGAAATCGGCCGAAACGGAAAGCAAACTGGCAACTCCAGAAAACTGGTCCCGTAATGAATTACAGGAAAACCCCGATACTGTGCATACACACCCGCATCTGTATTTCGACCGAAATACAAATGCAATGAGACAAAGTCTACGCTGTACTATACTAGGATCCGGCTTATACCAAAACCGGCTAGTAATATCCGTTCGATCCTGATCCGTGCAATACCGCACTTATCTGATCGAACCCTGCCATATGACCATACGGCCTATAGTACAAAACTGTCCGATCCTGATCCGTGCAATACCGCACGTATCTGATCGGACCTTGCCATATCTCCATACGGCCTCTACAACCTTTCGCCTGAAAGCTGAGTAACTGAATGTGGGGGACTCTAAAGACTCGTCAACACCTTGGTTGTGGATTTAACCACTAGCACGTCAGAGGTATAAGCCAATACGTAACGGGCTACCAGGTATTGACTAAAAGGGACGTCTGTGAGCGAACTCAGCCCGACAACCCTACTGAGCCAGTCAGTGACAATATCCGTACAGTCCGTTCCGTTCGTCTATGAGCATCCCATGGCGGGCCTAGGGGGTTGGTAAAAGTCAGACCCCCAAAAGCGGTACAAGTCGTGTCGGAGTGTAGCCCAGAACACCCTGAGATACTACTGGAATACCTACCAGTAAATCTCCTTGCCTCGGCCGAGGGCTTCTTGTAATGGCTCTCCTAGACACAGCACGACCTCACCCCCAATACCGGGAGAGACGAACCCCTGAAGATACGCTCACTGCCTCCATGTGGCTCGGGACTGTACCCAACTAAAACCTGTTTGCACGACTCCTTTGAGCCGTGGTAGGATAGTAATCAAAGTACAGTGGGAACTCACACAAGACAAATGACGATCCCCAGGTCGATGAACTAACCTGTACACATGTCACCTGGGAACTGCCATCTGACGTCTGGTATATGATCAACTGGCATGTTCCCGGCGAGTCCTGTCCGGTGTACTCATAACCCAATGAGCACCTGTATACATCTTAGGTGATCCAACTGACACCAGTGGCTTGTGAGATCGGCCACCGCCCCTCGTCGGGGTCTCGACTGTATACACTAGTCTACTATGGAGTATCGATGCCCTGTCTCGAAACTCACACGACTAAGGAACATTTAAGGATATGCTTATAGACTCCCAGCTCCCACTTATATGATCGCCCTCATACTGCTGGTGGTCAAGCAAGAATCCTAGGGACTCTATCAACGTGTAATAGCGACTTGTCAGGTCACCTAAAGCAGTACACGATGATAAAGGTAAACCAGATAGCATACTATCATCTCGAGTAAGACTGTCCTACCGGGATAGGTCCTCCCTCAATCACCGCAATCACGTACCTGTGATCCAATAATTGACTCTGAGGGCATTATCTCCAACAATCTCCCACTTGCACTCAAGGCTAATTATTGCGATGTCGCATACTCACAGCCCGTGTGATACCGAACACCCAACTCCTCTACTAGTCAGTCTCACAAAGCTCGTTTGCGAAACTATTGCGTTCGAGGAATAGCCTCAGTGAGTGGATCCGCCTTGATGTCTCTTTCTATGTCTCTCTATATCTCAAGTTCGCGGAGAAACCCATCTCCCGAAATGAGCAATACCTGTCTTAGAATGTGTCTGGATGTCTGATGGGACATAGCTCATAAATGAACTCCAAATCCAAACTTCTTAGACTGTATCGTCAACTGAACTTAATCAGTATCCTACGCCATGCCTCCCTCAGTATTGCCTTGGATCACCTGTCCAAAATACTGCCCCTCTTCAGAAGGAAAACTATAACTCTGACAACCTCCTTTTCGTCCATGTCACCTTGGAAGCCTGGAATGATAACTGTCTCCCGAATGAGGCTGTCGTTATCATATCCCTAGAACATCCTCTTATGTTCCAAAACTGCTTCCGACTGTTTCCCCAGGATTGGATTAATGTCAACTTATTGCATCTAGTGCAAGAACAACATCTGGTGTGGTACTTGACATCTCATGATTGACTCAATTGCCTAAGCAAGTGATCTGTCAATCATGCACATCCCTCTCTACTTCAGTCTGTAAGACACCTTTAGAGAGGGTGACTCCATATCCTGCAGGTACACTACCGTGCCAGGAGTCGTCCATCCTAAATACTCTTAGAATGCTGTCAAGTACCCTGATTGGGAAACCACCCAAATCTAGATCTAAAACCATAGATCTAGTAACCAGTATGTGTGATATAAAATCCATTTCCTTTGTGGAGAAAACACTGTGTGACGACCAAAGTATAACCGATTGTAGTATAGGAGTTTCCTTTCCTACTCTGTGTATGTCATCCAAATACCAGGATATCACACCCTACTACCTTCTCAACAGATCCATCCCTTATTCTGATGAAGACAAACCCATGACTGTCACGTCAGAAATAGATGATCTATCTCCGCTACATCTGCTTTAGTCAATAAATAGACATAAGCTGCCTGTCCACCAATCCTTCCGCTGCTCCCACTGACTGCGACAACCCTCTGGCAGAGTCATACAGACGTACACTTCTAAAGCAAGTTTAGAACGACGCTATACTCATCCTCCTGCCGGGTCTCGTAACCTGGAACAACAGCAATGGCAATTGTGGGTAAATAAGAACTTCCCTGTCACCGTCCTTGAGGCTACCGTAGTACCTCTCGGGTGCCAGAGGTTACCCACCTTATCTGCGGAGTGGCCAATGGAATGTCAATCCAGATTGAATCTTTAGGTTCCTTATCAAATCTTCAGTAATCGTTTGTGGTTCTGGAATCACTTCCAGTTCTACCATACTTCCACTACTGTTTTCTGAAAAAATCCATTTTTAATAAAACTGTGGCGAGTCTAGAACAATATCTCTATTGTTCATCCAGATGGTAGAAAGTCAACCCTCGTCATAGCCTGGGTCAACCCACAAACAGCCATTACAGAAACGTGCCTTGAGTTATCCAGAGTCTGGTTTTAATCATAAGCTGGACAACTCCCTGTACCATAACAACGTCAAGATACGAACTGTTCTATATCCCATATAGGACCAGAGGCACTGATTTAACTGAACCAGATCCAAATCATGCAACTGTCTCCAGTGCATGTCAACTAAATGGAAGGAGGCCGATCAACGTTACTCAACTTAGGAATGCTTCCAATTATGAGTAACCTGAAAGAGAAGCAAGTTCTCTTTATCATTACTAGCAACTGAATACCATTGACAAGTATCTACATCTTCGATCACTTTGAAGAATCCCGATACTTGCTATACCTGGTTCTCTACTCTATTCAAATACCTATAACTTCTCAGAATTCGGACCCTGTGTTTCCACGAAACACTTGTTTAAAAACTAGAGAAGTCATAAGTAAACCGAATATAGTACGAGGACCAACCCCTCTGTCCTGATGGACCCTGGACAACATACAATACTCTGTATAAGTCCCTTGAGTCTGATAACTCATTCACTGTGTGTCGTAGGTTAAAAACTGTACCTTTGGTTATGAAGAATTACACCGCTGTTCAATGCTCCTTACCTAACCATCCACTGATATAGGTAAATGTCGTAGACATAATTTCAAAAGGGTATATCTCACTCTATTAAAATAGACGTACATATATATCGATTTGAAATTGGTGCATAACAACGGATATTCAAAACCAAATATTTGCCGACCGGCAAACAGCCCAAGTGATTTCCTCAAATATCACCCATTACAACGAATCCCGATATATTGAGGATGATCACCCAATTCCCAATTACTTACTCCACTCATCATCTGTAAAACCATACAGATGTGAGAATCATACCTGGTAAATACATACCCTGGAGTAAGTATCTAGTCGGGAAATCAGTTTTCTTTTAACAGTACACAGTGAGACTGAAACATTGAAATGTTTCGATGGGGTATCCCGGTATTCCTAGTAATGCCTCTTCCAGATTCACGACTGTAACCGTATAATCCTTTGCCACCTCTCCAAATCCCTTCATATGTCTTTAGTCATTACCTTCTGCACACCCCTTTAGGCCAAATGGTTTTCTTCCTTCCCTACCGTTCGGCACCAGCCTATGGTTTGGAAGAAGACTATCCAATAAGCATAATGGGTGTACTATCCTAATCCTAGGAACACTCGCAATGCGAGAGAAGGTGAAGATAAAAGACACCTGAATAAATCTTATTCCTATTTCTCCTGAACCAGAATCCATCCCCGAACTGGAACAAGTTCCTTTCGAGTTCGTATATAACCATACGATGGAGTATCCAATAAACTGTGGATCTTCGTAGTGATACGGAGTGTCCTGGAGAAATTCAAAGGTGATTTTAGGATTGGCGAAGAAATACCTGGTTTGGTCATGAATATCTGTTGCAATTTATTTTGCCCTCTTACTAATCCCTTGCTTTGTCTTAACTTAATACCTTCTGCACACCATCCTTATGCTGATTGGTTTTCTTCATTCCCTACCGGTCGGCACCAGCCTAAGGTTTGGAAGAAGACAATCCAATTTGCGTAATAGGTGTACTACCCCTAAACCAAGGAGTACTCGTAACCTGAGAGAGGGTAAAAGGAAAAGACAACTGAATAATCCTATCCGTTTTCTCCAGAACCTGAAACCATCCTCGAATAAATTCTTTCGAGTTCGTATCTAACCATACGATGGTTTTGTCCAATGGAAGTGGACGTTCGTAGCAATACGGGGTGTCCTGGAGAAAAGGGTAAAAGTAGGAGTGGCAATGAGGTTTGCAACTCTGACAATCCAAAAGCCAGTGTTTAAGAAGGTTCGGTCAACTTGGTCACTGAGTCATAGTCATAGGGTCGGGTCAATGGTCACTACCAAAGAGAGAGAGAAAAGAAACACTCAGCGTGCACTCTATCCTAGACCAGAATGGTTACCAATTTATCTAATCTGGAAACCTCCCACTGTACCGTCAAATTCTCCTCCAAACCTGAAAGAAGAATTAGTCGGGATCACCCGAGGAGTATACCAACTCATCAGTGGGAATCGGGATCCAACTCTCATCGCATGATAACGTGACGGAATCCGCTCATGGTATCACACTCCAGAAGGTATGCGCATATCTGGCAAGTTTCAGTTCTTTTGAAACTCCCAATGTGATTTCTGCCCCATGCTCTTATGACCTTGGCGAAGGTCAACAAATCATAAGTCACATGTCAAGTTCTACCCGTCATTATCCAGGGTTAATCTGAATCCACCCGTACAAGCCCTTGATGAAGGTCAACAAGGCTATACGACTGTCCCAAACCAACGCATCTATCTATGCTGCAGAAAGGTAACAAGCAGCTACCATACACTATGCCTTGACGAAGGTCAACAAACATAGCATGAATACTACGTGCTACCCTTCTGAAACGACAGAGGGCTACGGATGGTTTCTGGCGAAAACCTTTAACGTAAAGAACTTGATATCGTTGAAGGAACGGATAGCTTTTAAAAATATAGTGACGAAAACCGTTGCTAAAGAGGTCACTCCCGGTGAAGGGATCTCGGCTCTTTCCCCGTAGAATGGGGTGCAGGATATTCCAAATGAATACCGCGATGCAAAGCGAAAGTAATCGGCTATAGTGAAGTTAATGCCCTGACGCAAACTTCTATCCAAGGGGTCACTCCCGGTGAAGGGATCTCGGCCCTTGCCTCGTCGACTGAGGAGCAGGATATTCCAACTGAATATCACGATGCAAAACAAAAGTGAACGTCCTTGCAATAACAGTTTTTTGAAAAAGTGTTCCAACAACATCAGATTAGGTTTGTTTTTAACTTGCATTGATCCGAATCAATGCAGTCCCATCAATTGATCACACCAAAAAGAACGAAAATATACTGATGTACGTATATGCCATCCGCATTCGCCACTGGGTCCCGTCATTACCCGTTAGGTTAGCTAACTAACGACAGAGCGGGGACTGGACTAGCGCGGATGTAAAACATATACAACATCTACTAATATATATACCAATATATTATATTTCGCTCAAGGCGTGAAAAGAAATGCAACATCACAGAAATGTACAGCATCACAGAACAATACAGATATCTGGGATCCCCGGGTTTCACAGAGCCACTGCTGAAACCCGACGTTCCCCTGGTCGTGTGGATAGCCTGTGCAATGAAATCCTAGACCCCTACGGGCGCGGCAAGTCACCCGCCAAAACCTGAAGCGAGGCAGCCCCCTTCAGTACCATGAATGGACCACCCAGCACTTCATGGAATCCGGCAACTTGGGCACCCCTCCTGGGTCAACCTGTACCCCCTACGAGTGCGGCGAATAACCCGCCAATCCTAGAGTGAAGCCCCTTCCGTCTCAATGCCATGAGATGCGGGCTTGTTGCCCTCCAGAACCCGGCTATCCGTGCACCCCGCCGCGGGGTAATCCTAGTACAGAAAGTAAAATATACATACAACGGGTACATCGACCGCAACCTGGTCGTGCCCCAAAATAATAATACAAACAGGCAGTGACGGCAGTCCACATGTCGGACGCTCGCCCCGCAATATCAAATGTACATAATACATCCACAACTGTACTAGCATTGCATCCAGGCTATCCCCCACGACCGATCCGCAACATCACAGCAAAAACAGAACATCAACGTGAAAGTCACGATCGAAAATCCGTCTAACCGGGCTATAGCAGTTAGACCGGATTTACCGATCGAGTGACATTCACGGTCGCAGATATAATGTAAATACTGTGAAAAATGTGTTTAAAATTTTCCGATTGATCAAAAATTAACAAGTGGGCCCCAAAACAATACTGCAGCACACACAGAAATACTTGGCCCAAATTTAATATTCCAAAACCACCAAAATAAGCCCAGAAGCCCACTAGAAAAATATGATACAGTGAGGATACAATTGTGCGGCGGAACCGCGGCCCAAGGGGGGGTTTGGCCGCGGTTCCGCGCTCCAGGTATTGAGTCACTGTGTCGAACTTTTCCAGTAACCTTATAATTTCCTGCACATCAATTTTATACAACCTGAAAAAATTTTCGACACCAAAAATTTCCAACAGAAAACTGATGTGTACAAAAATTGGGTTTTTGGAATTTTGATCGATCGGAACTGAAAAACACATTACACAAAGCTAGACTAAGTTAATGGCGAGGCTCTGATACCACTGTAAGTGCACGGCGGCGCCCCGGCCGTCAATCCGACGCCGGAATGCGGAAGCGGTGAAAAACTTTAATTTTGCGAACTTAGCAAACCGGCACCACCGCGCACTAAACATCCGGATCGTAACCATTAACAAGTCTAAGGTACTAACAAGATAGGTAAGAGAAGTATACCGACAGATCCGAGTCCTCCGGTCTTCTCGTCATCGTCCCGATCTCCTGCGGAATGTCCCGTCTCCTCCTCGTCGCCGGAAGTGCACCACATCGCCTACTTCTTTTACGGGCTCCCACCTCAATGCCGAGGCAACTCGGGCACGAAGCCGGCTACTCGACGTGCCCAAGATATGCTGTAGAATATGTATAGAACCATGTCTCACTTTTGGGGTTGTGGAATTGCCATTTTAGTGGAGGGATGATACAAGAATTATGTGGAGGAACTTGGGGATTTTTCTATCAACTAGAGAGCAAAAATCCCCACTACAAAATGGGCAACCCCTCCTCCATGCTTGGCCGGCCATCAAGAGAGAGGAAAGTGAGAATCGAGAGAGTCACAAAAATATGGGAGCCATTCTCATATCATGCAAGAGGGAGAAAGGAAAAGTTATCATGAATAGCAATGATCACAAAGTCAAGCATGATTGCTCACAAATCCATACTCCAAAAACCTACCTACTACAACCATGATTGCTCACAAAGTCAAGCAATCATGATAGAAGAAGTCAAGGTCAAAAGAATGGTGCACCATCATGATACAAGGAAATATGCAAAGACCCCCTCCACAAAATGCTTATTTGCAACAATGCAAATAAGCCCTCCTCCACCAAACTTCGGCCAATGAACGGAACAATGGAAATCGGCCGAAACGGAAAGCAAACTGGCAACTCCAGAAAACTGGTCCCGTAATGAATTACAGGAAAACCCCGATACTGTGCATACACACCCGTATCTGTATTTCGACCGAAATACAAATGCAATGAGACAAAGTCTACGCTGTACTATACTAGGATCCGACTTATACCAAAACCGGCTAGTAATATCCGTTCGATCCTGATCCGTGCAATACCGCACTTATCTGATCGAACCCTGCCATATAACCATACGGCCTATAGTACAAAACTGTCCGATCCTGATCCGTGCAATACCGCACGGATCTGATCGGACCTTGCCATATCTCCATACGGCCTCTACAACCTTTCGCCCGAAAGTTGAGTAACTGAATATGGGGGACTCTAAAGACTCGTCAACACCTTGGTTGTGGATTTAACCACTAGCACGTCAGAGGTATAAGCCAATACGTAACGGGCTACCAGTTATTGACTAAAAGGGACGTCTGTGAGCGAACTCAGCCCGACAACCCTACTGAGCCAGTCAGTGACAATATCCGTACAGTCCGGTCCGTTCGTCTATGAGCATCGCATGGCGGGCCTAGGGGGTTGGTAAAAGTCAGACCCCCAAAAGCGGTACAAGTCGTGTCGGAGTGTAGCCCAGAACACCCTGAGATACTACTGGAATACCTACCAGTAAATCTCCTTGCCTCGGCTGAGGGCTTCGTGTAATGGCTCTCCTAGACACAGCACGACCTCACCCCTAATATCGGGAGAGACGAACCCCTGAAGATACGCTCACTGCCTCCATGTGGCTCGGGACTGTACCCAACTAAAACCTGTTTGCATGACTCCTTTGAGCCGTGGTAGGGTAGTAATCAAAGTACAGTGGGAACTCACACAAGACAAATGACGATCCTCAGGTCGATGAACTAACCTGTACACATGTCACCTGGGAACTGCCATCTGACGTCTGGTATATGACCAACTGGCATGTTCCCGGCGAGTCCTGTCCGGTGTACTCATAACCCAATGAGCACCTGTATACATCTTAGGTGATCCAACTGACACCAGTGGCTTGTGAGACTGGCCACCGTCCCTTGTCGGGGTCTCGACTGTATACACTAGTCTACTATGGAGTATCGATGCCCTGTCTCGAAACTCACACGACTAGGGACCATTTAAGGATATGCTTATAGACTCCCAGCTCCCACTTATATGATCGCCCTCATACTGCTTGTGGTCAAGCAAGAATCCTATGGGCTCTATCAACGTGTAATAGCGACTTGTCAGGTCACCTAAAGCAGTACACGATGATAAAGGTAAACCAGATAGCATACTATCATCTCGAGTAAGACTGTCCTACCGGGATAGGTCCTCCCTCAATCACCACAATCACGTACCTGTGATCCAATAATTGACTCTGAGGGCATTATCTCCAATAGTATATAGTACGCATAGTTGTGAAATCGTCAAAACAACCAAGTGAAAGGGCATGCAAAACCTTTTTCAAATCGCCGTGCGATACACGTATTCACGGCATAAGTAGCGGACGTTCATTTATAAGAAATAGCTACATAGATATATCCTTTGTTTAACGTATAAGTCCCGCCTTTTGAAAATAATTTAGAAGGGTCTCCTTTGTAAAGTTTTCGTGTCATCTCGGACACGTAGGAAAATATTGAGACTATAGCTCGTTTTTGGAAATCCCTTCCGTAAATATTGATGCTTGCAGAAATACTCAGGTACTGTCCTAAGAATAGTAAATATCATAAAACATACTGTTCCAAAGGAAAATCAATCCCAAAATGTGTACAAGAATGGCACGTGCGTCTGGTGCGCACGGAAATCGAAATAAAAAACAGGTGCTATATATGTGCCCAGAAACAAAATCTAAGTGCAACGGGTGTGCATGAAAACATATGCTGAGTGCAACGGGTGTGCACGACAACGACATCAGGTGCATCTGATTTGCCCGAAGAAACCCAATTTAGTGCATCCGGTGTGCACAAAGTCGCATCATGTGCGCCAAGTGTGCGCAAAAATCTCAATCAAGTGCACATGGTGCACATAAACATAATTCCAGTGCACTTGGGTGCACGAAAACGAATATCGAGTATAAAAATCGAAATCAACGGTAAACGATATACACCAATTCAAAATCAAGTATACCGCAGTGTATAACTCGTAAACATGTACATCAGCATGCACAAAACCGACTCAAGGTACTAAAAATACATGAAAACTATACCGAAAGCATAAGTCAAATCATATGTATACCATACGTATGAAATCCAAATAAAATATCTCGGACCGCATAAAATCGAAACCAAGTGCAATGAATATGCACAAAACAAAAATCGGCAAAACTGATACATAGAAATACGAATCATGTGCAACTGTGGTGCATATAGGAAATATCAATCATAAAACAAAGTCCACAAAATATCAGAATCCAAAACAACGGAAACGTGATATTCGAATCACCAAATCACAAATCATAAATACTTTCGTCGATATGCTCCTCCTTCAATGTCGAAGGGTATCGGTGCATCCAAAGCTAGTAGTGCAAGTAACTACTTGCCTACTGTTCACTATCCGGCGCCTTCTGCACTTAGGTCTTCTTTCTCTCTGTGGATTACCAGTTATATGACTCCTCGGCACAACAGCCTGATACGGAGTAATGACGGAAACCATTCCTCTCTGGCGCATTCTCGGAAGATCTCCTGACCAATTAGTATGGTCACTCGTAACATGTCTCGTCAATAATGGCAAACTCTGACCCACTGAGTATGCGTGATACAATCGATCCTGGTACCAATTCTTCTCGTTTAGTATTCTGTAAAGATTCTTTCGGGGTCTCTCCTAAATCTGATCTATGCCGAACTACCCGGAAGTTATCACCCTTTACCAATCTATTTCTTGCTCTGGAACAACTACATTCTCTTTATGACTTTCTCTAGAATTATGGCTGCATTCACCGTCTCTGCATAGGCACCCAGTCTCTGATATCAACTGAGGGGAACGTCATCTCATCAAGATCTCGTATGAACCTCTTGCTCTGGTTTTCTTCAACGTGGACCAATTCGAAATCATCTTTTCGTAGCTGTATGGACTGCGCTCTAAACGGCTGCACTCGTATCTAGAGTCTCCTTTACGAAGCTATGAACTCGGCATCTCAAATATCCTGTAGTACGCATCTGGCTAATTACATTCTCGGGAAATCATTCAAATTATTGGAGTGATGCGCTTACGCTCATCCTCAGGAACTCTCTCAATCGTTAGGGAATTCACTTCATTCGTCCGTTTTTGATCGACTCACAGCACGTCTGTGTGAGGTCCTCTTCTAGCTAAAGTTAGTCAATCTGATGATCTCACATCGAAGCCTCCAACAAAAAAAGGTCCTAGTCTTATCCAAGGGTGACTAGCGTCCTTCTATCACATCTTGAGTATAACCTCATGCTGCAATAGCTTTCAATAGTATGGGGCGACATCTTGTCAATCGCAGCAACACCTGGCTCATCTGTCCGCACGGTAGATAACGTCTTAATTATCTAGAGTAGACGGTGGTTGGTTTATCTTTTGCGTACGTACGTTTTAAAATAAAAAATTAAGAATATACAGCAATCAATAGCGGTGTCGCTTGGTAGGTAGCCGGTTGAGTACGGGTCGGTCCACAGGGAAAACGTGTTCTTTCTTCAAGTTATTACGAGTTAAGTCCTATTTTTGGTAGGTTTTGATTTTTCTAAAAACTAAGATTGAATTTAATTTGAATTAAAGCCTTGCTAGGGTTAGGATTATGTTAGTTTGGAAAAATGACTCTACTTACTGCTTCCTTTACCCTATTTAAGAACATAGGTGTTAGGATAATAGTCAACAAAGGGGATCAACACGATTAGGAAGAAACGTTGTTTCTTCCTTTTGGTCCTTATCCGTCCTTGCTTAACTCTTAGCCCTAACCTCTATGTAAATCAACCACAACCGGTCTAACTAGGGAATCACCGCTGTCTCGTAGGATAGGGTGCCGTAGTGAGCGGTGTGTGTTTGATTCAAATAGAGTCCTAATTTAAAATGTTATAAAGGCAAGAAAGGAGTGAGAGATTTCCACCTCTCAAACCAACCCAATCCTAACCCTAACAAGTGAGGAATTACTCACTCATTAGGGAAATTTAGATGAGATTCATTTTTATAATTTTTTTCTTTTAATAACCTAATTAACTTGCAGATAAATAAAAGCAGATAAAAAATTGCAAAAATAAAATTTGAATGGAAAATTGCAAGATAAAAAACTTACTTTATTGAAACCTCTTGACGATTACAATGGAATGAAAATTTAATCTAGAAATTAAAAAGAGGCATGCCCTAAAAGAGGTTGTAGGCTTTCCTATTTATAGACAGGAGAAACCCTAGGTTTTACATCTGATCCATATTTGAAATTACAAGACTACCTTAAGAAAGCCGGCTCAAAGCACCGACACCCATCGACACGTGCACCGACACGTGCACTGCACGGCCGCGGATCCACGGCAGAATACCATGTTTGGCCGCGGATCCGCGGCCTTATTGGGAGATCTCTGGCTCATTTCTTCAGGGTTGCTTCATGTTGCCTTTTTCTTCTGTTTTCTTCACTTTGTTCTTCAGAATCTTTTCTACTTTCTTCCAGATTTCCAACAGTGCAGAATTTGTGGATTTTTACCGTTAGCTTCGCGTTGAATTCTTGAATCTTGTACTGCCCTTGTGCTTTGTGCAATTGAACTGTTTACTGATCTTCATTTGTTCCTCGAACTGATAGGCGGCATCATACAGATTCATCTATTTGTTGGTCGTAGTCTCACGTTTGTAGCGTCTTTTCATGAATTTCACTGTATTGTTCTGAAAACCTGTAACCTACAACTATTTAGAAAACATGGATCAAAAGCACCTATTTATTCATAATATGATTAAGAATGGGGAATATAATAATGCAAAATTCTGATATGAACAAATACCCCCAAACTTATCTTTTTCTTGTCCCGAGCAAAACTATTTTTATTCTCGAAAAAACATAACCTCACTTTCGCAGGGAATCGTGATTGCACTGAGCTCGTGCAACAAGCCGTTAAACCTCTAGGTTTCCCTAGAAGGAGGAGTGTTGTCTCCTGAGGGTTTTCAGCGGATACTACCCACAAAATACGATCAATTTGGCCTATTGACTTTCATTCTTCAATTCGGTATTCTAGCAAGAAATTCTATTATCTTTAACTTAGAAATCATCTACCCATATTTTTCACACTCACTTATCATTTAACTAAAGATTGTATATGTTCTGTAAATTTATTTAGCTTTTAGCATCTCTTGAATTTTCCTTCTAAGGTTCCATCTCAACTTAGGAATTTTTACCATCTCTACTGAGGATATAAGTCCTATTTTTCACTCTCATCTCTCATCACAAACCCCAATCATATACCCCTACGTGTGTGTATGTATCACCCCTACACTTGAAAATTCAATTCAAGCTATCATACACTTGTCCATCGTCCAAAGTACATTTAGTTGGTGAATTTTAGATGAAATTGCTTACACATCCTTTATGCGACCATTCATACTTCTTGAGGTACTAACAACCGATTACAAAATGTGTTTGCGCATTAAGGCGTAATTCCTTGTCTTGTAATACCTAAGGCTTTAGCAGTGACTCCCAAACCAGTTGGTCTAAGGCACTAGGTGATAAAGCACCCTCGCTATATAATTTTTTCGCCCAGCCTTAAGTAATTACAAAACCAGTGTTCATTTTTTTTATATCTCTTCATTCACACTTATACTTTTATTTAATTTTTTTCTCATACTAAGGATTTTAGACAAGAGCATTTCAAGGTATCCACTACTATCCCAAGTTTCAAGGTGCGTGTATGTGCGAGTTGTAGGTTATATATTTTCAGAATTTAGACTAAAGGTTCAGAATTATTTTTCTGACTTACACTTCAATAAAAATTTCAATACTCTTCCCTTATTTTGACTTAGCCTAAGAAGTGAACTCAAAATTTGCTTATTTCTAAATAAACTATAAGGACACATACTTTCTACGGTTAAACTTTAAGAAAGGTTATTTTTAGGGTTTTAATTTACTAAGTTTCGGATTTAGTTCTTCCTAACTTGTTAACCGTCTTGTCAAACGTAAGTCAAATATGGCCAAGTTGAAAGAAAAAAAATTCTTTTTAGTTTTTCCATTTTTTATTTGATTTTTCTTTTATATGTTTTTTTATTTTCATTTTTTTTATTTTTTTTATAAAGATGCAATGCATAATTAAACATGTAAAGAAAGAAAAGAAAAAATATGTACAAAAATTAAAATATGCAATGCAATGATAACTTTTTACAAACCACCTCCTCCCCGAAACTTACCAAAAGCAGTGCCCTTACTGTTCATGACCTCGCCGTCCCCTCGAACGTGAACGGGAACGTTCCTCTCTCACCAACAGCGTAGACACGCCGTGCTCAATCTCTATCACACGGTAATCCAAGTTGGTCATCATCCCTACCAATCTGTCTATCCCCCTAGTGGCTTTCCTTAGTAGACGTGCATGTTCTGCGGGGGTAAGCTCTTCCTTGCTCGCGGTCGAGCTGGAGCTGGGTGTTCTGGCGAGTACATGCTCGGCCGGTTCTGTTCGCGACCATACATTATTTAGGCGGGTATAGGACGTAGATACGCCCTCAATAAGAGGTCTAATGGGGATACCTCAATGCATGTAAAACTCAAATTCTTCCACATGGAGGAAATATCGACACTGTTGTGTCACTAACATAGGGCATGGGTAATTGGCAGCCCTTTTACCAGCACCAATTGAATGAAGTAATACCGTGCACATATCATATCTGGGGTTCTTAGTCATTAAGGTGTGTACGATATGAAGAGATGGTGTGAAAAAGGTGGTATTGTGTGAACTGCCAAAAATATTATTTTGTGCCCAACGACACACGGTTAATACATTGGCGAAGAGGGTTCTAGCCTATATGCCCTTCCTAGGTTCTATCGAACAGTCATTACCCATTAAGGGTAAGTAGTCTTCAAAATGAAGGGGTTGGTCATGAATAGGTAATCTAGGAATTAAAGTGACTTCATGGATGAAGTCACTATCAATGATTATTTCCCTATCGCCCCAAAGTAATTTAATAAAACCGTATTATGATAGGCAACCTTCCTCCATGCACTTGTAAAAACGAGTGACTAGATCTGGAAGAGCATAGGCATTGGGATGATCGAAAATTAAAAAGTTCCACCATCGCCGTGTGATCTCATCACCAAAATAACTCCCAAAGATTGTGTGTGCAAACATTTGGGAAAAATCCTGTTTGCATGGTTGGTGCCGTACAGAGAGTGCACAGATTTATAAAAAAAAATTAACAGAGTGGGTGAGATGATGAAAACCTCCTCTGAAAAAATCAGAGGGAGAAGAGGCAGAGGCGCGGCGGATCAGCGGTCAAAGTGGGCATCTGGCGGCGGAATCGCGGCTTCCTGAAGCGATCTGCCTGCTTTGGCTGCGGCGGCGGCTGGGTTTGCAGAGAGGAAAATTTTAAGGTTTGTAAAATGCTGTGAGGGGTCGGGTTGTATTTATAGGGTATGGTAGTTTGGTTATTTGCAAAAAGGTCCTCTTAAAAAGATGAATTTATTTGTAAATAAAAATTTTATTTTATTTTATTTATTTTTTTATTTATGAACATTTAAAAAAATACCCAAAAAAAATTTTGAAATAAATTTTTTTTATTTTGTTTTTATATAATTACAAGTGATACATACCCCCAAACTTATTTGAAACAGTGTTTTGACTAGATAATCGAAATTTAGGGGTAGATGGAGGAAGATCAGTCAATGTAAATCGGCTCCTGCAAAAACAGGAGCTCCTCCGAAGGGTCCGCAGTGAGGAACAATTTAAGTCTATGTCCGTTCACTTTAAATAGTGATCCGTCCTCCGGATTTTCTAAATCGACCGCACCGTGCGGATATACCGTGCGTATCAAAAATGGCCCTTTCCATCGAGATCTGAGCTTGCCGGGATGGAAATGTGACCGAGTGTCGTAAAGTAAAACCTGTTGCAGGTTTGAAAGTCTTGCGCATAAGGTTTTTATCGTGGAAGACTTTTGTTCGGTTTTTGACGATTATTGCGTTCTCGTAAGCTTCATCCCGAAGCTCGTTCAATTCGTTCAAATGCAGCCTTTTATTGCTGCCAGCATCTCCAAGCGATAAATTCAACTCTTTTATTGCCCAAAATTCTCTATGCTCAATTTCAATTGGAAGGTGGCAAGCCTTTCCATAAATAAGCCTATAAGGAGACATGCCAAGATCGGTTTTAAACGCAGTTCGGAATGCCCAAAGGGCATCAATAAGTTTTGACGACCAATCTTTACGGTTTTTGGAAACCGTTTTCTCCAATATCTATTTATTTTGCCGATTTGAAATCTCGGCTTGCCCATAAGTTTGGGGATGGTAGGGCATTGACAGATTGTGAGTAATGGAATATTTCCGCATTAACGACTCGAAAGTCCTATTACAAAAATGAGATCCGTTATCGCTGATAATTGCGCAGGGGTGCCCAAACCGAGAGAAAATGTTTTCTTCGATGAACCTAACGGCAACCTTGTTGTCATTAGTCCTGCTGGGCACAGCCTTGACCCACTTTGAAACTTAGTCAACAGCAAGTAGAATATACACGTTCCCAAAAGAATTGGGAAACGGTCCCATAAAATCTATCCCCTAAGCATCAAAAATTTCAACAACCAATATTGGTTAGAGAGGCATTTCGTTTCTCCTTGATATCCGGCCCAAGTGTTGGCACCGGGAGCATGTCTTGCAGTAATCATGTGAGTCTTTAAAAAGTTGTGGCCAGTAGAAGCCACACTGCAAGATCTTTTCGGCTGTCTTTTTAGGGCCAAAATGCCCGCCACACGCTTGATCGTGGCAGAATGACAACACGCTCTTAAACTCATTGTCGGGGACACACCAACGAATAATTTGGTCGGGACAGTATTTGAATAGATATGGTTCATCCCAGTAAAAATGTTTTACCTGGGATAGAAATCTGAGTCTGTCCTGATTCAACCATTCGTTTGGTATAAGTCTGGTGGCCAAATAATTTACAATATCTGCGAACCAAGGTTCGCATGACACAGTCAAGAGCTGCTCATCTGGAAAAAAGTCTTTTGTAGGAATTTGAAGTGTAGGCGAAGAAGGAAGACGTGAAAGATGGTCGGCGACTACGTTTTCGCATCCTCTCTTGTCTCTGATGACAAGGTCAAACTCTTGTTGTAAGAGGATCCAATGTATCAGCCAAGATTTAGCATCATTCTTCACGAAAAGATGGCGAAGAGCTGAGTGGTCAGTGTAAACGATGACTGGAGAGCCGATTAAATAGGGCCTGAACTTTTCTAATGCAAACACAACAGCTAAGAATTCTTTTACAGTTGTTGTGTAATTTAATTGGGCTTCGTTTAAGGTTCGGCAAGCGTAATAAATTACATGCGGCATCTTATTTATGTGCTGTCCAAGGACAGCACCAATGGAGAAATCAGATGCTTCGCACATAATCTCAAATGGATGCGTCCAGTCAGGAGACGAAAGAATGTGAGCGGAAATAAGTGAGTTTTTCAATGACTCGAACGCCTTCATACAGCTTGAGTCGAAATCAAATGTGGTGCCCTTGGACAACAAAAGAGTCAAGGGTCTAGCTATCTTGCTAAAATCCTTAATGAACCGTCTATAAAAACCGGCATGGCCAAGGAAGGCTCGAATGTCTCGGATGCATTTGGGAGGAAGAAGATTGGAAATGACTTCAATCTTAGCTTTATCTACCTCAATGCCATTCTGCGAGATGATATGTCCTAAGACAATACATTCTCGTACCATAAAGTTGCATTTCTCCCAATTTAAAGTAAGGTTCTTATACCTACACCGGGTAAGAACTGCATCTAAATGTAGCAAACACTCATCAAAGGAGTCGCCGAAAATGGATAAATCATCCATGAAAATCTCCAAGAATTTTTTCACCATGTCTGAAAAAATACCCATCATACACCGCTGAAAAGTAGCGGGTGCATTGTATAACTCAAAGGGTATGCGACGGTAAGCAAACGTACCGAAAGGAAAAGTGAATGTTGTCTTGTCTTTGTCCATTTCGGCGATGGGAACTTGATTATAGCCGGAGTAGCCATACAAAAAGCAATAAAATTCATGCCCAGCCAATCGTTCTAGCATTTGGTCAACAAAAGGTAATGGAAAGTGGTCTTTCTGTGTCGCGGCGTTGAGTTTTCTATAATCGATGCATACTCGCCACCCAGTTTGGGTGCGAGTAGGTATTAACTCATTCGCCTCATTAGTTATGACCGTGATGCCCGATTTCTTTGGGACAACGTGAATTGGGCTAACCCACTGGCTATCAGAGATAGGGTAAATGATACCACTATCAAGACATTTTACAATCTCCTTTTTAACAGCCTCTTTCATTATAGGATTTAGTCGTCTCTGTGGATCCCTTGCTGTCTTGGCATCATCCATCATATGAATATGATGTTCAACTATTAGGGGACTAATCCCTTTGATGTCCGCCATAGTCCAGCCAAAAGCTTGCCGATTGTTTTGTAAGACCGTTAAAAGGGCTTTCTCTTCCTCGAGGGCTAGAGAAGCAGAGATGATAACAGGAAGGGTCTCATTCTCACCTAAGTAAGCGTATTTAAGGTGAGATGGTAATAGCTTGAGTTCGAGTTTTGGAGGCGAAACAATTGAAGGTAAACTTGGTGAAACTGTCTCAAACTCGAAGGATTCCAATGGAGGTTCAAAGCGAGTGTAAGAAACCGAGTCGGATAGTTCAGCAGACTCATCCGAAAATTCAAAGGATTCGAACTCGGGTGGTGATTCTTCAAAATCGTTCATGAAAGTGAAACACTCGTAATCATTATCGGGTGTGAAAGCAGTATCAGTTTCGAGGAATAATGCACTAGTGGTGTCAAAATTGTTGTGATCGAACAGAAATTTTTCGAACTCACAGTCCTCCTGAGTGATATCTTGGATCGAGAAAACATCAAGTATATTAGCATTAGGTTCGGAGGGCTGATTCCCCAACTTAAAAATGTTGAGTTCAATTGTCATGTTTCCAAAAGATAGGTTCATCGAACCATTTCGACAATTGATCACCGCATTAGAAGTTGCAAGGAATGGTCAACCGAGTATCACCGGAATTTGAATCCTGGGGTTAGCTACAGACTGTGTGTCCATAACAATGAAATCAACGGGGAAAATGAAGTCCCCTACTTTAATTAACACATCCTCTAACTCACCCCCAGGATGGGTGACGGATCGATCAGCCATTTGGAGAGTACAACGTGTGGGTTTCAGCTCTCCAACGCCTAATTACTCATATACTGAATAAGGAAGCAGAATAACACTGGCACCAAGATATAAAAGTGCGCGGTTGATGTTCTTATCCCCAATAGTTATTGAAATGGTAGAACAGCCAGGGTCCTTTCGTTTTTGAGGTAAAGATTGGGTAAGAGCATCACTTACTGCACTAGCCAAGAAAACTTTCTTAGGTACTTGTGATTTCCTCTTCTTGGTGCATAAGTCCTTCATGATTTTAGCGTAAGAAGGGACCTGTTGGATTGCATTCAAGAGAGGTATATTTATGCTAACCTGTTTAAATAACTCCATAATCTTCTCCATTTGTGGAGTTTGTTTATTGGATGTCAACCTGTTTGGAAATGGAATGTTTTGAAAATTGGTTAAGTCCAATGTTTGTGGAGTAGATTGCGGAATTGGAACGGATCCCAGTGTTGGTATTTTCGTGGAGTGAGATGTGGGTCCATTCGGAGAAGCAGAAGAAGTAGAGCCTTATGAAGAATGAAGAACATGCTCTGAAGAAGATGAAGAAGAAGAAGAAGAAGCGGCGGCCGGGGTGTCATTATTAGTGCCAACGTTGTTGTACAATACCTTTCCAGATCTCAATGTAGTCGCGGCACTCACATTATGATTTTGTTGTTCATGAGCAACATGTGCATTTTGTGTGTGACCAGGATTTGGCAGTGGTTGAGATGGAAGTTTTCCCTTCTCTCGCTCGCTTAGAGCAGCATTCAGTTGTGCAATTTGGGTTTTAATGGTTTTGATACTTTGCTCATGTGATGCAGTGTGTTGCACCAAAAACTGAATGGAAGATTGGATGTTAGCTGAGGATTGTATAGATTGTTTTAAAAACGCATCCAGACTTCGTTCTACCGAGAAAACCTTATCGTTATTTGGTTGAACAAAATTATTTTGAGGAAAAGAGTTGTTTGGTGCAAAATTGTTCATTTGATTTTGGTAAGGTTGGGGTTGGAAAAGTTGTTGGTATTGAGTTTGTTGAGGAGCTTGTTGTTGTGGAGGAGACCTTTGGAAATTGTTATTGCCTTGGAATTGTTGTTGATTTTGATTCCAAGCAAAATTAGGGTGGTTCCTCCAACCAGGATTGTAAGTTGAAGAGTATGGATCATTTCTTTGTCTTTGCTGAAAGGCAGCATTGACTTGATCCTGTCCTTGAGCAGGTGGGTTGTAAGGACACACTTCGTTCAAATGGGACGGATCCGAACAACAAGCGCATATAGTGCGAGGGGGTAAAGCGGGGACTGGAGAAGGCGATGAGAATTTGCTCTCAATTGCTTCTAGCTTACGTGTAATTGCGGCCATTTCGGCTTTCATTGCAATTGACATGTCAAGTTGATGAACACCTGCCCTCGACGAACCGGATGAAGTAGATGAAGTGGACGAAGCGGTCTGTCTAGTGCTTTCCCACTGAAGCGTTTGTTCAGCAAGATCGTCAAGAAATTTCCAAGCTTCCTCGTCAGATTTGGTTAGGAAGTGACCTTGACAGATGGTTTCCAGCAACTGCTTAGTTGCTGGGTTCAGTCCTTCGTATAAAGTTTAGAAAATTTGCCATCTCTCGATACCGTGGTGAGGGCACTGAACAAGAAGGTCCTTAAATCGTTCGAAACACTTCCAAAAAGGTTCGGAAGGAAGCTGGGAAAATTGATTAATTTCATTTCGAATTCTCGCGGTCTTATGGTGTGGGTAAAACGTTTTAAGAAAAGCCTTAACAAACTCTTCCCAATTTTTTATGGAATGTGATGCTGTACTATAATAGCCACTTTTGAGCTAGGTCACATAAAGTGAAGGGAATGACACGTAGCCTTATAGCATCATCGGAAAGTTGGATGGTTTGCATCATTGCACAAACATTCTGGAATTTGTTAATGAAGATTTAGGCATCTTCAGATTCCAGCACGTGAAATTTGGGCAACATATTGATGAAGTGGGGTTTAATTTTGAAGTTATCCCCATTAGCCAGCGGATGTGAAAGATAAGTAGGAAGTGCGGTGCGGGTTGGATAGAAAAGATCCTGGAGCGTGATTCATTGGAACGCTTCAACAGGAGGGTGTTGTGGGTTATTCGCACCCAGTTGAGGTGGAATCAGTCCTGAAGTAGGTAAGGAGTTGCTAGGATTGAATCCTGACATCTCCTTAGAAGATGATGAATTTGAAGATGAAGGTAAAGAAGTGGAGGGAATTTCGACTTCGGAGTCGAACGCGTCGTCGGTAAGGACTAACGAGACACGGACTAAACGGGCACTATTATCCCTAGTCCAACCGGACATACACTAAATGAGGTGTAGTGTAGTCAAAAAGTAGAAGGTGGGGGTAAGAAAACGTCAATGGAGAAAATGTGGGTGAAAGTTGGGTGCAATGGATTTCTGCGAAAAATGGCAAGTTTATGTAAAAATTTTGTTTTATGGTTTTTTTTATATAAAGAGTGTTGCAAAAGATTTTGTACGTAACTGCGACACACTTTCAAACAGTTACAATTTAAGCATGCACAATCAAGCCTAGAACTAGCGTCTCCTAAGTCAACTAGACTGCTCCTAACTGGTCCAAAGGGCAAGTTGTGAGATATCCCTCAAATCGTCTCTTCACCGTCAATTATGGCCAGGTAAGCACAAGTGAAGAAAGGAGGGATCCGCTCACGAATCACCATGAGACGGGCCTTTTAAAATTACCTTTCTCACTGTCTAGCCTAGGCACCACAAATTCAAGTTTAGATAAACGACCGATTGCCCACAACCTACTTCTGTCCTAATGAGCGCGACAGTCCTTAATTGGCTGAGTCTAAATATTTTTTAATTAACTCGAGGGTGATGCATATGCTTTATGTGATTTCTGGTGTCTTAGGAAGGGTAATGAAATCCCCACCCAATCTGGATAGGTGTTATAGCCCCTTAATTTCCGTTTTAAAAATGCAAAGCAGTAAACACACAAAATCTAAAACACTTGCCAAAAAAAATTATTTTTATTTGTGGCGCAAAGAATCCTGCACAAAAATGATTTATTGGAGAGGGAGAAGAAATTTTGCGCAAAGAACCCTGTAGGAAATTTTTTCAGTGGAGTTCAGGGGTTACAGAGAAGACAAAAATACTTACAGAGAGTTTTGAAGTGCTGCCGTCACCAAGCGGCCGCGGATGCGCGGTCAAATGCACAATACTGCGGCGGTTCCGCGGTAGATAAGTTGGTTCAATCCTCCAAAAAAATTTCTGTTGTCTGTTGTTGTTCTCCTCTGTTTGTTCAGATCTTCTGTTTGTTGATTTGTTCACTGATTTTTTTCCAGATCTGAATCTGTCCGTCTTCCTTTCCTGCACAATTCACACAAAACCCTTCAAAAAATAACAAGATGATATTTTTTTATGTTTTCAATTTTTTTATAATTTTTTTAATTTCAATTAACCCGAAATTACAAAAAGAAAATAACTACCGTTTCCCCGGCAACGGCGCCATTTAGTTGGTTTGTCTTTTGCGTACGTATGTTTTAAAATAAAAAATTAAGAATATACCACAATCAATAACGGAGTCAATTAGTAGCTAGCTGGTTGAGTACGGGTCGGTCCACAGGGAAAACATGTTCTTTCTTCAAGTTCTTACGAGTTAAGTCCTATTTTTGGTAGGTTTTGATTTTTATAAAAACTAAGATTGAATTTAATTTGAATTAAAGCCATGCTAGGGTTAGGATTATGTTAGTTTGGAAAAATGACTCTACTCACTGCTTCCTTTGCCATAATTAAGAACATAGGTGTTAGGGTAATAATCAACAAAGGGGATTAGCATGACTAGGAAGAAATGTAGTTTCTTTCTTTTGGTCATTGTCCGTCCTTTCTTAACTCTCAGCCCTAACCTCTATATAAATCAACCACAACCGGTCTAACTAGGGAATCACCGCTATCTCGTACGATAGGGTTCCGTAGTGAGCGGTGTGTGTTTGATTCACATAGAGTCCTAATTTAAAATGTTATAAGGGCAGGAAAGGAGTGAGATATTTCCATCTCTAAAACCTACCCAATTCTAACCCTAACAAGTGAGGAATTACTCACTCATTAGAGAAATTACGATGAGATTCATTTTTATAATTTTTCTTTTAATAACCTAATTAACTTGCAGTTAAATAAAAGCAGATAAAAAATTGCAAAAGTAAAATTTGAATGGAAAATTGCAAGATAAAAAACTTACTTTATTGACACCTCTTGACGATTACAATGGAATGAAAATTTAATCTAGAAATTAAAAAGAGGCATGCCCCAAAAGAGGCTGTAGGCTTTTCTATTTATAGACAGGAGAAACCCTAGATTATACATCTGATCCATACTTGAAATTAAAAGACTACCCTAAGAAAGCCGGGTCAAAGCACCGACACCCACCGACACGTGCATTGCACGGCCGCGGATCTGCGGCAGAATGCCATGTTTGGCCGCGGATCTGCGGCCATATTGGGGGATCTCTGGCTCATTTCTTCAGGGTTGCTTCATATTGCCTTTTTCTTCTGTTTTCTTCACTTGGTTCTTCAGAATCTTTTCTACTTTCTTCCAGATTTCCAACAGTGCAGAATTTGTGGATTTTTACCGTTAGCTTCGCGTTGAAGTCTTGAATCTTGTGCCGCCCTTGTGCTATGTGCAATTGAACTATTTATTGATCTTCATTTGTTCCTCGAACTGGTAGCCGACATCATACAGATTCATCTATTTGTTGGTCGTAGTCTCACGTTTGTAGCGTATTTTCATGAATTTCACTGTATGGTTCTGAGAACCTGTAACCTGCAACTATTTAGCAAACATGGATCAAAAGCACCTATTTATTCATAATATGATTAAGAATGGGGAATATAATAATGCAAAATTCTGATATGAACAAATACCCACAAACTTATCTTTTGCTCGTCCCGAGCAAAACTATTTTTATTCTCGAAAAAAGCTAACCTCACTTTCGCAGGGAATAGCGATTGCACTGAACTCGTGCAACAAGCCGTTAAAGCTCTAGGTGTCCCTAGTAGGAGGAGTGTTGTCTCCTGAGGGTTTTCAGCGGATACTACCCACAAAATCCGATCAATTTGGCCTATTGACTTTCATTCTTCAATTCGGTATTCTAGCAAGAAATTCTATTATCTTTAACTTAGAAATCATCTACCCATATTTTTCACACTTACTTATCATTTAACTTAAGATCGTATATGTTCTGTAAATTTATTTAGCTTTTAGCATCTCTTGAATTTTCCTTCTAATGTTTTATCTCAACTTAGGAATTTTTATCATCTCTACTGAAGATATAAGTCATATTTTTCACTCATATCTCTTATCAAACACCCCAATCATATACCCCTACATGTGTGTATGTATCACCCCTACACTTGGAAATTCAATTCAAACTATCATACTCTTGTCCATCGTCCAAAGTATTTTTAGTTGGTGAATTTTAGATGAAATTTCTCACACATCCTTCATGCGACCGTTCATAATTCTTGAGGTACTAACGACCAATTACAAAATGTATTTGCGCATTAAGGCGTAATTCCTCGTCTTGTAATACCTAAGGCTTTAGCAGTGACTCCCAAACCAGTGGATCTAAGGCACTAGGTGATAAAGCACCCTCGCTATATTTTTTTCGCAGCCTTAAGTAATTACAAAACCAGTGTTCGTTTTTTTTATATCTCTTTATTCACACTTATACTTTTATTTAATTATTTTCTCATACTAAGGATTTTAGACAAGTGCATTTCAAGGTATCCTCTGTTGGATATAGTGCCCTCGAAGTCAATTATTGGATCGTGGGTACGTGATTGCAATGATTGAGGGAGGACCTATACCGGTAGGACAGATTTACTCGAGATGATAGTATGCTATCTGGTTTGTCTTTATCATCATGTACATGTTGATAGAGCCTATAGGATTCTTGCTTGACAGCCAGTAGTATGATGGCGATCATATACATAGGAGCTGGGGTCTATAAGCACATCCTTAATGTATCCCTAGTCATGGGAGTTTCGAGACTGGGCATCGATACTCCAGAGTAGACTAGTGTATACAGTTCGAGACTCCGACAAGGGGCGGTGGCCGGTCTCACAAGCCTCTGGTGTCAGTTAGTTCACCTAAGATGTATACAGGTGCTCATTTGGTTATGAGTACATCGGACAGGACTCGCCGGGAACCTGCTAATTGGTATTATACCTATTGTCAGATAGCAGTTACCAGGTGACATGTGTACAGATTAGTCTGTCGACCTGAGATCGTCATTTGTTTCGTGTGAGTTCCCACTGTGCTTTGATTACTACCCTACCACGGCTCAAAAGAGTCGTGCAAACAAGTTTTAGTTGCGTACAGTCCCGAGCCACATGGAGGCAGTGAGCGGATCGTCGGGGATTCTTCTCTCCCAGTATTGGGAGTTGATGTCGCGCAGTGCACGGGTGGCCATCACCAGAAATCCTTGGCCAAGGTAATCGATAATTACTGATTCGGATCAGTAGTTTCTCAGGTGGTGATGGACTTCATACCGATATGAATTATCGCGTTATTAGGGGTCTGACTTTATCCACCCCCTAGACTCGATATGCGAAACTTATAGACGAACAGATCGGACTGTACGGATATTGTCACTGTCAGGCTCAGTATGGTTTCTGGAAGATTTCGCTCGTCAGCTTTCCTTCCGATCAATACATGGGCAACCATTACGTACATCTAGTACCACTGACGTGCTTGTGGTTCAACCCACTTCCAGTGTATTGATGAGTCATTAGAGTCCCCCACAGACAGTTTCCCAAGTTCGGGCGAAACGTTGTGGAGGCTGTATGGTTTTATGGCAGGGTTCGAACATGCACGTGCACTTGTGCACGTGTCGTAGTTCGGACAGATAATATTAGTGGGCTTTGGTTTAAACCGGATCCTAGTATTGTATTGTGTTGGAATATTTTAGTCTCGTTGTATCCGTATTCTGTCGAATACGGACGCGGGTATGTATATACAGACGAGGGGTTTTCTTGTGATCCGTTACAGGATTACTTTTTGAAGTTTCCATTTTCCATTTTTCCGTTTTTAAATATTTAGTTTAATATTTTTAATATGGAAAATGTTTGTAATGGAAATTTTTGTGTGCATGAAGTTTTGTTAGCAATCTTTTTCACACAATTTCCAAGGCAACTTCATTTACCTTCTCCTAAACACTTGGGTGTCTTGAGAAAAAAATATTCTACACTCTCTCTACTTCATTCTGGGACATGTCGGCTAGCAAACTTCATGTCCGAGTTGCTTCGGTTTGAAGTGGGAGCCCGTATAAAGAATCCTCGACGTGGTGCCATTCCGACGGGCGAGACCGGAGAGCGGACTTGATCGGGACAGCGGCGAGGAGCTAGGAAAGAGATTGAAGACCGAAGGACACTGATCGATCGGTATAATCTCTGTAACTCCTTTTACAGTTTTGCTAGTTAACGGTTAATGGAACGATCCGGGTATTTGGTTGCGGTAGCGCCGAATTGTAAAAAGTTTTTGTTCCGCATTTGGCGTCGGATTGACGGCTGCGGCGCTTTCGTAGCCCAACATGGAATCAGAGCCACGCCATTAACCTTAGCTAGCTTGTTTAGACAATGTTAAAAGTATCGAAATCGAAACGACTACAAAACACTGCACTGAAATTCCTAGTCTCTGTTTTTTTTTTCAAAGTGTCCAGAAAAATATTTTAACAAGTGCAGAAGACTACTGACCATACCACATGACCACTGTCCAAATTCGAGCCCCTTCCCTCGGAAAAAACCGAGCCCCAAGCCATTATTTCCGGCATCGCCGGCCTATTTGGGGAGTTGGGGTTTCTCATTTGGGCTGTGCTCTGGTCACTGGAAAGTTGGTGCAGTGGTATTGTTTGTTTAGCCCAATTTGGATATGGTTTTATCAGTTTGTTTGGGGCTATTCGGGGATTATTTCGAAGCCGATATTTTTTAATATTGTTTAAAGTTAGCAGTACGTTACATTTCTATCTGTGACCGTGAATGTCATTTGATCGGTAAATCTTGTCTAATCGCTATAGTCCTTTTAGACGGGTTTGCGAACGTGACATTCACGTTGATATTTTGTGTTGTGCTGTGTTGTTGCGGATTTGTCTTGGTGGATAGCTTGTGTGCAATGGTAGTGCAGTTTGGATTTATTTGTACATTTGATATTGCGGGACGATCGTCCGACATGTGGACAGCCGTCACTGCCTGTTTGTATATTATTCATTTAGGGCACGACCGGGTTGAGGTCGATGTACCCATTGTATATATTTACTTTTCAGTACTAGGATTACCCCGCGGTAGAGTGCACGGATAGTCGGGTTCTAGAGGGCAACGGGCCCTCATCTCATGGTGTTGAGATGGAGGGGCTTCACTCTAGAATTGGTGGGCTATTCGCCGCACTCGTAGGGGGTATAGGTTGACCCAAGGAGGGATGCTCAAGTTAACGGATTCCGTGAAGTGCTGGGTGGTCCATTCACTTTGCTGAAGGGGGCCGTCTCGCTTCAGGTTTTGGCGGGTAACTTGCCGCACTCGTAGGGGTCTAGGTTTTCATTGCACAGGCTATCCACACGACCACGGGAACGTCAGGTTTCAGTTGTGGCTCAATGAAACCCGGGGCTCCTGGATTATCTGTATTGTTCTGTGATGCTTATAACTTTTCTGTGATGTTGCATTTATCATACCTGGAGCGATTATTATATATTGATATATATACACTAGTAGATGTTGTATATGTTTTGCACCCGCGCTAGCCCAGTCCCCGCTCTGTCGTTAGTTAAGTAACCTAACGGGTGATGACGGGACCCAGTGGCGAATGCAGATGGCATATACGTACATTTTATTTTCGTTCTTTTCTGGTGTGATTAATTGATAGGACTGCGTTGATTTTGATCAATGGAAGGATAAAACAAACCTATATATGATGTTGTTGGAACCAAGTTTTTAAAAACTGACATTACAGACGTGCGCTTTTGCTTTACACAGTGGTATTCGGTTATGAATATCGAGCACCTCATTCGACGAGATAAGGGCCGAGATCCCTTCATCGGGAGCGACCCCTTAGGCAGAAGTTTGCGTCAACGTAATAACTTCACTATAGTCGATTACTTTTTATTTTGCATCGTGGTATTCAGTTTGGAATATCCTGCACCTCATTCGACGAGAAAAGAGCCGAGATCCCTTCACCGGGAGTGACCTCTTTAGCAAAAGTTTTCGCCACTATATATATTTATAAAACCACTTGGATTCCTTCAACAACATCAAGTTCATTACGTTAAAGGTTTTTCGTCAAAAACAAGCCGTAGCCCTCCGTCATTTCAGAAAAGCAGCGCCTAGTATTCGTGCTATGTTTGTTGGCTTCCGTAAAGGCATAGTGTGCGGTAGCTATGTGTTACTTTTCTGTAGCATGGATATGCATTAATCTAGGACAATCGTGCAGCCTTGTTGGCATCCATCAAGGGCGAGTACGGGTGAATCTAAATTAATCAGGACAATGACGGGTAGAACTTTACTTGCAACTTATGATTTGTTGGCATCCGTCAAGGTCATAAGCTGCTTGGGGTAAAAATCATATCGGGAGTTTCAAACATACAGGAAACTTGCCAGGCTTGCGCATACCTTCTGGAGTGTGGTGACTTGAGTGGCTTCCGTCAAGTTATCATGCGATGATAGTTGGATCCCGATTCCCACTGATGAGTAGGATTACTCCTCGGGTGATCCCGACTAATTCTTCTTTCAGGTTTGGAGGAGAATTTGAGGATACAGTGGGAGACATCCAGATTAGATAAAGTGATAACCATTCTGATCTAGGTTAGAGTGCACGCAGAGTGTTTCCTTTCTCTCTCTCTTTTTTTGACTGCGACCATGACCCGACCCTAGACTATAACCCAGTGACCAAGTTAACCGAACCTTCTTAAAACACTGGATTTTGGATTGTCTGAGTTGCATACATCATTTTCACTCCTTCTTTTACCCTTTGAGTTTCTCCAGAACTCCCCGTATTATTACGAACATCCAATTCCATTGGATAAATCCATCGTATGGTTATATACGAACTCGAAGGAAATTTTTCGAGGATGGATTCTGGTTCTGGAGAGATAGAATAGGACTATTCAGTTGTCTTTTCTTTTTACCTTCTCTCAGGTTGTGAGGGCTCCTAAGATTAGGAGAGGGTACACCTATTACGCTTATTGGATAGTCTTCTTCCAAACCATAGGCAGGTGCCGAATGGTAGGGAATGAAGAAAACCAATTGGCCTAAGTTGGGTGTACATAAGGTAATAAGTAAAGACAAAATAAAAGGATTAGAAAGAGGGCAAAGTAAATTGCGACTGCTATCATTCACGACCAAACCATATATTTCATCGCCACTCCTACTTCACCTTTGTATTTCTTCAGAACACCTCGTATCACTACGAACATCCACTTCCATTGGATAAATCCATCGTATGGTTATACACGAACTCGAAGGAACCTTTTCGAGGATGGATTCTGGTTCAGGAGAAATAGGAAAAGGGTTTATTCTGATGTCTTTTATCATCACCTTCTCTCAGGTTGCGAGTACTCCTAGGATTAGGAGAGTACACCTATTACGCTTATTGGATAGTCTTCTTCCAAACTATTGGCTGGTGCCAAACGGTAGGGAAGGAAGAAAACCATTTAGCCTAACGATGGTGTACAGAAGGAAATGAGTAAAGACAAATAAAGGGATTTAGAGAGATAGCAAAGAAATACATGGTTACAGTCATGAATCTGGATAATGGAAGAGGCATTACTAGGAATACCCGGATACCCCTTCGAAGCATTTTCATGTTTCAGTTTCACTGTGTATTGTTAATAGAAAACTGATTTCCCAATTAGATCCTTGCTCTAGGGTATGTATTTACCAGGTTTGATTCTCACATCCGTATGGTTTTACAGATGATGAGTGGGAGTAAGTTATTGGGAATTAGGTGATCATCCTCATTATATCGGAATTCGTTGTAATTAGTGATATTTGAGGAAATCGCCTGGGTACAGTTTTCAACCTATGATGCACATGGTTTGTGTGATTAAACTCAGGAAACTTATACAAAGTATTGTATCTTTTCCAGTGTCCATTAGGACAAAGGGGTTGTTCCTCATACTATATTCTGTTTACTTGTGACTTCTCAAGTCTTGGACAAGTGTTTCGCAGAAATACATGTTCCAAGTTTGAGAAGTTATAGGTACAAGAATAAAGTAGAGAAGCAGGTGTAGCAAGTATCGGGATTCTTTAAGGTGATTGAAGATGTAGATACTTGTATGAGGTATTCAGTTGATAGTAATGGTTTTGAGAAACTTGTTTTTCTTTCAGGTTACTCATAATTGAACGCACTCCTATGTTGAGTAATACTGATCGGCCTCTCTCCATTTAGTTGACATGCACTGGAGACAGCTGCATGATTTGAATCTGGTTCCAATTAAATTTGTGCCTTTGTTTCTATATTAGATATATATAGAATCAATTTATATCTTAACGATGTTAAGGTATAGGGAGTCGTCCGGCTGATGCTTAAAACCAGAATCCGGATAAACTCAAGGCACGTTTCAGTAATGGTTGTTTGTGGGTTATCCCGGGCTTTGACGAGGGTTAACTTTCAACCATCAGGAAGATCAATATTTATATTGTTCTTGATTCGCCACAGTTTTAGTAAAATGGATTTTTTTCAGAAAACAGAAGTGGGAGTATGGTAGAACTGAATGTGATTCCAGAACCGCAAACGATTACTGAAAATTTAATAGGACCTAAAGATTCAATCAGGTTTGACATTCCATTAGCCACTCCGCAGATATGGTGGGTAACCTCAGACACCCGAGAGGTACTCCGGTATCCTCAAGGATGGCGACAGGGAGGTTCTTGTTTACGCAGACTTGCCATTGCTGCTGTTCCAGACTATGAGACCCGGCAGGAGGATGAGTATAGCGTCGTTATAAACTAGTTTTAGAAGTGTACGTGTATATGATTCTGCCAGAGGGTTGTCGTAGTCAGTGGGAGCAGCGGAAGTATAGTGGACAAGTAGCTAGTGTCTATTTATAGACTAAAGAAAATATAGCGGAGATAGATCATCTATTTCTGATGTTCTAATCATGAGCTTTGACTTCATCAGAATAGAGGATAGATCTGTTAAGAAGGTAGTAGGGTGTGATGTCCTGGTATTTGAATGACATACACAGAGTAGGAAGTGATATTCCTATACTACGATCGGTTATAATATGGTTGTTATACAGTGGTTTCTCCACATAGGATATGGATATTATATCAGGCATTCTGGTCACTAGATCTATGGTTTTAGATCTAGATTTGGGAAGTGTCCCAATCTTGGTACTTAGACAGTATTCTAAAGATATTTAGAAAGGACGACTCCTGGCATGGCAGTGTACCTGCAGATGATGGAGTCACCCTTTCTAAAGGTGTCTTACAGACTAAAGGGGAGAGGGGTGTGCATGATTGGCACATCACTTGCTTTGGCAATTGAGTCAATCATGAGATGTCAAGTACCACACCAGATGTTGTTTTTGCAATAGATGCAATAAGTTGATATATTAATCCAATCCTGGAGAAACGTTATGAAGCAGTTTTAGAACATAAGTAAATGTTCTAGGGATTTGATAACGACAGCCTCCTTTGGGAAATGGTTATCATTCCAGGCTTCCAAGGTGACTTGGATGACAGAGTGACTGTCAGAGTTACAGTTTTCCCTATGACGACGGGCAGTAGTTTAGACAGGTGGTCCAAGCGGATATTGTGGGAGGTATGGTGCAGGATGCTCATTAAATTTAGTTGACGATACAGTCTAAGATGTTTGGATTTGGAATTCATTTATGAACTGGGTCCCATCAGATATCCAGACATATTCTAAGACAGGTATTGCTCATTTCGGGAGATGGCTTTCTTCGCGAATCTGAGATTAAGAGAGACATGTAAAGAAACATCAGGGCGGATTCACTCACTGAGGCAATTTCTCGAACGCGATAGTTTACAAACGAGCTTTGTGAAACTGATTAGTAGAGGAGTTGGGTGTTCGGTATCACACGGGCTGTGAGTATGCGACATCGCAATAATTAGCCTTAAGTGCAAGTGAGAGATTGTTGGATATAGTGCGCTCGAAGTCAATTATTGGATCGCGGGTACGTGATTGCAATGATTGAGGGAGGACCTATACCGGTAGGACAGTCTTACTCGAGATGGTAGTATGCTATCTGGTTTATCTTTATCATCATGTACATGTTGATAGAGCCCATAGGATTCTTGCTTGACAGCCAGCAGTATGATAGCGATCGTATACGTGGGAGCTGGGGTCTATAAGCACATCCTTAATGTGTCCCTAGTTATGGGAGTTTCGAGACTGGGCATCGATACTCCAGAGTAGACCGGTGTATACAGTTCGAGACCCCGACGAGGGGTGGTGGCCGGTCTCACAAGCCACCGGTGTCAGTTAGTTCACCTAAGATGTATACAGGTGCTCATTCGGTTATGAGTAGACGGGACAGGACTTGCCGGGAACCTGCTAGTTGGTATTATACCAATTGTCAAATAGCAGTTCCCAGGTGACATGTGTATAGGTTAGTCTGTCGACCTGAGATCGTCATTTGTCTCGTGTGAGTTTCCACTATGCTTTGATTACTACCCTACCATGGCTTAAAGGAGTCATGCAAACAGGTTTTAGTTGGGTATAGTCCCGATCCACATGGAGGCAATGATCGGATCGTCGGGGATTCGCGTCTCCCGGTATTGGGGGTTGATGTCGCGCAGTGCACGGGTGGCCATCACCAGAAATCCTTGGCCAAGGTAATCGAGAATTACTGATTCGGATCAGTAGTTTCTCAGGTGGTGATGGGCTTCATACCGACACGAATTATCGTGTTATTAGGGGTCTAACTTTATCCATCCCGTAGACTCGGTATGCGATATTCATAGACGAACAGACCGGACTGTACGGATATTGTCACTGTCAAGCTCAGTAGGGTTTCTGGAAGATTTCGCTCGTCAGCTTCCCTTCCGATCAGTACAGGGGCAACCGTTACGTACAGCTAGTTCCACTGACGTGCTTGTGGTTCAACCCACTACCAGTGTATTGATGAGTCATTAGAGTCCCCCACAGACAATTTCCCAAGTTCGGGCGAAATGTTGTAGAGACTGTATAGTTTTATTGCAGGTTTCGAACATGCACGTGCACTTGTGCACGTATCGTAGTTCGGACAGATAATACTAGTGGGCTTTTGTTTAAGCCGGATCCTAGTATTGTATTGTGTTGGAATATTTTAGTCTCGTTGTATCCGTATTCAGTCGAATACGGATGCAGATATGTATATACAGACGAGGGGTTTTCTTGTGATCCGTTATAGGATTACTTTTTGAAGTTGCCATTTTCCATTCTTCCGTTTTTAAATATTTAGTTTAATATTTTTAATATGGAAAATGTTTGTAATGGAAATTTTTGTGTGCATGAAGTTTTGTTAGCAATCTTTTTTTGGCAGTGAACCAAATTTCGTAGTCATCATTTTTTTTGGCAGGGATGGGCATGTGTATAGTGATTGGTGACTCATCTTTTGTATTGGAGTGGTTAGGATTTTTTGGTGTATGATGAATGTGTGTGCTGTTGATTATTTTTGGGTGTTGTTTTAATGGTTACACTCACCTCCTTTTTTTTTTATTACTCTCACCTCACCACCTAAAATAAAATCCCCAGAGCACACCATTCTCATTCTAGCCAAGCCCAACATCCTTTACTATCCCAAGTTTCAAGGTGTGTGTATGTGCGAGTTGTAGGGTATATATTTTCAGAATTTAGATTAAAAGTTCGGAATTATTTTTCTTTCTTACACTTCAATAAAAATTTGAATACTTTTCCCTTATTTTGACTTAGCCCAAGAACTGAACTCAAAATTTGCTTATTTCTAAATAAACTACAAAGAAACATACTTTCTATGGTTAAACTTTAAGAAAGGTTATTTTTAGGGTTTTTTAATTTACTAAGTTTAGGATCTAGTTCTTCCTAGCTATTTAACCGTCTTGTCAAACTTAAGTCAAATATGGCCAAGTTGAAAGATTTTTTTTTCCTTTTTAGTTTTTCAATCCTTCCTAGCTAGTGAGTTATCTTCTTGTTTTGGATTGAGGAGAGGTGGCTAGGTGAGTCATGGAGGGAATTAATGCTTGCATTAATGAAGGAGATGGAGAGAGTAAGTGTAAGGATGCACTCACCCTCTCATCTTTATCTCACCTCACACTCTCATTTTATCTCATTCTCACCTCGCTCTCTCTTTCTCAATTATTTCTTCATCTCCTCAACTCAAAACTGAAAGCTTCACCTTTCCTTCGCTAAACCTTTCAAAACCTTCATTAAACACCACCAAAACACTTCTCATGTCATGTTTTAGCCTCTAGGATCACTTAGAGCTTGGAAAGCTAGGATCTTTTGAGCAAGTGTGGATAGGTATAACCTCTAAACTATTAAATAGATGTTTTATTATTGTGTTGCCTTGTAGTTGTTGTTTAGAACACTAGAAGTATAGTTTTGTGCACATATCGTATTTTTAGTGTCATTATGGATGTCTGTGATCTGTTGTGACCCCGAGTGTATACTGGAAAATCTAGTAATGTAGTAGTGTTGTACTAGAGACCCTAAGCATTCACCTGAAGCACGAACCCCATCTAATCGGTTTTGGCCGGCGACATGTAGGGAAAATCCGGCGACCTCGGACTTTTAGGGGATTTGGGGCTTGGGTTTTGTAGGGTAGCTGTCTCCAGTTATTTAGAAGTGTTTGGTACTGCTTAATTCTTATGTTTTGACAGTATACAAAATCTGGGATCACTTTGCTTGTTACTAGTATTTCGACTACGCGCATTACGTTATCCGACACGATCCGTGTACTTTGTGTAGCTGTTGCTCTTGGGTTGGTTTCGTAGTGTCAGTATGCACGTTAACCACTAAACAAACACTTTAGAGTTTGTTTGAAGTTGGTGCGTCGCTCAAACGTAGTTTGTACGTGTTATTGGTCGATTTCTAATATGCACTTGTTATGTTGTTATATGATTTTATGATCGCAGGAGGGGACTTCGGACGCTGCGAAGAAGGGAAAGCAAGTACTTGGCTTTACTTAGCTCAAGATCATCTATGAGTAGATTTAATATCTACAGGGGAATCGCCCGCGTAGCGTTATGCGTCTGGGCTAGATTCAATGATATGATTATTAGTTATAAGTATATGTATATAGAGATTGTGCATGAACTTCATTGCATATTATTACTTGTTGTGCCTGAACTTGTACCCATTGGAAGCTGCACTACAATTGACGGTTCATGTTGCACGAGCACTAATTTTATGCTACACACACACCATCGGTAATTGCCATGATACGCACAACACATATACATATGTGATATTGTATTGGTTAGGGACAATTGAGACAATTGATTCTTATTGCATTGTGCATATGAAATATAGCATACACATATACCTTACTATACCTACATGTATACGCATATACCTTGCTATACCTACATGCTTACACATATACCTTGCTATAGCTACATGTTCACCTTTATATGACGTTGCATTAGATTTCGGAGAAATTTGGAACCACATGATATATTTAATAACTTGATGCATTTAAATAGCGGTTTTTCCTTGATATGCTCATATTACTGTTTTATGTTGCATATATTTTATTTCATGAATTTACGTATTGAGATATAGATTTCATGTGATTTTATGGATTTGAGGATCGTGATATTTCAAGAAATTATGCATTGTTTGAAAAACCTGGTTTCTCTTGATATGATATTTTGATGCGTCCACCATGAGTTTTCTCGGTTCTGAGACTTGTGTTAGAACCCCGATGCGAGGAGTGGATGTGTCCGTTTGCGGGTACATGGTGGACCCGGTATGGTATCCAGGGGCAAGAAAGGGATGTCGATGGATAAGCCAATGAGCCTGGAAGGGGAGGAGCACTGCCTACCGGTGATAGTATTTGGACTCGGCAGATATCTGGAGGATACCGAACGGAGTTATGAGATGGATATAGACCGACCGTTCTGCCGGAGCCTACGGGCCGATCCCGCAGACGGATCCCATGATATGAGTATTTACGAGTCGTTGATGGACACTAGTTTTCATGATGTTTTCGAGTGCTGATGTTGGACACTCAGGTTCAATAAGACTTAAAGGATATGAGGGCCGATCTGAGGATGCGGTGCCTGGGGTATTAGGATTTGGAGTTTCGTTGAGGGACACTGGTTTTTCCACGATGAGGATTCCGTGATGATGATATGTTTTATCCTATACTCAGCTTTCATTTGATATACATTGCTTCATATTTTAGTAGTACCTGATAGAGTACCTTTCATGACTATTGCATATACATATTGCCATATTAGTCTATCAGTTTGCATATGATAGATTATCGCAGTACGTGCATACCTACGATTACCTTCATGATGTTATTTATTATTCACGAGTTGGCAACTCACTACCATTGTGCCACATTGTTTTGCAGGTAGTCCCTCAGAGCAGTCGCGGCATGGCTTCTTCTTATCGTATCATCTTTTGCAGCCGATACCGCTATGGATGACTGTGAGCAGTTTTGCTATAAGTGGGTTTTGTAGTTATCCGATGATGCTCATTTTATATCTTATTGTATCTAGTACTCTCTATCTACTACTTTCATGTATTGACTTAGAGACGAGATGTGAGGACGATATTGTATATCATTTTGTGACTCTGGGTGTCGTGGTCGTGTGAGCCGGCCTTTTTATGAAGCTTTATCTTTTATATTGTTTTCACTTTATATCGTCCATTTTTTCGCTACGGCGTCGTATATTTGCTTGTGGTGGTTGTTTCCGCCTTTGGGCGAGATTTGCTCCCGTTTGGGGATGCTATACCTATATCTTATGTTTGTACCCTTTTCGGGGCTAGTTTTTACAAAGGATGTGCTGTCAAAATTTTAAAGAAAGTAAATTTGGACTTTAAAAGAATTTTTACTTAAGATTCCCAAAGTTTTTAACAATGTTCTTATCACTTACAACTTTTGATGGTTTAGATTTTCTGGGTTTTCGGCTTACTTGAATTGCGTTACGCCTGTAGACGTTATGTGGTTTAAGTACCGTCACGTGCCAAATTTCGGGTCATGACAAAATATGGTATCAGAGCCTATCCCTCAAAAGTAGGTCTGTGGTTCAAGGACGAACCATTGTTCTAAGTGGGGGGAATGTAATACCCCAGGTGGAGTTGGGGTTGAATACCACCTACCCCGTGAGAAGTGAGGTGTTATCCGGTATAGAGGTGGGCATGTAACTGATACAGATGCACACTGGGACCTACCAGAACAATGAGGAGTATCGAATTTCATTCCAAAAGAGGGCACGATCTGAACTATAAATGGAATGATACCACTCTTATAATATAGAGGTGCCTTTTGGATGAATCGGAACTCTGGAGTTTGAAGAACTCCGTAATTAAGCGTGCTTGAGCCAGAGAAATTCTGGGATGGGTGACCTACTGGGAAGTATCCCCGGGTTCATTCAAAAGGGACAAAACCGTGCGGTTTTGGCCAGAGAGGACAATACCATCTGTGTTTGAGGGTGTGTCTTGATATTAACGCTCTAATACCAATTTTGTCACGACCTAGAAAAAGCACGTGACTGGCACTTGAATCAGGTGAAGTCTTTAGGACCATACCTAATACAAGTGAGCTAAAAGCCCAGAAATCCAAATCTTATTAGAGGAAAATAGTGGAGGTGCAGTTTTGAAATAAGATTTACTGAAATCAAGTTCTTATTTACAACATAGGTAATAGTATACGAAAACCAAATGTTTGTATCTACTTGATAACATTTTCGTCATTGAAAATTTGGGCAGTACCTCCTTTGTAATTTTTAACCCAAAAACGAATACAAGCAATGATATATCAGTCATCCCTAAGTGGGAGCTAGCTCTTCGCCAAATGGCGGAACAACCGCGCAAGATAATATAAATATACAACGCCGAAGGGCCAGGATCAAAACTCAGAATGAAAGCGAGAAAACTAAGCATCATAAGAAAACCATCAACAATAATAAAGAATACAAGAGCGAGACTCTAAGGCCGAAATAATATATAAACTATGGTTATCTAAGTCTACTAAAAATACAAGTCTGGTTGACGGAGCTTACTAGATAGAACTGAAATAAATAAAAGTACATTGGTGGTCACGATGCAAGTGAACCCACCCACCAAAGCAATCACACAGAAGGAAGTGGTGTGCCAGCGAAACTGCTATGGAACCTATACGGCTAAACCTGCAAGAAACTGTGGCAGAATAGGGGTGAGTTGCCAACTCGTGAGTAGAAGACATCACCGAGTAAAAATCGCATGTATGACGATCTCCTAGGTCATACAGTAACATACTCAACTATAACACTAAAACATCTGGCAGTGGCAAGGGTAATCATCTAAGCATAAGTGTAATACCAAGTACTCGAGTCGGTTCCCCAAGTAGCAACATGTCATATATATGATGTATGAATGCATCAAGAATGAAATAAGAATATATCTGTACGAGAAAGCTGTGTTCTTATCACAGTAAGATTTCAGTAAAAAAACTAGAGTATCATCAATGAAATCGACAGAAATCCGTGTCAAACATCGACACAAAATCCTCAAATCCCGGGCTCCGTAAGTCCGGATCGACCCATATCATCCAATCTCACGACTACGGTCGGTATCCTCCGGATATCCGCCGCACCAAATATCACTGGTAGGTAGTCTACCCCTTCCAGGCTCATCGTCTACAACTCGAGCTTCTTGCCTTAGGATACCTTACCGCGTCCACCATGTAGCCGAAACGGTTCATCCTACTCCTCGAATCGAGTCTCGAAAACAAACTCAATCAGGAAAACTCATGGTGAACGCCATATACATCATATCACGAGAAAACCGCATCTTGCATTTTTAAATGATAACGAGTTTATAAAATCCTTGCGGTTTTCCTCTAAATCTAGAAATCTCATGGAAAATCCGAAATCCCAAAATGAAGAGTCAAAAAGCAGTGAATATCGGTATAAAGCCCACAATATTGCATGATAGAATGAATATATAAATGCATTGGGTATCTAAGTAAGGAATGCAATATCTAAACTAGTATATGAGAGCAAGCATACAAATAAACTGTTGAAACTACCAGCTAGCAGGTTATACCAATGAAATAACATTTTCAAAAGTGTACGTGACATGGCAATTACTGATGATGATGTGTGTGAGCCGGCAAGCAAGTGTACGTGGAACATACGTATCATCGGTAATGGTTCTGGTGTCCTAACAGACGGGGATTCATAAAAGCTAAAGAAACACGTGTAATAAATATGCAATGCAATGAGAACAACATAAATATAACAGAAAAGCGAATAATAAACGTAACATTATAAAATATACATATCTGTATAAGAGTCATACAGTTTTAGTGTTTTGAAATAGCACGAATTGTGGTTTTTAGAAATGTAGGGCTACGGTGTTTTTGAGAAAAGATATGTCCTTTGAAAAATCCGTAGCATCTCTTGGGGTGTCCTTTGAAAATACTCACGATTCGTTAGTTTTGAAAATAGGTATGACTCGATCCTAGTCTAGCATCTATTTAACAACTAAGAGACAAAACTAACGAACTGGTCGGAGGGATAAGAAAATCTACATATTTTCTGAGTCGATATACCTTGTAGTCGGTGATCCAGCCTCATAGCGTTACTTACTGTATTATACATAGTACGGCATTCTCGAATCAAGAGTGTGGATCAATCATCTTATACATCTCGTACGGTAATATCCATTGTACGGCATCCTCGAAATCGAGGGTATGGGTCAAAATCATACATAATATCATCATTCGTACATTATCATGATCACGGATACTGTTCTAAAGTCTCGTACATTCAAATATTACCAACTCACATATTATCGTATGTATGAATACATATCGCCCAACGATCCATTATAATATCATATCGTATATCATATCACGACTCAAACACAGATCATAATCTCACGGCATCATGCCCGATCATATCGACTCATTTCCACATACCATATACTATCATCATCACCCGTGTTTATGTATATATATATATATATATATATAGACACACATACACACATACATATATATATACCCATATACACACAAAATCAAGTGTGCGCGCGCGCGCGCGCGTGTGTGTCTACATATAACCTGCGATTCGCCACCAAGGTAATCATCCTATGGATGGGTCTTCCTAGATCAACTTAATCTCACCTAAGGTCTTCTAAATACCCTAATTGCTAAGTATCCAAATATCGCATCCAAACTTACTAATATAGTAATACCCTACTCAAGTGTTGCGGGGGTACTATACGTCATCCACCCGACTTCCTCCGTAGATATGCATCTACTCACCTCGATCCTCGCTTGCCGAAGTCAATGGCGCCACTCTCTCCTCGTCATCCCGAAGTCCATGCGAAGGTATCAACATTTCAAATACGTCGCATCGTAAACAAAAATCAACACGAAAACTAAAACGGCACACGAAACGCACATAGGTTAGAACCTATGGTCTATGTGAGAATAGCCAACAACTCTCGATATCGACGTACGAACGCCAATCGATCGAGATAAAACACAAATATCAAAACTCAAGTTATTAAAATCCACAAAACCCAAAACAGCAAGTTAGAAAACTTGCTCTAGATTTGACGCTGGAAATTAGGGACTAAACAAACAATACAGTAAGTGAGCTACACACCAAATCCCCACTTCAATGTCCACAAATGACCCAGTGAGAATGCCCATTTTCTCGATGTCGTTGGCCAAATTTTGGAATTTGGTTCTCGTCTTCTCGTGGTGGTATCTTATTGGTTAACTAGGTTAATGTACTTGTTTGATTTTTCTACAAACACCTCAGGTTGCTCCAGATTCTCTGTTATCCCCAAAATATCTACAAAACCGACATTTGAAATATTTCAAACTCAAGTCTTGGGTTTTACTCTCTGTTTTGGTCCATGAAACTAACACTACAAAGGTTGTGGTCCCAAACCAAGCCTCAATCTACCTTCACAAGTTAAGAAATCACCTAACCCTCAACTAGAATTTTTCAATGTTCACTAAACCACATTGGTTCACCTCTAAACTTGGGTACGATATATGAAACTCCAACACTTAACCAAAGGGAAGTGATTATATCTCATTTGGCAACTCAAGAAATTTCTTGAGTTGCCTAAAATCTATACTTGATCCATCCATAGGGTTGGTAGTAGGGTCAGGATCATTTTTTGTGAAGGAAGTATGGTGTTTTGTTTGAGCTTTAGGGTGGTTTGTGGTGGAAAGGAGATGGAGGATGAAAGAGGTGAAGCATGAGGAGAAGAAGAAAGGAGATGATGAAAAATAAAGAGATGAAGAGATAAAGAATGAAGTAGAAGAGTGTATAGCTCTCTCTCTCTCTCTCCTAGCCCTGCTCATAGGTCCCCACCCTCTCTCTCTAAATTCTTTTCTTTTATTTTATTTATTAGAACCAAAGCAAAACCATTTAGAAAAGAAAAGGTCATGGTTCAAGACACAAAAGGAATAACAAGTGTTTGCAACATGATTTGTTGTATGCATAACACATAAACTAGATTAATGCATAATTAATGAATATCAATCAAAGTAATAAAATCGTATACAAATAATTGTATAAATATTTATAACATATCCAAATCAACTTAACATCTTCCAAATCAATAATTATATTAATTTTTCCAAATATTTTCCAAACTATCGGTATATAATTATACCTTTTTATTAAAACTAATTCTCATACTTATTAATATTCATGAAATTTATCATTTTTAATTATTTAAATTCCTAAAAATAATATTTTATTTTCTGTAATGTTACAATTTGTTATGACCCACCCTCAAACATAAATGGTATAGTCCGCTCCGGCCGAAACCGCACGCTTTTGTCCCTTTGAATGAACCGTACTCAAGAAAGGGGCTACTTCCCAGTAGATCACCCATCCCAGAATTTCCTTAGCTCAAGCATGCTTAACTACGGATTTCTTCAAACTCCGGAGTTCCGATTCATCCAAAAGGTGCCTCCGTATTATAGGAGTGGTATCATTCCATTTATAGTTCCGATCGTGCTCTCTTTTGGAATGGAATTTGATACTCCCCATTGTTCTACACTGGCTCCCGTGTGTACCCGTATCGGTTACATCCCCATCTCGATACCGGATAACATCTCACTTCTCACGGGGTAGGTGGTATTCATCCCCAACTCCACCTGGGGTATTACATTCCCCCCCACTTAGAACAATGGTTCGTCCTCGAACCAAAGAGCTAATTTTGAGGGACCATATCTGATACCATATTTGTCATGACCCACCCCCAAACACAGATGGTATTTTCCGCTCCGGCCGAAATCGCACAGTTTTGTCCCTTTGAATGAATAGGACTCAAGAAGGGGGTTACTTCTTATTAGGTCACCAAGCCCAGAATTTCCTTAGCTCAAGCACGCTTAACTACGAAGTTCTTCAAACTCCGGAGTTCCGATTCATCCAAAAGGCGCCTCCGTGTTATAGCAGTGGTACATTCCATTTATAGTTCAGATTGTGCCCTCTTTCGGAATGGAATTCGATACTCCCCATTGTTCTACAGTGGGTCCCCGTGTGTATCCGCATCGGTTACATCCCCACCACGATACTGAATAACATCTCATTTCTCACGGGGTAAGTGGTATTCATCCCCAACTCTACCTGGAGTATTACACAATCCACATCGGGTATTTGATGAAAACCCTTTATTACTAGTCTCACGTTATTAGGTTACTACCTTTCCACCTGCACTGAATATTGAAATATCTACTTGCTCCTAATGTGTTTTACCCCTTCAGGAGCACCCAGCAAATTCCATAATTTGCTAAAGTGCGTAAGTCCCAACTTGGATGTATGGCATCTGGCCATCATCCGGTAGTCACTACTTCCCAATGGCCAGTAGATAACTAGTAGGGTCATCATAACCATGATGCAAATCTCCCTATCATCGTCGAAAAGAAAAGTGAAGTACCTCTTAGGTAGCTGAGATTACCTACTAAAATCAACAGAGTGGATATGGTTTGTCGAATCCAATTAAATTCTTAGGTTCTACTAAATTTTCAGTAATTATTTTTTGTTCTGGTATCACTTCCAGTTCTACCATACTCCCACTAAATTCTTTTGCAAAGAAATCTTTTTATAAAATGGTGGCGAGTCAAAAACAATGCAACTATTGATCTTACAAATGATAGAAGTTAAACCCTTGTGAGAGCTTGGGATAACCCACAAACTTTCATTACTGAAACGTGCCTTGAGTTCGTCCGGATTTTACATTAAAAAAACCGGATAACTCCATATCTTAACATCCATAAGATATGCAACCAATCTATATCCATAAATAATCAAAGGCACTAATTTAGATGAAACTAGATTCAAAAGGTTATGCAACTGTATCCAGTGCATATCTCCAAATGAAAGAAGGTCATATAGCATTATTCATCAAGGAGCGCGGCCACGGACGAGTAACCTGATAGAGAATAAAGTTCTTAATATTACTATGAAGGAACACCTAGCATAAGTATCTACATCTTTGATTATCTCGAAGAATCCTGATACTTCCAATGTATAGTTCTCTACTTTATTCTTATACCTATAAATTATCAAAATTTTGGACCTTGTATTTTAACGAAATGCGTGTCTAAAACAAGAGAAGTCATAAGTAAACGAAATATAATACAAGTACCAACACCTTATCCTGATGGACACGGGACAACATACATTATAATGTATAAGTTCTCTTAGTTTGCTAACTCAAACTCCGTGTGTTGTAATTTGAAAACTGTATTTTGGTTAAAAACTTTTATACCGTTATTCAATACACCTTACCTTATTCTCAACGAATAGAGGAAAATGCCCAAGACATATTTTCAAAATTCATATCTTACTTTATAAAATAAAGATACATATATTTCATTTCAAAAATTAGTACACAACAAGGGATGTTCAAAAAACCAAATGTTTGTCATTAGGCAAATTGTCACGACCCGAATATTTCGACTCGTGACCGGCACTTAACCCCGCTATGTCTACAGGCGTAACGCGACTAAGTAAGCCGAACCCAGAAATCAAAACCATATATAAGTAGCGAGTGTTGAAAACATTTAGTTAAAACATTTAGAAAACCTTAAATAATTCAATAAGTTCTTTTAAAGTTACGTAATCAATTAAATAATTTTGGCAACATTTCCTTTGTAAAAGTAGCCCCGAGACCGGGTACAAAACAGGATATGTGTGAAAATGAGGTATAATGAAACAAAACATTCCCAAACGGGAGCAATCACGCCCAACGGCGGAAACCATCATCACAAGAGTAATATACGATGCCGTAGCGAAGAATGAGCAATAAGTAAATATCACAGAAATATAAACTGCATATAAAAACAGTCGGCTCCCACGAGCTCGACACCAGAATACAAAATATACATCATCGTCCTCACACAGTATCTAAGTCCAGTACATAAATGGTAGATGAAGAATACTTGATACAAAAAGGGGTACAATAAAAGTAATCAGATACCACAACCCACCTAAAAGCAAAACAGCTCTCGCACCAACTGTAGTGGTATCTGTAGCCAAAAGATGCAAAAGACAGCCTGTCGCGACTACTCTGAAGGGCAACCTGCAAATACTGTGGCACAACGGGGGTGAGTTGCCAACTCGTGAATAGAGATAACATATAAAGGTAATCGCGAGCATGCACGTACTGCGCTACTCTAACATATGCCAGCAAGTAAGATCTATATGCGACAAGCAGTAGGTGCAATAATCATGCAAAGGCTCTGTCTGGTAAAACGACTACAGGATGAAATGCATGATAAACAATGCTGAGCATGGGATAAACAACATCTACATGGAAATATCAACATGGAAAAATAATCGGTGCCCCAAACTGCACCCAAATCCCAAATAAATTCAGGCGCCGGCACTCTCCTCGGCCCTGAAACTACCCCGACGTGTCGCGATACGCAGAAACCCCGACGTGTCGCGATACGCAGAAACCCCAAACCACATACGTATCACGCGTGTCGCGAAGGTGTAAAATACGAGAAATAGGGTAATTAGCTCCAGATTTTCCTACAGCAAGAATCACACAAAATTATACATGCCACGAGTCTAAGGGTTGCAGCAGACAACTATAGGACCAAACCCCAACCCAAACCCTCCCCATTTGGCCGCAATCGAATTTTCCGGCGGCCTGCACATGATGTATGGGGGTCGGGTTCTACCTGGGGAATCAGCACCTAACAACTATACTGCAGTCTTCTCAAAATTATTCTGAACTCACCGGGTCGATAGCAGTTTACAGAAAGTCAAAAATTGCTTAAAAACGATGAATTTGCATCAAATAGGGATCTGGTGGTATTTTAGTGCAATTGGGGGCTAAGCTGGGTTAATATGGCCCTAACAACACTCCATCAACTTACTAAAACCAATTCATACTTCACTTGGTCATGGTTCCCACAAATCACCACATATCGCACTAAAACGCACCAATAAACACTAATCGAATCTAAGTTACACTAAATAAGCAAACAAGGGAGTAAGTTCAGGAAGTATACCCCACACTCGACCCTAGGGAGCTGGAGGAAGAAGAAGAAGTGGAGGGAAGGAGATGAAGCTGGAGTTGTGGCTGTTGCTGCTGCTAACTGCTGCTACTGCTGCTCACTGGTGCTGTTGCTGTGATGCTTGCTGTTGCTGCTGAGATGGTTGCTGCTGCTGCTGTGGATGCTTGTTGCTGCTGCTGTGGAGAGGTAGGTGTGTGTGTGTGAGTGTGAGAGTGAGGTTGAGAGAAAAGAACACAAGAATGAGAGGGAATCATAACCCAAATGTCAACCCCTCCACTCTCTCTCTTCATTAAATGCAAGCATGGCTTTTGCCATGATGCATTCTCTCTCTCTCATTCTCACCAAGTCAACACTCAAAAAGGAAAATTCAAATTAAAGCAACCATCATATAACTAATTAAACTCAATTAAAACCCAAAAGACTTAATCCCCATGATTAAACCCACCATGGTTGCTAATCATGGTATTACCTCATTTTAAAACCTTAGTTTACATGCACATGTGTGTGCAAGCCTAGGAAAATTCTAGAAAAATATTTATTAAATTTGGAAAAATATTTGAAACTCAATTTGGTAAACATTTTATTAAAAACCCTTTATTTAAATATAAATAGCCACTAAACACATCCTAAGGTGTTACACAAACGTAGATGATCTTCTCAAACATCATCAATTACAAAGGATTCTGATATTGAGGATCTAATCACCGAATTCCCAATATTCTGCCCCCACTCATTGATGGTTCCTAATGCCCTCACTGCTAACCCGCGACTAATGTGGAATTCAAAAACAAAAATTTCGTAGCACTAGAAACTAAATCCCAAGAATCGAACCAAACACTTAAACTAGAACTATAACAAGATAGAAATCACAATCTTTGTAGCATCTTCATTTGCTCCAATTGGGTTGGACTTTAGCATGCTCTCAAGAGCTCCGGGTCACGTTTGCAATCCGGACCTCCTTCGCGGAAGATGATCTACCGGAGAGAACCGATCCAAGCTCCGGCTTCACCTAGTGAAGCAACCGACGCTCCAAGGTCGCTAGGAGTGGGGATGTAAGAATTTTCCACTATCTTTTTCTCTCAAATCTAAGCTCAAAAGAGCAAGTGTAGAAAAAGGAGGAGAAGGTGAGGAAAAATAGCCAAGGGAAAGTGTTGAAGGAATGAGAGAATGAAATCAATCAAGAGTAGAATGTAAAATGGCGTCATATTCTTTTTGCAACCATACAAATAAAAAACTCATAACAATTTGCAATAAATTAATGAAGCCTATTTCTCTCTACATGTCTTCAACCATGCTCAATGCTACCTCACCCTGCACCGCATTTTATGAATACTCATGAATGGATATTCACAAATGAGGTGTCCATCTTCTAGAAAAAATTCCGTATAAATACGGAATACAACCCGGTAAACGTATCGAAATACATATACTCGTATCCGTATAAAATACGAATAGTCAAGGGAAAAAATGAATAGTGAACAATAATACCAGAATACATATATTAAAAATATATAAATATAGAGAGAGAATAATGGAGAAAAGAGGCCATAGGAGGGAATTTCCTTTTATGGCGTTGAAAAAACACATTCTCCATCGTGTTTTCTGACGATCGGAATGCATCATCTTCATTGTTATCATCTAAGATGTGGGTACACCAAATTTCATGTTATTCTACAACTTTTTCACCGTTGATTTAGAAATGTAAAAAGTTCTATTGTCGGTAAACCGTTAATTTTGAACCCACTAATTCAACGGTGAAAAAGTTGTAGAATCGCATGAAATTTTGTGTACGCACATTTTAGATGATAACGATGAAAATGATGCATTCCGATCGTCGGAAAACACGATGGAGGATGTGTTTTTTTGACGCCATATGAGGAAATTCCCTCTTATGGCATCTTTCCTCCATTAATCTCATATATATATATATATATATATTAAATCAAAACTTGATTTAATAATCCGGCTTAATCCTAAGCCGTTAGTATATCAACCGTCCGATTAATGTCCGTGTAGCCTATACACATATTTAATCGGGAAATTGTATGTACCAACATATGTCATTTACATTATATCGCTTGAACCAGAAAAACCTTCTGTGTGGGACTCTAAAGACTCATCAATATACTGGCAGTGGGTTTAACCATAAGCATGTCAACGACACCACCTGTACATAACAAATACCCAGGTATTGAGCAAAATGAAGTCCAACGAGCAAACTCATTCATACCCCTACTGAGCCTGTCTGTGGCAATCTCCGTAAAGTCCGGTCTGTTCGTCTAAGAGTATCGTATACCGGGTCTAAAGGAGTAGATAAAATCAAACCCCTAATAAGGCGATATTACTTGTCGGTGTGAAGCCCATCGCCTACTGAGAAACTACTGATCCAAATCATTAATTCTCGACCACCTTGGCTAAGGATTCTTGGTGATGGCCACCCATGCACAACGCGACATCTACCCCCAATACCGGGAGAGACGAATCCTTGACGATCCGCTCACTGCCTCCATGTGGCTCAGGACTTTACCCAACTAAAACCCGTTTGCACGACTCCTTTTAGCTATGGTGGGGTAGTAATCAAAGTACAGTGGGAACTCACACGAGAAAAATGATGATCTCAGGTCGACAGACTAACCTATACTCATGTCACCTGAGAACAGCTATCTGACAATACGTATAATACCATCTAGGATGTTCCCGACGAGTCCATCCAGTGTAACTCATAACCCAATGATCACTTGTATATTATCTTTGGTGACTAACTGACACCAATGGCTATGAGACCGGCCATCGCCCCTCGTCGGGGTCAAGAAACTTATACACTAGTCTACTATGGAATATTGATGCACAGTCTCGATATTCCTACGACTAGGGACGTTTAAGGATTTGCTTACAGACTACCCAGTTCTCACAAGTGTGATCGCCACAATAAGCCTGGTAGTCAAGTATGAATCTTATGGGCTCTATCAACATGTAATAATGATCTTTAATATTATATAATACATATACATGATGATAGAGATCAACCAAATAGCATACTATCTCGAGTAAGACTGTTCTACCCGTATAGGTGCTCCCTCAATCATCATAATCGCTTGCCTACGATTACAATAATTGCCATGAGGGCACTATATCCAAAAATCTCCCACATTCACTTAAAGCTAATTATTGCGGTGTCCCATACTCACAGCCCGTGTGCTACCGATCACCCAACTTCTCTACTAATCAGTTTCGCAAATCATGTTTGCGAGACATTCATATTTGAGAAATAGCCTTAGTGAGTGGATCGGCTCCAATGTTTCTATCTTTATCTCTCTATATCTCAACATCGCAGAGAACGACTATCTCCCGAAATGAGCGAAACCTATCTTAGAAATTGTCTGGATATCTGATGGGACCAAGTTCATAAATGAACTCCAAATCCAACAAACTTCTTAGACTGTATTTTCCACTGAATTTAATCAGTATCCTGCGCCATGTCTTCCTCAGTATTCGCTTGAACCCCCTGTCTAACATACTGCACCTCAAAAGAGGGAAAACTATTAACTCTGACAGCCACTCTGTCATCCAGATCACCTTGGAAGCCTAAATGAAAACCACCTCCTTAAGGAGGTTGTCGTTACTATATACCAAAAGCATTCTCTTATGTTCATAACTGCTTCCCAATGTTTCTCCAGGATTGGATTAATATCTGCTTATTGCAGCTAGTGCAAAAAGCAATATCTGGTGTGGTACTTGACAAAGCATGATTGACTCAATTGCCTAAGCAAGTGATATGTCATTCATGCAAATCCTTCTCGTCATCAGTCTAGAAGATATCTCTTTAGAGAGGGCGACTCCATCACCTGCGGGTACACCACCACGCTAGGAGTCGTCCATTCTAAAACACTTTAGAATAGTATCAAAGTACCTGAATTGGGACACTTCGTAAATCTAGATCTAGTCACCAGAATCCTTGATATTTTGTCCAGATACAATGTGGAGAAAACACCTTGTGATAACCACAATATAACCGATCGTAGTATAAGAACATCACTTCCGATTAGGGGTACGTCATCCAAATACAAGGAGATCGCTCCCAACTTCTTTCTTACCAGGTCCATCTATTATTCTGATGAAGTCAAACTCTATGACCGTCAAATCAAAAATAGATTATCTATCTCTTTTATACTTGCTTCGGTCTATAAATAGACATAAGTTACTGGCCCACCACGCTTCCGTTGCTCCTACTGACTACAACAACCCTCTGGAAGAGTTATATACATGTGCACTTCTAAAGCTAATTTAGAATGACGTTATTTTCATCCACCTACCAAATCTCATAGTCTAGGACGGTAGTAGTGGCAAACTTGGGTCATCAAAACCTCCATGTCACCGTCTTTGAGGAGACCGAAGTATCTCTCGGGTGGCTGAGGTTACCTACCAAATCTGCAGAGTGGCTAATGGATTGTCAAATCTAATTGAATCCTTAGGTTCTACTAAATTTTCAGTAACCGTTTGTGGTTCTGATATCACTTCCAGTTCTACCATTCTTCCACTAATGATTTCTTAAAAGAATTCATTTTGCTAAAATGGGTGGTGAGTCAATAACAATATAACTATTGATCCTGCAAATGGTTGAATTTTAAAGCACGGAATAACCAACAAACTGCCATTACTAAATGTGCCTTGAGTTTATCCGGATTCTGGTTTTAAGCATAAGCCAGACAACTCCATATACCTTAACATCGTTAAGATATGAATCAATTCTATATCCAATATACAAACAAAGACACTAATTTAATTGGAACCAGATTCAAAAAACATGCAGCCGTTTCTTGTGCATATCGACTAAATGGAAGAAGGTTATGCAGCATTACTCATCAAGGAGCGCACTCACGGATGAATAACCTGAGAGAGAAGAAATATCTCAATTATATTGCTTATGAAAGAATACCTAGCATAAGTATCTACATCTTCGATCACCTAGAAGAATCATGATACTTGCAACGTATGGTTCTCTACTTTATTTTTATACCTATAACTTCTCAAAATTTGGACCTTGTATTTCAAAAAAATACATGTCTAAAACAAGAGAAGTCATAAGTAAACAGAATACAGTATGAGTACCAACCCCTTGTCCTAGTGGACATCGGACAATATACAATACTTTGTATAAGTCCTCTGAGTTTAATAACTCAAAACCTGTACGTCGTAGGTTGAGAAATGTAATATGGTTAAGAGGAATTACACTGTTATTGAATACACCTTACCTAATCATTAATTGATAAACGTAAATGTCATAAACATAATTTCAAAAAGTTATATCTCACTTTATAAAATAAACGTACAGATATATCAGTTTGAAATTGGTGCATAACAACGGATATTCAAAACCAAATATTTGTCGTTAGCCAAAACCCAAGTGATTTCCTCAAATATCACCAATTACAAAGAATTTTGATATTGAGGATCTAATCACCCAATTTCGAATATTCTACTCTCACTCAGCATCCGTAACACCATACAGATATGGGAATTAAGTCTGGTAATTACATACCCTGGTGTCAGAATCTAATTAGGAAAGCAGTTTTCAATTAACACCGCACAGTAAAACTGAAACATGAAAATATTTCGAGGGGGTGGCTGGATATTCCTTGTAATGCCTCTTCCACTATGCAGATTCATGACAGTAGTCACAATTTTTCTTACCCTCACTCCAATCCCTTTATATGACTTTACATCTTACCTTTTGTATACCATACTTAGGCTAATTGGTTTTCTTCCTTCTCTAACTTTCGACACCTACCTAATATTTAGAAGAAGACTATCCAATAAGCATAATAGGTGTACTCTCCTAATTGTAGATGCCCTCACAACCTGAGAGAAGGTAAAGAGAAAAGACAACCGAATAATCCTATTCAATTTCTCCTGAACCGGAATCCATCATTGAACTGAAACAAGTTTCTTCGAGTTCGCATGTAACTATACAATGGAATACCCAAGCAATATGGATCTTCGTAGTGATATGGAGTGTTCTGGAAAAATGCAAAGGGAAAGTAGGAGTGGCAGGGTTATATACGGCGTTTTCATGAATCATGACAATCCAAAAACCAAAGTGTGTAAGAAGGTTCAGTTAATTTGGTTTATGAGTTTTAATTTAAGTTAAGCCATGGTCGCAAACCAGATAGAGAAAAGAAACACTCAGCGTGCACTCTAATATAGATTAGGTTAGTTAATCACTTTATCTAATCTGGATGGCTCCCACTGTTTCCCCGAATTCTCCTTCAAAGCTTAAAAGGAGAATTAGTTAGGATCATCTGAAAATCACCCGAGGAGTAAAACCTACTCATCAGTAGGAATCGGGACCCAACTATCATTGTGTGATAATCTTGACGGAAGATGACCAAAATTACCATACTCCAGAATGGATGGATATGCCTGGCAAGTTTTCTTTATATTTGAAACTCCTGATGTGTTTTTTACCCCTTATGACTTCATGGCCTTGATAGAGACCAATGTGCCATAAGTCACTAGTCAAGTTCAACCCGTCATTATCCAAGATTGATTTAGACCCACCCGCATAAGCCCTTGATAGAGACCAACATGACTATGTGTCTATCCTAGATAATCGCATATCCATGCTACAGACAAGCATCACCTAGCTACTATACACTATGCCTTGATAGAAACAAACGTACATAGCACGAATACTATGAGCTACTTATCTGAATTGACGGAGGACTACGGCTTGTTTTTGGCAAAAAACCTTTAACGTAATGAACTTGATATCGTTGACGGAACTCGAGTGGTTTTACAAATATATAATGGTGCAAACTTTTGCCAAAGAGGTCACTTCCTGTGAAGGGATCTAGGCTTTTTCCTCATCGAATGAGGTGCTGGATATTCCTAACTGAATAGCTCTATACAAAGCAAAAGAATCAACTATAGTGAAGTTATTATAGTGATGTAAACTTTTGCCCAAGAGGTCACTCCCCGTGAAGGGATCTAGGCTCTTTCCTCATCGAATGAGGAACAGGATATTCCTGAATGAATACCGCGATGCAAAGCAAAAGGATATGCATGAAATGTCAGTTATAAACAAAATCGATTCCTGCAACATTATTTAGGTTATTTTTACTTGTATTAATCAGAATTAATGCAGTCCCATAAATTAAACATATCATGCCAGAAAAAGTTGAAAATAGGCATGCATATATATGCCATACGCATTCGCTACAAGGTCCCGAGTCTTCACCGTAAGTGTCACGACCCGAAAGAGCACGTGACTGGCCCTTGAACCATATGAAGTCTATAGGACTCCATCTGATCCAAGTAAGCCAAAAGCCCAGAAATCTAAAACCATTTAAAGAGTAAGTAAAGAAAACTGGTTTAAAGAAGTGAAGGAAAATATGTTTGAAGTCAAGGTCTTTAAATAACTAAGCCGAATGTGCATTTTTAAAAGGTAAAGTCTTTTCTAAAAATTTCGGCATAGTTTCTTTTGTAAATACTGGCCCCGAACGGGGTACAACAAGCACAACATATATACAATGATAAAAGGCATCCCCAAGCGGGAGCTAGCTCTTCGTCAATCGACGGTCACAACCACGCAAGCAACAATAATATACAACGCCGAAAGGCGAGGATCAAATCCAAAAGAAACACAGTAAGCATGAAAACCGCAATACTACTAAGCGCGACTCTAAGGTCAAATAAAACATCACTAAAGTCTGAGTCTGAAACAATATACAAGTTTTGGTTGATGGAAAAATCTAGATACAAGAAATAATACAAGTACAATGGTGGTTCTTGATGCAAAAGAAACCACCTACCAAATGCAATTCACCTGCAAGGAAGCAATGTGCCAGAAATGCTGCAATGAAACCTGTACGGCAAACCTGCAAGAACTGTGGCGCAACGGGGGGGGTGAGTTGCCAACTCGTGAATAGAGAACAACTACAAGCAGAAACCGAACGCAAGACATAATCCTAGGTCAAAACGATCAGTACAAAATCCTCAATAAAAACATGCAGCCTATAACAAGGCTAGGGTAAATATCTAACTCGAGTGCAATCTCATGTGCCTGTGTCAGTGCCTCAGGTAGCAATATATCATATGAATGAGGTATGAATGCATGAGAACAGAATACTTGTAAATGAATAAACTGTTTTCATAATTTAGTGAGATTTCCTTTGTATTTTTAAAATGAGGTATCATAATGAAATCAGTATAAAACAGTGCCTAACATCGGCACAAAACGTAATCCAAATATCCCGATATCTCTGTATCACAGTCTCTGTACCTCAATATCTCGAAATCTCAATGTCTCAATCACAAAATCTAGGGCGCCGACAGTCCCGACCGGCCCCTACAATCAATCTCAAGACCACGACGGTATCCTCCGGATATCCGACGCGTCAGGTAAAATCACCGGTCGGTAGTGCTCCCCTGCCAGGCTCAACGTCATCACCACATTCATCTTGCCCCCGGGTACCGCACCGGGTCCACCATGTACCCGAAACGGTTCATCCGTCTCCTCGAATCGGGTTTCCAAATCCATCAGCAAACTCATGGTGGACGACTCATAAATCATGGAAAAACCGCACTTTTTATTTTAAAAGAGAGAGAATGTTTATTTGTGTTTTTGCGGTTTTCCTCCAAATCCAGAAAATCTCACGGAAATCCAAATCCAAAACCTCAGTAACACGTAAAATAATGAATATATGCATGAGAATCCATGAATGCGGCATAACAATGAATAACAGTATGCATGAAGTAGCAGGTAATAACTACAATGTCTAAACTATTAGCTAAAAGGTTATGACAAGCAATAGTATTTTCTAAGATGTACGTGACATGGCAATTACCGATGAAGATGTGTGTGAGCCGGCAAGTAAGTGTACGTGGTACATACGCAACATCGGTAATGGTGCTGGTGTCCTAACAGCATGATATCAATAATGGAGTATGAAACATAATATAAGAATGCGATGCAAAGCGAACCACAAAAAGAGTGGGAGCTGAATCTAGACGCAACTATAACTAATCTGCATTAATCTAATATAAGTTCTACAAATGGTGCCTTTTGAAATATCGCGAATCATGGGGATTTGAAAATAGGGGCTACGGTGTTTTTATGAAAAGATACGCCTTTTGAAATGTCCGTAGATCCCTTGACCTGTCTTTTAAAATACCCACGACCCGTTAGTTTTGAAATAGGTAGGAGTCTAATCTAATCTAACAACTACACTAAACTATACAGCTGAACTAACAAGCTGAGCTACAGGTAAGGAAACCGCCTAACATCTGAGTCGATATATATAAATATATATAAGTCGGTGATCCCGCCTCAATAGTATCGCGTACGATACAGTATATCATATGACATCCTCAAGTCACGAGTGCGGATCTATCGTCAATGTAAAGCTCATACGGTAAATCGTCGTACGGCATCCCAATCGCTGGGTACGGGTCAATATCACACTATCTCATCACATCTCAGGTATCACTATTATCGTATCACATAAGCTGGGGTACTGATCTAAGTCTAGTACAACTGATGCCATCTACAAAGTATGAATGCGGGGGGTAAACACACATCCCAAGCCCGCAAGAAACACATTTCGTATCCCAAATACGAATCATATCACATCACCGATCTCGCGGCACAAAGCCCAATATCATCAACTCATCTCCAAAGTCATCCAATATCATCAACACAGTGCCAGTATAAGTAATATGCAAGGGTGCGCGTGTAGGTGTAATTCTATTCTAGGGTTCGCGACTATGAACTACACTAGTCACTTCTAACCCTACACTATCCATAATACACCTAACTATCATATATAATAACAACTACGGACTGCGGGGGTGCTATACGCCATCCACCCGACTTCCCCCAGTAGATATAATCTACTCACCTTGCGTCTCCATCTTTCGATGTCACCACACGTTTGCTTGTCGTCCCGTAGTCTTCATAGGGTACCTACACATCAAAATATCGTATATGCGCATTAAAACCAAATCAAAGCTAAAACGGCACACGAAACCCAAAACGATACGATAAGAGGCCTATAGGTTAGAACCTATGGCACGACTTCAAAACCATCAATAAATCCTCTATATCGTCGTATAAACGCCAAATAGTCGAGGTAAAACACAAGACACAAATTCAGACTTAAAAATACGGAATACGGAAACACGAATCCAAAACAGCAACTTAGGAAATATGTTCCAGATTTCACCCTAGGTCCAATTAGACAATTCTATGTATACCGGGGGCCTAAACTACAGATAAGGGAACACCAAAACCAAAACGAGCCAATTCCATCATGGTCTGGCCGCAATTTGCGGCCAGAATGGAGGAATTTGCGGCCTGGAAATGGAAGTAGGGGCTGGGGTCTTGGTGGTAGCTTCCTGGGTGCCTGCACATGTCACTGTCCAATCAATTTTAATTTAGGGTGTCTCGGGTGATAGCAGATTCAATATACCCTTCACAGATTTCATAAATTCTCCGATATCGGTTTCTAAAATCCGCAGTATGGGTTTAAGCTTCAGGTTAGGGTCTCAATTCATACACTAGGGTGTTTGTATAACCTCAATTGAACTCAATTTCACATACAACACAAGTTTCCCTCAAACCCTAACTAGGTTTTACCTCAAGTCACCAATTCACACAATATCGGTTCAAAACTAAACATGGGGTATAAGTAATACTAAAACTAAGCTAATGGTTCAGAAAAATACCTCATTTGGCAACTCAAGAATTTTCTTGAGTTGCCCCTAGTGGCCAAAATCCATGCTTTCATGGTCCATCATGTAGGTCTTGAGCTTGTGCATCTTTTTAGTGAAATGAGATTGGGGTTTTGAGTTTGTTTTAAAGGTGTTGTGAGGGGTTGAAGAGGGGAGGGAGATGAAGGAGGAGGAGCAGCAGCAAGCAAGGAAGGGGGAGAGAGAAATGAGTGTTGAAAATGGAGGAGAATGGCTAAGTCTTTAGTCAATGGTGCCCATACCTCTCTCTCTCACCTACTACCAATTTCTTTAATCTTTTTCCATTTCTTTTCCTTTTCTTTTCTTTTCTTATTCTCTCAAAATCCTTCTCCCAAGAATAGTAAACCCAAAGAGAACCATGGCAAGAAAATGCACAAGTGTGAAAAAGTGATATGTGCATGTGTTGCACAAAAAAGCTAAAAACCGATTAGCGATTTTTAATCGCGATTAGCACTAAATTAGTGTCAAATTAATCACAAAAACTTTAAAATATCATAATTCTCTAATTTACCCTATTTTAGAATTTTCCATAATTTTCCAAAATTTTTCCCATTTATTTGTATTTAATAATTCCAAAATATTAAAATATTCAATAAAATAATATTAAATTATAAAAATTCCCAAAATTAATATTTTATCTTTTTTTGAAATGTTACAATCTACCCCCCTTAAAGAAATTCGGTCCCCGAATTTAAATTTAAACCCCCAATACTAAAACAATTTTAGTAATACTCCAATTTGTCGGGGCTCCGAAAATATCAATACATAGAGAATATCATAAAAATGTACTGCTCTACTAGAAATCAATCCCCAAAATGCATATATAAGAATATCATGTGCGTCTGGTGCGCAAGGAATCAAAATCCATATATGTGTCAAACAGGTGTACAAAACAACATCTAGGTGCAACTGGTGTGCACGAAACATCTGTCGTAGGCAACGTGTGTGCCTGACAGTAAAAAAAAAATCAGGTGCATGTGACATGCACGAAGAATCCCGATTTAGTGCATCTGGCGTGCACCAAAATCGTATATCAAAACACTAAAGGTGCATCAAAACTCTGCTGGAAGTGTAAATCAAATCACTGTATAAGATGGGCGTGAATTCATAATCAATACCTCAAATGTAATAACTATGCGCAAAATATAAATATCCATTGGGTGCATGAAACAAATATCATGAAACTCAGTCATCAAAACTAAATCATGCAAACAGAACGCCCAAAATACCGAAATCCAAAACGACGGATACGTGAAAATCGAATCACAAAATCACAAATCATAAATACCGTCGTCGGTAGTTCCTCCTTCGAAGTCGAGAAGGAGTCGGTGCATCCAATGCTAGCAGTGCAAGATATCTACTTGCCTCTTGCTCACGGTCTGGCGTCCTCTGACTCTGGGTCCTTATCTTCTCTGCGGATTACCTATCTCGCAGTCGATCGGCTCATCGGCCCTGTCAGGTGTACTAACGGGGACGATTCCGTTCTAGCACTTCTCTGGTCACCTATCGGTCAATCCTCACGACCACTCGTGAGGCAGCCTATCACTGGCGTCGGCCTCTGGCTCTCTGAATGCACGTCACACATCTGATCCTGGGTGCAAACATCATTGCAGCAATGTCCTGGAAGGAATCCTGCTCAAGGTCTCTTCCGATCTTGCCTATGCCGAACTGTACAGAGGCTGGCTCTCCTGTATAATCTCTTCTCACTCGATAGACATCTGTGTCCCCAGCACAAAATTTTCTTGGAAATTGGTCGCATCCCAACGTCTCTGTAAGCATATCAGGTCTCTAGTCTCGACGGGAAGTAATGACAGCTCGTCAGCGTCTCGCCCGAACCTCTGGTTCCACCTGTCTCTATCGTCGTCCACAATGACGTCACGCCATGCATATCTACGCACTGCACTGTTCTCGGCCACGGTCAATCTGAAGTCTCTCACACGGACTCGAAATCGCGTACTCTGTAGCTTCATCATTCTGTAGAAGATGTCTGGCCGAACAGGCCCTCGGGGACACGCCCCAACCATCGGAGGAATACTCAACACTCGTCCATCCTTGATCAATTCGCAACGCATCTAGGTAAGTTCCTTTATCCGAACCTGGTCAACTACCTCGTCGACAATGCCGAACTCTGGCCTGCTGGGTGTGCGCAATATGACTACCCCTGGGTCTAGGTCTTCTCGTATCGCATTCCAGAAAGGTCCTATCGAGATTTCTCTCTCAAATCTCTTTCCTGCAGGATTGCCCGGAAGTCATCATCTATTGCTGAAGCAAATTCTTATTCCGGAACGGCTGCATACTTATCCCGCTTCTTTCTGGAAGATATATCCATATACAACTCCTCTGGGTGCGTATCACATCTTTGATGTCAGTGGAGTGGGACGTCATCTCGTCGAAATCTCTTGCGAACTCTTTTCTTCACGCTGCTTCAATGTCGACTGATTCGGACTCGTCTCATCGTGGCTGCATGGACTATGCTCTGACGGCTATACTTGTATCTGGAGTCTCCCAAGCAATGCATCCCATCACACGATATCCGAATGATGTCGAAACATTCGATCGACTCGTCAGAACCTTATAATCCCCCAAGAGATCAACATCTCGAGTACAGTTTAATAGTATCGAGTACATGCCTCAGCGTCGGTGGTCCAGCCGTAGAAGGGCAAACTCAAGCCTCACTAATGGCGCCGAGGAACTGCCGCAAACCTTAAGGTTCAAAGGCTTTCACACGGTCATTAAGTCGAGTTAGGGTTTCATTCTTCTAGAGGGTCCATAGAATCACCTGCATGTCTTTCCGTATACTTTAAACTTGGAAAATGGGCTCCTGACATTCGATCGTCTCTATCGACTCTCAACGAATCTGCGCGAAGTCGTCTCCAGCTGGAAACAATCTATCTGATGACCTCGCATCGGTAACCGAACGAACCACATGTCCTAGTCATTAGTCCTCAGGTGACTAGCGACCGTCCATCATATCTCTAAGTATAAGCTCACGCTGCAGTAGCTCCATCCATCTGGGCGATATCTCGTCATTTGCAGCAATAACTGGCTCATTCACCTGTACGCCGAACAGCGCCTCAATCCTCCAGGAAAGGCGACACATTGGCGGTCATCTCTGAATCGGTCTGCTCTAGATCTGAGTAAGACTCTCCACACTGGAAATCTTCAACTCAACTGGGCCCGCTCTGGTGCATAAATCGGACGAATCACCTTCGTCTCTCAATTCGGGTAGACTAGCTATAATCTGTCTTATATCTGCCTGGAATCTCCGACAATCTAAGCTCGTAAGCTCCGAAAGCGACATCCCGTCAATCTCAGCAACAGCTGGTCCCTCTGTCTGTACGGTAGACGACATCATAATCTCTGAGGTATGATGTACAACAACTGTCCTCTCTCAACTGGCAGCTCTAACAATGGCCCGATCATCCGATGCAAAACCAAGCACTCGCCTCCACTTGAGGTCACAGTCATCAATACTAACTCGAGACGTTCCCATGTCACCAGAAAACACAATGGTCGGCCCTCATACCAGACGAGCTCGCCCTGACCGTAACCCTAGCAGCAGCCCAAACTGCGCTCAAACATGGCGACAGGAACCTCAATCGAGTATCGAAGAGAGCAAATCAATGACAAGAAAGGAAACAACAGATCCAGAGTGGATACATGATCATAAGAAGGAACAACATCAATGAAGGTATGATCATGGACTAATAGAATCGGGGATCTCAAATGGATGTATAATCATGGATATAAAGAGAATCACTGATCTCGAAAATATGTACATCCTAAGGTTCCTTAAGCGGAGTGGCGTGTCGTAAGTATGCCGCGGAACATACCAACGGTACGTCACTCTACTTTAGTCACCTATTCCATCAACCAAGGGTCATCCTATACGACGAAAGTTCGGGTCTAATACCCCCTCTACTAAGTCTAGGTTCCGTAAGGTCAAGCCTAAGTTCCGTATATATATAAACGCCCTAGGCTCCACATAGTCAAGCTTAGACTCGAACCAAGGTCAACCTAGCGCTCTGATACCAACTTTGTCACGACCCGAAAGAGCACGTGACTGGCCCTTGAACCATATGAAGTCTATAGGACTCCATCTGATCCAAGTAAGCCAAAAGCCCAGAAATCTAAAACCATTTAAAGAGTAAGTAAAGAAAACTGGTTTAAAAAAGTGAAGGAAAATATGTTTGAAGTCAAGGTCTTTAAATAACTAAGCCGAATGTGCATTTTTAAAAGGTAAAGTTTCTAAAAATTTCGGCAGAGTTTCTTTTGTAAATACTGGCCCCGAATGGGGTACAACAAGCACAACATATATACAATGATAAAAGGCATCCCCAAGCGGGAGCTAGCTCTTCGTCAATCGACGGTCACAACCATGCAAGCAACAATAATATACAACGCCGAAAGGCGAGGATCAAATCCAAAAGAAACACAGTAAGCATGAAAACCGCAATACTACTAAGCACGACTCTAAAGTCAAATAAAACATCACTAAAGTCTGAGTCTGAAACAATATACAAGTTTTGGTTGATGGAGAAATCTAGATACAAGGAATAATACAAGTATAATGGTGGTTCTTGATGCAAAAGAAACCACCTACCAAATGCAATTCACCCGCAAGGAAGCAATGTGCCAGAAATGCCGCAATGAAACCTGTACGACAAACCTGCAAGAACTGTGGCACAACGGGGGGGTGAGTTGCCAACTCGTGAATAGAGAACAACTACAAGCAGAAACCGAACGCAAGACATAATCCTAGGTCAAAACGATCAGTACAAAATCCTCAATAAAAACATGCAGCCTATAACAAGGCTAGGGTAAATATCTAACCCGAGTGCAATCTCATGTGCCTGTGTCAGTGCCTCAGGTAGCAATATATCATATGAATGAGGTATGAATGCATGAGAACAGAATACATGTAAATGAAGAAACTGTTTTCATAATTTAGTGAGATTTCGTTTGTATTTTTAAAATGAGGTATCATAATGAAATCAGCATAAAACAGTGCCTAACATCGGCACAAAACGTAACCCAAATATCTCGATATCTCTGTATCACAGTCTCTGTATCTCAATATCTCGAAATCTCAATGTCTCAATCAAAAAATCTAGGGCGCCGTCAGTCCAGACCGGCCCCTACCATCAATCTCAAGACCACGACGGTATCCTCCGGATATCCGACGCGTCAGGTAAAATCACCGGTCGGTAGTGCTCCCCTGCCAGGCTCAACGTCATCACCACATTCATCTTGCCCCGGGGTACCGCACCGGGTCCACCATGTACCCGAAACGGTTCATCCGTCTCCTCGAATCGGGTTTCCAAATCCATCAGCAAACTCATGGTGGACGACTCATAAATCATGGGAAAACCGCACTTTTTATTTTAAAAGAGAGAGAATGTTTATTTGTGTTTTTGCGGTTTTCCTCCAAATCCAGAAAATCTCACGGAAATCCAAATCCAAAACCTCAGTAACACGTAAAATAATGAATATATGAATGAGAATCCATGAATGCGGCATAACAATGAATAACAGTATGCATGAAGTAGCAGGTAATAACTACAATGTCTAAACTATTAGCTAAAAGGTTATGACAAGCAATAGTATTTTCTAAGATGTACGTGACATGGCAATTACCGATGAAGATGTGTGTGAGCCGGCAAGTAAGTGTATGTGGTACATACGCAACATCGGTAATGGTGCTGGTGTCCTAACAGCATGATATCAATAATGGAGTATGAAACATAATATAAGAATGCGATGCAAAGCGAACCACAAAAAGAGTGGGAGCTGAATCTAGACGCAACTATAACTAATCTGCATTAATCTAATATAAGTCCTACAAATGGTGCCTTTTGAAATATCACGAATCATGGGGTTTTGAAAATAGGGGCTACGGTGTTTTTATGAAAAGATACGCCTTTTGAAATGTCCGAAGATCCCTTGACCTGTCTTTTAAAATTCCCACGACCCGCTAGTTTTGAAATAGGTAGGAGTCTAATCTAATCTAACAACTACACTAAACTATACAGCTGAACTAACAAGCTGAGCTACAGGTAAGGAAACCGCCTAACATCTGAGTCGATATATATAAATATATATAAGTCGGTGATCCCGCCTCAATAGTATCGCGTACGATACAGTATATCATATGACATCCTCAAGTCATGAGTGCGGATCTATCGTCAATGTAAAGCTCATACGGTAAATCGTCGTACGGCATCCCAATCGCCGGGTACGGGTCAATATCACACTATCTCATCACATCTCAGGTATCACTATTATTGTATCACATAAGCTGGGGTACTGATCTAAGTCTAGTACAACTGATGCCATCTACAAAGTATGAATGCGGGGGGTAAACACACATCCCAAGCCCGCAAGAAACACATTTCGTATCCCAAATACGAATCATATCACATCACCGATCTCGCGGCACAAAGCCCAATATCATCAACTCATCTCCAAAGTCATCCAATATCATCAACACAGTGCCAGTATAAGTAATATGCAAGGGTGCGCGTGTAGGTGTAATTCTATTCTAGGGTTCGCGACTATGAACTACACTAGTCACTTCTAACCCTACACTATCCATATACACCTAACTATCATATATAATAACAACTACGGACTGCGGGGGTGCTATACGCCATCCACCCGACTTCCCCCAGTAGATATAATCTGTTTCGCCACGGCAGCGCCCCGGCCTCGTACTCGAGGCCAAAATGCGGAATCAAAATTTTTCCTTACTCGGAAACCGGCGCTACCGCGGACAATGAAAACTCGGATCGTTTACCATTAACCTAATGCTAGCAATCAAGAGATAGGGTGAGAAGTATACCGAGTGATCCGAGTCCTCCGGTCTTCTCATCATCGTCCCTATCTCCCGCGGAAAGTGTAGTCTCCATATCGTCGCCTCCTCGCCGGAAAGGGCACCACATCGCCTGCGTCTTTTACGGGCTCCCGCCTCAATACCGAGGCAACTCGGGCATGAAGCCGGCAACTCGACATGCTCAAGATATGCTGTAGAATATAGTGTAGATGATGCTTGTCTCATTTGGGGTTTGTTGCCATGTTGATGGAGGAATCGGGTTAGGAAAAATGGCGCTTTCATTTTTCCAAAACTAGAAGAAGAAGGAGATGAAGAATTCCTCACATACAAGATGAACTCACTCTCATTCTTTTCTTTCTCTCAAGTGTTCTTTCTTTTCTCTCATTTTTATCTAGTGAGAAGAAGGGTGGAGGGAAAGGATATATAGCATGAAGGGAGGTGATGGTAGGAGCAATGAAGAGGGTGACCACATCCTAGACATAAAAACATCAACCATGCTTTTCTTTCCATCAAAACCATACCCTTTCCAATCTCATTTAATGCAAGAATCATGGATGAAAAGATGCTACACATATCATAATGAATAAGTGCAAGAAACCCCCTCCACAAAAGTTATTTGCACAATTGCAAATAACCCCCTCCATCGGAAAAGTCCGGCCGGGAAAGAACAAACGAAAACCGGCCGGAACGGAATGCAAACTGGCAACTCCAGAAAACTGGTCCCGTAATAAATTACAGGAAAACCCCATACTGTGCATACACACCCGCATCTGTATTCCGTCCGGATACAAATGCAATGAGACAAAATCTACACTGTACTATACTAGGATCCGGCTTAAACCAAAGCCGGCTAGTAATATCCGTTCGATCCTGATCCGTGCAATACCGCACGTATCTGATCGAACGCTGCCATATAACTATACGGCTACTAGTACAAAATTGTCCGATCCTGATCCGTGCAATACCGCACGTATCTGATCGGACCCTGCCATATCTCCATACGGCCTCTACAGCGTTTCGCCCGAAAGCATGAGTAACTGTAAGTGTGGTGGACTCTAAAGACTCGTCAATACTATGGCTGTGGATTTAACCACTAGCACGTCAGAGGTATTGGCCAATACATGACGGGCCACCAGCTATTGACCAAAAGGGACGTCGATGAGCGAACTCATCCTGACACCCTACTGAGCCTGTCAGTGACAATATCCGTACAGTCCGGTCCGTTCGTCTATGAGCATCGCATGTCGGGCCTAGGGGGTTGGTAAAAGTCAGACCCCCAAAAGCGGTACAAGTCGTGTCGGAGTGTAGCCCAGAACGCCCTGAGATACTACTGGAATACCTACCAGTAAATCTCCTGCCTCGGCCGAGGGCTTTGCGTAATGGCTCTCCTAGACACAGCGCGACCACACCCCCAATACCGGGAGAGACGAACCCCTGAAGATCCGCTCACTGCCTCCATGTGGCTCGGGACTGTACCCAACTAAAACCTGTTTGCACGACTCCTTTGAGCCGTGGTAGGGTAGTAATCAAAGCACAGTGGGAACTCACACGAGACAAATGACGATCCTCAGGTCGATGAACTTACCTGTACACATGTCACCAGGGAACTGCTATCTGACGTCAGGTATAAGCCCAACTAGCAGGTTCCCGGCGAGTCCTGTCCGGTGTACTCATAACCCAATGAGCACCTGTATACATCTTAGGTGAACCAACTGACACCAGTGGCTTGTGAGACCGGCCACCGCCCCTCGTCGGGGTCTCGACTGTATACACTAGTCTACTAATGGAGTATCGATGCCCTGTCTCGAAACTCCTACGACTAGGGACCTTTTAAGGATGTGCTTATAGACTACCAGCTCCCACGTATATGATCGCCATCATACTGCTGGTAGTCAAGCAAGAATCCTAGGGGCTCTATCAACGTGTAATAGCGACATGTCAGGTCACCTAAAACAGTACACGATGATAAAGGTAAACCAGATAGCATACTATCATCTCGAGTAAGACTGTCCTACCGGGATAGGTCCTCCCTCAATCATTGCAATCACGTGCCTGTGATCCAATAATTGACTCTGAGGGCACTCTCTCCAACAATCTCCCACTTGCACTCAAGGCTAATTATTGCGATGCCGCATACTCACAGCCCGTGTGATACCGAACACCCAACTCCTCTACTAGTCAGTCTCACAAAGCTCGTTTGCGAAACTATTGCGTTCGAGGAATAGCCTCAGTGAGTGGATCCGCTGTGATGTTTCTTTCTATGTCTCTCTATATCTCAAGTTCGCGGAGATAGCCATCTCCCGAAATGAGCAATACCTGTCTTAGAATGTCCGGATGTCTGATGGGACCTAGTTCATAAATGAACTCCAAATCCAAACTTCTTAGTCTGTATCGTCAACTGAACTTAATCAGTATCCTGCGCCATGCCACCCTCAGTATTGCCTTGGACCACCTGTCCAAAATACTGCCCCTCGTCAGAAGGAAAACTATAACTCTGACAACCTCCTTGTCGTCCATGTCACCTTGGAAGCTTGGAATGATAACTGTCTCCCAAATAAGGCTGTCGTTATCATATCCCTAGAACATCCACTTATGTCCTAAAACTGCTTCCGACTGTTTCTCCAGGATTGGATCAATGTCAACTTATTGCATCTAGTGCAAGAACAACATCTGGTGTGGTACTTGACATCTCATGATTGACTCAATTGCCTAAGCAAGTGATCTGCCAATCATGCACATCCCTCTCCCCTTTTGTCTGTAAGACACCTTTAGAGAGGGTGACTCCATTACCTGCAGGTGCACTACCATGCCAGGAGTCGTTCATCCTAAATACTCTTAGAATGCTGTCTAAGTACCCAGATTGGGAAACCACCCAAATCTAGATCTAAAACCATAGATCTAGTAACCAGTATGTCTGACATAATGTCCAAGTCCTGTGTGGAGAAAACACTGTGTGACAACCAAAGTATAACCGATCGTAGTATATGAATATCACTTCCTACTACCTTCTCAACAGATCCACCCCCTTATTCTGATGACGTCAAACCTATGACTGTCACATCAGAAATAGATGATCTATCTCCACTACATCTGCTTTAGTATATAAATAGACATAAGCCTGATGTCCACCAATGCTTCCGCTGCTCCCACTGACTACGACAACCCTCTGGCAGAGTCATATAGACGTGCACTTCCAAAGCTAGTTTAGAACGACGCTATACTCATCCTCCTGCCGGGTCTCGCAGCCTGGAACAACAGCAATGGCAAGTGTGGGTAAACAAGAACTTCCCTGTCACCGTCCTTGAGGCTACCGGAGTACCTCTCGGGTGCCTGAAGTTACCCACCGTATCTGCGGAGTGGCCAATGGAAAGTCAAACCAGATTGAATCTTTATGTTCCTTATCAAATCTTCAGTAATCGTTTGCGGTTCTGGAATCACTTCCAGTTCTACCATACTCCCACTGCTGTTTTTCGAAAAATCCATTTTTAATAAAACTGTGGCGAGTCTAGAACAATATTTCTATTGATCTGCCAGATGGTAGAAAGTCAACCCTCGTCATAGCCTGGGTCAACCCACAAACAGCCATTATAGAAACGTGCCTTGAGTTGTCCAGTGTCTGGTTTTAAGCATAAGCCGGAAAACTCCCCGTATCTTAACAATGTCAAGATATGAACTGTTCTATATCCAATATAGAAACAGAGGCACTGATTTAATTGAACTAGATTCAAATCATGCAGCTGTCTCCAGTGCATGTTAACTAAATGGAAGGAGGCCGATCAGCGTTACTCAACTTAGGAATGCTTCCAATTATGAGTAACCTGAAAGAGAAGCTAGTTCTCTTTATCATTACTATCAACTGAATACCATACACAAGTATCTACATCTTCGATCTCTTTGAAGAATCCCGATACTTGCAATACCTGGTTCTCTACTTTATCCAAATACCTATAACTTCTCAAAATTCGGACCCTGTGTTTCTACGAAACACTTGTCTAAAAACTAGAGAAGTCATAAGTAAACCGAATATAGTACGAGGACCAACCCCTCTGTCCCAATGGACACTGGACAACATACAATACTCTGTATAAGTCCGCTGAGTCTAACAACTCTTTCACTGTGTGTCGTAGGTTGAAAACTGTACTTATGGTTAAGAAGAATTACACCGCTGTTTAATGCTCCTTACCTAACCATCCACTGATATAGGTAAATGTCATCGACATAATATCAAAAGGTATATCTCACTCTATGAAAATAGACGTATAGATATATCAATTTGAAATTGGTGCATAACCGCGGATATTCAAAACCAAATAATTGCCGTCCGGCAAACAACCCAGGTGACTTCCTCAAATAATGAGGATAATCACCTAATTCCCAATAAATTACTCCCACTCATCATCTATAAAACCATACAGATGTGAGAATCATACCTGGTAAATACATACCCTGGAGTAAGTGTCTAATCGGGAAATCAGTTTTCCATTAACAGTACACAGTGAAACTGAAACATTGAAATGTTTCGTTGGGGTATCCTGGTATTCCTAGTAATGCCTCTTCCATCATCCAGATTCACAAATGTAACCGTATATCTCTTTGCCATCTGTCCAAATCCCTTTATATGTCTTTAGTCATTACCGTCTGCACACCCCTTTAGGCCAAATGGTTTTCTTCCTTCCTTACCGTTCGGCACCAGCCTATGGTTTGGAAGAAGACTATCCAAAAAGCATAAAGGGTGTACTGTCCTAATCCTAGGAACACTCGCAACGCGAGAGAAGGTGAAGTTAAAAGACACCTGAATGTACTTTATTCCTATTTCTCCTGAACCAGAATCCATCCCCGAACTGGAACAAGTTCCTTTCGAGTTCGTATATAACCATACGATGGAGTATCCAATAAACTGTGGATCTTCGTAGTGATACGGAGTGTCCTGGAGAAATACAAAGGTGATTTAGGATTGGCGAAGAAATACTTGGATTGGTCGTGAATATCAGTCGCAATTTACCTTGCCCTCCTACTAATCCCTTGCTTTGTCTTAACTTAATACCTTCTGCACACCATCGTTATGCTAATTGGTTTTCTTCATTCCCCACCGTTCGGCACCAGCCTAAGGTTTGGAAGAAGACTATCCAATTTGCGTAATAGGTGTACTATCTCCTAAACCAAGGAGTACTCGCAGCCTGAGAGAAGGTAAAAGGAAAAAACAACTGAATAGTCCTATCCGTTTTCTCCAGAACCAGAAACCATCCTCGAAGTCCTTCGAGTTCGTATATAACCATACGATGGTTTTGTCCAATGGAAGTGGACGTTCGCAGTAATACGGGGTGTCCTGGAGAAAAGGGTAAAAGTAGGAGTGGCAATGAGGTCTGCAACTCTGACAATCCAAAAGCCAGTGTTAAGAAGGTTCGGTCAACTCGGTTACTGAGTCATAGTCTTAGGGTCGGGTCAATGGTCGCTGCCAAAGAGAGAGAGAAAAGAAACACTCAGCGTGCACTCTAACCCAGATCAGAATGGTTATCACTTTATCCAACCTGGAAGCCTCCCACTGTACCTCAAATTCTCCTCCAAACCTGAAAGAAGAATTAGTCGGGGTCACCCGAGGAGTAAACTAACTCATCAGTGGGAATCGGGATCCAACTATCATCGCATGATAACTTGACGGAATCCACTCAAGTCACCACACTCCAGAAGGTATGCGCATGCCTGGCAAGTATCAGTTCTTTTGAAACTCCCGATGTGATTTTTACCCCTAGGACCCAAGTGACCTTGACTGAGCCAACATATCAAAAGATCCTAGTCAAGTTCAACCCGTCATTATCTTGATTGCATTAGACCCACCCGCACGAGTCCTTGACTGAGCCAAAATGACCGTACGACTGTCCTAACCAATCACATATCCATGCAACAGAAAGACACTACATAGCTACCGTACACTACGCCTCGGCTAAGCACGACATACGCAGCACGAATACTAAGTAATACCAATCTGAAATGACGGAGGGCTACGACTGGTTTTTGGCGAAAAACCTTTAACGTAATGAACTTGATATCGTTGAAGGAACTGCACAACCTTTTATAAAATATAGTGACGAAAACCTTTACTAAAGAGGTCACTCCCGGTGAAGGGATCTCGGCTCTTTCCCCGTAGAATGAGGTGCAGGATATTCCAACTGAATACCACGATGCAAAGCAAAAGTAATCGGCTATAGTGAAGTTAATGCCCTGACGCAAACTTCTGTCCAAGGGGTCACTCCCGGTGAAGGGATCTCGGCCCTTGCCTCGTCGACTGAGGAGCAGGATATTCCAAATGAATACCACGATGCAAAACAAAAGTGAACGTCCTTGCAATAACAGCTTTTTGAAAAATGTTCCAACAACATCAGAATAGGTTTGTTTATCTTGCATTGATCCGAATCAACGCAGTCCCATCAATTAATCACACCACAAAGAACGAAAATATACTGACGTACGTATATGCCATCCGCATTCGCCACTGGGTCCCGTCATCACCCGTTAGGTTAGCTAACTAACGGCAGAGCGGGGACTGGACTAGCGCGGATGTAAAACATATACAACATCTACTAATATATATACCAATATATTATATTTCGCTCAAGGCGTGATAAAAAGCAACATCACAGAAATGTACAGCATCACAGAACAATACAGATATCTGGAAGCCCGGGTTTCACAGAGCCGCTGCTGAAACCCGACGTTCCCTTGGTCGTGTGGATAGCCTGTGCAATGAAATCCTAGACCCCTACGGGCGCGGCAAGTCACCCGCCAAAACCTGAAGCGAGGCAGCCCCCTCCAGCACCGTGAATGGACCACCCAGCACTTCACGGAATCCGGTAACTTGGGCACCCCTCCTGGGTCAACCTGTACCCCCTACGAGCGCGGCGAATAGCCCGCCAATCCTAGAGCGAAGCCCCCTCCGTCTCAATGCCATGAGATGCGGGCTTGTTGCCCTCCAGAACCCGGCTATCCGTGCACCCCACCACGGGGTAATCCTAGTACAGAAAGTAAAATATACATACACCAGGTACATCGACCGCAACCAGGTCGTGCCCCAAAAGAATAATACAATCAGGCAGTGACGGCAGTCCACATGTCGGACGCTCGCCCCGCAATATCAAATGTACATAATACAACAAAACTGCACTTGCATTGCCTCCAGGCTATCCCCCACGACCGATCCGCAACATCACAGCATAAACATAGAACATCAACGTGAAAGTCACGTTCGCAAATCCGTCTAACCGGGCTATAGCAGTTAGACCGGATTTACCGATCGAGGGACATTCACGGTCGCAGATATAATGTAAATACTGTGAAATAATGTGTTTAAAATTTTCCGATTGACCAAAAATTAACAAGTGGGCCCCCAATCAAAACTGTAGCAGTCACAGAAAACCAGGGCCCAAATTTAATATCCCAAAACCCCTAAAATTAGCCCACAAGCCCACTGGAAAAATTAGGCACAGTGACGACACCAGAGTACGGCGGAAGGGCGGCGCAAGGTGGGGTTTCGCCGCGCTTCCGCGCTCAGGTAGTCGACTGAAGTTGTCAAATTTTTACAGTGGTCTTATAACTCCCTGCACATCATTCTGTGACCACCTGAAAAATTTTTAGACTCCAAAAAATTTCGACAGAAACTGATGTGAAGGAAAGATACGGTTTCTGGAATTTTGGTCGATCGGATCTGAAAAACACATTAGAACAAGCTAGGTAAGGTTAATGGCGTGGCTCTGATACCATGTTTCGCCACGGCAGCGCCCCGGCCTCGTACTCGAGGCCAAAATGCGGAATCAAAATTTTTCCTTACTCGGAAACCGGCGCTACCGCGAACAATGAAAACCCGGATCGTTTACCATTAACCTAATGCAAGCAATCAAGAGATAGGGTAAGAAGTATACCGAGTGATCCGAGTCCTCCGGTCTTCTCGTCATCGTCCCGATCTCCCGCGGAAAGTGTAGTCTCCATATCGTCGCCTCCTCGCCGGAAAGGGCACCACATCGCCTGCGTCTTTTACGGGCTCCCGCCTCAATACCGAGGCAACTCGGGCATGAAGCCGGCAACTCGACATGCTCAAGATATGCTGTAGAATATAGTGTAGATGATGCTTGTCTCATTAGGGGTTTGTTGCCATGGTGATGGAGGAATCGGGTTAGGAAAAATGGCGCTTTCATTTTTCCAAAACTAGAAGAAGAAGGAGATGAAGAATTCCTCACATACAAGATGAACTCTCTCTCATTCTTTTCTTTCTCTCAAGTGTTCTTTCTTTTCTCTCATTTTTATCTAGTGAGAAGAAGGGTGGAGGGAAAGGATATATAGCATGAAGGGAGGTGATGGTAGGAGCAATGAAGAGGGTGACCACATCCTAGACATAAAAACATCAACCATGCTTTTCTTTCCATCAAAACCATACCCTTTCCAATCTCATTTAATGCAAGAATCATGGATGAAAAGATGCTACACATATCATAATGAATAAGTGCAAGAAACCCCCTCCACAAAAGTTATTTGCACAATTGCAAATAACCCCCTCCATCGGAAAAGTCCGGCCGGGAAAGAACAAACGAAAACCGGCCGGAACAGAATGCAAACTGGCAACTCCAGAAAACTGGTCCCGTAATAAATTACAGGAAAACCCCATACTGTGCATACACACCCGCATCTGTATTCCGTCCGGATACAAATGCAATGAGACAAAATCTACACTGTACTATACTAGGATCCGGCTTAAACCAAAGCCGGCTAGTAATATCCGTTCGATCCTGATCCGTGCAATACCGCACGTATCTGATCGAACGCTGCCATATAACTATACGGCTACTAGCACAAAATTGTCCGATCCTGATCCGTGCAATACCGCACGTATCTGATCGGACCCTGCCATATCTCCATACGGCCTCTACAGCATTTCGCCCGAAAGCTTGAGTAACTGTAAGTGTGGTGGACTCTAAAGACTCGTCAATACTATGGCTGTGGATTTAACCACTAGCACGTCAGAGGTATTAGCCAATACATGGCGGGCCACCAGCTATTGACCAAAAGGGACGTCGATGAGCGAACTCATCCTGACACCCTACTGAGCCTGTCAGTGACAATATCCGTACAGTCCGGTCCGTTCGTCTATGAGCATCGCATGTCGGGCCTAGGGGGTTGGTAAAAGTCAGACCCCCAAAAGCGGTACAAGTCGTGTCGGAGTGTAGCCCAGAACGCCCTGAGATACTACTGGAATACCTACTAGTAAATCTCCTGCCTCGGCCGAGGGCTTTGCGTAATGGCTCTCTATAGACACAGCGCGACCTCACCCCCAATACCGGGAGAGACGAACCCCTGAAGATCCGCTCACTGCCTCCATGTGGCTCGGGACTGTACCCAACTAAAACCTGTTTGCACGACTCCTTTGAGCCGTGGTAGGGTAGTAATCAAAGCACAGTGGGAACTCACACGAGACAAATGACGATCCTCCGGTCGATGAACTAACCTGTACACATGTCACCAGGGAACTGCTATCTGACGTCAGGTATAAGCCCAACTAGCAGGTTCCCGGCGAGTCCTGTCCGGTGTACTCATAACCCAATGAGCACCTGTATACATCTTAGGTGAACCAACTGACACCAGTGGCTTGTGAGACCGGCCACCGCCCCTCGTCGGGGTCTCGACTGTATACACTAGTCTACTAATGGAGTATCGATGCCCTGTCTCGAAACTCCTACGACTAGGGACCTTTTAAGGATGTGCTTATAGACTACCAGCTCCCACGTATATGATCGCCATCATACTGCTGGTAGTCAAGCAAGAATCCTAGGGGCTCTATCAACGTGTAATAGCGACATGTCAGGTCACCTAAAACAGTACACGATGATAAAGGTAAACCAGATAGCATACTATAATCTCGAGTAAGACTGTCCTACCGGGATAGGTCCTCCCTCAATCATTGCAATCACGTGCCTGTGATCCAATAATTGACTCTGAGGGCACTATCTCCAACATAATCTACTCACCTTGCGTCTCCATCTTTCGATGTCACCACACGTTTGCTTGTCGTCCCTAGTCTTCATAGGGTACCTACACATCAAAATATCGTATATGCGCATTAAAACCAAATCAAAGCTAAAACGGCACACGAAACCCAAAACGATACGATAAGAGGCCTATAGGTTAGAACCTATGGCACGCCTTCAAAACCATCAATAAATCCTCTATATCGTCGTATTAACGCCAAATAGTCGAGGTAAAACACAAGACACAAATTCAGACTTAAAAATACGGAATACGGAAACACGAATCCAAAACAGCAACTTAGGAAATATGTTCCAGATTTCACCCTAGGTCCAATTAGACAATTCTATGTATACCGGGGGCCTAAACTACAGATAAGGGAACACCTAAACCAAAATGAGCCAATTCCATCATGGTCTGGCCGCAATTTGCGGCCAGAATGGAGGAATTTGCGGCCTGGAAATGGAAGTAGGGGCTGGGGTCTTGGTGGTAGCTTCCTGGGTGCCTGCACATGTCACTGTCCAATCAATTTTAATTTAGGGTGTCTCGGGTGATAGCAGATTCAATATACCCTTCACAGATTTCATAAATTCTCCGATATCGGTTTCTAAAATCCGCAGTATGGGTTTAAGCTTTAGGTTAGGGTCTCAATTCATACACTAGGGTGTTTGTATAACCTCAATTGAACTCAATTTCACATACAACATAAGTTTCCCTCAAACCCTAACTAGGTTTTACCTCAAGTCACCAATTCACACAATATCGGTTCAAAACTAAACATGGGGTATAAGTAATACTAAAACTAAGCTAATGGTTCAGAAAAATACCTCATTTGGCAACTCAAGAATTTTCTTGAGTTGCCCCTAGTGGCCAAAATCCATGCTTTCATGGTCCATCATGTAGGTCTTGAGCTTGTGCATCTTTTTAGTGAAATGAGATTGGGGTTTTGAGTTTGTTTTAAAAGTGTTGTGAGGGGTTGAAGAGGGGAGGGAGATGAAGGAGGAGGAGCAGCAGCAAGCAAGGAAGGGGGAGAGAGAAATGAGTGTTGAAAATGGAGGAGAATGGCTAAGTCTTTAGTCAATGGTGCCCATACCTCTCTCTCTCACCTACTACCAATTTCTTTAATCTTTTTCCATTTCTTTTCCTTTTCTTTTCTTATTCTCTCAAAATCCTTCTCCCAAGAATAGTAAACCCAAAGAGAACCATGGCAAGAAAATGCACAAGTGTGAAAAAGTGATATGTGCATGTGTTGCACAAAAAAGCTAAAAACCGATTAGCGATTTTTAATCGCGATTAGCACTAAATTAGTGTCAAATTAATCAAAAAAACTTTAAAATACATAATTCTCTAATTTACCCTATTTTAGAATTTTCCATAATTTTCCAAAATTTTTCCCATTTATTTGTATTTAATAATTCCAAAATATTAAAATATTCAATAAAATAATATTAAATTATAAAAATTCCCAAAATTAATATTTTATCTTTTTTTGAAATGTTACAGTAAGGTTACTTAACTTATGGTAGGGCGGGGAAAGGAGTAGCATGGATGCAAAACATATATAGCATCTACAAGATATATTTATAATATATATGAACATTCTTCTCACGCATGATATCAAGTAATATCACAGAAGCATCACAGCAGAAGCACAGAAGCAGATACAATATGGAAATGCGGATAATCAAAGAAAAGTACATTTCAATGGAGCCAAATATGAAATGCAATTTTCCCAGTCTTGTAGATAGTCCGTAATATCAGACCCCTAGCCCTCTACAAGTGCGGAAAGCCACCCGCCAATCCCAGAAGCGAGGCAACCCCAATCAACGAAGTGAGTGGGCCACCCAGCACTTCTAAAATCCGATGACTTGGGCACCCCTCCACGGGTCAAACCTATACCCCCTATGATTGCGGCGAATAGCCTGCCAATTCTAGAGTAAGGCACGCCGGTCTCAACGCCATGAGATGGTGGCTTGTTGCCCTCGAGAACCTAGCTACTCGAGCACTCCGCCGTAGGGTAATCCTAATGCATGTAATGAAAACCTGAATATACAACGGTGACTACGTCCGCAACCAGGACGTGTCCCAAAGAATAATACAAGCCGCGATGACGGTAGTCCACATGTCGGACGCTCACCACGTAATATGAATATACATTAAATCATAGAGAATAGCATCTAATACTACATACTCCGGGCTATCCATCGTGACAAATCCAACATAATCATAATCAACAAGCAATATCCATCACAAAACATACAAACATGCGGGTATCAATTCCATAACCCCGTCTAATTGAAACGTATAGCAATTAGACGACATTTTACCAAAAGTTATGACACACGCAACCATCATAAATCCTATGACAATCGAATACCGCACACAAATAGACAACACTTCAATTTTCCAAAACACCGAAAATCAAGTGTGCTAAAAAACGGCAAAAATTCCATGCTAAAACCCACTTCGGGAGGTCGAAATGAGCACGGATTGATCCGAAACTTCGTGAAGGGCCCCGGCACAAAATTAATCTCGACTCGTAGGCACTTAGGGGGATACCCACTGTTCCCCCAATCAGAGCAAGGCTCTGTTTGAATTTCAAAAATTCAAATTTTGAAGCAACGCTTCGGATCCCGTGCGCTGCGCGCAACGCGCCACGTGTCAGAAGTTGACACGGCAGCACAACGCCCAAGGCAGTACGTCCAATCAGAGCAAGGCTCTTTAAAAAACATAAGCAACACTCAACTGCGCAAGCGCACCGTTGCGCGACACGTGTCTGCGCAGTTGCGCAAGCACAACTGCGCAAGCTCACGGCTGCGCGACACGTGTCTGCGCAGTTGCGCAAACACAACTGCGCAAGCGTACCGCTGCGCGACACGTGTCTGCGCAGTTGCGCAAGCACAACTGCGCAAACGCACCGCTGCGCGACACGTGTCTGCGCAGTTGCACAAAGAGAACTGCGCAAGCGCACCGCTGCGCGACACGTGTCTGCGCAGTTGCGCAAGCGGAGTTGCGCAAGCGCTTCACTGCTCGACACGTGTCTGCGCAGTTGTGCAAGCGCTTCACTGCTCGACACGTGTCTGCGCAGTTGCGCAAGCTCAGTTGCGCAAGCGCTTCACTGCGCGACACGTGTCACTCACTGGGGGAGTTGCGCAAAACAGAATAAATCTTGTTAAAACAAGAAGATTTTCTTGTGTAAGGCAGGGGCCTTTGGATCAAAGATCCAACGGTGGGGAAATTCCCCAAATCACTCAGAAAAAGATTGTTTTAACAAATTTAACTAATTTTTGAGCACTATAAAAAGGACCCCAGACCTCATTTCAAAGAGGAGGATCATCTGGTTTTAGAAAAAAAGAGAAGAGAGAAGAGAACTCTTGAGAACTCCTTAAGAACACAAAAAGAAGGTAAAAACCTTTAAAACAAGAGAGAATTCTCTTAGGAATAGATCATTGATCTAAGAAAAAGATCAGTGATCTTCAACAAATAAATAAAAATAATAAAAATAGTGCCTTGCACTTGCTATGAACCTTTGGTTCTCTGAAACAAGGAAAAACTTGTTTTTCTTTGATCCAAATCAAGGGATAAAAAGTGCCTTGCACTTCTGTTCTTGAATCTAAAAGATTCTTGGTGCATTGCACAAATGCAAGGCTTTACTTGAAGGGCCAGGCCCAAATCAAAAAGACCTAGCAGGACAAAATAAATTGCAAAGCAATAAAAAGGGCAGAGCCCAAATGAAATTGATGCTTTGCATCATTTATAAAGGGCAGAGCCCAAAACAAATTGATGCTCTGCATCTTTTTTCGGCAAAGCCCAAATAAAAATAAAAAGAAATGCAATGCAAAAGCAAATAAATGTTAGACATTTTCAACTGGACTTAGCCCAATCATGGCCATAAGTCCTTAAATTAAATTGACTGAGCAAAATGGCTCTCCTAAATCAATCTACATCCGGTTCGAGGGTACATCTCCGAACTCCTTTGACATCCATCGTTGTAATTCCTCAACGACGTCAAAGAGGTGACGTGTCCCAACGACCACACACCCATATGGACTGCGGGGTCCTTAAACTCGTGGACCGAAACGTCCTTAAACTAATATTTACCCCAAAATTGGAATGTTGGACCGAAATGTCCTTAAACTAATGATCGACCGAAATGTCCTTAAACTAATATCGGACCGAAACGTCCCTAAACTAATATCCGACCGAAACGTCCCTAAACTAATATCGGACCACCACGTCCCTAAACTGGAATATGGACCACCACGTCCCTAAACTGGCACAATAGAGCCCAAATGCTCTTTTGTCGGATCTAAACGGTCCCGTTAAGTTGATCTTAGTCTCAAACTGGACTAACGTATCCTTAACAACCGTTTAAGTTGATCTTAACCCCAAACACGGCTAACGTATCCTTAAACACTCAAATGGATTATAAAAAAAACCTAAATCAACTTCGGTTCGAGGGTACATCTTTGAACTCCTCTGACACTTGTCGTTGTAATCTTTCAACGAAGTTAGAGAGGTGATGAGTCCCGACGGCCATATATTAAAGGAATCACGTTTAAGTTGATCTTAGCCTCAATGAGGCTAGCGTATCCTTAAACTAAAAACACCAAACCCAAATCTAAGTAAATACGTATTTGGACTAAACTACGTCCTACGGGCGACAGCATTACTCAGTCTCCGTATACAATCCACGGGCAACCACAAATAAAACAAACACCCACGACACGAAATGAAATTCTGGAGAAGGAGAAAGTTGTTACTGCGATGCGGTAGCGTAATTAACTGCAGGGGCTTGCGCCTGCAGGGAAGAGCGTCCCCACAATAAAAAAACCCCTCAATCGAGGGGGAATCTGACGAAGTCCGCTACATCGTCCGCATCCGTCTAAACCTCCGATACACGGTGCCACAAATCAACTTGGCATCTTCGGAGAGATGGACGGATAAAACCAAATAGCATCTGCCCCGAACCTCAGGCACAGACATAAAGTCTAGGCCTTCTTTCGGAGGGGAACTGATTCTGGCACGCCCGGTGGGACCTTTTCCTCTTTCCACTCCACACTTCGTGTGTCGTCTTCGCGAACCAATCGCGGTTTGTTAATGGTTGCTTTCGGATTTCAAGTTGCTAAGATTTGGTCATTTGTCTGGCGCAGAACTCAAGATTCAATGGCCTTCAACTGCACCAACTGCTCGAAACGCGACTGCAATGGACGCTCCACCTCACCAGGAGGTGTAGCATATGGACCCCAAGCGGCTTCCTTCCTCGCTCTGCCGGTAGACCAGGTGACCCAGGCCACCACTGGCCTATTCTTCGGGACCATGATCCCACCTACAAGCTGCTCTATGCCAATACTTGCGCCGGAGGTGAACAAGAAGTCGGTTTTCGACCGGCTCACTGCCACGACGGCCCCTGTCAACGGGTCGCCCATTGCCGAACCAACAGCCTCTGTTTTCACCAGGCTAAATCAGAACTCTAAAATGGCTATCCCAAAGAGGGCAACGGCCGTTGTTCCGGAAGTCGTTAAGGCGGCTTCTCCCGCCAAAGAGTCGGTCTTTTCAAGACTGACGATTCCTGCTCCAACCCCTGCTCGAGGATCCGTCTTCGACAGGTTGAATATCATCCCTCAAAGGACAACCTCAGTCTTTGAGAGGTTAACACCAGCAGCACCCTATGCAGACAGGGGGCAAAAAAAAGCTATCTCTATCTCTGAGCCAGTCCCAATGGCTCGTCATGCTCGACGTCGCCATTGGCGACGAGTGAGGAAGGCAAGGGGCAACTCCCCCTCAAGGCTAACTCCACCTGCTCTAGTGGTGGAGGTCAACGCTGCTGTTCCAACTGGGAACAGCTTTGAATTGCTGAGGAAGGTGAGAAAGAACTCTCCAGTTACTACATTGAAGAGATCTCCTCCACCAGCGGAGAGAGTTCCAGAAACGAAGCGAGAACAGCCCCCTCAACGGCTGTCTTCAAGGATTTATAAAGTTTGGCGAAGGGTTCAAGACTCTGTGATTGATCCAGGTCACTTTCGTCACCAGAAAAAGGCGAAGGTGGAAAAAGACAAGGGTTGTCCCATTAAACAGCAGGGGACAGCAGCTGCTAGGGTGCCCCCTTCAATGGTTCCTTCAACTTCAATAGCCCACAAAAGAAGGAGGCCAGAGAAAACCCCCGCGTCAGCGGCAAAAGTTAAAAATGGTGAACCTAAACGCCCCAAGTCAGGGGGCATGACAGTTCATACGGTTTACATGGCGTTGGGAAAAGAAGACAGCCGTACATCCACGGGTCATAGACAGCTTACACGGTCATTGACCAAGACTCAGGAGCAGCAACAGAAGCTCCAGGAAATGATGAACGCTATGGCCGCACTTACAAGGCCGAAAGAAACCCCGGAAACATCCTCAGAAGAACGTCAAGAACAAGAAACGGACGCCGAGTTCCTTCGGCGCGTTCTAGAGAAGAAAGATAAAGAAGCTGTGGAGCAGGCATCCAACATAAAGAAAATGGCCCTCCTGTTCCAGGATATGGTGGGTATGATGATTCAACAAGATCCGCCGACTGAAGAACCCCCGATCGTCCTTGGAGATGATAGGGGAGAGACATCAAATCCTCAGCCCGTTCTATCAACGGCTAAAGAGGATACAATCTCTAAAACTGATCTGGACGAATACATAGCCCAGCAAATAAGGGTTCATCATGTGGCCGAGGCAGCCGGCCATGTCGTACAAACGGGGCGGCCATATCCGGGCTGGTATGACCAAATCAAGTACCCGCCGGGTTACACAATTCCTAAGTTCCATGTCTACAAGCGGACCGGCAATCCCCATCAGCATGTTGCCCAGTTCAGGGCGCTTTGCGGTAACACCGGCGGTGATGACAAGCTTTTGCTCCGCCAGTTCGTTGGAAGTCTATCAGATACGGCGTTCGAGTGGTACTCTGAACTCCCTAATGATTCTATTAAAACCTTCGCGGAAATGGAGCTGCTATTTACCCAACGTTTTGCAAGTGCCAGTGAACGTACCCCGATGACGGCACTGATTAACGCTAGGGTAAAACCCGGCGAGACATGGGTTCAGTACGCTATACGGTGGCGTAATCTATGGTCGAAGTGTGAGCAGCGCATAGAAGAAGCCCCTGCGGTGGGAATGTTTGTTGGAACCCTTGATCCACAAGCAACCATCTCACAGTTTATGATGTTCTTCAAGCCGACTTCCTTCCAGGCTTTGATTGACAAACTAGCGCAGATGGACCAGATGGGCCATAAACCCCCTCTCCCAAAGCCGGACTCCCGAAGTGACAAAGGAAAGGGAAAAGCGATCGTTGTCGCTAATGCTCAACAACAACCGAGTGACATGAAGCCGGTTGCTCGTCCAAACAATACGCGCCCGTACGTACCCCTTGAGGATAGGATGGGACGTCCTTATTCCTTCCCCCGATATAAAACGAGGAGGTTATTCGAGCTGGCGTTGCGCAACAGACTCATAAATCTGCCAGATCCAAAACGCCCGTTGCAACCAAGTGACGTCAACGAGCCTAATTACTGCCTTTATCATCGAGTGCTAGGACATCCGATCGAAGACTGTTACGTTTTCAAAAATTGGCTTGAAAACCAGTACCGACAGGCAAATTTGCGTTATCTGACAAATGGAAGGTGAATCCCCTGCAGCCCCACACCTCTAAAGGGACGAATACGCCGGGGGCAACATGTTCTGTCATTGAAGAAACTCCGTGGGAAGTTGTACTATCATCTAAAGCGAGGAGAATGCTAAATGATCTTCGGACGTGTCCAGCGATCAAGTGGAAGAACCCATTGGAACCGCAGGTCGTTGAGGGGATGTTGAAGCCACGTCCAACTTCAAAGACCAATGATGGGGGTTCAAGGGGTTCAAGCACTTGCAGCCAGTCGTCAAAATCTTCAAAAAAGAAGAAGAAGAAATCTAAGAAACCCGTGAAGCCTGGCGATAAGCGCACGGACTTACAAAAGCAAATTGACACGCTAGGTGAATACAACCAAAAGGTGTGGACTCCCATCACGCTCCAAGAGTTCCTCAATCACGTCTTTCAAGAGGAAGATGAGGGAGAAAGTTCATCGGATGTATCCGAGGAAAATGCAGCGAGCTGTCATATGATCTCCCATGCGATCACGAACGATGAAGAGACTTCTGGCACTAAAACGCTGGGGGCAGATACCGGATCAAGAATTTCGGATCTATCAGTCGAAATGATTGACGCGTTCCTTAACGAAGCTCGACTGAAAAGTAGAGCTGATCGAGAACGCGAAGTGGCTATATTTGAAAGGGCCAAGCGTCAGCGACTTCATGAAAGAGCTGAGACGATCCTGCTGGAGCGAGACACCTCCGCTACCGACAAAAGCCAATTCAAGATGAGGAAAAAGTTTGCTAAGGCCATATCAATGGGCATGAAGCTACCATCCTCTGAAGGAAGCATCACCGGTGAATCGGAAATGCACCCCTCCTTTTGCTTATATCATCAGAAGGTTTCGCACCCCACTCAAGAATGCAAAGCTTTCGATAAATGGTGGCAAGGATATATTGCTCGTCAACAACGCTTCAAGCGGGAAAAGCGTAAAACTCGTCGAGAGCAAAGAAATACGACCGAAGAGCTTAAAAGAACTACCGGCGATTGTCGCATGGTTAACACTGCCGGGTCACAAGTGCCTACATTCGGGAGCGATTCTGATGAAGAGCTGGAACTCGCCCCTCTCTTTAAAGAGTCAACTTCGAGAAAAGAAGAAGAACCAAAGGTTTGCGAAAATATCCAGCTACGCAATCGGACGTTACCTGAAAAGAATCTCGGACCCTTAAACAAGAAAGATAAAGGGAAAGAAAAGGTTTCTCAGGATATTACTCTAGATGACCAAGTTGCGGAAGAGCTAACCGCCAAGAATCCGCCGAAAAGAAATAAGGTGGATTACAATGTCTTGGCGCATCTAAGGAAGCTGCCCTCACAACTCAGCATTCTTGATGCCATGTTACTATCAAAAGAGGCGAGGGATTCTTTGATTAAAGCACTACAAGATCCGGACCAGTTCCAAGCCTTTCTGGCCGAAGAAAAGATGAAGGATGAGTTGGAAGAAGTGCACACAGCCGACGTTGCTTTTGGCGATGAAGACCTTCTCCTTGGGACGCGCGAACACAATCGCCCTCTCTATGTCTCAGGATACTGCCATGATATAAAGATAGGAAAAATCCTGATCGATAATGGATCGTCTGTTAATCTCCTCAACGTGCGGGTGTTGAAGGAAATCTGCATGAGCGTCCAGCACCTTGCGCGGGACAAAATCACCATCTCCGGGTTCGACTCCCAATCATCAAAGAATCTTGGATCTGTGATATTGACGTTACGCTTCGGGTTGCTCGTCACAGATATTAAATTCCATATCATAGATGCCAAGACGTGCTACAATGGTCTGCTCGGTCGACCATGGTTGCACGAGTACAATATCATCCTTTCTACACAACATCAGTGTATGAAATATTGTAAGGACGGTCTCGAGTACACTGTGGCAGGAGAATTGAATCCGTTTTCCGTGAATGAAGTTCGCAAGTATGAAGATGCCAAATACTTCTTACCGAGTTTCGAAGACACGGAAAGGTGTCACAAACCGGAAAACAAAATTAACGCCACTATCCCTGTCTTCGGCAGTGACACCGAGGACGAAGAGGATATAACTTATTCGGGTCCATCCCAATCCGCCAAGCCGGGACCATCCGTTCCTTCATTGATCTTCGGTAGTGATTCGGAAGATGAAGTTCATGCTGTATTCCCCGCTCGGCTTTCAATACGGGCTTCTGCTGATGAAGAGCGAAGTCTGCAGATAACCATGGTGCCGCTTGAACATTACAAAGAACTGGATGCACTTGACACCAACGGTGTGGAAGAATTGCAGACATTTTATATCTCTCCCGGACGAAAAGGCTAGAAGGCAATCCTATTCTACCGCTCTGAAGAAACCAAGGTAGAAAAAGAAATTTGGCATGGTGCGGATTCTACGCTCGACAGGCTTCAGCCCATCCGTCTCCCCAGATATTATACGGAAGGTTTGAAAAAGCTGTTGAAACGCCAGGGGATATCCTTCGAGCAGACCATTCGAAAAGCCAAATTCTATGACAGGGTCTGGAATGTTCCCGGGACTCAACGCAAGCTGCCTAACGGGAGAATGGAAACAAAAGGGCTCGGATACATCCGGTCGAAGAAGCGAGAGTTACTACCTGGCTGTTACGTCGTATATGACTTCGATGAAGAGGCGGATGCTCAATGGGAGGACGTTAATCCTGAGCCAGTGAAAGTCCCAGATGCAAAGGAACCCAGTCCATCGTTCGAAGAACAAATGGACAAGCTTATAAGAGAAGCGGGTCAAAAGGTCCGAGACGACCATAACCGCGAAATGGTCATCTACGAGAAAGCCAGAACGCAACGCCTTCTCCAACAGGCCGTGAAGGATGAAAATGCCGCTCCTTGTCAACCTGCTACAAAAAAGGTTCGACGCGAAATCAAAAACAAGTCGAAAGGCAAAAAAGGCGCTCAACAACCACAAAGCAGAGCTAAGAAACCACGCATACGAGAGTCGAGCGTTATTGACCTGGCCCTCATGAAGAAAATGGGTCGAGCATATTCATTTCCTCGGAACAAGACGAAGAAGATACTTGATCTTGCTCTAAAACATCAAATGCTTACACTCCCAGAGTCCAAACACCCTGAGCAAGCAGGCGAAGTCTCCAACCCAAATTAATGCTCTTATCATCGAGTAATAGGGCATCCGCTTGAAGATTGCTTCACCTTCAAGAATTGGGTTGAAGATCAGTATCAGCTTGGCAAATTCGCGTTGTCTGACAACTGGAGGGTAGCGCCGCCACAAACGCACGAACCCGAAAACACAAGAACAGAACCAACTCCGCATTGGGATTGGAAGAAAATTCGCACCTGTCATATGATAACAATATTAAAATAAGAGTCCGAGAACATGGACAGCCTTCCCTGGTGCTTCGAAAACAACAATGATGAGGTGGTCTCAGAATTTCCCCCAGCCCCGAAAGAGCTGGAAGATGGAATCCATACCACTGCAGATAACCTCAAGAAGATTGAGTTGGGGATGGCAAACGATCCACGACCGACATTCATCAGCGAGCTGCTATCTGAAGAAAGGATGGCTGCGTTAAAGGATTTGCTTCTACAGCATAAAGATTGTTTCGCATGGAACTATTCCGAAATGCCGGGACTAGATCCAGAAATTTCTGTGCACAAATTGGCGATATCCCCGGACGTCATGCCAGTCAAACAGACACCGAGAAGAATGCGGCTCGAGCTTGAGATGAGCATCAACGCCGAGATCAAGAAGCTGATCGACTCTGGCTTCATCCAGGAAGTTCAATACCCTGAATGGATCGCCAACATCGTCCCAGTGATGAAGAAAAATGGGACAGTGCGCATATGCGTAGACTTTCGGGATCTTAATAAAGCTTACCCAAAGGATGACTTCCCAGTGCCAGTCACCGAACTGATGATAGACAACGCGTCCACTCATGAGGTTTTCTCCTTCATGGACGGCTCGTCGGGGTATAACCAGATAAAGATGCATCCCGAAGACCAGAAGCATACCGCTTTCAGGACTCCTCTGGGTATATTCTGCTACAAGGTGATGCCCTTCGGTTTAAAGAATGCCGGTGCCACTTATCAAAGGGCCATGACAAAGATCTTCGATGACCTTATACATGAAATCGTTGAATGCTATATCGATGATCTCGTGGTTAAAAGCAAATCATACGAGGAACATCTCGAGCATCTGAAGACTGTATTTCAACGCCTTCGGCAATACAACTTGAAGATGAATCCACTTAAATGTGCGTTCGGGGTTTCCTCGGGAAAATTCCTGGGATTCATCGTCCGACACCGTGGTATTGAGATAGATCCGTCTAAAATCAAGGCGATCATGGAAATGCCTCCGCCGAGAACTCTTAAACAGCTGCGATCTCTCCAAGGAAAGCTCGCATACATTCGGCGGTTTATCGCTAATCTTTCAGGAAAGTGCCGTCCTTACAGTCACCTGATGAAGAAAGGAACCCCATTCGTTTGGGATCACAAATGCCAAGGCGCACTGGACGAGATCAAGCAGTATCTGCAAAACCCTCCAGTGTTGGCCGCTCCAGTTAAGGGAAAGCCTCTCATTCTTTACACGGCCGCCCTTGAAGGTTCTTTAGGCGCATTATGGGCACAAGAGAATAACCAGGGGAAGGAAAGAGCACTCTACTACTTAAGTCGGGTTCTGCTGGGGGCAGAAAGCAATTACTCCCCCATTGAAAAACACTGCCTGGCGTTGATCTTCGCAATAACAAAGCTTAGACATTACGCATTAGCGCATGAAGTCCATCTCATTTCAAAGGTGGACCCTCTCAAATATCTAATGTCAAGGGCCATATTGACGGGACGACTCGCTAAATGGGCCCTGCTCTTAATGGAGTTCTCGATAACGTATCGACCCCTCAAGGCAGTGAAGGGTCAGGCCATAGCCGACTTCCTTGCTGAGCACCCGATACCTGCCAATTCTCCCCTGAATTGCGATTTGCCAGACAAGCATGCGTTTGACGCAATCGAGGGTGGTGATACCCGTTGGGAGCTTTACTTCGATGGAGCATCTTCCATGAAGAAGCACAAACAAAGTATGTCAATGACCAAATCAGGAGTAGGCCTTATCTTCGTGACCCCTCAAGAAGGAGTAATGCGCTTCGCCTTCTCCTTAACAGAGCCAAGAACGAATAATGAAGCTGAATATGAAACTTTGATAGCAAGCCTCGAGATCGCCATTGACATGGGAATTGAAAACCTCCTCATATATGGGGACTCCTAGCTAGTCGTCAGTCAAGTGAACGGCGATTACCAAACATACAAACCGGAATTGGTAAAATACGGTGAAAAGGTGCAACAACTACTAACCCAGATTCCCTCCTATACTTTGGAGAGCATACCGCGCGCGGAAAACAGCAAAGCGGACGCACTGGCCAAACTTGCTAAAGAATTGGCTGACGAGAACCTCGATGACGTTAGAATCGTGGTACAAAGCCGCCGAGTGCTTGCCCCAGCAGAAATATCTCTGGAATCGTCCGAAGAAAAAGGAGCGAACGAGCAGACAACCCTGCAAGTAAAAGATTGGGAAAATACCAAGGATTGGAGAGAAATCTTCATAGATTACTTCAAGACCCACCGAATACCTGAAGAAGCGTCCACAAAACATCAGCTCGTGAAACGAGCCCTGTCTTTCGCCTTCGTCAACGATACTCTGTACAAGAGGTCATTTGATTCTTTGTGGCTGAGATGCTTAGGACCTGACGAAGCGAAAAGAGTCGTACAGGAAGTTCACGACGGACTCTGCGGTTCTCATCAAGCAGGCCCTAAGATGAAGTTGAAGATAAAACGGATGGGCTATTACTGGCCCACGATGATTCAGGACTGCATCGAATATGCGAAGCAATGCCACTCATGCCAAATTCATGGGGACTTCATCCACCAGCATCCAAATCCGCTACACCCGACAGTGGCTAGCTGGCCATTCGAAATGTGGGGAACTGATATAGTTGGCCCCATTGAACCAGCATCGTCTAGAGGACATCGTTTCATCTTGGCGACGACTGACTACTTCTCTAAATAGGCAGAAGCAGTACCGTTAAGAGAGGTGAAGACGGAAAATATCCTCCACTTCTTCAAGACGCATGTCATATATCGATTTGGAACTCCGCGACGGATCATCTCCGATAACGGGCCAACTTACAGAAGCCACAAGATCAGTCGCTTTGCGCAACAGCATAATATTGACTGGAGATTTTCCTCGGTTTATAACCCGCGAGCCAATGGACTAGCTGAAGCCTTCAACAAGACATTGACAAAAATCATAAAGAAAACGGTGTCCCGAAATAAGAAAGATTGGCACGAAAGACTGCAAGAAGCTCTTTGGGCATATCGAACTACATTCAAGATGGCCACGAACACAACGCCGTACGCGTTGGTGTTCGGTACAGAAGCAGTACTCCCCCTCGAGATAGAGTTACCCTCTCTACGAATGGCAGTCCACTACGAGCTGACGGACGAAGAAAATGCTCACCTTCGGCTTGAGGAGCTTGACGCCCTTGATGAAACCCGGCTCATAGCACAGCAAAATCTGGAAGCTTATAAAGCAAAGATGACGCGCTCATATGAAAGACTGACCCGACCGAGGACATTTCGCCAAGGCGAACTCGTGCTAGTGGTCAAAAGGCCTATGATCCCCAATCGCGCCAAGCGAGGAAAATTCGAGCCAAACTATGAAGGCCCGTACATCATAGATAAGGTCTATCATGGTGGGGCCTATCTACTCATGGACATGCACGGTGAAAGGCCTTTTAGGCCAATAAACGGTCGCTTCCTAAAGAAGTACTACGCTTAATGAGCCACAGCCTAGGTCAACGATAGATGATGACGACTATGTCCGCTCGCTATCTTCCTAAGCTTAAGCTTTCTAAGCAGTGGCCGGCCTTCTCCATGACGGACCGAAACGTCCTTAAACTAACGACGGGCCGAAATGTCCTTAAACTAATAGCAGACCGAAACGTCTTTAAAACTACTACCGCAGCAACTTTAGGCTGACGAGATATAAAAAAAACATATAAAAATAAAATAAAAAAAACGGTATGTCCATAAGCAAAAAGGGCACGGATGAAAACCCGAAAGGGCTCCGTGAGTAAAAACAGCAGGGCTACCGGCGAGTGTTCGTGAAAACCCGAAAGGGCGCGACCTCGTAAAAAAAAAGAATTAAAAAAGAATTAAAAAAAACGGTATGTCCATAAGCAAAACGGGCACGGATGAAAACCCGAAAGGGCTCCGTGAGTAAAAACAGCAGGGCTACCAGCGAGTGTTTGTGAAAAACCGAAAGGGCGCAACCTCGTTAAAAGACACTTATAGGGTCCTCTCGACCTTGTAAGGAGAAACCACCCGCGTGAGATCCTTACGACTCACAAGGAAGCAACACACTTAAGGATCCCCACGATTCCTAAGGAGAAAATACACTTGCGAGATCCTTACGACTCGTAAGGAGAACTCTCTTATGGGACCCTCACGGCTCATAAGAGTTGAAAGTCTTAAGTTACAAAGACCTAAACCTGTGCTTAAGCAACCCCCACAACCTTCGATATTGCCCTACAAGTGGCTCAATATTGACCCTTGTATACAATCCACGGGCGCGAATAAACATTTACCTAACTAAGTCTCATCCGAGACTAGGGATATGTTTGCATGGAAAACAACCCTTGTAAATCCTCTCGACTTACAAGGAGAAAACCCTCCTGTAGGATCCTTACGACTTACAGCGGAACAATACACCTCGGAACCCTCATGATTCCTAGGGAGAAAATACACCTATAAGATCCTCACGACTTGTAGGGAGAAATAGCTTTGTGAGACCCTTACGGATCATAAGGTCAAAAGCCTTAGCAGACAGGACCCTAACCCTGGTCGCTAAGCCTCCTTTATTCGACAATGACAGAGGCAAATGATGATTCGCTCCTGGCGATATCCCAGTTGTAGCGGTGCTGATGCCGAAATCAGCGTCTAATTTCGGGTTTACGGCGAAAAGCCGATAGGCCACACATGCATACGAAATGGCCGAAATGATATGGCAACTTGCAATAAGCAAGTAAAGAAAATGTATGCATGGAAAATAGCCGAAATGATTGGGCAGCTCGCAATAAAAAGCAGCGAGTAAAAATAAAATTAATAGCCGAAATGATTGGGCACCGCGAAAAATAGCCGAAATGATTGGGCAGTCGCGACCTTCGTGATATAAAAGCTGAAATGATAGAGCATCGCGGAAATAAAATAAAATAAAAAGAAGAAATGATAAAACTTTGGCCCTACAGTTAAGATCACATCGGTCCCTGTATACAATCCAAGGGAGTAAACAAAAAAGGAACCATACTTTCACAGCGGACTCCGTCAGAAGACGAAGCCAAACCTCAACGGTTCATTTCAACCGAAGAAGCCAGTGACTTCAGCAAAACTCCTCGACTCACGGATACAAACACTCATTGACGAGAGCCTTCTGATTCGCGTCGACTCGCAGAGCCACCAGAGCCTCTATGGGAACCCTTGACTCGTTTCAAACCCCAAGGAAACAAATAATCCTTGGCGCTTGGGAAACAAATAATCCCTAGCAAACTCCTCGACTCACAGATACAAACACTCCTTGACGAGAGCCTTCTGATTCGCGTCGACTCGCAGAGCCACCAGAGCCTCTATGGGAACCCTCGACTCGTTTCAAACCCCAAGGAAACAAATAATCCTTGGCGCTTGGGAAACAAATAATCCCTAGCAAACTCCTCGACTCACGGATACAAACACCCCTTGACGAGAGCCTTCTGATTCGCGTCGACTCGCAGAGCCACTAGAGCCTCTATGGGAACCCTCGACTCGTTTCAAACCCCAAGGAAATAAATAATCCTTGGCGCTTGGGAAACAAATAATCCCTAGCAAACTCCTCGACTCACGGATACAAACACTCCTTGACGATAGCCTTCTGATTCGCGTCGACTCGCAGAGCCACCAGTGCCTCCATGGGAACCCTCGACTCGTTTCAAACCCCAAGGAAACAAATAATCCTTGGCGCTTGGGAAACAAATAATCCCTAGCAAATTCCTCGACTCACGGATACAAACACTCCGTGACGAGAGCCTCCGGACCCGAGTCAACTCGCAGAGCCACCACTGTCTCCGCGAGAGAATTCCCGGTTCGTCCCACCTTGCAAGATGAAGTCTCGGGCAGCAAAGATTGAAAAACTTGCTGCCTGAACAATGGGGCCCTGCAAGTCAATCCAAAATGGTCTCTTGCATACTATTCACGGGTCTCACTCTCCGAAGTCGATTTTCGACAAGGAGGGAAACAACCGCTTATGGGTCCTCTCGACTCGTAAGAGGGAAAAATTCTCTTATAGGATCCTTACGACTTGTAAGAGAAAACACACTTAGAAATCCTCACGATTCCTAAGAAGAAAAACCCACCTACGAGATCCTCTCGTTCCGTAGGGAGAAAAGTCTCTCTGAGACCCTCACGGCTCATGGAGTTGAAAAGTCTTAGGCAGCAGATCTGAACCTGCGGCCTAAGCCATCGCTATTTCTTAAGAAAGTCAAGATGCATGCCCTATTATCCGTCAACCATGGTTACTAAGGTGGCACACTGACAACAAAAGAAAGAAAAGGGCGGAGAAATGACACAGGACATTACAAAAATGTGTATCTTTTATTCATAAATATTGATCGAGTACAGGATACATTGTACTAAAGAATAAAAAATATGCATATATTCTACAAGTACAAATGATACAAGGAGAATTACTGAGAAGGAAGCGTCTTGCATAGATTTAGCAATTGCTCGCATACTTCCTTCCACGCCTTCTCTTGATCGGCTACCACCGCCAGCTCCGCCTCCACTTGGGCTCGTTGCTGCAAGACAGACGCAAGCTACTCCCTGATGACTTGATAAGCAGCTTCCCGACCCGGGGTATTGCGCTCAGCTACGTCAAGCTTCCGCTTCAAGTTTAGCCCATGGGAGATGCGCTCCAAGAGACCCTCAAAAATAGTCTTCACTTAGGCAGCATTTGCTTCAACCTCACCGCGCAGATGGGCCGTTTCGTTCGAGGTCTTTTGGCATTCCCTTAGTTTTAAAGCTGCTTCTTGCTCCAAATGTCGGAAGTGAGAGGTGCTTTGCTCGAGCCAAGCTGTTCGTTGGGTGCTTAGGGCTAAAACTTCGGGAGAAGGACGCGTCGACTCCAACCGATGTAGAAAGGCCTCGATTTCCCTGCAGCGATTAACCCAAGATTCGACAACGCCTTCGTTATGAAAATTTACGAGCGCCGCCAACATTGGGTTAACCTCCACAGCGAAATCTACGGCAGAAGGGAGAGCGTCCATGTTAAGCTCTTCGATGTACCCGCTCAGCATGCCCAAACTCATCACAGCACCCTTTGAAGATGGACATTTCAAGAAAGGGCCTGCCGATTAAAGGACGCGAGACTCAAGAGGGACCGAAGCCGGAACAATAGCTGCAAAATAAAACATGGTCAAACAATGATTCAAGAGATGTTGAAGGGTTACCAAAAAGGAAATTTACTATACCAGCTGCAACGGACGGCAAAGCCGGAAGGGCCGGTGGCGTGGCCGGTCTTGCATCCCCTCCTTCGATTTGTGGCACTGCAATAAGGAAAAGGAAAAGTCAAAAATCATCCCATTTCTAAAGAAGGGGGTAAATAAAGACATTGTAGTGAACGTATACTCACCGGCACCACTAGAGGGAGAAGCGAGTTCGGATGGGAAGGAGAAGTGTGGGAGCAACACTTGATATAAATGATCAAAGAGCACTCCTGAAAAGGCACAATGGTATAACGTTAGTACAAAAGCTACATGTTTAAAAGATTAACGCATGAGTCGTAAATCCATACCTTCCAACATCCGCGATGGTACAAGGGAAGGCGGGGAGGTGACCACCGCCAAAGCAGTAGTTGACGGTGCTCCTTCGAGCAATGGAGCGTCGGCACTGGCCGCACCTGCAAAGACAAACTTGTTAGAAGAGATCATGAGATATATAAAAAGAAGAACGCTGGTAACTCAAAGTTTACCCGACGAGCTGCCAGCCGAAACTGAAGCAATCCCCTCTTCTATTGACACGAGACCACCGCCCGTAGCCTCATCACCCGACTCGATGGGAACCGTTGTTGTGCTCGCAAGCCCTGGAGACGGCAAGGAACCATACGCGGGGAGGGCTATGATTAGAGTATTGCCATATTCCAGAGAAGGAGCGGCTGGCTCGTCCTCAGGAATCATGGCCACCTCACCCGCTACTCCTTCGGGTCCTGCGGTCACGGTTGTCTCGTCCACCGTCGCCGCGAGGTCTCCAGCCTCAAGCGCCTCGCCCTCTACCGCCTTCGGCTCGGTTAAGAAAATCATCTCACCTGCCGCCACTTCAGGTGCGGTATCAATGACCCTCTCGGCGGAGGATCCCTCAACCTCTGTTTCAGGCCCCGTGGCCCCAACGACGCGCCCCACCATCGGCTCGGGCTCGGCAGGCGCCGCTTCCGCCGTTTCCTTGGGACCAACGGTCTCCGCCTCCCCCTCAGTCGGACTAGGCCCTGCAAGATGGAATGCATATGAGCCAATGGCTTTATAATTCTTACAACAAAGCTCTGAAAGAAATGCTACCTGAAGAGGATTTATCGTTTGCACTTCGGGCCGCGCGCGCCGCTTTCCTATAAGCAGTAGATAGGGCGACAGGGGCCTCTTCAGAAGGAGTGTCAGCGCGTGGAATAGTGCTAGGGCCCGCTCCCGCGGCCAAAGCAGCTCTGCGCGCCTTTGCTTCGCGTCTCAACCGCTTCCGCTCCTCCCGAGCCGTTGAGACGGACGCCACTAGGGCTTCTCTAATTGAGGTGTCCTCGTCCGTGAATAAGGATGCCTCCAAATTTTTCAAAGCATCCCTCGTCGTCTTGTCAAGTCGAGGCTCCTCCAGTAGCTTCGACGAGACCGGGACTTCAGTGACAGGCTCAGGAAGGATCCCCGCATCAACTGATACAACCTCTGCAAAGAAACAAAGAAGGTTAGGTTGACCATCAGAAAAGATGACGAACTTTCCCTATAAAAGAGAAAGGGTGGGACATACCAACACCTGCTAGGACACGCTTCTTCTCCTCCTCATGGAAGGTCTTCAAAGAGGCAGCAATGGCCTCTTCAGTAGAAACACCTGTTGAGAATGAGGCAAATATTAGCTAAAGATAATAATAAAAAGTGCAATAAAATGACGAAGAAAGTGGCTGATGATTACCTGACTCAGCGAGTTTACTTAACATCGCTTCGAGCCTCGCCGATCGCTCCGAAGCTGCAATGGCGGCAGCCAAATTGGTGTCTGCAGGGTCTACCAAGAAGCCCTCGTTGCTTCCGTATTCACATATGCCTTCGGTGGGAGGATTCGCAGGCTTTAGGCTGAGGATCGCATCGAGGGAAAGGGCGGACTTCTTCTTATTCTTCTGCTGTCCACCAGCTTTAGATCCACCCAGAGCAGATTTGCGCTTGGCAGTCACTTTAGGGCGGCGGGTCCCGATATCTGCTCCTGCGCCGGACCCTGGCGATACCACGTTAACCGTCTTCGTGGGAGCACGGGGCGCCGGTGGTGCATCCACCGTAGTAGGCAGCGGCAATCCCCGTGGAGGACTCAACACGCGTGGTCGATCGATTCCAGCATCTTTTAGCGGAGGGACGACCGGGAGCCTTGGCTGCAAAGGGGCCTTGCGATCGCTGCCGGGAGGCGCACCCCTACGGTCAACCAGCATGCGCTTCTCCGTTAAGATAATTGGGCCCATCGCGTGCGCATACCAGGCCACATATGAATTAAGCATCTTAGGGGCGCAGCTGGGTTCACTAATGAAGAAATAGGAACCTGTGTTAAGCCATGTAAAATGATGCATCGCATTCTTTATCCCCTCTGGGCCGACCACGGGCGTTTCCAAGAAAGCTTCCAGCGGGATCCCTTGGTTGTAGCTTGACTGCCGGGCAGATCGGTGTGGGTTATACCTCATAAACAAGGCTGTCTTATTCTGCCTAAATACTAGATAGCCCGGCCGGATGGAGTAGAGATGGAGGATTTCCCGAGCTTTCAATACAGAAGCCCCATCTTTGAAGTCATCACGCAGGGGCACCACTGATTTGGTGGTCTCTGAGCCTATGGTTATGACCTTATCCACAAAGGAAACCTTCGCTCCGACCAGATATGGACGAAGGAGCAACCCTCTAGACTCCCGCAGGGCTGGAACCACAATTGAAGCCCCAACCAACCGCATGACTCTCGGGAGTCTGTATTTCTCGAAGAGCGGAGGAGTCTTGTGGGCACCAAACACTCCTCGCACGTGCATCTCCATCCAAGAAATAAAATAGTGCATCGGGAAGTTGGCAGGCTGTACCCCAGGCTCACTAGCGTCCGCCGCTACGCTAAGTCCATTGTAAAGGTAAGCCAATCCGGCGATCCCTACCGATAACTGCAAACCGGCCACCATTCGATGCGCCGGGTAAAAGACGGAGGGCCGCATGAGGCGTGGGTGCATGGGGAGCGCGAAGCTGTATAACCATAAACCCAAGAACCCTATGAAAAAAGTCTCCGCGTCCATGCCAGGAACGGCGATCTCGGAGAAAGGGACGCTGGCAGTGCTGGGGAGATAAAAATCCCGCTGGTCATTTTTCGATGTAGGTCGGCGGTCCAAGCCCAAACCAAAAGGGTCAACAAGCTGAGCGAACTTCTCGCTCTGCTCTGATAGGAACTCCGGGCGAATAAAATGAGCAATGAAATCCGCGAAACTGACGCCCCGGTTGCCCGATTCCAAATGGAGTTCCTCATAGATCTCCAACACCTTCACCAAGCCCGGATGCTGATGCTGAATGGCGTTCTCCGGAGTTAAGTCAAACACCAGCTGCTTGGTGGCAAAGACGTACTCGTCAGGAGGAAGCAGCTCCTCGTATTGCTCCCCCCTCATTGGTAGACCTGAAATCTCAGCAAATTCCTCCAAAGAGATGGAGACTTCCCTATCCGCTATCAGGAAGGTGTGGGTGGGGATGTTCCATTGTTCAATAAAGGCCTTCATCCACCATGTTGGAGGAGAAGGATACTCGAAAAGCGAAACGTAGACGGCTGAGTATAAACCAATCGTCGTCAGGTGAGCCCTTTTCGCCGCTAAGATGTAGCGGGCCCATTGCAAATAGCCGGCAAGCGGTCGCGGGATCAGCCCAATATTATAAGCCTGTCCCCAAGGGCGTGCTTCACCCTGACAGATTCGCCTCCCCAAGATGTCTATCGCCGGCGGCGGCTGCACTGGGATGGCACCAATGGCAGGCTGGAGGAGATCGTCAGAATTCCAATTTTTAACCTCCACGGCATACTTCACCGGGGGCTCGTCCGCATAAGGGATCGTAACTATGGGCTCAGAGGGCGAGGCGGAGCTGAAGCTGCGACGGCCTTGGATGATTTGGCTATACCACCTTCCCCACAGGTGGAGTTTCTTGCACTCGGGGTCATGATCTTTAATCAAGGCAAACACCACCCGGTCCACTGGCGAATGGGGAAACCCTCCTTCCGAGCGAACGAAAGGGAAAGACAAATCTTCAGACATGTTTCCTGTAGAAAAGGCAAGAAAATAATAACCGTTAGTGTTCCAATGCTTCACATTTTAAAGTCCTACATCACACTGCAATGCAGTGGGTAAGGGACCAAAGGGGGACCCACAAAATCTAGATGACGGCGCATCATTTGATAAGACAGTCCCATCATTTCATGAGACTGTCAGTTAATGAAAAAGACCCCTAAGAGAATATCCTCATTGGGGGGGAATGCCTAGAGACAAGGAGAAAATCTCCTCTTTTAGAGCAAAGCTCTGTCACAGAGTGACATTTGTCAAACTCTGATCTCAAGGGAATAAAACTTCAAAAAAAGGGGGGGCCTAGCTCTGTAATAGTAATGAAAACTATAACTCCTAAGGATTAAAAGAAAAAATTTCGGATCTTAAAGATCCATGAAAACTTTTAGGAGTTCTCCATTTGATCTATGAGCAAGGCACTGTTCATGGGTTAAAACCCAGGAACAAGATCTCTGTAAATTTTTGAGAGCAAGGCTCTGTGGATGAAACCCCAAAGGGGTTTTCTTTAGATCACAGATCTATAAGAACAAAGCTCTGTTAATTAAATTTAATTTAAATTAATTTAAATTTTTACCTAGACTGATTCCAAGTCCTGAACTTTAAAGTTCTTGGGAAGAAGCAAGAGCAAGGCTCTGTGGATAAAACCCCAAAGGGGTTTTTCTTTAGATCAAAGATCTATAAGAGCAAGGCTCTGTTAATTAAATTTAAATTAAATTAATTTAAATTTTTACAAAGAGTGATTCCAAGTCCTGAACTTTAAAGTTCTTGGGAAGAAGCAAGAGCAAGGCTCTGAATCAAAGTTCTTGAAACGTTAAAGAAATTAAGGGACCAAGGGTCCCATTTATAAGCGCCTGCGCCTCTTCACCTGACCTCCATGATCCAACGGTCGGGATCTTGCCACCGCTGCACTCACGTGCGCGCCACGTGAGCGCAACGGTGGGGGGGCATTTATTCCCCCAATCAGAGCAAGGCTCTGTTTGAATTTCAAAAATTCAAATTTTGAAGCAACGCTTCGGATCCCGTATGCTGCGCGCAACGCGCCACGTGTCAGAAGTTGACACGGCAGCACAACGCCCAAGGCAGTACGTCCAATCAGAGCAAGGCTCTTTAAAAAACATAAGCAACACTCAACTCCGCAAGCGCACGGCTGCGCGACACGTGTCTGCGCAGTTGCGCAAGCACAACTGCGCAAGCGCACCGCTGCGCGACACGTGTCTGCGCAGTTGCGCAAGCATAACTGCGCAAGCGCGCCGCTGCGCGACACGTGTCTGCGCAGTTGCGCAAGCACAACTGCGCAAGTACACCACTGCGCGACACGTGTCTGCGCAGTTGCGCAAGCGCTTCACTGCTCGACACGTGTCTGCGCAGTTGCGCATGCTCAGTTGCGCAAGCACTTCACTGCGCGACACGTGTCACTCACTGGGGGAGTTGCGCAAAACAGAATAAATCTTGTTAAAACAAGAAGATTTTCTTGTGTAAGGCAGGGGCCTTTGGATCAAAGATCCAACGGTGGGGAAAATTCCCCAAATCACTCAGAAAAAGATTGTCTTAACAAATTTAACTAATTTTTGTGCACTATAAAAAGGACCCCAGACCTCATTTCAAAGAGGAGGATCATCTGGTTTTAAAAAAAAGAGAAGAGAACTCTTGAGAACTCCTTGAGAACATAAAAAGAAGGTAAAAACCTTTAAAACAAGAGAGAATTCTCTTAGGAATAGATCATTGATCTAAGAAAAAGATCAGTGATCTTCAACAAATAAATAAAAATAATAAAAATAGTGCCTTGCACTTGCTATGAACCTTTGGTTCTCTGAAACAAGGAAAAACTTGTTTTTCTTTGATCCAAATCAAGGGATAAAAAGTGCCTTGCACTTCTGTTCTTGAATCTAAAAGATTCTTGGTGCTTTGCACAAATGCAATGCATTACTTGAAGGGCCAGGCCCAAATCAAAAAGACCTAGCAGGCCAAAATAAATTGCAAAGCAATAAAAAGGGCAGAGCCCAAATGAAATTGATGCTTTGCATCATTTATAAAGGGCAGAGCCCAAAACAAATTGATGCTCTGCATCTTTTTTGGGCAAAGCCCAAATAAAAATAAAAAGAAATGCAATGCAAAAGCAAATAAATGTTGGACATTTTCAACTGGACTTAGCCCAATCATGGCCATAAGTCCTTAAATTAAATTGACTGAGCAAAATGGCTCTCCTAAATCAATCTACATCCGGTTCGAGGGTACATCTCCGAACTCCTTTGACATCCATCGTTGTAATTCCTCAACGACGTCAAAGAGGTGATGGGTCCCAATGACCACACACCCATATGGACTGTGGGGTCCTTAAACTCGTGGACCGAAACGTCCTTAAACTAATATTTACCCCAAAATGGGAATGTTGGACCGAAATGTCCTTAAACTAATGATGGACCGAAACGTCCCTAAACTATTATCGGACCGAAACGTCCCTAAACTAATATCGGACCACCACGTCCCTAAACTGGAATATGGACCACCACGTCCCTAAACTGGCACAATAGAGCCCAAATGCTCTTTTGTCGGATCTAAACGGTCCCGTTAAGTTGATCTTAGTCTCAAACTGGACTAACGTATCCTTAACAACCATTTAAGTTGATCTTAGCCCCAAACACGGCTAACGTATCCTTAAACACTCAAATGGACTATAAAAAAAATCCTAAATCAACTTCGGTTCGAGGGTAAATCTTTGAACTCCTCTGACACTTGTCGTTGTAATCCTTCAACAAAGTTAGAGAGGTGATGAGTCCCGACGGCCATATATTAAAGGAATCACGTTTAAGTTGATCTTAGCCTCAAAGAGGCTAGCGTATCCTTAAACTATAAACACCAAACCCAAATCTAAGTAAATACGGATTTGGACTAAACCACGTCCTACGGGCGACGGCATTACTCAGTCTCCGTATACAATCCACGGGCAACCACAAATAAAACAAACACCCACGACACGAAGTGAAATTCTAGAGAAGGAGAAAGTTGTTACTGTGATGCGGTAGCGTAATTAACTGCAGGGGCTTGCGCCTGCAGGGAAGAGCGTCCCCACAATCAAAAAACCCCTCAATCGAGGGGGAATCTGACGAAGTCCGCTACATCGGCCGCATCCGTATAAACCTCCGATACACGGTGCCATAAATCAACTTGGCATCTTCGGAGAGGTGGACGGATAAAACCAAATAGCATTTGCCCCGAACCTCAGGCACAGACGCAAAGTCTAGGCCGTATTTCGGAGGGGAACACCCACCCCCCTAGGCCACCCTAAGGTGGCCAGAGGGGTAGGCAGACCCAAAACTGCCTTGTGAGGCAATTCTTGGGTCCCCACCCGCCAAGGCCGCCTTTGGTTGGTCTCAGGGGTGTGAGACCTCCCTAGGTCCCTCCGAGACATCACCGAGGTCCCCGCGCACCTCCCGTGGCTTCTCAGTCCATACCGAGAGCCCGCGGGGAGTCAAAATATCAAAATATTTTAGAAAAGGTTACTGGTTTTGCGACGATTTTTGCGGAGCAAAAACCGGCAAGAATCGAAAGTCGTAAATAACTAGTTTAGGGTGGTGGGTGGCTTTGATACCATTGTTGGTTCCTAGTTCCCTCTCCACTAACTCGCTGCCAATGCAGAATTCAAAAAAATATCATGGCACTAGAAACTAAATCCCAAGAATCAAACCAAACACTTAAACTAGAACTATAACAAGATATAAATCACAACTTTTGTAGCGTCTTCATTTGCTCCAATTGGGATGGACACTAGTATTCTCTCAAGAGCTCTGAGTCGTGTATGCAATATGGTCTACCTTTGTCGAAGATGATCCACTCGAGAGAACCGATCCAAGCTCCGGCTTCACCTAGTGAAGCAACCGACGCTCCAAGCTCGCTAGGAATGGAGAGTGGGGATGTAAGAATTTTCCACTATTTTTTTCTCTCAAATCTAAGCTCAAGAGAGCAAGTGTAGGAGGAGGAGGAGGTGAGGAAAAATAACCATGAGCAAGTGTTGAAAGAATAAGAGAATGAAATCAATCGAGAGTAGAATGTAGAATAGCTTCATATTCTTTTTGCAACAATACATATAAAAAACTCATAACAATTTACAATAAAATAATGAAGCTCAATCCTCACTACATGTCTTCAACCATGCTCAATGCCACCTCACCCTCCACTTCATTTTTTGAATATTTACAAATGAGGTGTCCGTCTTCTAGAACAAATTCCGAATAAATACGGAATACAACTCGGTACACTTTTCGAAATATATATATACGTGTATCCATATAAAAATACGAATAGCCAAGAAAGAAAATGAATAGTGAAAAATAATACTAGAATACATATATTAATATATATATAAATATTTAATATATATATATAAATTATTAAATCAAAACTTGATTTAATAATCCGGCTTAATCTTAAACCGCTAGTATTATCAACCGTCTGGTTAATGTCTGTGTAGCCTGTACACATATTTAATCGGACACCTGTATGTACCAATATACATCATCTACGTCATATCTCCTGAACTAGGAAAACCCTCTGTGTGGGACTCTAAAGACTCGTCAATATGCCGGCAATGGGTTTAACCACAAGCATGTTAGCAGTACTGGCTGTACGTAACGACTATCTTGGTAGTGAGCGAAAGGAAGGCCGATGAGAAAACTCATACGTACCCCTACTGAGCTTTCCTGTGACAATCTCCGTACAGTTCGGTCTATTCGTCTAAGAGTATCGCATACCGGATCTATGGAGTGGATAAAATCATACCCTTAATAACGTGATATTTCGTTTCGGTGTGAAGCCCATCACCTATTGAGAAACTACTGATCCAAATCAATAATTCTCGTCCATCTTGGCCAAGGATTTTTGGTGATGGCCACCCGTGCCCAGCGTGACATCTACCCCTAATACCGGGAGAGACGAATCCCTAACGATCTGCTTACTGCCTCCATATGCCTCGGGGCTGTACCCAACTAAAACCTATTTGCATGAATCCTTTGAGCCGTGGTAGGGTTGTAATCAAAGCACAGTGGGAACTCATAGGAGACAAATGACAATCTCAGATCAACAGACTAATCTGTACTTATGTGACCTGAGAACTGCTATCTTAAAATGGGTATAATACCATCTAGCATATTCCCGGCAAGTCCATCCAATGTAACTCATAACCTAATGAACACATGTATACTATCTTTGGCGAATAAATGACACCAATGGCTATGAGACTGGCCATCACCCCTCATCGAGGTCAAGAAATGTATACACTAGTCTACTCTGGAATATCGATGCCCAGTCTCGATATTCCCACGACTAGGGACGTTTAAGGCTTTACTTATAGACTACCCAGTTCTCATAAGTGCGACCGCCACATCAACCATGGTAGTCAAGCATGAATCCTATGGGCTCTATCAACATGTAATAGTGATATGTAATACCATATAAAACATGTAAATGATGATAGAAATGAACCAGATAGCATACTATCATCTCGAGTAAGATTGTTCAACCCGTATAGGTTCTCCCTCAATCATCATAATCGCCTGCTTATGATTACAATAATTTCCTTGAGAGCACTATATCCAACACTCGTCATCTATAATGCCATAGAGATGTAAGAATCTCAACCGGTATATACATACCCTGGAGTCAGAATGTAATTAGGAAAACAGTTTTCAATCACTACTGCACAGGAATACTGAACCATTAAAATATCTCGATAGGGTGGCCGGGTATTCCTAGTAATTCCCTTTCTAATGGCCAAATTTATGACACTAGTTGCAATTTTCTTTACCCTCATTTCAATCCCTTTAGATGTCTCCATATATTACCTTCTTTACACCATCTTAGGCTAATCGGTTTTCTTCTTTTCCTACATTTCGTCACCTGCCTAAGGTTTGGAAGAAGATTATCCAACAAGAATAACTGGTGTGCTCTCCTAATGCAAGGAGCTCACAACTTGAGAGAAGATGAAGAAGGGGAGACAACCGAATCATACAATTCAATTTCTCCAGAACCCTTGGCCATCCTCGACCGAAGAAAATTCTTCGAGTTCATATGTAACTATACGAGATGGCTATTCTGAGCAATATGGATATTCATAGTGATATGGAGTATTCTGGAGAAGGAAAAAGGTAAAGCAGGAGCGACAAGGATATATGCGACTTATTCTTGAATCATGATAAACCAAAACCTGCTCTGTAAAAGGTTCAGTCAATGAGTTTTAGTTTAAGATCAGTCGTGGTCGCTGCCAAAGAGAGAGAGAGAGAAAGAAAAGAAACACTCAGCGTGCACTCTATCAAGCATAGATTGATTAATCGTTTTATCTAATCAGGATGGCTCCCACCGTTTTCTCGAATTCTCCTTCAAACCCTAAAAGGAGAACTAGTCATGATCATATACACCTTACAAGTTCGCTAACTGTTCAACAAGGCAGTGTTGGTACTCCGAGGGAGGCTCCCACCGTTTTTTCGAATTCTCCCCGTACTTTCTCACGAACCTAATTAATAACTCCATTTTCGCAGAGGCATGACCTCATAAACACTTTCTAGAAACTAATATGTTAGCTAATTGTGAAATGAAAATCTCCCGAAGAGTAATACCTACTCACAGTGGGAATCGGGACCCAACTATCATTATATGATAACCTTGACGGAAGCCGACCAAAGTTGCCACACACCATAAGGTATGCACAAACTTAGCAAGTTTCCATAATATTTGAAACTCCCGATATGGTTTTTGCCTCTAGGGACCTGGGGCCCTACTGACCTTGACACGGTCAACAAATCAAAAGGTCTTAGTCAAGTTCAACCCGTCATTATCTTGTTTGCATTAAACCCACCCGCATGAGTCCTTGACACAGTCAAAAAGGTCGTACGACTGTCCTAACCAATCACATCATATTTTACAAACAAGCACCGCTTAGCTACCTCACACTATGTCTTGACACAGTTAACAAACGCAGCACGAATACTAAGTACTACTTGTAGGAAATGACGGAGGGTTACAGTTAGTTTTTGGCGAAAACCATTAATAGAAAGAACTTGATATCGTGGAAAGAACTCGAGTGTCTTTGAAAAGGAGTGGTTTAGGCTTAGCTTTTAAAACAATTAGTTTTGTAGAAAACCGATGATTTTGAAGAAAACCGAGTAGTTTTAAAAATTAGTTCCGACAAACATCATTTTAGGTTTTTCTTCCTTGCATTAAACATAAAATTTGATCCTATTAATCTATATTTCTAAGAAACAACCAAAATAGCATGTTTTTATATGCCATCCGCATTCGCCACGGGGTCCTGGGTCTTCACCGTAAGGTTACTTAACTTACGGCAGGGTGGGGACAGGGCTAGCGCAGATTCAAAACATATAGAAAGATCTAATAATAATATTAATATATATATTTATCAATATCAAAGCCAAGTAATAAATATCACAGGCATGCGATAAACAAAAAACAAGATAGAATAGCAGATAAGCTAGGAGCCCCGTGTTTCGTTTGAGCCGCAAATGAAAACCAACATTTTCCGGTCGTGTGGATAGCCCATACAATCTCGAACTAAGACCCCTATGAGTGGGGCATGTTACCCGCCAATTCTATAAGTGAGGCAACCCGCACTCAATGTCATGAGTAGGCCACCCAACACTTCTTGGAATCTGGTAACTTGAGTACTTCTCCGTAGGTCAAAGCTACACCCCTTATAAGTGCGGCGAGCAACCCGCCGAGAATGTGGTGGCCCTGGTCTAGACTCCACCAGATGGTCACCTACAGTATTCTCGAATCTAGCTACCCGAGCACTCCGTCATGGGGCATCCTAGTACAAGAAATGAAATATATATACAATGGTGACAATGCCCGCAGCCTGGACGTGTCCTAAAGAGAATATACATCCAGCAGCAATGATGGCCACCATCCGGCCACTCGTCCTGAATAAACAAATACATAAATATCAAAACTGTACATACAAATCGCACGAGGGGCTATGCGTCATGAAAATCCGTCTAAACCATCATAAGATATATATCTAAAACAACAGCAAAAATAACCAGTGTGCAAACCCGTCTAATCGAACATATAGCAATTAGACGACGTTTAAAAACACACAAAAAAAGATACGGATCATAAACGATGCATTAGTTTCGACCAAAAAGTTTTTCGAACTTGCCAAAATACAAATATAACATATACTGAAATCTGGGGAAAATAAAAGTTTTCCAAAAATCAAGTTTTCCAATATCCAAGCTACCACAAAAATCCAGGGACCTAATACTAATTTTAGGCCGCAGATTGCTTAAAATGAATAAAAAGGAGGCTTTGGATTAGGTCCTCGGGTTTCATGGCAAGTTTTATTATCAAAAGAGGAGCTCTCTGCAAGTGTCAAAAAAATTTTAGAGACCATGAAATTTTCAGAACAGAGACTTGCTTTTAGAAAACGAATATGATAAAATTTCGGTTTCGAAAAGTTTGCATCGTCTACAACTAGTTAAAGTATTTGGTTTGGCTCCAATACCATTGTAAAGACCCTGGTTCTCACGCCACAAGACTCACGACGAAGGCGGAAGCCAAAACAAAAAAATTATAGCAAGAACTAGCGACCTATACCCTAAAATCGATTCCAAACACTAAACTAGAAAACTTAACAAGTAAGGTTAGGGGGCTAGTTACCTTTGTAGCATGTTCGTGCAATTAGGGAAGACCCCTACACCTCTCCATGGATTCTCACAAGGCTCCGATGTCGTCAGGAACGAGCTTGGACGCTGATCTTCCTCGTCGAAGATGATCAACCCGAAAGAGTCCGAATCAAGTTTTAGCTTCACACTAATAAATCAAGTGAAGCAACTCACAATCAAAACTCTCTAAGAATTGATTGTTAGGATGATGTAGTGGTGGTTCTCAAGCTATCTCCCTTTTTCAAATTTCCTCTGACAAATGGAAGCTCAAAAGAGAAAAAGAAGGAGTGTGGAAAATCAATTCCTTAGACATTCTCTCTCTCTTTTCTTGCTCATATCCTAGTAGAGATTGTGAACACAAAGAATGAGTCACACCATGGCTCATGACATGTGTCATGAGCCTAAACAAGTTTCCAATCTTCCATTTATAGAAGAAAAAGATGTGTGTATCACACAAGCATACACACACACATATACATACATATAACCGTATATGTACAAATATATATCCGTATTTTTATCAAAATACGAATACCGTATTCGTTTAAAAATATGAATACCCATATTCATATCGGGATAAAAATACACGTATTCGTATTAAGATACAAATATCTGTATTTATACAAATAATTGTATTCGTATAAATACCGTATTCGTATCAAAATACAAATACTCGTATTTATATCAAAATATGAATACCTAAAAGAGATGTAATGAAAGATATAATACTAGCTTACAATAATTCGGCTATCTTTCAAACCAACCAGTATTATCAAGACACCCGATTAAAGTACGTGCACTAAATACATGTATTTAATCGAACCTGACTGTCTATCAAAATACACACATACTACATCATTTAGTCTGAACCGGGAAACCTTCTATGTGGGACTCTAAAGACTCGACAATACGCTGGCAGTGGGTTTAACCACAAACACGTCAGCGGTACTAACTATACGTAACGGCTACCAAGGTATTGAACGAAAAGAAGGTCGACAAGAAAACTCATCCATAGCCCTACTGAGAGTATCGCATACTGAGTCTAGGGATGGTCGACAAGAAAACTTATAAGTCGACAAGAAAACTTATAAGTGACAATCTCCATATAGTCCGGTCTCTTTGTCTAAGAGTATCGCATACTGAGTCTAGGGATGGATAACGTTAGACCCCTATTAACCCGATAAGTCGTGTCAATGTCAAGCCCATTACCAAACCGAGAAACTAATAATCTCCAATCAGTAAATATCATCCGTCCTGGCTAAGGACTTATGGTGATGGACAACCGAACACAGCGCGATATCGACTTCCTGTACCGGGAGAGACGAATCTCTAACAATCGCTCACTGCCTCCATGTGAATTCGGACTGTACCTAACTAAAACATGTTTTCACGACTCAGTAGAGCCGTGGTAGGGTAGTAATCAAAGTACAGTAGGAACTCACACCAGATAAATGACGATCTTAGGTCAACAGACTACATGTACTTATGTCAACTGAGAACTGCTATCTGATGATAGGTATAGTACCATCTAGAAGTTCTCTGTGAGTCTGTCCGGTGTGCTCACCTCCAATGAGCACATGTATACAATCTTAGGTGCAACACACCAATGGCTATGAGACCTACCACCACCACTCATCGGACTCTAGAAACGTATACACTAGTCTATTTTAGATTATCGATACCCTGTCTCGATACTCTTATGACTAGGGAGATTTAAGAATGTGCTTATGGACTACCAAGATGATTGATCGTGCGAAAGTGTTTTGAAAATAACCGCAATCAAAACGGTGTCGCAATTAGCTATCCGCAATGAGTACGGGTCGTCCGTAGGGAAACATGAATTCTTTTCTTGCTTTAGACGAGTTGATAAAAAAGAGGATGGTTTGTTGTCGTTCTATTTTAAGACGGATATAAAATTTCTAATAAAAAGGCTTGTAGGGTTCATAGGACTTAGTAGTTAATGGATGAATGTTTAAAAATGACTCTTTTTTTTTAATAGTTTAAAACTAGAGAGATAGTGATGAATGTGGATTAGGGTAATTTGAGAGAATTAGGGTTTCCCACTACCGATCCTTGTCCGTCCATTGATCTCTATTCATGTCAAGCCTTTAACAAAACAAGTGTTTAGCCAATCTCAAATCGTGGTCATGACTATCAATAAATTGATAACGCGCCCGATAAGAAGGTTAACATTTATTATGCTACAGTTTATAAACATTAAAATATTAAAAAGAAGTTAAAAGATTTTTCATCCATTATTCTACCCTATCCTACAAATCCAAGCAAGCAAGGAATTACTCGCTCATGATTAATAGTGATTTAGAAGAAATGTTGAAGATGAATGAAATATAATTAAGATGTACAAAAGTAATGCATAAAGTAAATGCTGAAAAGTAAATGCAAAAAGAATTAAAACAAAAACTAACTTTATTATTCAACTGTTGCATTACAACTTTTTTCCTTAGAAAGTAGATTACAAGAACCCTAGTTTGCTCTAGATTTCTCTCTTTATGGAGGTAGATAAATAGATGATTATGTGATCACTTGGATGATTTTGAATGCACAGCTCTCGGTCCTTTATATAGTCCCTGAAACCAGAAACCCTAGATTCCATATGTGAGTAGATGCTGTTAAGATCAGATCCACAAAATCCCTCATCGAACGGCTATCAAAAAGCCGCGGTTCCGCCGCATTGTGCCGCATTTGGCTGCGGATCCGCCGCTTCCTGGTGGAACTGGGTTTTGATATTTCTTCTGGCTTTTTGTGTCGATATTTGGAGATCCTTTTTATGTATAGATTCTGAAAATATTGCTCTGAGTCTCTGCAGTTGATAGATTCCTTGATTTTCTTCTAAAATTTGGCAGATTCGGATCCGATATCCCGATTTGACTTGGATCACTTAATTAGATTCCAGATCTGAGCTAATACCTACACAATATCTCAAATCAAAGTGTTAGTAGCATTTGGAATTTTTGAGATATTGTCCTAACCATTCATTTGTTAGGAATATGTATAACCTAGAGGCCATTATTGTTGATATAGTGGATGCTTGGACATATATATAGAGAACTTTCTTGCTCGACATGATAGTATGCTATCTGGTTGCCTTTATCTTAACATGTAGACTGGTATTATTATACTGTCTGTCTCTTACATATTGATAAAGCTCTTAGTATATGTACTTGACTACCAGGATGATGATAAGATCATACTAGTGGGGCCAGGGTGGTCCAAAAATACATCCTTTAACATTTCCTAGCCGAGGGGATTTCGAGACATGGCATCGATATTATAGAGTAGAAAAGTGTGTATGTTTCTTGTCCTTTAGTGGGTGATAGTTGATCCCACAACCATTGGTGTATGACATCAAAGATTGTACACGGGTGCTTATTTGAGAATGGGTACACCGAACAAGACTCGCCAAGAACTCCTAGTTGGAATTATACCTATCGTCAGATAGCAGTTCTATGGTGACACTGGTACAGGTTAGTAGACCCGTGATCGTCATAGAGTCTTGTGTGGCTCAGACTGTGCTTTAATTTCCTCCCTACCACGCTCAAAGGAGATGTGAAAACAGGTGGATTTTGGATACAGTCCCGAGTCACATGGAGGCAATGAGCAATAGAAGGGGTTTCGCCTCTCCCGGTATTGGGGGTTGATGTTGCGCTCTGCTCGATTAGCTATAACTGGAAGTCCCTGGCCAGGGCTGCTGCTGAGATTTACTGATAAGAGTCATCAGTAATTTCTCGAACCGTTAAAGGCCAGACATCGGCATGACTTATCACGTTACTGGAGTTTGACGTTTACCACCCCTAGATATAATATGCAACATATCAGAAGAAGAGACGGACTGTACGGTAAGTGTTACTTATAGGCTTCATGGAGAGTATGGACAAGCTTGCTTGTTGATCTTCATATCGCTTAATACCCGGGTAGCCGTTACGTCAAGCTTGTACCGCTGATGGCATCTGGGTGACTGATGTGATCATCACCTACTGGTGGCGTATTGACAATTCTTTAGAGTCCCATACAGAAGTTTCCTGGTTCAAGCAAAACAAAGTAGGGCACATATGTGATATGTGCGGGGGCCTGATTAAATACGTGTATGTGATACCGTATTGTAATCTGCCAGTTATCTATTATCGGTTAGGTTTTTGTGATATAACTGGATTATCTAATCAAGTGTTGATTTGATAATGTGATATACAGATAAATGATATTAGTTGGTTTTATGTAATATAACCGGATTATTAAATCAAGTATTGATTTAATAATATAATATATTTTATATTTGATATAATTATATCTTAACTAATATTATTATATATTAATATATATATATATTAATATATATATATATATATTATGAAGCATGGCATGAAATTATATTTTTTGGAAAATGGAATAAAAGGTAGAAAATGGGAGCATGGTGTGAAGCATGGGCTTTATCATTTTTATATTGGTCTTGACTCATTATTCAAGCATGGTTGCAATTTATTATTGCAATGAAATCCATGCTTGAATGAGTGAGCCAAGCATGAGCCATACACTTGACTTGATCAATTTTCATTTTTACTCTCTTGAGTTGAGCCCACACTCTCTCTAGATTCCATCTTCTTCTTCCTCATGCCTCAAAACTCCGACCTCTCACATGTAATGTGAACCATGAAATTTTGAACAAACTAGTGAGCCTCAAATCCCCTACTTCACCATCCCACACTAAACTAGCACTTTGTTGTGGCGTGTTTCCTTCACTAATTCGAGATTAGTGAAGATGTAGCTTGAGCTAGTGGGCTCGCGTGGATCATCTTCGACACGATGGCCATCGGAGAAAGCTCGATCAAACTCTCAAGTAGAGCCTAATGGAGTCGCGTGGACTACATCCTGGAGCTTTAGAAGAGATGGACATGTTCATCAAATGTTGTAGCCATCTTCTCTTCTTTAGTTTTCATATCTTCATAGATTAAAACCTAATCATTCTAGTTAGTATCTTGGGTAGTCTAACTTAGCACCTAGAAAACTTTAAATTTGGCATGTTTGATGCTACTAAAACCTTGTTGTAGTGCTAGGGTAGACTTTCATGGTATCAGAGCCAAGCTAGAACATTTGGGTAGGTCTTTACGGTGCTAAAGTGTTCGATCGGATTTTCAAAACCCGCAAAAGTGAAGTTTCTGTCGAATTTTTCAAACGTTGGAATTTTTGAGATTAAAAATATAAAGAAAATCGTACAGGCTTTCTAATGGAGCCTCAAGAAATTTCACAACCCAACTCCCTTAAACGACCGCGGAACCGCGTCCAAACCCCAAGTTTTGTCGCGGTTCCGCCGCAATTTAGTTGAGTTGTGGTGCTATTTCTCTTGTGCTGCTCCATTTAGTGATCATGCACTCTTTGGATGTTTTTAATGGTTCTCAAGTTCTTGAGGTCTCTGGAATTTGTGGGTATTCGATAATTCGATTGAAATGTTTAACGTTGTTTAGATCTTGAAGATATGTCATACAATTGTTAGAATCCGGGATAATTAGTTTTGTGAAAACTAGTTAGTATATTGTAAATCTAGCCGTTTAGTCTCGTTTGATCGATTTCCACAGAGTTTTGATTCAAACAAAACTCTGTCGCAATTACGTATAGTACGCGATCACTAAGTTGGGAATCTTGTTTAATTATCCGACAGTATATTGAAAAGCGTTTTCAATTTAAGACTAAAATGCAAGGTTTACAAGTTAGGCATGAAATCCGGAATATGAGATATTCCGGGTTTATGATGTCTAAGGATATTGCGGATTCTAATTATTATAGTTTTTCATTTCTTTTTTGCGACTGTAAGTGTAATATGTGGGGTATCCCAATCTCGTTGCTATATGTCAACAAAATTCGGGATACGTGTATTTACTTACATTGATGACATGAGATGTTATATGTTGCTGTGGTATATTTTATTGGATCGTCGTGATTGAATAGCCGGGGGTTTTATTTGAGATGAGAGTTTTTCATTTTCATTCATATAAAATCTGTATGTAATATTGTTTTATTGAGGCACTTCCGGGTTGAGGATAATGTCACCACTGATGTATATTATTTACTTTTCCGCATTAGGATAGACCCAAGGCGGGGAGCACAAGCAACCGGGTTCTAGAGTCTTGTGGGAGACCATCTCAAGGAGTTGAGACCGGGTCTTCTAACTCTAGAAATGGTAGGGTTGCTTGTCGTTCTCGTAGGGGTCTAGGGATGTGAGTTTGGCTATTCATCACAACCGTGGAATCCATGTTTTACATTACTGGCTAAATTTAAAACATGGACATCCTAGTATATCCAATATTTCATATATTGCTTCAGCTGCTTGGTTCTGTGATGTGATCATATAACTGTGTGAGACGAATGTTATATTATATATATGATATATAATAAACGTTGGTTATGTTTTGCACCCGCGCTACTCCAGCCCCTGCTCTGCCGGTAGTTAAGTAACCTAACGGTGCCTGACGGGCCCAGTGGCGAATGTGGATGGCATAAGCGTACATTCTATTTTCGTTTCATTTTCCTGTGATGTTTAGGAAACATTAAATGATGGGAATACATTAATGAGATTAATGAAAAGAAAGAAACCTAAAGATGTTGTAGAATCAAATTTTCAAAAAGGATAGCTCTAGTTCTTGCTTTGCATAGTGGTATTCCTTGATGAATATCCAGCACCTCATTTGATTAGGAAAGAGCCGAGATCCCTTCACCGAGAGTGATCTCTTTAGCGAAACTAGCAAATGCTACAACCCACTCGGTTTTGTCTTTTGATAGCTTCTCTAGTTCTTGCTTTGCATAGTGGTATTCCTGAATATCCAGCACCCCATTCGATGAAAAAAGAGCCGAGATCCCTTCACCGGGAGTGACATCTTTAGCGAAACTATCAAAAGGTTCAAAAACACTCTTTTTCAAAAAATCACTAGATTCTACAACGATATCAAGTTCATTACGGTAAAGGTTTTCTTCAAAACCAGCCGTAGCCTTCCGTCATTTCAGATAAGTACTATTTAGTATTCGTGTTGCGTTTGTTGACCTTGTCAAGGCGTATTGTGCCGTAGCTGATTAGTGCTTATCTGCTAGCATATGATGCGATTGGATTAGGGTAGTCGTATGTCCTTGTTGACTTTGGTAAGGGTCGTGCTGGTGGGTTTAATTCAATCAAGAAATGACGGGTAGAACTTGACCAGCGCTTATGATTTGTTGACCTTGTCAAGGTCATAAGTGGCTAGGGGTAAAAACCATTATCGGAAATTTAAAATGTTGAAATTTGCAATGAGATTGCATACCTTCTATATGATAGTTGGATCCCGATACTCTCTGCGATTAAGAGTTACTCCTGGGAGAGTTTTGCACTTTACAATTAGCTAATCCAGTAGGTGTCTAGAAATATGTCAAAGGGGTCATGTCTCTAAGAAAATGAGGTTTATTTTAATTAGGTACATGCGAAAGCACGGGAAACCTCCCTCGGAGTACCGACACTGGCCTGGCTGACCGGTTAGCGAACTTGTAAAATGTAATTAATCCCGGCTAATCTTAACTTTTAGGATTTGAAGGAAGATTTGATAAAAACAGTGGGAGCCATCTTGACTAGATAAAATAATAACCAATCTAATCTTTCAAGAGCGCATGCAAAGTGATTATCCTCCACTCTCTCTCCTGGTAGCGAACATTGACACGCCTTAATCAAGATAATAATATGGATGTATTGACTGAACCTACTTTTTATACTAGGCTAGGTTCCGCTCTATCTTATGACTGTCATAAGTCTGAGCAAGGAATAGGGGAATATCAGGATTCCCACGCAACCCGATCGAAGAAAAAGCATGTTGAAGCATCATCATCGAGTGTGTTCGTAACCCAGAACTATTTCTCAGTTTACTCTATCTCTTGAGTATTAGATACCGGATCAGGATCCCACATATGTAATTTGTTACATCGGCTAAAGAAAGGAAGAGAACTGGGAAATGGCGATATGTCTCTAGTAATACGGAATGGTGAAATTGTTGTAGGCAAAGCAGCTGGAAAATATCACCTTGTATTAAGTAGTAATACATTGATTCTAAAAACGATTGTTATTACGTACCCTCGATGATGTGCAATATCATATTCATCTCTTTATTTGGATAAAGAAAGATATAACTTTGCATTAGAGAAAAATGTTATGAACATTTTCCTAAATCAAGTGTTGATTGGGATTGGTACGTTGTGTAACGGCATATACGTTCTGAATCAAACCACAGTTCTAACTATACAGAACACACACAAGAGGAAAAGTTAAATGAATGAAGCCTTCTTGTGGCACTGTAGACTAGGTCATATCAATGAGACAAGACTAGCTAAGTTGCAAAAAGATAGATATTTAAATCCGTTCGAATTTTCATCTTATGAAACTTTCCAGTCATTTCTCAAAGGCAAAATGACCAAAACTCTGTTTACTAGACACAGAGAAAGAGCTACTGAACAATTGGGAATGATACATGGTGATGTATGTGGTCCTATGTCTACACATGCCATGAATGGTTCCTCGTACTTTATTACATTCACCAATGATCTCTCAAGGTTCGGACATATGTTCTTGTTGAAACACAAGTCTGAAACTTTTGAGAAATTCAAGGAATATAAGTGCAAAGTAGAGAACCAGACGGGTAAAAGTATTAAAGTCCTTCGATCTGATCGGGGAGGGGAATACTTAAGCATGGAGTTTCGAAACTATTTAAAAGAGAATGAGATTCTCTCTCAGCTTACTCCTCCGTATACACCACAGCACAACGGTATATCGGGACGGAGAAATCGCACCCTATTAGATATGGTGCGCTCTATGATGAGTACTGCTGAGTTGCCTATTCCTTTATGGGGTTATGCACTTGAGACAGCTGCATATCTATTGAATAGTGTTCCGACCAAATCTGTTGCCTACCACTCCATATGAGATATGGAAAGGGAAGAGTCCATCTCTTAAACGAGTTAAGATTTGGGGTTGTCCGTCTTATGTCAAAGAGAAAAATCCAAACAAGCTCGAGGCAAGGTCAGTTCTATACAAGTTTCACTAGTAAAATAGGGGGTTGCCCCTACGGATGAACATATCCGTTGGGGCAGATTTTACTTGGCCCTACGGATTAATCCGTAGGGCTAAAAGGTTGCCCCTACAGGCACAGACGTCCAAGAATAAAAATATTAATTCTTAATTTGGTGTTTGCCCCTAAGGAGCCGCAAACAAAGGACCTACGGGTATATCCGTAGGGGAAAGTAAATATCTATTTACCAAAACCCCAGATCGATCGCCTACGCTCACTTTCTCTCTCTCTCTCAATCGCGCGCGAGAGAAAACCCCAAATTGCCTCCGTCGTCGCCACCGTCGCCTCTGTCGTCGCCACCGCCGGTTTCGTCGCCACCGTCGTCGCCAGCGCCTGTTTCGTCGCCACCGTCGTCGCCACCGCCGGTTTCGTCGCCAAATCGCCACCGTCGTCGCTCCAGCCCACCAGCAGCCGTTCAGGTATAAATCTCGAGGTAAATTAAAGCATTTTTGGATTATTTTGGGCTTAGGGTTCATGGCTGGGTCTGAGTTGCGCGCGCGAGAGTTGGGGTTGGGCAGGGGTCGCGGTGGCAGTCGGGGTCGGGGTCGGGGTAGGGTTAGGGTTGGGGTTCGGCTGCTGCTGGGGTGGGGCTGGGGTTAGGGTTACGGTGGGGCTGGGGTTAGGGTTACGGTAGTGGGGCTGGGGTTAGGGTTACGGTGGGGCTGGTTGAATGGCTATTCTGATTAGTTGACAAATATAATGTTAATCATAATTTACTCGACACAGATGGTAGAAAATCAGAAAAAGATCAAGAAAAAAATAATCGATTTTGATTTTAACATGCAGGGTGTTGATGCAAGATGTAATATCTAGTAGCAGATGCTAGGTATATAGACTAAAGAATAGTTGTAAATGAACCGCTACCAAGAAAATCCTATAATTATACGTACATATCGCTTGACTCATGAAGCCTGAAGCTTTTTCTTTTGGGGGATAAAACTAGTTATATTCCTGCATTGCCTAGAAATAGCAGTGAGTTGGTTAAAACTTTTCAAACACAACCCCCCACCCCTAAAAAAAAGAAAGAAAGGACAAGGAAAAAAAAAGAATAGCAACAAGCAATACAAGCTAGCAACCGTAAATAACTGCTGAGATTATGTCTACCTTGGCAATTTGAACAATGATGGTCTTGTCTGGATTGTTAAGATCCACTTTATGGGGGTGAGGAACACATTTTGCAACTGTATTTATGATTTTCATTCTGTCAAGTGTTGAAATAAAAATCAACACTTGACAATCAATCCAAGATGCTCAATAACTTGCTTCAAAATCATAATCTAATCTTGATGATGCTCAATATTAGCGATTTCCATGATCACGACACTTGGCAGATGACGTGTCTCATAACGCTTTATGATATCAGTATCCTATATTTGTAGTTTTAATTGTTGATTGTTATAGATGTATACCATTGCAATAATAGTTTTTGGTTGATGAATGCTATTGCAATGTAGGATGATCGGTTCTATCAATCTTGATCTCAATGGTTTAAAATCATGTTACACATACAACACGAATGCACAACAAACGCATAATTAGAGAGCGACTCGAGATATTCAGGTTAAAACCAATATATGATACTCGATGATAATATGAAACCTTCATATTCCCATCGATACCCATATATGAAACTAAAAGCGCCACTTAGTCCCCGTCTATCGGTTAACATACGTGCGATGCTCGTCGTGTCCTAGAACTATACGAAGGTTGTTAAATATCGGACAGTATAGCTCGATACTAACAACCGTCGTATAGTCTACGCGACGAGAAAATTCAATCGTATGGTAACCCATAGATTTGTCCCGTGTGGACAAGTTAAGAATGTATAAAGCAAACGCCTTCATTCACTTGTGTTTTCATCCGTTTCGAGATATTTCGTCGGTATCTTTCCGCTGGTTCTCCGTGTACAAAGATAGATTAGATGTTCATTTCAACGTTGTTTCACAGCTTTGAAATGATTATCTATTCTATTACAGTGTACTCGGAGAACAGCGGGGAGGTGCTGCCGAAATTTACTCGAAACGGTTGAAAGCACAAGTGATGGGCGTTCGCTCTATACATTCTTAATGGGATAGAAGCCTACCCCCGACAGCCGGAACACATACATACAAAAGCATAATTAGAGAGCGATTCGAGATGTTCGGGTTAAAATAAATATATGATACTCGATGATAATATGAAACCTTCATATTCCCATCGATACACATATATGAAACTAAAAGCGCCACTTAGTCCCCGTCTATCGGTTAACATACGTGCGATGCTCGTCGTGACCTAGAACTATACGAAGGTTGTTAAATATCGGACAGTATAGCTCGATACTAACAACCGTCGTATAGTCTACGCGACGAGAAAATTCAATCGTATGGTAACCCATAGATTTGTCCCGTGTGGACAAGTTAAGAATGTATAAAGCAAACGCCTTCATTCACTTGTGTTTTCATCCATTTCGAGATATTTCGTCGGTATCTTTCCGCTGGTTCTCCGTGTACAAAGATAGATTAGATGTTCATTTCAACGTTGTTTCACAGCTTTGAAATGATTATCTATTCTATTACAGTGTACTCGGAGAACAGCGGGGAGGTGCTGCCGAAATTTACTCGAAACGGTTGAAAACACAAGTGATGGGCGTTCGCTCTATACATTCTTAATGGGATAGAAGCCAACCCCCGACAGCCGGAACACATACATACAAACGCATAATCAGAGAGCGATTCGAGATGTTCGGGTTAAAACCAATATATGATAATATGAAACCTTCATATTCCCATCGATACCCATATATGAAACTAAAAGCGCCACTTAGTCCCCGTCTATCGGTCAACATAACGTGCGATAATTTATTCTTTTCAACGACAAACGCACACACAAAGCATATACATGGATTTTCTCCTTTGTCAGTAACTATCCCGTTCTTATATTTCTCAATATAGTCAGCATAACCTATAATTTATATATTATTCAGTCTAACATGGCCCATGAGTACGTCAGAGTTAAGGACTGGATGTATGTGGATTGGAAACAACGTATGCAACCTAAGTTTGTCGCAGGAGTTGCTGCTTTCCTTGAATTTGCACGAGCACATAATAAGATCATAATAGAGAAGATTCTCTGTCCGTACGATAGATGTGGCAATAAGTACTGGCAGAAGGTAGAATTGGCAGAGCTTCATATTGTAAAACATGGGTTTACTAGACTTTATTCAACTTGGAAATATCACGGGGAAGGAGAAGAATGCAGTACTGCGGCAGAAGAAGAAGGAGAACACGATAATGCGGCAGGAGAAGAAGAAGAATTCGGTAATACGGCAGGATACGGAAATTTATTTCTATCAGAAGAAATGGAGGATATGGTAGAGGCTGCCCTAGGTGAATCTATTCGTACCGAAGATGACATTCCTTCCGGTCAAGGACCGCGTGCGGATAAATATGAAAATTTCATAAATGATGCTAGGAAACCAATTTATGAGAATGCGAAGTATTCCACCCTCTCATGGTTCGTCCAACTTTTCCAAATTAAGTGCCTAAATGGATGGAGCAACAAGTCATTCACAATGCTTCTTTCGTTCTTGAAAGATTCTATGCCTCCGGGAAATAATGTGCCCGAAAGCTGGTACGAAGCCTAGAAAATGATGTCTGATTTGGGTCTAAAGTGCGAGAAGATTCAAGCATGTCCTAAAAATTGCGTGTTGTACCGGAAAGAGAATTCAGATTTGAAAGAGTGTCCAACATGCGGAGAGGCCAGGTATAAGCCGAAAGATTCTGATAAGAAGCCTGATATACCTGTGAAGATAGTACGATATTTTCCCATAACACAGAGGCTACAGAGGCTATTCAGGTGCAAGAAAACAGCCGAGGCAATGATTTGGCATCACCGTGCTCCTCCAAGCGAAAATGGAAAAATGAGCCATCCAAGAGATTCACCGGCATGGAAGGATTTCGATAGGAGGCACGCAATATTCAGTAGCGATCCTCGCAATGTCCAGCTTGGACTGGCTGCCGATGGCTTCTGCCCATTCAACTATATGGCTGGAAGTCACAGTACATGGCCCGTTGTAATGATAATTTATTGTAAGTCGATGTAGTTCACCCCAGTACTTATGGGGAGGCGGAATTTTCAAAAACTATCAAGTTTAAACAACGAACATCGACTAACCGCTTGAATCGAAGCTAAACTCTAAAAAACCGTATTCTATGAGTTTCTTTTCATAAGTGATTAGGGATTATACCTAATGAAACCGGTCCTTCTTCTTTACGTCCTCCTTTGTTCTCCTCGACCTTCTCTAGGTAGTAGACGATCCACCCGAGAGCGAAACTCCAAGCTAAACCTCTAACTTGAGGTAACTAATCAACTTTGATTGCTAATCAAAGATGAGAGGATGATATAGAGTGAAGGTTATGGATTGTTTAGTCTAACTAATCCTTTGATCTCAACACATGAGGATTAAGGATTAGTATCTTGAAGATGAGAGCTTGAGGAGAGAGAATGTGTGATAAGATAATGAGAGAAGAGAGAGAGTGTATCATAATATTATGAAGCATTCTTATTTTCAAAAAATCAATAAAAGAAATGAATAAGCATGCTTCACAAAATATCTTGTGATGATTCATTAGTATGAGTCATTAAGCAATAAATGTGCATTAATGAAGTGAATGAATCACCACTATGACTCACTCTCTCATCCAAAAGAAACCTCCTTAGTCACATCTTCTAGAAGCTTCTCGAGTAATTACGAGAACGCCCCTCCGATCCGTAAAAATACGGAAAAACTTTAGACTGTATAAATCCAATAACCGGATACCAGTAACTGGCTTAAACCAAAGCCGACTGGTAAAATCTGTCCGAAAGTCGTACGCGCGTAAACGCACGTATGCGTCCGAACCCTTTGTCGCAAAACCATGCAACCTCTATATCGTTTCGCCTGGAGTAGGAAACTCTCTGTGTGGGACTCTAGAGACTCGACTACTACGCTGGCAGTAGGTTTAACCACAGACCGCAAGCGGCACTAGCTGTACGTAACGGTCCCCAGGTAGTTGTCGATAAGAAGGCCGATGAGTAAACCCATCCGAACTCCTACTGAGTCTGATGTGACAATCTCCATACAGTCCGGTCCGTTCGTCCAAGACTATCGCATATCGGGCCTAGGGGGGCGGCAAGCGTCAGTCCCCTAATAGCGGTATAAGTCGTGTCGGAGTGAAGCCCATTACACCCTGAGAAACTGCTGGAACCTACCAGCAAATCTCGCTTGCCCTGGCCAGGGACTTTGCGTAATGGCTCTCTGACACAGCACGATATCTACTCCCAATACCGGGAGGGTCGAATCCTGTCTAACCGCCACTGCCTCCAAGTGCTCGGGACTGCACCCAACTGCTACCTGTTTGCACGACTCCATAGAGCCGTGGTAGGGTAGCAATCTAAGAACAGTGGGACACACTCGAGGCGAAGTAGCAGTGTCAAGTCTGCGGACTACGCTGTACTCATGTCACCTGGGAACTGTTCACTGACGACTGGTATCAAACCAACCAACAGTTCCCTGTGAGTCCTGTCCGGTGTACCCGTAACCTAACGAGCACCTGTATACTATCTCCAGTACGACGTACTGACGGCTGTGGGACAGACCATCTCCCCAACTGGGATGAGAAGCGTACACACCAGTCTACTCCGGAGTATCGATGCTCTGTCTCGATAATCCAACGACCAGGGACCTGAATAAGGAAGTGCTTGTAGACTACCCAGCCCCCACTAGTGTGACTGCCATCACAACGCTGGTAGACAAGCAAGATCCTAAGAGCTCTATCAATACGTATACTCACATATTAAGATAGAAAAACCAAGTAGCATACTACCATGTTTAGCAAGACTGTTATATACATGTGAATATCCCAAGCTTCCATTAAGTAATATACAAGCTAGTATGATACAGTAATGGCCTTCTAGGGCATAAACACTAACAATCTCCCACTTGCACTAGGGCCATGTACTGGCATATCGTAGACCAATGATCTCGAGTAGCCTCTCGAACTGAATCTGAGGAAGGGCCTTCGTGAATGGATCAGCAATGTTCTCTTCTGAAGCAACTCTCCGAACCTCGATCTCCTGACGATCAATGATCTCCCTGATCAGGTGATACCGCCTCAAGATGTGTCTGGATTTCTGATGGGACCTTGGTTCCTTCGCTAAAGCTATAGCTCCGTTGTTGTCGCAATACAGAGGTATTGGATCAACTATGGTAGGAACCACCTGAAGTTCTGTTAGGAACTTCTTCATCCAGACTGCTTCTTTTGCAGCATCGCAAGCAGCTATATACTCCGCTTCCATCGTCGAGTCAGCAACGGTGTCCTGCTTGGAGCTCTTCCAGCACACCGCCCCTCCATTGAGGGTAAAGACATAACCCGACATGGACTTGGAATCGTCCTTATCACTCTGGAAGCCGGAATCAGCAAAGGCCTCCAACCTGAGGTCTTTTCCGCCGTAAACCAAGAACATCTCCTTAGTCCTCCTCAGGTACTTGAGAATGTTCTTTACTGCTATCCAGTGTTTCTCCCCTGGGTCTGACTGATACCGGCTTACCACGCTTAGTGCGTAAGCTACATCTGGTCTGGTACACAACATCGCATACATTATAGAGCCTACCGCAGAAGCGTAGGGTATAATAGACATGCGTTCCCTTTCCAAATCAGTCTTGGGAGACATCTCTTTGGAGAGGGTGATTCCGTGACAAGCCGGTAGATTACCGCGCTTAGAATCTTCCATACTGAATCTTTTCAGTACAGTGTCGATATACCTGGACTGCGAAAGTCCCAACATCCTCTTGGATCTATCACGATAGATCCGGATCCCCAGAATGTAAGAGGCATCACCCAGGTCTTTCATGGAGAATCTGTGTGACAAGAATCCTTTGACAGATTGTAGCATAGGAATGTCATTTCCTATCAATAGAATGTCATCCACGTACAAGACGAGGAATACGACACTTCTGGCCACAACTTTACTATATATGCACGGTTCATCTGGATTTTTGATAAAGTCATATTCTTTGACTGTCTCATCAAAACAGATGTTCCAACTCCGCGATGCCTGCTTTAGTCCATAAATGGACTTAAGCAGCTTGCATACTTTCCCGCTGCTCCCACTCTGATTGAAACCCTCTGGCTGATCCATATAGACGCTCTCTTCTAAATTTCCATTCAGAAAAGCCGTCTTTACGTCCATCTGCCAGATTTCATAATCATGGAAGGCAGCAATAGCAAGAAGGACCCGAATGGATTTGAGCATAGCCACTGGAGAAAAAGTTTCGTCATAGTCCAAACCAGGTCTTTGACGAAAACCCTTTGCAACAAGTCTAGCCTTATAGGTTTCCACCTGTCCATCTACACCAATCTTTTTCTTGAAGATCCATTTGCATCCTATGGGTTTTACCCCATCTGGAGCAAAGTCCAAAGTCTATACTTTGTTGGTGTACATGGACTCCATTTCGGTCCGCATTGCATCTAGCCATCGTACCGAGTCGCCGCTCTGGATGGCCTGCTGGAAGTCAGTAGGTTCATCATCATCTATGATGCAATCCTCTCTATCCCCATCTATGAGAAAACCGTAGTATCTCTCAGGCGGACGAGACGGCCTACTACTCCTGCGGAGGGGTGCGGGAATGTTCTGTTCTTCTTGAACCTCTGGTTCTACCAAACTTTCAGTAGCAGTTTGTGGTTCTGGAATTTCTTCCAGTTCTATTTCGCTCCCACTTATTTCCTTTTCTAAAAACTGATTTTCCAGAAAATGGGCATTACGAGAAACAAAAACCTTTTGTTCCTCTGCGTAATAGAAATAATATCCCTTGGAGTTCTTTGGATATCCCACAAACTTACATTTTACTGATCGTGCCTCGAGCTTGTCCACATGCTGCTTTTTAACAAAAGCTGGACATCCCCAAATCTTCATATGCTGAAGATGGGGTTTCTTCCCAGTCCACATCTGATATGGAGTGGTAGGCACAGTCTTGGTAGGAGCTCTGTTCAGAAGATATGCCGCTGATTCAAGCGCATAACCCCAGAAAGATCGTGGTAACTCAGCATTACTCATCATGGATCGTACCATATCCAATAGGGTTCGATTCCGTCTCTCCGATACACCGTTATGCTGTGGAGTGTATGGAGGAGTAAGCTGAGAGAGAATTCCTTTCTCTTTTAGGTAACCTAGGAACTCGGCACTCAAGTATTCTCCACCTCGATCAGATCTAAGTGTCTTTATACTTTTGCCGGTTTGGTTTTCTACTTCATTCTTATACTCTTGGAATTTCTCAAAAGCCTCGGATTTATGTTTCATCAGATAAATGAATCCGTATCTTGAGTAATCATCCGTGAAAGTAATGAAATAGGAAAAACCACCTCTTGCATGTGTAGACATTGGACCGCATACATCGCTGTGTATGAGTCCTAAGAGCTCGCTCGCTCTTACTCCTTGTCCAGTGAATGGAGTCTTTGTCATCTTTCCTTTGAGACAGGATTGACAAGTGTCATAAGATTGATATTCGAACGAGTCCAAATATCCTTCTCTATGCAACTTAGTCAACCTTCTCTCATTGATGTGACCCAGTCTACAATGCCATAAGAAAGCTTTATTTAAATCTGGAGACTTTCTTTTTAGTGTGTTCTGGACATTGAAAATTTGGAGTTGGTTTAACACATATATGCCGTTATTTAGAGTACCGGACCCAATCAAACCATGATTAAGGTGGATGTTGACAACATCTCTTACAAACGTGAAATCATAACCTTTATTTGATAACAAGGAAACTGATATGATATTACACGTTAAGCTGGGTACAAAATAACAGTTATGTAAAACCAAAATGTGTCCACTCGTCAATCCTAGGTGATAATCCCCGACGGACGCAGCTCCCACGCTAGCTCCGTTAGCAACCCTGAGGATCATATCACCTTCCTTCAGCACTCTACGGTTTCTCAGTGCCTGCAAAGAATTGCAAATATGAGATCCTGATCCGGTATCCAATACCCAGGAAGTAGAGTTGATCGACAGACAATTCTCAATTACAAACACACCTGAAGTCGAAGCCACAGCTTGCTTCGGTTCCTGGTTCTTGGCGTTCCATGCCTTGCAATCCTTCTTCCAGTGCCCTTTCCTGTGACAATGGAAGCACTCATCCAGGCCAACTACCGGTGCTGTAAACTTTTTCTTTCCCTTCTTTCCCACCTTACTAACACCTCCTCTAGGTCTGGGTGCGGCCTTCTTCTTCCTTCCTTTGGCCCTAGCCTTGGACCCGGAAGAAGATGAACCGCCAACAAACATAGCGGGTGTTTCCCTTGCCTTCTGCAAGGTGCCCTCTGCACTCCTTAACATGTTTAGGAGTTCCGCAAGTTCAACTTCTTTTCCTTGAAGATTGAAGTTGAGGATAAACTGGGCGTAGGTGGGAGGAAGGGACTGGAGAACAAGGTCTGTATAGAGCTCATTATCCAAAGTCGTTCCAAGGTCCGCGAGCTCTTCAATATAGCCGATCATCTGTAGGACATGTTCACCTACCGATGACCCGACAGCCAACCTCGCTCGAAATAATTTCTTAGAGGTCTCGTATCTTGCTATACGAGATTGCTCTCCATAAAGTTCCTTTGTATGGAGAAATATGCCATCTAAGGACATATCCTCGTGCCTCCTCTGATGTTCATTGTTCATCGAGGCAAGCACGATGCACTTGGCTCTCGCGCAATCTAAATCCCAGGTTTTGCGGATTTCCTTATCCGCATTGCTGGATTTGGGACCAAGGACAGCAGGTGCTGTAGCGGTGAGGACGTACCCCAGTTTGTCATAGGTCAAAGCCATCTTGACATTCCGCAGCCAATCTTTATAGTTTGGCCCTGTCAGTATATTTTTCTCTAAAAGTAACTTAAGTCCAGTCATTTTCAGGGTCGCTACAATTAGGAGAGAGAGAAGAAAACTCTTTAGCATGATGCTCTTGCAAGTTTAGAGTGGTTTTTAGTTTATCTAAACTGGATGGCTCCCACTGTTTCTCAAATCCTTCCTCAAACCATAAAAGAAGAATTAGCCAAGACTATTCTCACCGTACAATACTTGCTTAACCGTTCAGCCAGGCCGGTGTCGATACTTCGAGGGAGGTTTTCCAACGCTTTCGCGAAGTTCCTTAATTAAATAACCTCTTTTCTCTGGGGGCGTAACCCCGCTGACACTTTTCTGGACACCTACTAGGTTTATAGCATTGATCGTTAAGCGACGAATATCCTGATAAGTAGCATATACTCACAGTAGGATCGGGATCCAAATATCATCGTATGATAATGTTGAAGGAATCCTACCAACATTCATCAAACTCCAAATGGTATGCATCTCTTTGCAAATTTCAGTTTCTTTAGAAATTCCCGATATAAGTTTTTGCCCCATGCTCTTATGACCTTGGCTTTGGTCAAAATGTCATAAGTCACATGTCAAGTTCTACCCGTCATTATCTTGTCAATTTGAACCCATCCGTATATACCCCTGACTTTGGTCAAATGATAATACGACTGTCCCAAACTAACTCATCTATCTTATGCAACAAATGAAAACCCAGTAGCTACCAAACACTATGCCTTGACTTTGGCCAAAATGCATAGCTTGAATACTACTGAATACCCAAATGAAACGACGGAGGGCTACGACTGGTTTTGGCGAAACCGTGAACGTAGTGAACTTGATATAACCGAAGGAACCTGATAGCTTTTAAAAGGAGTGGTTAAATCTCCGCATTTAAAAATATCTGTTTTAAAAATAACCGAGTGGTTTCTTTTTAAATTGTTCCAACGATTTAAACTTTGGTTTGTTTTACTTTGCATTATAGATAATGCGTCCCATCATTAACCTATCATTGCAGAAAACAACGAAAATATAACGTCCTCTTATGCCATCCGCATTCGCCACGGGGTCCCGTCATCACCCGTTAGGTTACTTAACTAACGACAGAGCGGGGGCTGGGCTAGCGCGGGTGTAAAACATAAGTGACGTCTAAATAGCTATAATAAATATAGATATTTTACATTCGTCTGACGCAATGATATTCATTCCAGAACACAGATAAACAATATTGGATTTGCAAGCAATCTGTATTTCTTTTGAGCCTGCAAGAAAAAACAGATTACACAGTTGTGATGAATAGCCGTTTACCCCACCCTCGACCCCTACGGGTACGGCAAACTACCCACCCGGCAGTCTGTGTACCCCACCTTGGGTCAGTCCTAGGAGCAAAAACAGTAAAATGAAATAATACAACGGTGGCTACAACCGCAACCTGGAAGTGCCCCGCGAAAATAATATTACAACAAATTACATTTACAACAAATGAATTAATCAATAACCCATTGCTAACCCCGGCTATACACCACAACAGTCCAATACAGTTTATATGCACAAACAGATATAACCATTTCAGAAATGTGCAACCCCCTGCCAACCGACATACTAGCAGTTGGGGGAGGTTTACGAACACATTAAACAATCACAGATATAATCCAATACGCAAATACTGTACAATTCGATCGAATAAACAACATCAATATTGCTCTAAAATCTGCTCTGTTAAACAGTAACCTGAGCAATAATTAAATATTCCAGAAAACCCCAAATATCACAGGGGACCCACCCAAAAAAATTGAGCCCATGACTCGGCAACTCGGCCGCGGAAGCGCGGCGGATCGGTGGGATCCGCCGCGCTTCCGCGGCTCTTTAGTCGAATCATTGGCTCGAATTTCTTGGGTGTTCTCCTGTGGTCATGTCAAGCTCTCTGAACACACCAGAAAAATTTTAGGACTTCATTTTAAGTTCGACAGAAACTAAACAGAATTAGGGTTTTCCGGCTTCGTTTTTTCGTTCGAAATTCGTACAAATTTGCGATTAAGTTATTTAGTGTTTAGCGAGGCTCTGATACCACTGTAAGTCGATGTAGTTCACCCCAGTACTTATGGGGAGGCGGAATTTTCAAAAACTATCAAGTTTAAACAACGAACATCGACTAACCGCTTGAATCGAAGCTAAACTCTAAAAAATCGTATTCTATGAGTTTCTTTTCATAAGTGATTAGGGATTATACCTAATGAAACCGGTCCTTCTTCTTTACGTCCTCCTTTGTTCTCCTCGACCTTCTCTAGGTAGTAGACGATCCACCCGAGAGCGAAACTCCAAGCTAAACCTCTAACTTGAGGTAACTAATCAACTTTGATTGCTAATCAAAGATGAGAGGATGATATAGAGTGAAGGTTATGGATTGTTTAGTCTAACTAATCCTTTGATCTCAACACATGAGGATTAAGGATTAGTATCTTGAAGATGAGAGCTTGAGGAGAGAGAATGTGTGATAAGATAATGAGAGAAGAGAGAGAGTGTATCATAATATTATGAAGCATTCTTATTTTCAAAAAATCAATAAAAGAAATGAATAAGCATGCTTCACAAAATATCTTGTGATGATTCATTAGTATGAGTCATTAAGCAATAAATGTGCATTAATGAAGTGAATGAATCACCACTATGACTCACTCTCTCATCCAAAAGAAACCTCCTTAGTCACATCTTCTAGAAGCTTCTCGAGTAATTACGAGAACGCCCCTCCGATCCGTAATAATACGGAAAAACTTTAGACTGTATAAATCCAATAACCGAATACCAGTAACTGGCTTAAACCAAAGCCGACTGGTAAAATCTGTCCGAAAGTCGTACGCGCGTAAACGCACGTATGCGTCCGAACCCTTTGTCGCAAAACCATGCAACCTCTATATCGTTTCGCCTGGAGTAGGAAACTCTCTGTGTGGGACTCTAGAGACTCGACTACTACGCTGGCAGTGGGTTTAACCACAGACCGCAAGCGGCACTAGCTGTACGTAACGGTCCCCAGGTAGTTGTCGATAGGAAGGCCGATGAGTAAACCCATCCGAACTCCTACTGAGTCTGATGTGACAATCTCCATACAGTCCGGTCCGTTCGTCCAAGACTATCGCATATCGGGCCTAGGGGGGCGGCAAGCGTCAGTCCCCTAATAGCGGTATAAGTCGTGTCGGAGTGAAGCCCATTACACCCTGAGAAACTGCTGGAACCTACCAGCAAATCTCGCTTGCCCTGGCCAGGGACTTTGCGTAATGGCTCTCTGACACAGCACGATATCTACTCCCAATACCGGGAGGGTCGAATCCTGTCTAACCGCCACTGCCTCCAAGTGCTCGGGACTGCACCCAACTGCTACCTGTTTGCACGACTCCATAGAGCCGTGGTAGGGTAGCAATCTAAGAACAGTGGGACACACTCGAGGCGAAGTAGCAGTGTCAAGTCTGCGGACTACGCTGTACTCATGTCACCTGGGAACTGTTCACTGACGACTGGTATCAAACCAACCAACAGTTCCCTGTGAGTCCTGTCCGGTGTACCCGTAACCTAACGAGCACCTGTATACTATCTCCAGTACGACGTACTGACGGCTGTGGGACAGACCATCTCCCCAACTGGGATGAGAAGCGTACACACCAGTCTACTCCGGAGTATCGATGCTCTGTCTCGATAATCCAACGACCAGGGACCTGAATAAGGAAGTGCTTGTAGACTACCCAGCCCCCACTAGTGTGACTGCCATCACAACGCTGGTAGACAAGCAAGATCCTAAGAGCTCTATCAATACGTATACTCACATATTAAGATAGAAAAACCAAGTAGCATACTACCATGTTTAGCAAGACTGTTATATACATGTGAATATCCCAAGCTTCCATTAAGTAATATACAAGCTAGTATGATACAGTAATGGCCTTCTAGGGCATAAACACTAACATTTATAATCTGTCGCCTTGATTGGCTATGGACCAATCATACTTTATGATGCCTCTTCTTATCGACGGACCAAACTCACCGGGGAACAATATCGACGTATATCTCCGACCTCTGATCGAGGAGCTGAAAACTTTGTTCATTGATGGTGTAGAGACATATGATTCAAACACAAATACAACCTTCATACTGCGTGCGGCTTTAATGTGGACAATTAATGACTTTCCTGCGTATGGAATGCTATCAGGTTGGTCCGTACATGGTTTCAAAGCATGTCCTCATTGCCATGAACACACAACATCAAAATTTTTGAATTTTAGCAGGAAGGTTTGTTATTGCGGCCATCGACGTTTTCTGCCTCCAGACCCCTATAGGTTAGACACGGTTCACTTTGATGGTCATCAGGAGCTTCTTGGGCCTCCATCCCCATTGTCCGGAGAGGACGTGACTGCTTAATGGGATGGTTACAATAACGTGACCTTCGGGATGGATCCGACGAGACAGGTCAAACCACAATATTGGAACAAGTTAAGCATTTTCTTCGAGCTTCCGTACTGGTCTACAAATTCAGTGCGTTATTGTCTGGACGTCATGCATATAGAGAAGGGAGTATCAGAGCACATACTTAACTTGCTTCTGTGTAAAGACGGAAAATCGAAAGACAACATGAATGCCCGGATGGATCTACAAGAGTGGGGAATAAGAAGTGAACTGCACCCTAAACCGGTAGCGGGTAAACCGGGCAAGTTTGTACTTCCCAATGCCGCTTATCATATGTCACAACCGGAGAAGAAAAGATTTCTGCAGGTGTTGCCTGATTTGAAAGTCCCCACAGGTTTCCCAGGATCATTCGGCAAGAAAATAAAAATTGTGAAGGGCAAGATCGATGGGCTGAAAAGTCATGATCACCATGTTATCGTGGAGCACCTTCTTTCATTAGCCCTCAGGACTTCTCTCCCCGACTCGGTTGGTCTAGTAATCAACGACCTATGTTGTTTTTTCAGGGAGTTGTGTGCTAAAACACTGGAGGTTGCGACGCAGGATAAACTAGAAAATTCTATTGCGTTGATACTTTGTAAGTTTGAGCGTATTTTCCCACCGTCATTCTTCGATATCATAATACACTTGACGGTTCATCTTGCAACTGAGGCGAAGTTAGCCGGACCGGTACAATATCGATGGATGTATCCCGTCGAGAGGTACGTGTAATTTTTCGTTTCGCGCAATTTATAAATTTATTTTTTTCCTGTATGCCCGTGTTTATTTATTCAACATATTCTCATTAGGTACCTTTACACAATTAAGAAGTATATACGCAATAAAAATCGACCAGAGGGTTCTATCATGCAAGGTTATCTTCTTGATGAAGCAACCACATTTTGTTCCCGCTAACTGGACGAGAACATTGAGACAAGGCTTAACCGACCATGAAGAATTCAAGACGGGCCATATGGTAAAGCCGAGTATAAGAGGGTAGACACTATATTTATCAACAAGATATACCGGTTTATCTTGCTTAATTGCGCATGTCTTGAACAAATTAGAGAGTAAGTTCTTTTGGATTAATTGTTATATCTGTGTTTGTGTGTGTATGAAATGACATAATATTAATTTCACAATTGTTTGTCGAAAACAGAACTCATTTTAACGAGGTACGTGAGGGGCATCCTGATTGGAACGAAGAGCGTTTGGAAAAATACCATCAGGATAATTTTTGTGATTGGGTCACAGAGCATGTAAGTTATTCGAATTACATTTTATTGCTATCAGTTTTAATCTAAACTTGTATCGTTATGTATTTATCGTAAAATTTGTTTTGTTAGATCGACGATCCGAACTTGTCTGCATCATTTGAGAGTGATTCAAGATGTTTAGCTCAATTTTCTAGTATGGAGGTTGCATATTACAAAGGATTTGGTGTCCTTGGATACAAATTCGAAGTTAAGGACATAGAAACATCTAGAATCACTCAGAATAGTGGGATTGCGACGGTAGGATCGGACGGTGTGATTTACTATGGGTACTTAAATTGTATACTCGGCATCCACTATCCCGGACGATCAGAACCCTTTTATATATTCCACTGTACTTGGTACGATCCGCGAACCGATACAGACAGGTGGAGAAGCAGTCTTGGCACTTGGAAAGATGAATATGGATTGACCAGTGTGAACAAACTTCGATTTTATGGTCAGGACGATCCGTTTATCTTTCCGAACCAAGCGTTCCAAGTATACTACTCACGGTGTTTGAAGCATCCGGGGTGGAGTGTTGTATGCCGATGGAAACCTAGAGATGTCTACGATGTCCCAGAATATGAGGACAGCGATGAGGACGAAGAAGAGAGAAGGCTTAAAGTGCTCCGACCGTCTGTTTCGAAGGACGGGTTGTCTTCGACCGATCATGAAGTTACGTGGGTTAGAAATGACATCGACGATGAAATCCAAGTAGATATGTATGATGCGCCCACGAAACGAAAAAGGTTATCAGTAATGTTATATTATTACTTCACATTTTACGCTCTAGATCATATATAGTCAATACTTTTAATGATTGTCTAATGCGTCCACGAACCGTTTATCTAGATTTGATGACGATGTTGGGAGCAGCGAGGGGCGGCAGGAGCTCCAGCCGCGGCAGAGGCAGAGGCAGAGCGGTTCTGCCGCCCGGAGAGCTCCGTAGGGAGCTTCAGAGGGCCGGTCTTTGTAGGGTTGCTAGGCACGCGCACAAGGGTCTACGAGGCATCAACCATGCCCGATTAAAAATTTAGCCGTGCCGAACTACCCGAATACGGAACTTTAAACTAGAGATTAGGCGATAACTTGCATGCTAAACACTTTAACACTAAGTGAGAGGGATTACAACCTTTGTAGATCCGGTCCTTCACTTCATATGCTCCGTGTTGTGGTCCCTTCGCTGCGATCATCGGGTTCCGGGCTCTCGAGAGGTTCTGTAAGTCCATATTGCGACCCCCGGTGCTTACGGGGAGACGGAAACGGTATAAAAAACGAATTTTTATCGCAAGAGGCAACATGGACTGCACTAGGTCGGGATCGTGTCTAAACTAAACTAGCAAATACGCTAAAAGGGAGTTAGCTACTATGGAAGATGGTTATACCTAAACTTGAACTCCTTCTTCTTCAAACCTTGTAGAGGTTGATGGTTCTCTTTACGTCGCCTTCTCCCGTCGAAGATGGATCCACCTCGAAGGTTCGACTTTGGGCTCTTCCTCGATCTTTGAGTGAACTAGGGTTTCCGGCTTGCTAAACCTTCATCCTAGAATGAGTAGAGAGAGATTAGGGTTTGCTTTTCTTTCTAAAGAGAATGATTCTCAACACATGAGAAGGTTTCTCTTTTCAAGAGGAAGAAGAAGATGAAATGGGGAGAGAGAGAGGTTATGATAGAATGAGCTCAATTATTTCTTTCTTGCAACCATATTGCAAAAGAAATGAATTATCTAAATGATAATAATTGAAATAAGAATAGTTGATGGTAATTTTGGAATGACCACTATCATGCTTCTTTAAATGAAGTGTAAGCATGAATCAAGGAAGACTTTCAAGGCATGAAAGTGGTCAATGGTCAACAAGTCAACCAAGGTCAACAAGTCAACAAAAAAACAACCATAACATAATTCTCATTTAATTACTATTATTAATAGATAATATATAAATCCATTAGGGTTTGGAAAATGATAACTGTCAACTGTGCATACGCACCCGATCCGAAACCCTAATGAAAAACCTCATTCTCCGCCTCAAGCAACTGTGCATACACACCTGCATTCTCGTTCCGAGGAACAAGAATACCAAGATATAAAAGCAACCCCCAAAACATATACCAGTATCTGGCTCAAACCAGAGCCTGCCAGTATAATCCGTCCGGACTCCAAACGTGCATAAGTGCGCGGATGAGAACGAACCCTGTCGCAAAACCATGCGACCTCTACTCTGTTTTGCCCAGAGGCGAATACCCTCTGTGTGGGACTCTAAAGACTCGACACTACGCTGGCAGTGGGTTTTACCACAGACCGCAAGCGGCACTAGCTGTGCGTAACGGTCCCCAGGTAGATGCCGACAAGAAGGCTGACGAGGTGAAACCCCATCTGAACTCCTACTGAGTCTGAATGTGACATTCTCCGTACAGTCCGGTCTGTTCGTCTGATACATCGCATGGCGGGCCTAGGGGGCGGTAAAACGTCAGTCCCCCAATAGCGGTACAAGTCGTGTCGGAGTGAAGCCCAAAACACCCTGAGATAGCACTGGAAACCTACCAGTATATCTCGCTTGCCCTGGCCAGGGACTACTCGTGTAATGGTTCTCCTAGACACAGCGCGATGTCAACCCCCAATACCGGGAGAGACGAATCCTGTCTAACCGTCACTGCCTCCAAGTGCTTCGGGACTGCACCCAACCACCACCTGTTTGCACGACTCCTTTGAGCCGTGGTAGGGTAGTGATCAAAGTGCAGTGGGAACACACTCGAGGCGAAGTGTCAGTGTCAAGTCAGCGGACTAAGCTGTACTCATGTCACCTGGGAACTGATAACTGACGATAGGTATAATACCAACCTGTCAGTTCCCGACGAGTCCTGTCCAGTGTACTCGTAACCCAACGAGCACCCGTATACTATCTCCAGTACGACGTACTGATGGCTGTGGGACAGACCATCTCTCACACTGGGATGAGAAGCGCATACGCTAGTCTACTCCGGAGTATCGATGCCCTGTCTCGATAGTGCTACGACTAGGGACCTGTATAAGGATGTGCCTATAGATTACCCAGCCCCCACTAGTGTGACTGCCATCACAACGCTGGTAATCAAGCAAAGATCCTAAGGGCTCCACTAATGCGTATAAGTGATATACTGAAATAAACACAAGTACACATTGAAGTAGAAACCAACCAAGTAGCATACTACTATATTGAGCAAGATTGTTTATACAAGGTGAATATCCCAAGCTTCCATCAAGTAATATACAAACTAGTATGATACAGTAATGGCATCTAGGGCATATACACTAACAATCTCCCACTTGCACTAAGGCCATATACTGGCGTATCGAAGACCTATCATCTCGATCAGCCGAATAAAAAAGTCTGGGGTAGGGCCTTGGTGAATGGATCTGCAGTGTTCTCTTCTGAAGCAACCCTCCGAACCTCGATCTCCTTGCGATCCACGATCTCCCTGATCAGGTGATACCGCCTCAAGATGTGCCTGGATCTCTGATGGGACCTGGGTTCCTTTGCTAAAGCTATAGCCCCGTTGTTGTCGCAATACAGAGGTACTGGGTCAACAATGGACGGAACCACCTGAAGTTCTTTTATGAACTTCCTTATCCAGACAGCTTCTTTTGCGGCATCAGATGCAGCGATGTATTCCGCTTCCATAGTCGAGTCTGCAACGGTTTCCTGTTTGGAACTCTTCCAACACACCGCCCCTCCATTGAGGGTAAAGACAAAACCCGACATGGACTTGGAATCATCCTTGTCACTCTGGAAGCTGGAGTCAGCAAAGGCCTCAATCTGGAGGTCTTTTCCGCCATACACCAAGAACATCTCCTTAGTCCTCCTCAGGTACTTGAGAATGTTCTTTACCGCTATCCAATGTTTCTCCCCAGGGTTTGACTGATACCGGCTTACTACACTCAGTGCATAAGCTACATCCGGTCTGGTACACAACATCGCATACATTATAGAGCCTACCGCAGAAGCGTAGGGTATAATAGACATGCGATCCCTCTCCAAATCAGTCTTGGGAGACATCTCTTTAGAGAGGGTGATCCCGTGACAAGCCGGTAAGTTACCGCGCTTGGAATCTTCCATACTGAATCTTTTCAGTACGGTGTCGATGTACCTGGACTGTGAAAGTCCTAATATCCTCTTGGATCTATCACGATGGATCCGGATCCCCAGGATGTAAGAGGCATCACCTAGGTCTTTCATGGAGAACCTGTGTGACAAGAAACCCTTGACAGATTGTAGCATAGGAATGTCATTTCCTATTAAGAGAATGTCATCCACGTATAAAACAAGGAATACTACAGTTCTCGCTACAAATCTACTATAGATGCATGGTTCATCTGGATTTTTGATAAAGTCAAATTCCTTGACTGTCTCATCAAAACAGATGTTCCAACTCCGCGATGCCTGCTTTAGTCCATAGATGGACTTAAGCAACTTGCACACCTTTCCGCTGCTCCCACTCTGAATGAAACCCTCTGGCTGATCCATATAGACACACTCCTCTAAATTTCCATTTAGAAAAGCGGTCTTTACGTCCATCTGCCAAATCTCATAATCGTGGAAGGCAGCAATGGCAAGAAGGATCCGAATGGATTTCAGCATAGCCACTGGAGAAAAGGTTTCGTCATAGTCCAAGCCAGGTCTTTGACGGAAACCCTTTGCTACAAGTCTAGCTTTATAGGTCTCAACCTGTCCATCTACACCAATCTTCCTTTTGAAGATCCACTTGCATCCTACGGGTTTTACCCCGTCTGGAGCAATGTCCAACGTCCATACTTTGTTGGTGTACATGGACTCCATTTCGGTCCGCATTGCATCCAGCCATTTTACCGAGTCAACGCTCTGAACGGCCTGCTGGAAGCTAGTAGGCTCATCATAATCTATGATGCAATCCTCTCGATCCCCGTCTATGAGAAAACCGTAGTATCTCTCGGGCGGATGAGACTGCCTACTACTCCTGCGGAGCGGCATAGGAATGTCCTGTTCTTTCGAACCCTCTGGTTCCTCTAAGATTTCAGTAATGGTTTGTGGTTCTGGAACTTCTTCCAGTTCTACTGCGCTCCCACTTATCTGATTTTCCAAAAACTCAGTTTCCAAGAAGTAGGCATGACGAGAAACAAGAACTTTTTGTTCCTCTTCGTAGTAGAAAAGATACCCCTTGGAGTTCTTTGGGTATCCCACAAACTTGCACTGTACCGAGCGTGCCTCGAGCTTGTCCGCATGCTGCTTTTTTACAAAAGCTGGACATCCCCATGTCTTAAAGGATTTAAGACAGGGTTTCTTCCCACTCCACATCTGATATGGTGTGGTAGGCACTGTCTTAGTAGGAACTTGGTTCAAGAGATGTGCAGCTGTTTCCAGTGCATAACCCCAGAAAGATCGCGGTAACTCAGCCTTACTCATCATGGAACGAACCATATCCAATAGGGTTCGATTCCTCCTTTCCGATACACCGTTATGTTGCGGAGTGTATGGAGGAGTACGCTGAGAGAGAATTCCATTCTCTTTTAAATAGTCCAGGAACTCGGCACTTAAGTATTCTCCACCTCGATCCGATCTTAGAATCTTAATACTTTTGCCTGTTTGTTTTTCAACTTCATTCTTGTAATCCCGAAATTTCTCAAAGGCCTCGGATTTGTGCTTCATTAAGAAGACATGTCCATACCTAGAGAAATCGTCTGTGAAAGTAATGAAGTATGAATAACCGCTTCGCGCATGTGTAGACATTGGACCGCACACGTCGCTGTGTACGAGTCCCAAGAGCTCGCTCGCTCTTTCTCCGTGTCCAGTGAACGGAGTCTTTGTCATCTTTCCCATGAGACAAGATTCACAAGTGGCATAAGACTGATACTCGAACGGATCCAAGTATCCTTCTTTATGTAACTTAGTCAACCGTGTCTTATTGATGTGACCCAGTCTACAATGCCATAAGAAAGCCTGATTGATATCTGGAGACTTTCTTTTGTGTGTATTCTGGACATTGAAAATCTGTGGTTGGTTCAATACGTATATACCATTGCTCAGTGTACCTGACCCAATCAGAACTTGATTAAGGTGAATGTTTACAACATTACTTACAAACGCAAATTCATAACCTTCTTTTGAAACCAAAGATACAGAAATGATATTACAAGTTGCGTTGGGTACAAAAAAACAATTACGCAAAACCAAAACATGCCCATCTGACATTCCCAGGTGATAGTCCCCCACGGCTTTAGCATCCATGCTAGCTCCGTTTGCAACTCTGAGGGTCATGTCACCTGCCTTCAAAAACCTACGATTTCTCAACGCCTGCAATGAATTACAGATATGAGATCCTGATCCGGTATCCAATACCCAGGAAGCAGAGTTTATAGAAAGACAGTTTTCAATAACATACACACCTGAAGCTGAAGCCGCAACCTGCTTCAGTTCCTGTGTCTTGGCCTTCCAAGCCCTGCAATCTTTCTTCCAGTGTCCACTCTTGTGACAATAGAAGCATTCCTCTTTACCAACAAGCTTCCCCGCAATCTTTGTTGCCATTTCTTTTCCCTTCGTACCCACTTTACTAACACCGCCTCTTGGTTTGGCGGGGGCTTTCTTCCTCTTTCCCTTGGCTTTCGCCTTGGACCTAGAGGAAGAAGATCCTCCTACAAACAAAGTGGATGTTTCCCTACCTTTCTGTAGGGTGCCCTCTGCGCTCCTCAGCAAGTTGAGGAGTTCTGAAAGTTCAACTTCCTTTTCTTGCAAGTTGAAATTCAGTATGAACTGGGCGTAAGTGGATGGAAGGGACTGGAGAATTATATCCGTATAGAGTTCACTGTCCAACGTGGTCCCAAGTTCCGCGAGCTCCTCAGTGTAGCCAATCATCTTAAGCACGTGGTCCGCTACCGATAATCCGACGGCCAACTTTGTCGAAAATAACTTCTTCGACACTTCGTATCTTGCGATACGAGACTGCTCTCCATACAGTTCTTTTGTATGAAGAAATATGGATTCCAAATCCATATTCTCGTGCCTCCTCTAATGGTCGTTGTCCATCGAGGCAAGTACGAGGCACCTGGCCTTCGCGCTGTCAATCTCCCAAGTCTTACGGATTTCTTTATCCGCGACGCTGGAGGTGGGACCTGGGACGGGGGGAGCTTTGGTGGTAAGAAGATACCCCAGCTTGTCGTAAGAGAATGCCAATTTGACATTCCTGAGCCAATCTTTGTAGTTTGGCCCTGTCAATATGTTTTTATCTAGAAGTAACTTAAGTCCAGTCATTTCGATTTGGTCGCTGCAGGGGGGAGAGAAGGAACACTTTAGCACGATGCTCTTGCAAGTTTAGAATGGTTTTTAATTTGTCTAAACAGGATGGCTCCCACTGTCTCTCGAATCCCTCCTCAAACCACAAAGGAAGAATTAGCCGGGATCAATCTCACCGTGCAATACTTGCTTAACCGTTCAGCCAGGCCAGTGTTGGTACTTCGAGGGAGGTTTTCCAACGCTTTCGCGAAGTTCCTTAATTAAATAACCTCTTTTTCCTGGGGGCGTAGCCCCGCTAACACCTTTCTAGGCACCTACTAGGTTTATAGCATTGATCGTCTAGTGAGAAATTTCCCGAGGAGTAGCATATACTCACAGTAGGATCGGGATCCAAATATCATCGCGTGACGAAACTGAAGGAATCCTACCAGAATCACCACACTCCAAATGGTATGCAAATCTAGCAAGTTTCAGTGCTTATGAAACTCCCGATGTGGATTTTTGCCCCATGCTCTTATGACCTTGACTAAGGCCAACAAATCATAAGTCACATGTCAAGTTCTACCCGTCGTTATCCAGGTTAATTTGAATCCACCCGTATCTACCCTTGACTATGGCCAACAAGGCAATACGACTGTCCCAAACCAACGCATTCTATCTATGCAACATATGAATACCCATCAGCTACCAAACACTGTGCCTTGACTAAGGCCAACAAACACAGCTTGAATACCGTTGAATATTCATATGAAACGACGGAGGGCTACGAATGGTTTTGGTGAAACCGTGAACGTAGTGAACTTGATATAATCGATGGAACAAGATAGCTTTTAGAAGGAGTGGCTCAAACTCCGCATTTAAAAGTTAGTTTTGAAAAGAACCGAGTGGTTTTTCGAAAGTGTTCCAACGATTTTAACTTGGTTTATTATCTTGCATTAGTTCTTTTAATGCGTGATATTCTTGCATTAGTACTTTTAATGCGTCCCATCATTTAATTCCTACCATTGCAGAAAACAACCAAAATATGACGTACGCTTATGCCATTCGCATTCGCCACGGGGTCCCGTCATCACTCGTTAGGTTACTTAACTAACGACAGAGCGGGGGCTGGGCTAGCGCGGCTGTAAAACATAAGCAACGCCTAAATAGAAAGCAATGATAGACATTACAGATCACAGATGAATACGTTGGATATACTAGCAATCCGCAATCCTTTCGAGCCTGAAACGAAAAGCGGATAACACGGTCGCGGTGAATAGCCAATACCCCACCCAAGACCCCTACGGGTGCGGCAAACTACCCGCCAAGTACCCGGCAGTTTGTGCACCCCTCCATGGGTCTATCCTAGGAGCAAAAACAGTAAAAAGAATTATACAATGACGGCTACAACCCCGACCCGGTTGTGCGGCCAAACAAATAATAATTATTACATCAATTTACATTTACAATGAATGAAAGAAAAACAAAAGCTCATCTCACATCCACCCCGGCTATTCATCCGCGACAGTCCAACACATTCATATACACATTCCAGCACATTACAGATCATGTATAACCCCGACTAATCGACCTATAGCGATTAGCCGACGTTCAATACATGCAAGCATCACAGATATAACCATCATAGTCAAAGTGCAGTGAAGTTCGGAAAAAATACGGAATTATAGGACCCCAAAAGAGAATTTCAGTTCTGGAAAATCTGGGCACATAATATATATTTTAAAAATCCCAAAATCCCACCACAAGAACACTGCACGAAAAACGATGCAGAGAGGAAACCAAACTGCGGCGCTTCCGCGGCGCATGCCTACCTCGTGCCGCGGAAGCGCGGCGGTTTAGTTGAATTGGTGCATCGTTTTTCTTGTGTGTTCAAACAAAACCCTGAGCCGAATTTACAAGTATAAAGTTCTCCATTTTGAGCAGAAAAAATTTCAACAGAAACTCAGGGTTTTGGTTTTTCCGGTTTTGCGATTTTTCGGTTCCGAACTTCGTTACACTTCACTACCAAGCTAGTTTAAGTTTAGTTAGGCTCTGATACCACTGTAAGTCCATATTGCGACCCCCGGTGCTTACGGGGAGGCGGAAACGGTATAAAAAACGAATTTTTATCGCAAGAGGCAACATGGACTGCACTAGGTCGGGATCGTGTCTAAACTAAACTAGCAAATACGCTAAAAGGGAGTTAGCTACTATGGAAGATGGTTATACCTAAACTTGAACTCCTTCTTCTTCAAACCTTGTAGAGGTTGATGGTTCTCTTTACGTCGCCTTCTCCCGTCGAAGATGGATCCACCTCGAAGGTTCGACTTTGGGCTCTTCCTCGATCTTTGAGTGAACTAGGGTTTCCGGCTTGCTAAACCTTCATCCTAGAATGAGTAGAGAGAGATTAGGGTTTGCTTTTCTTTCTAAAGAGAATGATTCTCAACACATGAGAAGGTTTCTCTTTTCAAGAGGAAGAAGAAGATGAAATGGGGAGAGAGAGAGGTTATGATAGAATGAGCTCAATTATTTCTTTCTTGCAACCATATTGCAAAAGAAATGAATTATCTAAATGATAATAATTGAAATAAGAATAGTTGATGGTAATTTTGGAATGACCACTATCATGCTTCTTTAAATGAAGTGTAAGCATGAATCAAGGAAGACTTTCAAGGCATGAAAGTGGTCAATGGTCAACAAGTCAACCAAGGTCAACAAGTCAACAAAAAAACAACCATAACATAATTCTCATTTAATTACTATTATTAATAGATAATATATAAATCCATTAGGGTTTGGAAAATGATAACTGTCAACTGTGCATACGCACCCGATCCGAAACCCTAATGAAAAACCTCATTCTCCGCCTCAAGCAACTGTGCATACACACCTGCATTCTCGTTCCGAGGAACAAGAATACCAAGATATAAAAGCAACCCCCAAAACATATACCAGTATCTGGCTCAAACCAGAGCCTGCCAGTATAATCCGTCCGGACTCCAAACGTGCATAAGTGCGCGGATGAGAACGAACCCTGTCGCAAAACCATGCGACCTCTACTCTGTTTTGCCCAGAGGCGAATACCCTCTGTGTGGGACTCTAAAGACTCGACACTACGCTGGCAGTGGGTTTAACCACAGACCGCAAGCGGCACTAGCTGTGCGTAACGGTCCCCAGGTAGATGCCGACAAGAAGGCTGACGAGGTGAAACCCCATCTGAACTCCTACTGAGTATGAATGTGACATTCTCCGTACAGTCCGGTCTGTTCGTCTGATACATCGCATGGCGGGCCTAGGGGGCGGTAAAACGTCAGTCCCCCAATAGCGGTACAAGTCGTGTCGGAGTGAAGCCCAAAACACCCTGAGATAGCACTGGAAACCTACCAGTATATCTCGCTTGCCCTGGCCAGGGACTACTCGTGTAATGGCTCTCCTAGACACAGCGCGATGTCAACCCCCAATACCGGGAGAGACGAATCCTGTCTAACCGTCACTGCCTCCAAGTGCTTCGGGACTGCACCCAACCACCACCTGTTTGCACGACTCCTTTGAGCCGTGGTAGGGTAGTGATCAAAGTGCAGTGGGAACACACTCGAGGCGAAGTGTCAGTGTCAAGTCAGCGGACTAAGCTGTACTCATGTCACCTGGGAACTGATAACTGACGATAGGTATAATACCAACCTGTCAGTTCCCGACGAGTCCTGTCCAGTGTACTCGTAACCCAACGAGCACCCGTATACTATCTCCAGTACGACGTACTGATGGCTGTGGGACAGACCATCTCCCACACTGGGATGAGAAGCGCATACGCTAGTCTACTCCGGAGTATCGATGCCCTGTCTCGATAGTCCTACGACTAGGGACCTGTATAAGGATGTTCCTATAGATTACCCAGCCCCCACTAGTGTGACTGCCATCACAACGCTGGTAATCAAGCAAAGATCCTAAGGGCTCCACTAATGCGTATAAGTGATATACTGAAATAAACACAAGTACACATTGAAGTAGAAACAAACCAAGTAGCATACTACTATATTGAGCAAGATTGTTTATACAAGGTGAATATCCCAAGCTTCCATCAAGTAATATACAAACTAGTATGATACAGTAATGGCATCTAGGGCATATACACTAACAGGTTCCACGAAGAGAAAGGCGCAACCTTTGCTTCCGATCTTTGATACTAAGATGATCTACCTCGAAGTTTCTTTAACACAAGCTAACACTCATGAAATGATGTGAACACCCTCATCTAAATGGCAAGTGAAGATGAGGATGATGAAGTAGGAATTTTGCTCTATTTATTTATCTTTTTCTCATAATTATCCATCACATAAATCAAAGCAAGAAACCATTTCAAGCTTTGAAGAAGAAGGAAGAAGATGATGAATAATGAATATCCTTTTGTGATGAATAGTAAAGGAAATAATATGATAGATAATGCAACCATGGTCAAGCAAACTCATGTAGAGATTTTACTAGGGTTAAAGGTTTGGTTAGGGTTTTGAAATATCTAGCATAATATCTTAACCAAGACAAAGAAAGAAAACTTCTAGAAACTTCTAGAAAGTCTTAACCCTAATCACACCCTAACCATGTTTAATCTCTACTAAACAAGTTGCATTATTTATCATATCATGTTACAATATCATATATCACATATACAATATTTATTGCAACAAAATAAAATAATACAATTAACATATATCGCATATATATCAATGTATTACCCGAGTGAGAAAAAGAATCTTTTAGTGAGCAAATATTAGTTAATGCAATTTAATATATCACATATATTATTATACATTAAATTATCGAATCAACACTTGATCCGACAATCCGGCTATATCGCATATAACCGGCTAATATTAATCCGTACCGATTCATCGAATCAACACTTGATCCGATGACCCGGCTGATATCAAATATCGCGAGAATACAATACGATATCACATACCGCATTATCCTCGGTCCCGCACATATCACATATGTGCTCCTACTCCGTTTTGCCCGAGTCAAGAAACCTCAGTGTAGGACTCTAAAGAATCGTCAATACGCCGGCAGTAGGTGATGATCATATCAAACACCCACAAGCTGCAAGCGGTCAGCTAAACGTAATAGCTACCCAGGTATTGAGCACTCAGAAGATCAACAAGCAAGCCTGTACATTCTCCTGTGGATCCAAACAGTAACACTCCCGTACAGTCCGGTCTCGTCGTCTGATATGTTGCATATCTCGCCTAGGGGTGGTAAACGTCAGACCCCAGTAGCTTGATAAGTCGTGTCGATTTGAGGTCTATAACAGTTCGAGAAACTACCGATAACACTTACCAGTAAATCTCAGCAACCCTGGCCAGGGATTTCCGGTTATAGCCAATCGAACACAGCACAACATCAACTCCCTATACCGGGAGAGACGAATCCCCTCCTATCGCTCATTGCCTCCATGTGATTCGGGACTGTACCCAAAAGCCACCTTTTTGCACGCCCTCTTGGACGTGGTATGATGGAAATCAAAGCACAGTGGGAATCACACAAGACTCTATGACGATCTCGGGTCAACAGACTACTCTGTACCAGTGTCACCGGAGAACTGCCATCTGACGTATGGTATAATACAATGGTTGGAACAAAGTTCATCTTATGAACTTATATGTATCCAGACTGCCTCTTAGGTAGCATCCTTGGTAACGATGTATCTTGCCTTTAATCGTCTAGTATGTCACGGTATCTAGCTTGGAACTCTTCCAACATACCGTCCCTCCACTGAGGGTATAGACAAGCCTGCGGCTGACATTCAGTCGTCCTTATCACCCTGGAACCTTTCCAGTGATTCTCCCCAGGATCGATTGATACCTTCTCACTACAACTAGTGAGTATCCTAACATCCAATTAGATCTATCTCATAGATCCAAAACCTAGGATTTAGGAGGTATCACTTTGATCCTATATGGAGAATCCTTGTGATAAGCGGAGATTGACCGAGCGTAGCATAGGAAACTACTTCCCTATCAGGAGTATGTCATCCACGTACTCTACGAGGATCACCACCATACTCTCTACTACCTTTTCGTATATACAAGGTTCATCTACCATTTTGATGAAGTCAAACTCTTTGACTACCACATCAAAACAGATGTTCCAACTCCGCGATGCCTGTTTTATCATATAAAACATCTTGCACACGTTTCCGCTGCTCCCACTGACTACGAAGCCCTCTGGCTGTGTACTTATAGACGCTCTTTTCTAAAACATCATTTAGAAAAGCAGTCATGACACCCAACCACCAGATATCGTAGTCATGGTATGTAGCCGTGGCAAGTAGGATCTGGATGGACTTAAGCATAGCTTTGAAAGTCTCAACTTTTCCATGTACACCAAGTAATCTTCTCAAGATATACTCGCTCCTGATGGGGATCTAACCCTTCAGATAAAGCAACCAAAGTCCATACTTTGTTGGTGTATAAGGATTCCATCTCAGATCGATAAGCATCCAGCCATTCTTACAGAGTCCCACTCCTGATGGCCAGCTCGAAACTAGTTGGGTCATTATCTCATGATGCAATCCTCGCTCCCACTGTCATAGAGAAACCGAAGTATCTCTCAGGTGGGTGAGGAACCCTACTAGATCGGCGAAGAGGCTGAGGTTCGTTGGAAACTATTGAATCCTTTGGTTCTACCAAATTATCAGCTGCAGTTTGTATAGCTGGAACATTTCCAGTTCTACATAACAGACCTTGCCTCGAGCTTGTCCGGATTTTGCTTTTAGACATAGGCCGGACAACCCCAAATCTTAACAAACTTAAGATATGGGCTCTTCCCTTTCCATATCACATATGAAGTTGTAGGCAACTGATTTGATTTGAACCCTATTCAATAGGTATGCAGCTTCTCAAGTGCATAACTCCCAAAAGGAAACAGGAAACTCAGTAGTACTCATCATAGAGCACACCATATCACATAGGGTGCTATTGCTCCGCCCCGATATACCATCGTGCTATGGTGTATACGGAGGAGTAATGCTGAGAGAGAATCTCATTCTCCTTTAGAATAGTCCAGGAATTCCGTGCTCAAGTATTCTCCTCCTTGATCTCATCAAAGGACATAATACTTATACCCGTATTTTGGTTCTCTACTTCTAACTTATATTCTGTGAATATCTCAAAAGGTTCGGACTTGTGTTTCAGCAGGAACATATGTCTGAATCTTGAGAGATTATCAGAGAATGTAATGAAGTACAAAGAACCGATCTTGGCATTTGTAGACAGGGGACTTTCATACATCAGCATGTATCAATCCCAAAAGTTCACTAACTCTTTCTCTGTTTCCAATAAACAGAGCTGTGGTCATCTTATCTTTGTGACATGACCGGCAAGTTTCATAAGATGTAAATTCAAACTAATTTAAATATGCATCTATATGTAACTTCAGCCAGTCGGGTCGCATTGATATGACCTAGTCTACAATACCTTAAGAAGGATTCGTTCATTTCTGAACTCTTCCACTTGTGTGTGTTCCGTATACTAAGAACTGTAGTTTGATTTAGAACATCAATGCTTTTAGATAACGTGCCTGAACCGATCAACTATTGATATAGGAAATGTTCAAAACATTATCCAACAATACAAAATTATATCCTTTCTTTACTAATAAAGAGACTGATATGATATTGTATATCAGGTTCGGTATCTAATAACATTCGTTCAGAATCAATGTATTCTGGTAATACAGAGTGACAGTGACCAACAGACTTGGCTGCAACACTTGCACCGTTTTCTGTCTCATGAAACTTATCACCCGTTCTCAGTTCTCTACCTATCTGTAGCCTATGTAACAAATTACATATACGGGATCTTGATCCGGTATCACATACCCAGGACGTAAAGGATACTGAGAAACAGTTCTGTGTAATGAACACACCCGAAGATGATGCATCAACATGCACTTTCTTCGTTTGGGCGGCACGGGAAATTTGGTATTCCCCAATTTCCTGCTCTATCTTATAACAATTATAAGTTGGAGCGGGACCAACGTTCCCCAGCTCAGTATAACAAGCGGGTTCGGTCAATATATCCGTTTTATTATCTTGATTAAGGCGTGATATGGTCGCTATCTGGAGAGAGAGAGAAGAAAACACTCAGCGTATGCTCTTGCAAGATTAGATTGGTTATCTAATATATCTAATCAGGATGTCTCCCACTGTTTTAATCAAATCTTCCTTCAAACCCTAAAAGGAAAGACTAGCCGGGATTAATTACACGCTACAAGTTCGCCAATCTTTCAGCCAGGCCAGTGTCGGTACTTTGAGGGAGGTCCCCCGTGCTTTCGCACGAACCTAATTACAGTAAACCTCGTTTTCCCAGAGGCGTAACCCCGTTAACACCTTTCTAGACACCTACTTGATCGGCTAATTGTAATGTGTAAAACTCTCCCAGGAGTAACTCTTACTCGCAGCGGGTATCGGGATCCAACTATCTTATAGAAGGTATGCAATCTCATTGCAAATTTCAACACTTGAAATTCCCAATAATATTTTGCCCCAAGCGATCTATGACCTTGACAAGGTCAACAAACCATAGACCGCAAGTCAAGTTCAACCCGTCATTTCCTGATTGAATTAAACCCACCCGCACGACCCTTGACAAGGTCAACAAAGTCGCACGACTACCCTAATCCAATCGCATCATATGCTTATGCAGATAAGCACTAATCAGCTACCGCACACTACGCCTTGACTAAGGTCAACAAACGTAGCACGAATACTAACCAGTACTTATCTGAAATGACGGAGGGCTACGACGGGTTTTTCAGAAAACCCTTTGCGTAATGAACTTGATATCGTTGTAGAATCGAGTGATTTTAAATAGAGTGTTTTTGAGGCTTTTCTAGTTTTGCTAAAGGGGTCACTCCCGGTGAAGGGATCGTCGGCCCTTTCCTCATCGAATAAGGTGCAGGATATATCACATATACCGCTGTGCAAAGCAAGAACTATAGAAGCAATCAAAAGACAAACCGAGTTTGTAGCATCTGCCAGTTATTGCTAAAGGAGTCACTCCCGGTGAAGGGATCTCGGTCCTTTCCTTATCGAATAAGGTGCTGGATGTTCTACAAGGAACACCGCTATGCAAAGCAAGAACTGTAGCTACCAGTTTTTATAAACAAGTTTCTACAACATCTTAGGTTTCTTTTAATTCATTAATCTCATTAATGAAGTCCCATTTTAATTATGCTTCTCAAGCATCTCTTTTTGAAACGAAATCTGCAATATAACATATATCTCATATATATAATATATAAACATTCGTCTCAGGCAGTAGTATGATCTCATCACAGAACATTGCAGCAGAAGAACATATATGAAATATTGGATATACTAGGACGTCCGTGTTTTCAATACGAGCCAGTATAAAACACGGATTCCACGGTCGCGATGAATAGCCAAACCCACATCCCTAGACCCCTACGAGAGCGGCAAGTAACACTGCCAATTCTAGGGTTAGGAGACCCGGTCTCGACTCCTCGAGATGGTCTCCCACTGGACCCTAGAACCCGGTTACTTGTGCTCCCCGCCTTGGGTCTACCTAATGCGGAAAAGTAAATAATATACAACGGTGACATCTTCCGCTACCTGGAAGTGCCCCAATAAAAGAATATTACATACAAATGAATTTTACATGAATGAAAAAGAAAAACTCTCATCTCACATAAAACCCCCGGCTATTCAAACGCGACGATCCAATAGAACATATCACAGCAACACATAATATCACATATCATCAACGTAAGCAAGTATGCGTATCCCGATTGTCGTTGATGTATAGCAACGAAGCCGGCGATACACCACATACTACGCTTACGGTCACAGAAAAGAAAGTGTAAAACTACAACAGTTGGAATCCGCAACCTCCTTAGACATCGCATGCCTAACCAAATGAATTTCTTAGACATCGCATGCCTAACAATTATAAACCCCGCATTTTAGTCTCATTATCGAAAACTCTTTTCAATATCAAGTCGGCCAATTCAACAAGATTCCCGACTGTCCTGATCGAATGCTCGTCGCAAACTTTAGTAGACGGCCGCACCCCCGATACCGTCGACGAAGTGCACCAAGGCGGAACACCGCTACCGGGAGCACCCGAACGGATGCTTTCGGCGACGGGGTTCTCCTACAGTCACTTGGTCGGGGCTATGGGGCGTAGCTGTCTATTAAGTTTACCCGGCGAGTATCCGCGTACCCTACGTGATTGCGACGGACTTTTGATCACATCAAAATTCCGTGGCAACCGATCATCTGAGACTAAACTGCTATGTTTATAATATTCAAATTAGTTATCTCATAACTACCTGTGGATTCCAATTATTGTATCACATTCCAGATAAATAGAAAAAATTAAACTTTCCGATCGAATCATCAAGCACCCAAGATTTCCCCAACATATTTCAACACTTGAAAACAGTTTAAAAACATCCATTACATGCCACAGGACCAATGATCCAGCCGTAGAAGGGTCAAGCCAACGCCTCACATGTGGCACGCCGTACTGCCCCAAACCCTAAGGTTCAAAGGGCAGTTCAAGACGGTCACATAATCGAGTTAAGGTTTGTTGTCTTCTAGAGGGTCCACCGAGTTACTTGCATGACTTAGGACATTCTTAAACAGTAGAAAAAATCCAACTTTTGAAAAATTTTCCGACAGGGGAAAAAGTGAGTTATTGATATCCGTTCGAACTTTTTAACAGTTTCTATAAGATATCCGGAAAGCCACATAGACAAAATCTAATACTCCGATCGAAACATCGAATCCCCAAAACAACTCCAGAAAACTCAACTGTAGAATAAAAATTAAAACATTCCAGAGAACTCAGCACTGTGTAATTGGAATTACTGTGCCAAATAGGAGGGATGACGTCATCAAGTGGCCGCGGAAGCGCCGCAGAAGCCAGGCTTCTGCCGCCCTTCCGCCGCACTTTTGATGAATTACCCCCTCGAATTTCACAGTAATTCTAATTAGACCCTGCTGAATTTTTTAGAAACTTTTAATTGACAAAAATCCAAATTTTCAGAAAATTTCCAGAGAGCATTTTGGAGTTTTGGGTTTCGGGTTTTCCGGGTTCGATCGGACTTTAAACTTCGTCTAGACTTCGCCTAAAGCTCTAGCTTTGGCTCTGATACCACTGTAGGGTTGCTAGGCACGCGCACAAGGGTCTACGAGGCATCAACCATGCCCGATTAAAAATTTAGCCGTGCCGAACTACCCGAATACGGAACTTTAAACTAGAGATTAGGCGATAACTTGCATGCTAAACACTTTAACACTAAGTGAGAGGGATTACAACCTTTGTAGATCCGGTCCTTCACTTCATATGCTCCGTGTTATGGTCCCTTCGCTGCGATCATCGGGTTCCGGGCTCTCGAGAGGTTCCACGAAGAGAAAGGCGCAACCTTTGCTTTCGATCTTCGATACTAAGATGATCTACCTCGAAGTTTCTTTAACACAAGCTAACACTCATGAAATGATGTGAACACCCTCATCTAAATGGCAAGTCAAGATGAGGATGATGAAGTAGGAATTTTGCTCTATTTATTTATCTTTTTCTCATAATTATCCATCACATAAATCAAAGCAAGAAACCATTTCAAGCTTTGAAGAAGAAGGAAGAAGATGATGAATAATGAATATCCTTTTGTGATGAATAGTAAAGGAAATAATATGATAGATAATGCAACCATGGTCAAGCTAACTCATGTAGAGATTTTACTAGGGTTAAAGGTTTGGTTAGGGTTTTGAAATATCTAGCATAATATCTTAACCAAGACAAAGAAAGAAAACTTCTAGAAACTTCTAGAAAGTCTTAACCCTAATCACACCCTAACCATGTTTAATCTCTACTAAACAAGTTGCATTATTTATCATATCATGTTACAATATCATATATCACATATACAATATTTATTGCAACAAAATAAAATAATACAATTAACATATATCGCATATATATCAATGTATTACCCGAGTGAGAAAAAGAATCTTTTAGTGAGCAAATATTAGTTAATGCAATTTAATATATCACATATATTATTATACATTAAATTATCGAATCAACCCTTGATCCGACAATCCGGCTATATCGCATATAACCGGCTAATATTAATCCGTACCGATTCATCGAATCAACACTTGATCCGATTACCCGGCTGATATCAAATATCGCGAGAATACAATACGATATCATATACCGCATTATCCTCGGTCCCGCACATATCACATATGTGCTCCTACTCCGTTTTGCCTGAGTCAAGAAACCTCTGTGTAGGACTCTAAAGAATCGTCAATACGCCGGCAGTAGGTGATGATCATATCAAACACCCACAAGCTGCAAGCGGTCAGCTAAACGTAACAGCTACCCAAGTATTGAGCACTCAGAAGATCAACAAGCAAGCCTGTACATTCTCCTGTGGATCCAAACAGTAACACTCCCGTACAGTCCGGTCTCGTCGTCTGATATGTTGCATATCTCGCCTAGGGGTGGTAAACGTCAGACCCCAGTAGCTTGATAAGTCGTGTCGATTTGAGGTCTATAACAGTTCGAGAAACTACCGATAACACTTACCAGTAAATCTCAGCAACCCTGGCCAGGGATTTTCGGTTATAGCCAATCGAACACAGCACAACATCAACTCCCTATACCGGGAGAGACGAATCCCCTCCTATCGCTCATTGCCTCCATGTGATTCGGGACTGTACCCAAAAGCCACCTTTTTGCACGCCCTCTTGGACGTGGTATGATGGAAATCAAAGCACAGTGGGAATCACACAAGACTCTATGACGATCTTGGGTCAACAGACTACTCTGTACCAGTGTCACCGGAGAACTGCCATCTGACGTATGGTATAATACCATCTGGGAGTTCTCGGCGAGTCCGTCCAGTGTACCCAGTCTCCACTGAGCACCCGTACACCATCCTTGATGTCAAACACCGATGGATATGGGATCATCCATCGCCCATCATATGGGTCAAGATGCGTATACGCTAGTCTACTCTGGTGCATCGATGCCCTGTCTCGATACACCCACGACTAGGAACAATTATAGGATGTACTCGTCGACTACCGTGGCCCCACTAGTATGATCTCATCATAGTCCCAGTAGTCGAGTACATATCCTAAGGGCTTTATCAACATGTAATATAGAGACAATCAGAGTACACGTTAAGATAAAGTACAACCAGATAGCATACTATCATGTCGAGCAAGAAAGTCCTCCCTATATATGTCCAAGCATCCATTACAATATACATCGTATGTACAGTAATGGCCTCTAGGGCATACATATAACTAACAGTCTTGCACCCAGATCGGAGACCCCTTCGGATGCCTCCTTCCGTGTGGATTTTGCCACACCTCCAGGTATACTGCACGCATATCCATTTTCAATGTAATATTACAGATATTCATGCATGTTTATGTCAAAATTACTTATATTGTCAATGTTTGATTGTCTAGTTGTTGGTCCTGCGTCCACATCTGGGACAGAGGCCACCCCCGCTCCTCCAGGTATGATTATATATCATATAGTGTATGTATATTGATTTAGAATGCTATATCATAAATATACACATTCCTTTTGCTCTTACTTAGCAATTTTTATTATTGTCTAGCTGTAGGTGGTGACACCACCGCACCTGCGGGTATGTTTATATGTCCTATAGTGCATGCATATTGATTTAGAACGTTATATTATTGATCAACACATTCTTTTTGCAATTACTTATAAAATCTATTTTTAATTGTCTAGTTGTTGGTCCTGCGTCCACATCTGGGGCAGAGGCCACCCCCGCTCCTCCAGGTATGTTTATATATCATATAGTGTATGTATATTGATTTAGAATGCTATATCATAAATATACACATTCCTTTTGCTCTTACTTAGCAATTTTTATTATTGTCTAGCTGTAGGTGGTGACACCACCGCACCTGCGGGTATGTTTATATGTCCTATAGTGCATGCATATTGATTTAGAACGTTATATTATTGATCTACACATTCTTTTTGCAATTACTTATAAAATCTATTTTTAATTGTCTAATTATAGGTGGTGCGTCCACACCTTCCACAGGGGCCACTCCTGCCGCTTCCATACCCTCCGCATCGTCTGCAGGTTAGTATGAATAAATTTAAAATATTTATTTATTTTACATATGCTCTATAGAATAAATATGAACTTCATAGAGATTTAGCGTCGATGTTTATTTTATAGTTGGAGGGGATGCGTCCGGGTCCGGGACCCCGGTTGTTCCTCACCGGAAGAACTATCGTCCCGCTCGTGCTGCTGCTCGGGCCCAGGCTCGTGCGCTATTCACCGGAGGTATATATCACACTTGAATTTTTGTTTAACCTTGATTTCTTAACACAACTTTGTCTTATTATTGATTGTCTTGATATTTCGTGCAGACGCAGGGCCTCTCCATCCCCAGAGGGGGACTCGATGCCCGAATCAGTCCCATAGGCTGAGGCCTGATAGAGCTAGGGGGGAGGCAGCATTCCCCCTATTTTTTACCCTTGACTATCGCTATACCGGTCCTCATGCCGAGAGGTTCGGCCGGTATTTGGGGGACGAGAGCCGGATCGTGAAGAACTATCCACTTCACGTTGAGTGGGGCGAGCAGCACCAGCGCTCATTCGCCCTCTTCTTTGAACAGGCTCGGGTATGTATTAATTTATATTTTCATTTGATCTATCCAATATATTTATTATTAACACTTGCAATATAATAACAATGTTTTTTTTTTTTTTATTTTCAGTTGGATTACGATTTTCAGCCTGTAGCCGACCCTGATCACCCGGGGAGGGTGCTCGACCTTCATGCTCTGTACAATGGCCTGATGAAGAACATGCAGGCCAAGGTCCGATACAACAGGAATGAGCTGAAGGCCGACTGCTACTCCCTGTGGATAGCGACCCCCGAGGCAGAGAGAGCGGCCCTCCTATCTACTCCGGCGTTTGCGAGAGTCGATGTAGAGACATGGCCTCTATTGTGCGCTTATTTCGACTTCGAACGCAAACAAGTATGTATTTTAAATTTAATTCATTATTTATGATATAATTTATTTCTTTGTGTTTCTTAATTAGAAAACTAAATGTTAATGCGTTGTGCAAAAACAGGCCGCTCAGAATACGGAGAACAGGAAGTCGGCGAAGAGGGGTCGCCCCACTTACACAGGTGGCTCGAGGAACATTACTCGAGCCATGGAGTTATCGGTAAATTAAGAGTTATTCTCTAATATTCTGCAATATTAAGAGTTATTCTCTAATATTTCTAATATTAAGAGTTACTTTCTAATATTGCAGACATCTCGGACCATGGCGTCAGGTGGTACACCGAGCGTGCTGTCCGCATATCTTGTCGTCCACGGCACCTCGACAGATCCCGCCACGGACGAGCTTCGATGTCCCGACGTCGCAACCCAGGAGTACTGCGTAAGTGTTAATATTTTTTCTACCCAAATTTGAAATTTTAGTTTTGGAAGGTTCAAGTTTAAATTTTATACTTATACTTTACTGCTTAATGTGGGTGTAGGAGCGGGTGTTTGAGCAGGCCCAGGCCTCGGGGATCGATTTTACCGGACAGAACGATCCGAGGCTGCTGACCCCAGTTCTGGACGCCGCACACGGAGGGCACCACGGAGGTTGGGAGAGAGGCCGGGGATTGGGCCCTAGCAGGGCCCATATGAGGTTGGACTCCACCCCGGTGGTTACTTCCTCCGTCTCCAGTGACCGGCATGTCCATCAGGAACTGGATAGCTTGAGGGCCACCGTTCAGGAGCTGAAGGAGATGCTGGTATGTATACTACTTTATAGTAAAATATCATTTCATATTATATACATATCAACATATCCATAATTAGTACGTAGCTTGAGCTTATTTGGTTTTAGACTTAAGTCTGATTAATCATACATACATATGTAATTAAAATAAACAACGCTTTTCCAAACTAGATATCCAAACAGGGTTTCGAAATAACTTAATAATGAAACGAATTCGAATAATACACAGTTCTTACACGCTTCTTACACACGTTATGTCCTGACGCGACAGGGTAGATCGGCCGAGCCTCCACATGCATCTCCTTCGGCTGCGGCTCCGCAAGCCACTACATCGGCTGCGGTTCCGCAGACAGCTCCTGTAGCTCCACCGCCCACTCAGACTCCCGCAGCCGCGGCTCCGCAAGCGACTACCTCGACGGCGGCTGCGCAGGCCACATCGCCAGCTCCACATGCTGCTCAGACTCCCTTATATGTAGCATTGCAGAATGTATTGACCGAGGAGCAGGCGCGCGTTATTCTAACGTTATTCGGAGGTGGAGCTGGACCGAACTAGGGTAGCTTTTTGGTTCTTATTTTTTGAAACATGTATTTATATCACATTGTACTACATTTTGAAACGATATTGATATTGGTTTGTATTTATATCATATTCAGTTTTTGGGTTTCTTTTGTATATTATATATATGCGTGAGATGTGATAATGAATACTGCAATATATGATTTGATTGATGTATATAGTATTGTGCACAGGGCGGGAAAAAATCTAGCAGCCCATTTTTAAAAAAAAATACAGACAATATGTACCTACGGATTAAGCCGTAGGTATATATGTTGCCCCTACGGACATATCCGTAGGGGCAAACTATCAGGAAACCTGATATTTTCCTACCTGATATCAGTGCAGGGTGTTGGGAGTGCCCCTACGGACATATCCGTAGGGGCAATGTTTATCCCCTACGAATTTATCCGTAGGGGCAAAATATCAGGTTTCCTGATATTTTCCCCCCTGATCTCAGTGCAGGGTGTTGGGAAGGCCCCTACGGACCTATCCGTAGGGGCCACTTTCTATCCCCTACGGAGCTATCCGTAGGGGTAGAACAAGGACCTACGGAGTTATCCGTAGGTATATACAATATATTCAAAAAAAAATTACATATATGATTTGATTACCCTTACGGGGTACTCCGTAGGGGCTATAACACCTACCGATATATCCGTAGGGGCTCTAATTTGCCCGTAGAGGCAAGTTCAGGGCCCCAACTTGCACCTGCGGCCTTTGCACCTACGGGGTCTTTTTTCGCCCCTACGTACATATCCGTAGGGGCAGTGGGTTGCCCCTACCGATAAATCCGTAGGGGCAACCCTTATTTGTAGTAGTGTTTGTAGGATATCTCAAACATTCGCGAGGGTATATCTTTTACCACACCGAGGAACAAAAGGTGTTTGTTTCTCGGAATTGCCAACTTTTTAGAAAAGGAATTTCTTTTAAAAAAAATAGTGGAAATGAGGTAGAACTGGAAGAATTCCAACTGAACAGACTAGAACTGATGATTTGGAGGAACCAGAGGATCCAACAGTACCCAACGGACCCCAGCCACTCCGCAGATCTAGTAGGGTTTCTTATCCACCTGAGAGATACTACGATTTTCTTATAGATGGTGGAAGCGAGGATTGCATCATAGAAGATGATGACCCAACTAGTTTCGAGCAGGCCATCACGAGTGATGAATCTGTGAAATGGCTTGATGCTATGTGATCTGAGATGGAATCTATGTACACCAATAAAGTATGGAATTTGGATGTTGCTCCTGAAGGGGTAAAACCCATCGGGAACAAGTGGATCTTTGAGAAAGATAATTGGTGTAGATGGAAAAGTTGAGACTTTTAAAGCTAGAATTGTTGCAAAAGGTTTTCGTCAACGACTAGGAGTGGACTATGACGAAACCTTTTCTCCAGTGGCTATGCTTAAGTCCATCAGGATCCTACTTGTTATTGCTGCATACCATGACTAGGAAATCTGGCAGTTGGACGTCAAGACCGCCTTTCTAAATGTTGATTTAGAAGAGAGCATGTTCATGACACAGCCAGAGGGCTTCATAGACAGTGGGAGCAGCAGAAGCATGTGTAAGCTGTTTAAATCCATTTACGGATTAAAATAGGCATCGCCGAGCTGGAATATCTGTTTTGATGAAGCGATCAAATAGTTTGATTTCATAAAAAATATAGATTAACCTTGTATATACAATAAGGTTGTAGAGAGTAAGGTTGTCTTCCTCGTATTGTACGTAGATGACATACTCTTGATAGGAAAGGGTGTTCCTATGCTACACTCGGTCAAGCTCTTCTTATCACACGATTTCTCCATGAAAGATCTTAATGATGCCTCCTACATCCTAAGGATTAAGATCTATAGAGATAGATCTAAGAGGATATTGGGATTGTCCCAATCCAGGTACATAGACACCATACTAAAGAGGTTTAGTATGGAAGATTCTAAGCGCGGTAAAATACCCGCTTGTTAAGGAATCACCCTCTCAAAAAGATGTCTCCCAAGACAGATTTGGAGAGGGCTCGCATACAAGGGATACCCAATGCTTCAGCAGTCGGGTCAATCATGTATGCGATGTTATGTATGAGGCTGGATGTAGAATACTCACTAGATGTAGCGAGTAAGTATCAATTAGATCCTGGGGAAAAGCACCGGACAGCTGTGAAGAACATTCTTAAGTACTTGAGAAGGACTAAAGAAATGTTCTTGGTGTATGGTAACGGTGAACTCCATGTCCAGTCCTTTACCGATACAAGCTTTCAGAGTGATAAGGATGACTGTGAGTCGGTCTCGGGTTTTTTCTTCACCCTCAGTGGACGATATTGTAGAAAGGTTCCAAACTAATACCGTAGTAGACTCATTGATAGAGGCTAAATACATCGCTACCAGCGATGCTGCCAAAGAGGCTGTCTGGATAAAGAAGTTCATGAGATGAACTTAGTGAGGTTCCATCCATTGAACATCCAATACCTGTGTATTGTGATAACAATGGAGCTGTGTTTTTTTGCCAAGAAACCCCGGTCCCATCAGTGATCTAGACATATTCTTAGGCGGTATCACCTGATCAGGGAGATAGTTGATCTCCGGGAGATCGAGATTAGGAGAGTTGATACATAGAATAACAAAGCAGATCCACTCATAAAGGCCCACCACGCAAATGCGATTCGAGAGATTTTTAGGATGTTGGGTATGAGATACTATAACAAATGGCCTTAGTGCAAGTGGGAGATTGTTAGGAATATGTATGATGCCCTAGAGGCCATTATTGTTCATATAGTGGATGCTTGGATATATATATATATATAAGACTTTCTTGCTCGACATGATAGTATGCTATCTTGTTGCCTTTATCTTAACATGTAGACTGGTATTTTTATACTGTTTATCTCTTAAATGTTGATAAAGCCCTTAAGATATGTACTTGACTAGCAGGATTATGATGAGATCATACTAGTGGAGCTAGGGTGGTCCAAAAGTACATCCTTTAACAGTTCCTAGTCGAGGGGATATCGAGACAGGGTATCAATATTCTAGAGTAGACTAGTGTGTATGTTTCTTGTCCCTTAGAGGGCGATAGTCGATCCCACAACCATTGGTGTGTGATATAAAAGATTGTACACAGGTGATCATTAGAGAACATGTACACCGAACAGAACTCGCCGAGAACTCCTAGTTGGTATTATACCTATCGTCAGAAAGAAGTTCTCTGGTGACACTGGTACAGGTTAGTCTGTAGACCCGATATCGGCATAGAGACTTGTGTGGCTCCCACTATGTTTTGATTTCCTCCCTACTACTCATAAAGGAGACGTGAAAACAGGTGGATTTTGGGTACAGTCCCGAGTCACATGGAGGTAATGAGCAATAGGAGGGGTTTCGTCTCTCCCGGTATTGGGGGTTGATGTTACGCTATGCTCGATTGGCTATAAATGGATGTCCCTGGCCAGGGCTGCTGCGGAGATTTTCTAATAAGAGTTATCAGTAGTTTCTCAAACCGTTATAGGCCAGACATCGGCATGACTTATCACGTTACTGGGGTCTGACGTTTACCGCCCTTAGTCATGATATGCGACATATCAGACAAGAGACCGGACTGTACGGTATGTGTTACTGATAGGTTTCATGGAGAGTATAAACAAGCTTGCTTGTTGATCTTCATATCGCTTAATACCCAGATAGCCGTTATATCCAGCTAGTACCTTTGACGGCTTGTGGATGACTAATATGATCATTACCTACTGCTGGTGTATTGACGAATCATTAGAGTCCCACACAGAAGTTTCCTGGTTCAAGCGAAACGAAGTAGGGCACATATTTGATATGTATGGGGGCCTGATTAAATACGTGTATGTGATACCGTATTGTAATCTTGCAGTTATCTATTATCGGTTAGGTTATATGTGATATAATCGGATTATCTAATCATGTGTTGATTTGAGAATGTGATATACATATAAATGATATTAGTTGGTTATATGTGATACAATCGGATTATTAAATCAAGTGTTGATTTAATAATATGATATATATTATATTTAATATAATTATATCTTAACTAATTTTATTAGCTCACTAATTATTCTTCATAATATATATTAATATATATGATATATGTATATATATATATTATAAAGCATGGCATGAAATTCTGTTTTTTGGAAAATGGAATAAAAGGTGGAAAATGGGAGCATGGTGTGAAGCATGGGCTATATCATTTTTATATTAGTCTTGACACACTATTCAAGCATGGTTGCAATTTATTATTGCAAAGAAATCCATGCTTGAATCAGTGAGCCAAGCATGAGCCATAAACTTGACTTGATCAATTTTCATTCTTGCTCTCTTGAGTTGAGCTCACACTCTCTCTAGCTTCCATCTTCTTCTTCCTCACGCCTCAAAACTCCAACCCCTCACATGTGATGTGAACCATGGAGTTTTGAACAAACTAGTGAGCCTCAAATCCCCTACTTCACCATCCCACATTAAACTAGCACTTTGGTGTGGCGTGTTTCCTTCACTAATAGGAGATTAGTGAAGAGGTAGCTTGAGCAATTGGAATTCGCGTGAATCATCTTCGGCACGAAGGTCGTCGGAGAAAGCTCGATCAAACTCTCAAGTGGAGCCTAGTGGAGTAGTGCAGACTACATCCCGGAGCTTTAGAAGAGAATTACACGGTCATCAAAGGTTGTAGCCATCTTCTCTTCTTTAGTTTTTCATATCATCATAGTTTAAACCCTAATCATTCTAGTTAGTATCTTGGTTAGTCTAACTTAGCACGTAGAAAAATTTAAATTTGGCATATTTGATGCTACTAAAACCTTGTTGTGGTGCTAGGGTAGACTTTCATTATATAATATAATATCTTAAGAATATTGATTAGGAATATTTGATATGATATGCATATTTTAATTCCTAATATTTCATTTAAATATTATATGCATTTTCCCTTATTATATTAATTCAAATGTAGAATCATATGGTTATAATCTTTTTACAAATAAACCTACATATGTTCTCTATTTACAATTAACACCTTTTAACACATAACAATAGTAGGGAAAATGTTCAAACAAATGTGCAATATATTTGACTAATCAATTACCCCCAAACTTATCTTTGATCGTCCCAAGCAAATTATTTATTAAAGAGAAAAAGAAAAACCTAACTATGACACTTTCGTAGGCAACACGATTGCACTTAGCACGTGCAACAAGCCTTTAAATCTCTAGCTGTCCATACTAGGAGGAGTGTTGTCTCCTGAGGATTTTCATTGGATTACACCAACAAAATCCCATAATAAAAGAAAGAAGATGAAAATTACATACAAAGATAAGGAACTATACTGACCTTTTAGTTGTCATGAGCCTTATCTTAATAGTCATGAAAAGATGTCTGAAATCACATCCTCCCACAATAAAACATCGCCTTCCCTACCTTTCGTCCAAACATCGATCATATATCCCTGCGTGTGTGTAAATGACATCCCTACACTTAGATAATTCAATTCAAGCTATCAGACTCTTGTCCATATTCCTTAATACTATTTAGTCGGTGAATGTTTTATATAGAATTGTTCTGGCATTCTTCATGCGACCGTTAATACTTCTTGAGATACTAACCAACCGATTACCGAATGTGCTCTCATTGAGGTGTAATTAGCAAATGTAGGGTTCCTAAGCATGACAGCAAAGTTTCGGGTGGCATCATCCATGCCAAATTAAAATTTTGCCATGCTAAAAAACCTTAACCTACGATGTTTAACTAGAGAATCATACAAAAACGAAATGTAAACAACTTTACAACTAATTGAATGCGGAATACAACCTTTGTAGACCAGTCCTTCATTTCAAATGCTCTGTGTAGAAGTCCCTTCGCTGCGAGTAATGATCTCCTGAACTCTTGAGTGGATCTACAGGGTGAAAGATGCAAACTTGCTCGAAGTCTTCGAGGCCGAAGATGGTCTACGTCGAGGAGACTCAAGCTCATGCTACCTTTTCATTAAATTAGGGTTTAGTGAAGTAAACACCCTAAACTAAATGGCTAATAGTAGAAAATGATGAAGTAGGAAATGGGCTCTCTTTATTTTTTTTTTCTCACAATATTTCATCACATAGAAAAAAGCTAGCAAGCTTTCATGAGGAAGAAGAAGATGAAGTGATGAACGAATAAAACTTATGAGGTTAGAAATACAACCATGGTGAGTATATGTCATGCCTTAACCTTTATAGAGACTAAACCAAGGCTAAGTGTGAAGGTTAGGTTAATAAATAACTTAAGTAAAAACAAACAAGTGTACTAAATCAAAGGTTCTACTAGCTTCCTCAAAGCTCAACCATGACTAATTCCAAATGATGTTTAATTACTTAATAATAAATATTAAACCCTAACATTAACCCTAGCATGGTGCGAGTCTCATACACCCATGTTGCATGTATAACCTAGCATGTCACAGTGATATATATCACATATATATTATTTGTGAACAAAATAAAATAATACAATTAACATATATCACATATATATTAATGTATCATCATGTGAGAAAAAGTAATGCTTAAGTGAGCTAATATTAGTTAATGTAATTTAATATATCAAATATATAATTCTACATTAAATTATTAAATCAACACTTGATTTAATAATCTGGCTATATCACATATAACCGACTAATATCAAACGTAACAACTTATCGAATTAACACTTGATCCGATAACCCGGCTATATCTCATATAACCGACCAATGCCACAAATCGCAAGAATAGAATGCGGTATCACATACGCGCATTAAACTCGGTCCCACACATATCACATATGTGCTCCTACCCCGTTTCGCATGAACAAGGAAATCTCTATATAGGACTCTAAAGACTCATCAATACACCGGAAGTAGGTGATGATCATATCAAATACCCACAAGCCGCAAGCGGTCTGCCAAACATAACGGCCACCCAGGTACTGAGCGATCAGAAGATCAACAAGCAAGCATGCTCATACTCCTGTGAATCCAATCAGTAACACTGCCTTACAGTCTGGTCTCTTCGTCCGATATGTCGCATATCCAGTCTAGGGGTGGTAAACGTCAGACCCCAGCAACCGATAATTCGTGTCGATGTGAGGCTCATAACGGGTCGAGAAACTACTGATAACACTTACCAGTAGATCTCCATATTAGCCCTAGCCAGGGACTTCCTATTATAGCCAATCGAGCACAGCGCAACATTAACCCCAAATACCGGGAGAGATGGAACCCCTCCTATCGCTCATTGCCTCCATGTGATTTAGGACTGCTACCAAAAGATATAGTACCCTCAGAGTCAATTATTGGATCACAGGAACATGGTTGTAATGATTGAGGGAGGACCTATACCGGTAGGACAGTCATACTCAAGATGATTGTATACTATCTGGTTTATCTTTATCATCGTGTACATGCTTTAGGTGACATTGTAGTTCACTATTACACATTGCTAGAGAATAGTATGCTACCATAGTTTGTTTTTATCAGTCGTGTACAGCTTTAGGTGACCTTACTGGTCGCTATTACACGTTGATAGAGCCCTTAGGATTCTTGCTTGACTACCAGCAGTATGATGGCGATCATATACGTGAGAGTTAGGTAATCTATAAGCGCATCCTTAAAGTGGTCCCTAGTCGTGGGAGTTTCGAGACTGGGCATCGATACTCCATTAGTAGACTAGTGTATACAGTCGAGACCCCGATGAGGGGTAGTGGCCGGTCTCACAAGCCATTGGTGTCAGTTGGTTCACCTAAGATGTATACAGGTGCTCATTGTGTTATGAGTACACCGGACAGGACTCGCCGGGAACATGCTAGTTGGTATTATACCTGACGTCAGATAGCAGTTCCCTGGTGACATCTGTACAGGTTAGTTCATCGACCTGAGATCGTCATTTTTCTCGTGTGAGTTCCCACTGTGCTTTGATTACTACCCTACCATTGATCAAAGGAGTCGTGCAAATAGGTTTTAATTGGGTACAGTCCCGAGCCACATGGAGGCACTGAGCGGATCGGCAGGGGATTTGTCTCACCCGGTATTGGGGGTGAGATCGCGCTGTGTCTAGGAGAGCCATTACACAAAGCCCTCGGCCGAGGCAGGTGATTTACTGGTAGGTATTCCAGTAGTATCTCAGGGTGTTCTGGGCTACACTCCGACTCGACTTGTACCGCTTTTGGGGTTCTGACTTTTACCAACCCCCTAGGCCCGATATGGGATGCTCATAGACGAACGGACCGGACTGTACGGATATTGTCACTGACAGGCTCAGTAGGGTGTCGGGATGAGTTCGCTCATCGACCTCTCTTTTGGTCAATACCCGGTAGCCCGTTACGTACAGCTAGTACCTCTGACGTGCTAGTGGTTAATTCCACAGCCAAAGTATTGACGAGTCTTTAGAGTCCCCCACAGACAGTTTCTCAAGTTTCGGGAGAAACTTTGTAGAGGCCGTATGATATACGGCAGGGTTCGATCATATACGTGCAGTATTGCACGGATCATGATCGGACGGATCATACTAGTGGGCTTTGGTTTAAGCTGGATCCTAATATTAGATTTGTTGGATTACTTTAGTCTCGTTGCCTTTGCATTCAGTCAGAATGCGGATGCAGGTATGTATATACAGGTGAGGGGTATCCTTGTGATCCGTCACGAGTTCACTTTACATGTTGCCGTATCTTTTTATTGCTGCAAACATTTGGATTAATGTTTGTTAATGAAAATAATGAGCTAGAAATCATCATTTAGAGCATTAATGGTGACACATGCACAAGTGATGACTCATGGTCTCTTTTCTTGTGCATGTGTCACATAACGTGATTGATTTGGGATGATATCATGAGAAGAGAGGGGGGGCTGCCATGAGGGGTTTGCTCTCATATTATTCTTTTCACTCTCTCTCATTTTATCATGGATAGCACAACAAAAGAAAAGAGAGAGGAAACTCTTTCTTCTTCCTCTTTCTTCTCTAGCTCAAAACTTCCATCAATGGCTTCATCTCTAACATCCATCCATTTCAAGGATGCAAGAGAAAAAGTTGTCACAAACATTCTCTACAACACCTTGGACACGTCAACTAGCACACTTCATGCCCGAGTTGCTTCGGATGAAGCGGGAGCCCGTAAAAGGACTCGTAGATGTGGTGCCCTTTCCGACGACGAGATCAAGACCGGAGATGCCGCGAGGAGCTTGGGATGGTGGCCAAAGACCGAAGGACACGGATCGATCGGTATAGCATTCTATCCCTTCTGTAGATAACTAGTTGTAGGTTAATAGTTCGATCCGGGTTTTAAGCATACGATAGCGCCGGTTTTCAAGTTTTCGTTTCCGCATTTTGCCCTCGGAAAGACGGTCGGGGCACTACCGTAGTCATACATGGTATCAGAGCCAGGACATTAACCTTTACTATCTTACTCCAGCGTGTTTAGAACTTCGATCGGACGAAATTTCCAAAAACCGCATTTCCAAATGTTCAGTTTCTGTCGAAATTTTTCTGTTGTCCAAAAATTATTGTTGTATTGCAGAAATATGTGCAGGGTTTTTTAAGACATCTGGGAAAATTTGGTGATGTGATTTTACTGTTGCGCCGCGGAACCGTGGCTATACCGTTGTTTTGGATGCAGTTCCGTCGAAGTAAAGAGGTTTCATCTCACCAAATTTCTTCAGTTGATCTTTGACTTGAAAATGGGGTTTCTGGTAATTTTATTTTGGGCCCAGATTTATTTGAGTACTGGGTATTGTGCTTGGGGCCCAAGTCAGGAAATTTTGTCGATCAAAAATTTTAAACATGTTAGTTCACAATATTCACATTATATCTGCGACCGTGAATGTCATTTGATCGGTAAATCCTGTCTAATTGCTATAGCCCTTTTAGACGGATTTGCGAACGTGACATTCACGTTGATGTTCTGTGTTGTGCTGTGATGTTGAGGATTTGTCGTGGTGGATAGCCTGGATGCAATGGTAGTACAGTTTGGTTGTATATGTACATTTGATATTGCGGGGCGAGCGTCCGACATTTGGACTGTCGTCACTGCCTGTTTGTATATTATTCTTTTGGGGCACGACCGGGCTGAGGTCGATGTACCCGTTGTATGTATATTTTACTTTCTATACTAGGATTGCCCTAAGATGGGGTGTGTTGGATATAGTGCCCTCAGAGTTAATTATTGGATCACATGCACGTGATTGCAATGATTGAGGGAGGACCTATGCCGGTAAGACAGTCTTACTCGAGATGATAGTATGCTATCTGGTTTATCTTTATCTTCGTGTACTGCTTTAGGTGACCTTATGAGTCTCTATTACACGTTGATAAAGCCCCTAGGATTCTTCCTTGACTACCAGCAGTATGAGGGCGATCATATACGTGAGAGCTGGAGTCTATAAGCACATCCTTAAAAGGTCTCTAGTCGTGGGAGTTTCGAGACAGGGCATCGATACTCCAGAGTGGACTAGTGTATACAGTCGAGACCCTGACGAGGGGCGGTGGCCTGTCTCACAAGCCACTGGTGTCAGTTGGTTCACCTAAGATGTATACATGTGCTCATTGGGTTATGAGTACACCGGACAGGACTTGCCGGGAACCTGCTAGTTGGGATTATACCAGACGTCAGATAGCAGTTCCCTGGTGACATGTGTACAGGTTAGTTCATCGACCTAAGATCGTCATTTATCTCGTGTGAGTTCCTACTGTGCTTTGATTTCTACCCTACCACGCTCAAAGGAGACGTGCAAACAGGTTTTAGTTGGGTACAGTCCCGAACCACATGGACGCAGTGAGCGGATCTGCAGGGGTTCGTCTCTCCCGGTATTGGGGGTGAGGTCGCGCTGTGTCTAGGAAAGCCAGAACATGAAAAGTCCTTGGCCAAGGTAGGAGATTTGCTGGTAGGTATTCCAGTAGTATCTCAGGGTGTTCTGGGCTGCACTCCGACAAGACTTGTACCGCTTTTGGGGGTCTGACTTTTACCAACCCCCTAGGCCCGCCATGCGATGCTCATAGACGAACGGACCGGACTGTACGGATATTGTCACCGACAGGCTCAGTAGGGTGTCAGGATGAGTTCGCTCATCGACGTCCCTTTTAGTCAGTAGCTGGTGGCCCGTCACGTATGGCTGATATCTCTGACGTGCTAGTGGTTAAATCCACAACCATAGTATTGGCGAGTCTTTAGAGTCCACCACACACAGTTACTCAGGTTTCGGGCGAAACGCTGTAGAGGCCGTATAGAGATATGGCAGGGTTCGATCAGATACGTGCGGTATTGCACGGATCGTGATCGGACGGTTTTTACTAGCCGGCTTTGGCTTAAGCCGGATCCTAGTATTAGAAAGTGTAGATTTTGTCTCTTTGCATTTGTGTTCAGTGGGAATACAAATGCGGGCATGTATTTGCAGTAGCGGGGTTTTCCTATAATTTATTACGGGATCAGTTTTCTGAAGTTGCCAGTTTGCATTCCGTTCCGGCCGGTTTTCTTTTGTTCCTTCGCGGCCGGACTTTCTGATGGAAGGGGGATATTTGCAGTTTGCAAATAACTGATTGTGAGGGGTTTTCTTGCGTTTGTGGCTTTATGATGAGACTAGCATCATGAGATTCGTTTTCTTTCTCTGCTTTTGCATTAATGAGAAAAGGTATTGATTAGGTTATTGATAGGATTTGGATGTGAGATATTTTGATCTTATCTTCACATATTGTGATGCCTTTTTCTCTCTCCAATTTTCTTCTTGATGAATAGGGGGCCGGCCACTTCATTGGAGAAGAGAGGAGAGGATTAATTTTTTTGTTGTGGTGGGAATTTATTCATCTCATTTTCTCTTTGGCTTGCTTGCAAAAATTCCACAGAACTCTCCATAGCTCATTTTGATTTTCCACCTCCATGGCAACTAAACCCCAAAAAGATAACCATTCTACACTTGTCTACAGCATCCCTTGGATGCGTCGGCTAGCCAACTTCGCGCCCGAGTTGCCTCGGTCAAGAGGTGGGAGCCCGTAATATATTCCGGCTACGTGGTGCCCTTTCCGACGAGGAGGTGATGGACGGAGTTTCCGCGGGAGATTGGAGTGGAGACGAAGACCGAAAGACACGGATCGCTTGGTATAGCTTCTCTACTCTTTTCCTTTTTGCTAGTAGCTAGGTTAATGGCCCGATCCGGGTGAAAAGTGCGCGGTGGTGCCGGTTGCAAGTTTTGCAAAGTTTTTCGTTTCCGCGTTTCCGGCGTCGGATCGATGGCCGGGGCGCCGCCGCGGACTTACATTGGTATCAGAGCCACGCCATTAACCTAACCTAGCTTGCTCTAGTATGTTTAGTACTCGATCGAACAAAATTTCCTAAAAACCGTATTTTGTATGCACATGTGTTCTCTGTCGAAATTTTTTCAGCTCCAAAAATTTTTCAGGTTCTTTCAGTATACTGTGCATGAAAATCTAAGAAATCTGTGAAAATTTGGTCTCGAGATCCCTCCATACCGCCGCGGAACCGCGGCCAAACCCATGCTTGGGCCGCGGTTCCGCCGCGCTTTTTACTATTCATCGCACCAAATTTTAAAAGTAAGCTTTTGGGTTGGAAATAGGGGTTTTGGGATATTCTTTTTAGGCCCAGATTTTCTGTAAGTGCTACAGTACTGCTTGGGGCCCACTTGATAAAATTTGGTCGATCGGATATTTTAAACATGCTAGTTCGCAGTATTTACATTATATCTGCGACCGTGAATGTCCCTTGATCGGTAAATCCTTTCTAACTGCTATAGCCCGGTTAGACGGATTTGCGAACGTGACATTCACGTTGATGTTCTGTGTTTTGCTGTGATGTTGCGGATCGGTCGTGGGGATAGCCTGGTTGCAGTGGTAGTACAGTTTTTTTATATGTACATTTGATATTGCGGGGCGAGCGTCCGACATGTGCACTGCCGTCACTGCCTGTTTGTATTATTCTTTTGGGGCACGACCAGGTTGCGGTCGATGTACCCGTTGTATGTATTTTTTTACTTTCTGTACTAGGATTACCCCAAGAAGGGGTGCACGGATAGCCGGGTTCTAGAGGGCAACGAGCCCGCATCTCATGGCGTTGAGACGGAAGGGGCTTTAGTCTAGAATTGGCGGGCTATTCGCCGCACTCGTAGGGGGTATAGGTTGACCCAGGAGGGGTGCCCAAGTTACCGGATTCCGTGAAGTGCCGGGTGGTCCATTCACGTTGCTGAAGGGGGCTTCCTCGCTTCAGGTTTTGGCGGTTAACTTGCCGCGCCCGTAGGGGCCTAGGATTTCATTGCACAGGCTATCCACACGACCAGGGGAACGTTGGGTTTCAGTAGCGGCTCTGTGAAACCCGGGGATCCCAGATATCTGTATTATTCTGTGATGCTGTACATTTCTGTGATGTTGCATTTTATCACGCGTTGAGCGAAAATTATATATTATATATATACTAGTAAATGTTGTATATATTTTGCATCCGCGCTAGTCCAGTCCCCGCTCTGTCGTTAGTTAAGTAACCTAACGGGTGATGACGGGACCCAGTGGTGAATGCGGATGGCATATACGTACATCATTATTTTCGTTCTTTATTGGTGTGATCAATTGATGGGACTGCGTTGATTCGGATCAATGCAAGCTAAACAAACCTATTCTGATGTTGTTGGAACATTTTTCAAAAAGCTTTTATTGCAAGGGCGTTCTCTTTTGTTTTGCACAGTGGTATTCAATTGGAATATCCTGCTCCTCAGTCGACGAGGCAAGGGTCGAGATCCCTTCACCGGGAGTGACCCCTTGGACAAAAGTTTGCGTCAGGGCAATAACTTCACTATAGCCGATTACTTTTGCTTTGCATCGTGGTATTCAGTTGGAATATCCTGCACCTCATTCTACGGGGAAAGAGCCGAGATCCCTTCACCGGGAGTGACCTCTTTAGCAATGGTTTTCGTCACTATATTTTTATAAAAGCTATCAGTTCCTTCAACGATATCAAGTTCATTACGTTAAAGGTTTTCGCCAGAAACCATTCGTAGCCCTCCGTCATTTCAGTTAAATATTTGGTAGTATTCAAGCTATGTATTTTGACCTCACGCCAAGGCATAGAGATTTGTAGCTGCCGGGTATTTATCTGTTGCATAGATAGATGCGTTGGTTTGGGACAGTCGTACTACTATTTTGGCCTACGTCAAGGGTATGTGTAAGTCCACGTTGCCCACCCCGGTGCTTACGGGGAGGCGGAAAACAAAATAAAAATCGGATTTTTATCAACTATAGTCAACATGGACTATGCTTTAAGGATCTTTACTAAACAAAAACTTGCTAAAGCTAACTTGAAATTAGCTAAGTGGTAGAAAGGTTATACCTTTGGTCTTTTGTCCTTCTCTCCTTGCTCCTAGAAGTAGTGGAAGGAGGTCACCTTGTCGTCTTCTCCCGTCAAAGAAAGATCCACCCGAAAGCCTCAACCTTTGGCTTCAACTCCAAGCTAGAAGTCATTAGGGTTCAAGAAGTGCTAGTCCTTCAACCCTAGATGAGAGTAGAGAAGATCAAGAGAGGGTTTTTCTCAAGCTCAAGTGTTTCTCAACACATGAGAAGGAGAGAGCTTGAGGGAGAGGAAGAACAAGAGAGAGAAAGGATATGATAGAATGAGAAATAATTGAGCCATTCTCACTAATATGTGTGAATTATTTTAATTGAATAATTAGGTAGATAATTGTCATGGTTAATCATGACATGACCATTATCATTTCAATTTGTAAAGATCAAAAAGCATCTTCCAAAAGAAATGATGATGGTCAAAGTGTCAACCTAGGTCAACAAGTCAAAGAAGTCAAATGGTCAACAACCATAACCATGGACAATTATTAAACTAATTATTAATTAACAATAATACACACATAAACATTAGGGTTAATAAAATGACAATAGTCATTAACCCTAATCAAGGTCCTCTCCCTTAATCTCAAGCAACTGTGCATACGCACCCGCATTCGTGATCCGAGGAACACGAATACACTAAGAAAAACCAATCCCAAATCATATACTAGGATCCGGCTTAAACCAAAGCCCGCTAGTATATACTGTCCGGACAGCAAACGTGCACAAGTGCGTGGATGCGAACGAACCCTGTCGCAAAACCATGCGACCTCTACTCATTTTGCCTCAAGGCGAATAGCTCTCTGTGTGGGACTCTAAAGACTCGACACTACGCTGGCAGTGGGTTTAACCACAGACTGCAAGCGGCACTAGCTGTACGTAACGGTCCCCAGGTAGATGTCGATAAGAAGACTGACGAGGTGAACCCCATCTGAACTCCTACTGAGCCTGTATGTGACAATCTCCGTACAGTCCGGTCTGTTCGTCTGATACATCGCATGGCGGGCCTAGGGGGCGGTGAACGTCAGTCCCCTAATAGCGGTACAAGTCGTGCCGGAGTGAAGCCCAGAACACCCTGAGATAACACTGGAAACCTACCAGTATATCTCGCTTGCCCTGGCCAGGGACTACTCATGTAATGGCTCTCCTGGACACAGCGCGATGTCAACCCCCAATACCGGGAGAGACGAATCCTGTCTAACCGTCACTGCCTCCAAGTGCTTCGGGACTGCACCCAAAAACTACCTGTTTGCACGACTCCTTTGAGCCGTGGTAGGGTAGTAATCAAAGTGCAGTGGGAACACACTCGAGGCGAAGTGACAGTGTCAAGTCAATGGACTAAGCTGTACTCATGTCACCTGGGAACTGATAACTGACGATAGGTATAATACCAACCAACAGTCCCCGACGAGTCCTGTCCAGTGTGCTCGTAACCCAACGAGCACCCGTACACTATCTCAAGTACGACGTACTGACGGCTGTGGGACAGACCGTCTCCCACACTGGGATAAGAAGCGCATACGCTAGTCTACTCCGGAGTATCGATGCCCTGTCTCGATAGTCCAACGACTAGGGACCTGTATAAGGATGTGCTTATAGATCACCCAGCTCCCACGAGTGTGAGCGCCATCACCACGCTGGTAATCAAGCAAAGATCCTAAGGGCTCTACTAATATGTATATCAGTAATATGCTAAAAGAAACACATGCACATATTAAAGCAGAGACAAACCAAGTAGCTTACTACCATTTTGAGCAAGATTGTATATACATATGTGAATATCCCAAGCTTTCATCAAGTAATATACAAACTAGTATAATACAGTAATGGCCTCTAGGGCATATACACTAACAATCTCCCACTTGCACTAAGGCCATGTACTGGTGTATCGAAGACCTATCATCTCGATCAGCCGCTCGAACTGAGTCTGGGGCAAGGCCTTGGTGAATGGATCTGCAGTGTTATCCTCTGATGCAACTCTCCGGACCTCGATCTCCTGGCGATCCACGATCTCCCTGATCAGGTGATACCGCCTTAAGATGTGTCTGGATTTCTGATGGGATCTGGGTTCCTTCGCTAACGCTATAGCCCCGCTGTTGTCGCAATACAGAGGTATTGGGTCAACAATGGACGGAACCACCTGAAGTTCTCTCAAGAACTTCCTCATCCAGACAGCTTCTTTTGCGGCATCTGATGCAGCGATGTATTCCGCTTCCATCGTCGAGTCTGCAACGGTTTCCTGTTTGGAGCTCTTCCAACACACCGCCCCTCCATTGAGGGTGAAGACAAAACCCGACATGGACTTGGAATCGTCCTTGTCACACTGGAAGCTGGAGTCAGCAAAGGCCTCAATCTGCAGGTCTTTTCCGCCATACACCAAGAACATCTCCTTAGTCCTTCTCAGGTACTTGAGAATGTTCTTTACTGCTATCCAATGTTTCTCCCCAGGGTTTGACTGATACCTGCTTACCACACTCAGTGCATAAGCCACATCCGGTCTGGTACACAACATCGCATACATTATAGAGCCTACCGCAGAAGCGTAGGGTATAATAGACATGCGATCCCTCTCCAAATCATTCTTGGGAGACATCTCTTTCGAGAGGGTGATCCCGTGACAAGCCGGTAGATTACCGCGTTTGGAATCTTCCATACTGAATCTCTTCAGTATGGCGTCGATGTACCTGGACTGCGAAAGTCCTAATATCCTCTTGGATCTGTCACGGTAGATCCGGATACCCAGAATGTAAGAGGCATCACCCAGGTCTTTCATGGAGAACCTGTGTGACAAGAACCCCTTGACAGATTGTAGCATAGGAATGTCATTTCCTATTAAGAGAATGTCATCCACGTATAAAACGAGGAATACTACAGTTCTCGCTACAAATCTACAATAGATGCATGGTTCATCTGGATTTTTGATAAAGCCAAATTCCTTGACCGTCTCATCAAAACAGATGTTCCAACTCCGCGATGCCTGCTTTAGTCCATAAATGGACTTAAGCAACTTGCACACCTTTCCGCTGCTCCCACTCTGAATGAAACCCTCTGGCTGATTCATATAGACACACTCCTCTAAATGACCATTTAGAAAAGCTGTCTTTACGTCCATCTGCCAAATCTCATAATCGTGGAAGCCAGCAATGGCAAGAAGGATCCGAATGGATTTCAGCATAGCTACTGGAGAAAAGGTTTCGTCATGGTCCAAACCAGGTCGCTGACGAAAACCCTTTGCAACCAGTCTAGCTTTATAGGTCTCAACCTGTCCATCTACACCAATCTTCCTTTTGAAGATCCACTTGCATCCTACGGGTTTTATCCCGTCTGGAGCAATGTCCAACGTCCATACGTTGTTGGTGTACATGGACTCCATTTCGGTCCGCATTGCATCCAGCCATTTTACCGAGTCGACGCTCTGAATTGCTTGCTGGAAGCTAGTAGGCTCATCACAGTCTATGATGCAATCCTCTCTATCCCCGTCAATGAGAAAACCGTAGTATCTCTCGGGCGGATGAGACTGCCTACTACTCCTGCGGAGTGGCGTGGGAATGTCCTGATTTTTCGAACCCTCTGGTTCTACTAAGCTTTCAGTAATAGCTTGTGGTTCTTGAATTTCTTCCAGTTCTATTGCGCTCCCACTTATTTCCTTTTCTAAGAACCGATGTTCCAGAAAATGGGCATTACGAGAAACAAGCACTTTTTGTTCCTCTGCGTAATAGAAAAGATACCCCCTGGAGTTCTTTGGGTATCCCACAAACTTGCACAGTACTGAGCGTGCCTCGAGCTTGTCCGCATGCTGCTTTTTTACAAAAGCTGGACATCCCCAAATCTTCAGGTATTGAAGATAGGGTTTCTTCCCACTCCATATCTCATATGGTGTGGTAGGCACAGTCTTAGTTGGAACTCGGTTCAAAAGGTATGCGGCTGATTCTAGCGCATATCCCCAGAACGATAGCGGCAACTCAGCGTTACTCATCATGGACCGTACCATATCCAATAGGGTTCGGTTCCGTCTCTCCGATACACCATTATATTGCGGAGTGTATGGAGGAGTAAGCTGAGAGAGAATTCCATTCTCTTTTAAGTAACACAGGAACTCGGCACTCAAGTATTCACCACCTCGATCAGATCTCAGTGTCTTTATACTTTTGCCTGTTTGTTTTTCTATTTCATTCTTATATTCCTGGAATTTTTCAAAGGCCTCGGATTTATGTTTCATTAAGAAGACATAACCGTACCTTGAAAATTCATCCGTAAAAGTAATGAAGTAAGAATAACCGCTTCGCGCATGTGTAGACATTGGACCGCACACGTCGCTGTGTACGAGTCCCAAGAGCTCGCTCGCTCTTTCTCCGTGTCCAGTGAACGGAGTCTTTATCATCTTTCCCTTGAGACAGGATTGACAAGTTGCATACGATTGATATTCGAACGAATCCAAATATCCTTCTGTGTGTAACTTAGTCAACCTTCTCTCATTGATGTGACCCAGTCTACAATGCCATAAGAAAGTTTTAATGATTTCTGGAGACTTTCTTTTGTGTGTATTCTGGACATTGAAAATCTGTGGTTGGTTTAATACGTATATACCGTTGTTCAATGTACCTGACCCAATCAAAGCTTGATTAAGGTGAATGTTCACTACATTACTTACAAATGCAAATTCATAACCTTCTTTAGATAATAAAGATACAGAAATGATATTACAGGTTGCATTTGGTACATAATAACAACTACGCAAAACAAAAAAATGTCCATCTGACAATCCCAGGTGATAGTCCCCCACGGCCTCAGCATCCATGCTAGCACCGTTCGCAACTCTGAGGGTCATGTCACCTGCCTTCAAAACTCTACGCTTTCTCAACGCCTGCAAAGAATTACAGATATGAGATCCTGATCCGGTATCCAATACCCAGGAAGTAGAGTTTATTGATTGACAGTTTTCAATAACATACACACCTGAAGCTGAAGCTGCAACTCGCTTCAAATCCTGTGTTCTGGCTTTCCAAGCCTTGCAATCCTGTTTCCAGTGACCACTTTTGTGACAATAGACGCATTCTTCCTTCCCCACTAGCTTCCCCGCTATCTTTGTTGCTTTACCTTTTCCCTTCGTATCCACTTTACCGACACCTCCTCTTGGTTTGGCGGGGGCTTTCTTCTTCTTACCCTTGGCTTTCGCCTTGGATCTAGAAGAGGAAGATCCTCCTACAAACAAAGCGGATGTCTCCCTACCTTTCTGTAGGGTGCCCTCAGCACTCCTCAACATGTTCAGAAGTTCGGAAAGTTCTACCTCCTTTCCTTGCATGTTGAAGTTCAGAATAAACTGGGCGTAAGTGGAAGGAAGGGACTGGAGAATCAAATCAGTATAGAGTTCATTCTCCAACGTGGTCCCAAGGTCCGCGAGCTCCTAAATGTAGCCAATCATCTTAAGCACGTGTTCCGCTACTGATGATCCGATGGCCAACCTTGCCGAAAATAGCTTCTTCGACACTTCGTATCTTGCGATACGAGACTGCTCCCCATACAGTTCTTTTGTATGAAGAAATATGGACTCAAGGTCCATATTCTCGTGCCTCCTCTGATGTTCATTGTCCATCGAGGCTAATACGAGGCATTTGGCCTTCGCACAATCTATCTCCCATGTCTTACGGATTTCCTTATCCGCGACGCTGGAGGTGGGACCTAGGACAGGGGGTGCTTTGGTGGTAAGGACATACCCCAACTTGTCGTAAGTGATTGCCATCTTGACATTCCTGAGCCAATCTTTGTAGTTTGGCCCTGTCAATATGTTTTTATCTAATAATAACTTAAGTCCGGTCATCTTGAATGGTCGCTGCAATTAGGAGAGAGAAAAGAAACACTTTAGCATGATGCTCTTGCAAGTTTAGAGTGGTTTTTAATTTGTCTAAACTGGATGGCTCCCACTGTCTCTCGAATCCATTCTCAAACCGTAAAGAAAGGATTAGTCAGGATTACTCTCACCGTACAATACTTGCTTAACCGTTCAGCGAGGCCAGTGTCGGTACTTCGAGGGAGGTTTTCCAATGCTTTCGCGAAGTTCCTTAATTAAGTAACCTCTTTTCCCTGTGGGCGTAGCCCCGCTAACACCTTTCTAGACACCTACTAGGTTTATAGCATTGATCGTTAAGTGAGAGTTTTCCCGAGGAGTAGCATATACTCACAGTAGGATCGGGATCCAAATATCATCGCGTGATAAAATCGAAGGAATCCTACCAGAATCATCACACTCCAAATGGTATGCAAAGCTAGCAAGTTTCAGTACTTATGAAACTCCCGATGTGGATTTTTGCCCCATGCTCTTATGACCTTGGCGTGAGGTCAAAATGTCATAAGTCACATGTCAAGTTCTTCCCATCATTTTCCCGGTTAATTTGAACCCACCCGTACCTACCCTTGACGTAGGCCAAAATGGCAGTACGACTGTCTCAAACCAACGCATTCTATCTATGCAACAGATAAATATCCGGCAGCTACCAATCACTATGCCTTGGCGTGAGGTCAAAATACATAGCTTGAATACTACCGTATATTTAACTGAAATGATGGAGGGCTACGGATGGTTTTGGCGAAACCGTGAACGTAGTGAACTTGATATAATCGATGGAACGAGATAGCTTTTAAAAAGAGTGATTCAAGCTCCGCGTTTAAAAGTTTAGTTTTGAAAAGAACCGAGTGGTTTTAAAAGTGTTCCAATCGACTTTTACTTGGTTTATTTTCTTGCATTAGTTCTTTTAATGCATCCCATCATTTAATCCTACCATTGCAGAAAACAACCAAAATATGACGTACGCTTATGCCATTCGCATTCGCCACGGGGCCCCGTCATCACCCGTTAGGTTACTTAACTAACGACAGAGCGGGGGCTGGGCTAGCGCGGCTGTAAAACATAAGCAATGCCTAAATAGTCATCATATATAAATATATAGCAATGATAGACATTACAGATCACAGATGAATACATTGGATATACTAGGAATCCGCAATCCGTTCGAGCCTGCAACGAAAAGCGGATTACACGGTCGCGGTGAATAGCCAAATACCCCACCCAAGACCCCTACGGGTGCGGCAAACTACCCGCCAAGTACCCGAAGCGAAGCAACCTCCTTCACCACCGTGAGTAGGCTACTCGGCACTTCGAGCTACCCGGTAGTTTGTGCACCCCCTCCATGGGTCTATCCTAGGAGCATAAACAGTAAAAAGAATTATACAATGACGGCTACAACCCCGACCCGGTTGTGCGGCCAAACAAATAATAATATTACATCAATTTACATATTACAAATGAATGAAAGAAAAGCAACACTCATCTCACATCCACCCCGGCTATTCACCCGCGACGATCCAACCCATTCATATACACAAACCAATATCAAACACAGATCACAGATATGTATAACCCCGACTAATCGACATATGGCGATTAGCCGACGTTCAATACATGCAAACATCACAGATATAACCTTCATAGTCAAAGTGTAGTGAAGTTCGGAAAAAATACGGAATTATAGGCCCCCAAAAATAAATTTCTATTCTGGAAAATCTGGGCACATATAATATATCTTAAAAATCCAGAAACCAAGCCAGAGATACACTGCACCAAACTCGACCCAGTGAGGAGTCCAAACGGCGGCGGTTCCGCGGCAATAGCTTGCTATTGCCGCGGAAACGCGGTGGTTTAGTCGACTCACTGGACCGGGTTTCGTGGTTATCTTTAAAAAACCCTGAAATGATTTTAGGTGTATGACAAATTTTGTTTTGACCAGAAAAATTTTTAACAGAAACTAGGGTTTTTAAAAACTCGGTTTTTGGATTTTTCGGTTTCGAACTTCGTTACACTTCACTACCTAGCTAGTTTATGTTTAGTTAGGCTCTGATACCACTGTAAGTCCACGTTGCCCACCCCGGTGCTTACGGGGAGGCGGAAAACAAAATAAAAATCGGATTTTTATCAACTATAGGCAACATGGACTATTCTTTAAGGATCTTTACTAAACAAAAACTTGCTAAAGCTAACTTGAAATTAGCTAAGTGGTAGAAAGGTTATACCTTTGGTCTTTTGTCCTTCTCTCCTTGCTCGTAGAAGTAGTGGAAGGAGGTCACCTTGTCGTCTTCTCCCGTCAAAGAAAGATCCACCCGAAAGCCTCAACCTTTGGCTTTAACTCCAAGCTAGAAGTCACTAGGGTTCAAGAAGTGCTAGTCCTTCAACCCTAGATGAGAGTAGAGAAGATCAAGAGAAGGTTTTTCTCAAGCTCAAGTGTTTCTCAACACATGAGAAGGAGAGAGCTTGAGGGAGAGGAAGAACAAGAGAGAGAAAGGATATGATAGAATGAGAAATAATTGAGCCATTCTCACTAATATGTGTGAATTATTTTAATTGAATAATTAGCTAGATAATTGTCATGGTTAATCATGACATGACCATTATCATTTCAATTTGTAAAGATCAAAAAGCATCTTCCAAAAGAAATGATGATGGTCAAAGTGTCAACCTAGGTCAACAAGTCAAAGAAGTCAAATGGTCAACAACCATAACCATGGACAATTATTAAACTAATTATTAATTAACAATAATACACACATAAACATTAGGGTTAATAAAATGACAATAGTCATTAACCCTAATCAAGGTCCTCTCCCTCAATCTCAAGCAACTGTGCATACGCACCCGCATTCGTGATCCGAGGAACACGAATACACTGAGAAAAACCAATCCCAAATCATATACTAGGATCCGGCTTAAACCAAAGCCCGCTAGTATATACTGTCCGGACAGCAAACGTGCACAAGTGCGCGGATGTGAACGAACCCTGTCGCAAAACCATGCGACCTCTACTCATTTTGCCTAAAGGCGAATAGCTCTCTGTGTGGGACTCTAAAGACTCAACACTACGCTGGCAATGGGTTTAACCACAGACCGCAAGCGGCACTAGCTGTACGTAACGTTCCCCAGGTAGATGTCGATAAGAAGACTGACGAGGTGAACCCCATCTGAACTCCTACTGAGCCTGTATGTGACAATCTCCGTACAGTCCGGTCTGTTCGTCTGATACATCGCATGGCGGGCCTAGGGGGCGGTGAACGTCAGTCCCCTAATAGCGGTACAAGTCGTGCCGGAGTGAAGCCCAGAACACCCTGAGATAACACTGGAAACCTACCAGTATATCTCGCTTGCCCTGGCCAGGGACTACTCGTGTAATGGCTCTCCTGGACACAGCGCGATGTCAACCCCCAATACCGGGAGAGACGAATCCTGTCTAACCGTCACTGCCTCCAAGTGCTTCGGGACTGCACCCAAAAACTACCTGTTTGCACGACTCCTTTGAGCCTGGTAGGGTAGTAATCAAAGTGCAGTGGGAACACACTCGAGGCGAAATGACAGTGTCAAGTCAACGGACTAAGCTGTACTCATGTCACCTGGGAACTAATAACTGACGATAGGTATAATACCAACCAACAGTCCCCGACGAGTCCTGTCCAGTGTACTCGTAACCCAACGAGCACCCGTATACTATCTCAAGTACGACGTACTGATGGCTGTGGGACAGACCGTCTCCCACACTGGGATGAGAAGCGCATATGCTAGTCTACTCCGGAGTATCGATGCCCTGTCTCGATAGTCCAACGACTAGGGACCTGTATAAGGATGTGCTTATAGATCACCCAGCTCCCACGAGTGTGAGCGCCATCACCACGCTGGTAATCAAGCAAAGATCCTAAGGGCTCTACTAATATGTATATCAACAATATGCTAAAAGAAACACATGCACATATTAAAGCAGAGACAAACCAAGTAGCATACTACCATTTCGAGCAAGATTGTATATACATCTGTGAATATCCCAAGCTTCCATCAAGTAATATACAAACTAGTATGATACAGTAATGGCCTCTAGGGCATATACACTAACAGTATGTACGGGTGGGTTCAAATTAACCTGGATAATGACGGGTAGAACTTGACATGTGACTTATGATATTTTGACCTCACGCCAAGGTCATAAGAGCATGGGGCAAAAATCCACATCGGGAGTTTCAAAAGAATTGAAACTTGCCAGATATGCGCATACCTTCTGGAATGTGATGACGTGAGCGGATTCCGTCACGTTATCATGCGATGATAGTTGGATCCCGATTCCCACTGATGTGTTGGTTTACTCCTCGGGTGATCCCGGCTAATTCTTCTTTCAGGTTTGGGGAAGGATTTGACGTTACAGTGGGAGGTTTCCAGATTAGATAATGTGATAACCATTCTGATCTAGGTTAGAGTGCACGCTGAGTGTTTCTTTTCTCTCTCTCTTTGGCAGCGACCATTGACCCGACCCTAGACTATGACTCAGTGACCAAGTTGACCGAACCTTCTTAACACTGGCTTTTGGATTGTCAGAGTTGCAGACCTCATTGCCACTCCCACTTTTACCCTTTTCTCCAGGACACCCCGTATTACTACGAACGTCCACTTCCATTGGACAAAACCATCGTATGGTTATATAAAAACTCGAAGGAATTCGAGGATGGTTTCTGGTTCTGGAGAAAACGAATAGGACTATTCAGTTGTCTTTTCATTTCTACCTTCTCTCAGGTTGCGAGTACTCCTTGGTTTAGGAGATAGTACACCTATTACGCAAATTGGATAGTCTTCTTCCAAACCATAGGCAGGTGCCGACCGGTAGGGAATGGAGAAAGCCAATTAGCCTAAACGGTGTACAGGAGGTATTAAGTTCAGACATTGCAAGGGATTAGTAAGATGGCAAAGTAAATTGCGACTGCTATTCACGACCAAACCAAGTATTTCTTCGCCAATCCTAAATCACCTTTGTATTTCTCCAGGACACTCCGTATCACTACGAAGATCCCAGTTTATTGGATAATCCATCGTATAGTTATATACGAACTCGAAAGGAACTTGTTCCAGTTCGAGGATGGATCCTGGTTCAGGAGAAATAGGAATAAGGTTCATTCGGTTGTCTTTTATCTTCACCTTCTCTCGCATTGCGAGTGTTCCTAGGATTCGGACTGTACACCCATTATGCTTATTGGATAGTCTTCTTCCAAACCATAGGCTGGTGCCGAACGGTAGGGAAGGAAGAAAACCATTTGGCCTAAAGGGGTGTGCAGAAGGTAATGACTAAAGACATATAAAGGGATTTGGAGAGATGGCAAAGAATTATACGGTTACAGTTGTGAATCTGGATAATGGAAGAGGCATTACTAGGAATACCAGGATACCCCATCGAAACATTTCAATGTTTCAGTTTCACTGTGTATTGTTAAAATAAAACCGATTTCCCAATTAGACACTTACTCCAGGGTATGTATTTACCAGGTATGATTCTCACATCTGTATGGTTTTACAGATGATGAGTGGGAGTAAGTTATTGGGAATTAAGTGACCATCCTCATTATATCGGGATTCGTTGTAATTGGTGATATTTGAGAAAGCCACCTGGGTTGTTTCCCGGTCGGCAAATATTTGGTTTTGAATATCCGTTGTTGTGCACCAATTTCAAATTGATATATCTGTACGTCTATTTTTATAGAGTGAGACATACCTTTTTGAAATTATGTCTATGACATTTACCTATACCAGTGGATGGTTAGGTAAGGAGCATGAACAGCGGTGTAATTCTTCTTAACCAAAAGTACAGTTTTCAACCTACGCCACACAGTGAATGAGTCATTTGACTCAAGGGACTTGTACAGAGTATTGTATATTGTCCAGTGTCCATTAGGACAGAGGGGTTGGTTCTCGTACTATATTCGGTTTACTTATAACTTCTCTAGTTCTTAGACAGGTGTTTCGTAGAAACACAAGGTCGAAGTTTTGAGAAGTTATAGGTATATGAATAAAGTAGAGAACCAGGTATTGCAAGTATCGGGATTCTTCAGGGTGATCGAAGATGTAGATACTTGTGTATGGTATTCAGTTGATTGTAATGGTTAAGAGAACTTGATTCTCTTTCAGGTTACTCATAATTGGAAGTATTCCTAAGTTGAGTAACGATGATCGGCCTCTGTCCATTTAGTAGACATGCACTGGAGACAGCTGCATGATTTGAATCTGGTTCAATTAAATCAGTGTCTCTGTATCTGTATTGGATATAGAACAGTTCATATCTTAACGATGTTAAGATACGGGGTGTTTTCCGGCTTATGCTTAAAACCAGACTCCGGATAACTCAAGGCACGTTTCTGTAATGGCTGTTTGTGGGTTGACCCGGGCTATGACAAGGGTTGACTTTCTACCATCTGGAAGATCAATAGTGATATTGTTCTTGACTCGCTACAGTTTTAATTAAAAAAATGGATTTTTTCAGAAAACAATAGTGGGAGTATGGTAGAACTGGAAGTGATTCCAGAACCGCAAACGATTGCTGAAGATTTGATAAGAACCTAAAGATTCAATCTGGTTTGACATTCCATTGGCCACTCAGCAGATTTGGTGGGTAACCTCAGGCGCTCGAGAGGTACTTCGGTTTGTTCAAGGACGGTGGCAGGGAGGTTCTTGTTTACCCAGATTTGCCATTGCTGTTGTTCCAGACTGTGAGACCCGGCAGGAGGATGAGTGTAGTGTCGTTCTAAACTAGCTTTAGAAGTGTACGTCTATATATGACTCTGCCAGAGGGTTGTCGTAGTCAGTGGGAGCAGCGGAAGCATTGGTGGATAGTTGGCTTATGTCTATTCATAGACTAAAGCAGATATAGCGGAGATAGATCATCTATTTCTGATGTGACAGTCATAGGTTTGACTTCATCGGAATAGGGGATGGATTTGTTAAGAAGGTAGTAGGGTGTAATGTCCTGGTATTTGATGACATACACAGAGTAGGATGTGATATTCCTATACTATGATCGGTTATACTTTGGTCGTCACACAGTGGTTTCTCCACACAGGACTTGGATATTATATCAGACATTCTGGTTACTAGATCTATGGTTTTAGATCTAGATTTGGGTGGTTTCCCAATCAGGGTACTTGGACAGCATTCTATGAGTATTTAGAATGGACGACTCCTAGCACGGTAGTATACCTGCAGATGATGGAGTCACCCTCTCTAAAGGTGTCTTACAGACTAAAAAGGAGAGGGATACGCATGATTGGTAGATCACTTCCTTAGGCAATTGAGTCAATCATGAGATGTCAAGTACCACACCAGATGTTGTTCTTGCAGTAGATGCAATAAGTTGATATTGATCCAATCCTGGGGAAACAATCGGAAGCAGTTTTAGAACATAAGTGAATGTTCTAGGGATATGATAACAGCATTCTCCTTCGGGAGACAGCTATCATTCCAGGCTTCCAAGGTGACCTGGATGGCAGAGTGGCTGTCAGAGTTATAGTTTTCCCTCTGACAAGGGGCAGTAGTTTGGACAGGTGGTCCAAGCAAATACTGAGGGAGGCATGGCACAGGATACTGATTAAGTTCAGTTGACGATACAGTATAAGAAGTTTGGATTTGGAGTTCATTTATGAGCTAGGTCCCATCAGACATCCAGACATATTCTAAGACAGGTATTGCTCATTTCGGGAGATGGCTTTCTCCGCGAACTTGAGATAAAGAGAGACATAGAAAGAAACACCAGAGCGGATCCACTCACTGAGGCTATTCCTCGAATGCAATAGTTTCGCAAACGAGCTTTGTGAGACTGATTAGTAGAGGAGTTGGGTGTTCGGTATCACACGGGCTGTGAGTATGCGACATCGCAATAATTAGCCTTGAGTGCAAGTGGGAGATTGTTGGATATAGTGCCCTCAGAGTCAATTATTGGATCACAGGCACGTGACTGCAATGATTGAGGGAGGACCTATGCCGGTAGGACAGTCTTACTCGAGATGATAGTATGCTATCTGTTTTATCTTTATCAAATTGTACTGCTTTAGGTGACCTTATGAGTCGCTATTACACGTTGATAAAGCCCCTAGGATTCTTGCTTGACTACCAGCAGTATGAGGGCGATCATATACGTGAGAGCTGGAGTCTATAAGCACATCCTTAAAAGGTCCCTAGTCGTGGGAGTTTCGAGACAGGGCATAGATACTCCAGAGTGGACTAGTGTATACAGTCGAGACCACCGACGAGGGGCGGTGGCCGGTCTCACAAGCCACTGGTGTCAGTTGTTTCACCTAAGATGTATACAGGTGCTCATTGGGTTATGAGTACACCGGACAGGACTCGCCGGGAAACTGCTAGTTGGGATTATACCAGACGTCAGATAGCAGTTCCCTGGTGACATGTGTACAGGTTAGTTCATCGACCTGAGATCGTCATTTGTCTTGTGTGAGTTCCTACTGTGCTTTGATTACTACCCTACCACGCTCAAAGGAGACGTGCAAACAGGTTTTAGTTGGGTACAGTCCCGAACCACATGGAGGCAGTGAGCGGATCTGCAGGGGTTCGTCTCTCCCGGTATTGGGGGTGAGGTCGCGCTGTGTCTAGGAGAGCCAGAACATGAAAAGTCCTTGGCCAAGGCAGGAGATTTGCTGGTAGGTATTCCAGTAGTATCTCAGGGTTGTTCTGGGCTGCACTCCGACACGACTTGTACCGCTTTTAGGGGTCTGACTTTTACCAACCCCCTAGGCCCGCCATGCGATGCTCATAGACGAACGGACCGGACTGTACGGATATTGTTACTGACAGGCTCAGTAGGGTGTCAGGATGAGTTCTCTCATCGACGTCCCTTTTAGTCAGTAGCTGGTGGCCCGTCACGTATGGCTGATACCTCTGACGTGCTAGTGGTTAAATCCACAGCCATAGTAATAATGAGTCTTTAGAGTCCACCACACACAGTTACTCAGGTTTCGGGCGAAACGCTGTAGAGGCCGTATGGAGATATGGCAGGGTTCGATCAGATACGTGCGGTATTGCACGGATCGTGATCAGACGGTTTTTACTTGCCGGCTTTGGCTTAAGCCGGATCCTAGTATTAGATAGTGTAAATTTTGTCTCTTTGCATTTGTGTTCAGTGGGAATACAAATGCGGGCATGTATTTGCAGTAGCGGTGTTTTCCTGTAATTTATTACGGGATCAGTTTTCTGAAGTTGCCAGTTTGCGTTCCGTTCCGGCCGGTTTTCTTTTGTTCCTACGCGGCCGGACTTTCTGATGGAAGGGGGTTATTTGCTGTTTGCAAATAACTGATTGTGAGGGGTTTTCTTGCATTTGTGGCTTTATGATGAGACTAGCATCATGAGATTCTTTTTCTTTCTCTTCTTTTGCATTAATGAGAAAATGGATTGATTAGGTTATTGATAGGATTTGGATGTGAGATATTTTGATCTTATCTTCACATATTGTGATGCCTTTTTCTCTCTCCAATTTTCTTCTTGATGAATAGGGGGCCGGCCACTTCATTGGAGAAGAGAGGAGAGGATTCATTTTTTTGTTGTGGTGGGAATTTATTCATCTCATTTTCTCTTTGGCTTGCTTGCAAAAATTCCACACAACTCTCCATAGCTCATTTTGATTTTCCACCTCCATGGCAACTAAACCCCAAAGAGACAACCATTCTACACTTGTCTACAGCATCCCTTAGACGCGTCGGCTAGCCAACTTCACGCCCGAGTTGCCTCGGTCAAGAGGTGGGAGCCCGTAATAGATTCTGGCTACGTGGTGCCCTTTCCGACGAGGAGGTGATGGACGGAGTTTCCGCGGGAGATTGGAGTGGAGACGAAGACCGAAAGACACGGATCGCTTGGTATAGCTTCTCTACTCTTTTCCTTTTTGCCAGTAGCTAGGTTAATGGCCCGATCCGGGTGAAAAGTGCGCGGTGGTGCCGGTTGCAAGTTTTGCAAAGTTTTTCGTTTCCGCGTTTCCGGCGTCGGATCGACGGCCGGGGCACCGCCGCGGACTTACATTGGTATCAGAGCCACGCCATTAACCTAACCTAGCTTGCTCTAGTATGTTTAGTAATCGATCGAACAAAATTCCCTAAAAACCCCTATCCGCCGCACTCGTAGGGGTACAGGTTGACCCAAGGAGGGGTGCTCAAGTTACCGGATTCCGTGAAGTGCTGGGTGGTCCATTCACGTTGTTGAAGGGGGCTGTCTTGCTTCAGGTTTTGGCGGGTAACTTGCCGCGCCCGTAGTCTAAGATTTCATTGCACAGGCTATCCATACGACCAGGGGAACGTCGGATTTCAGTAGCGGCTCTATGAAACCCGGGGATCCCAAATTATCTGTATTGTTCTGTGATGCCAGTTACATTTCTGTGATGTTGCATTTTATCACGCCTTGAGCGAATATTATATATTGATATATATACTAGTAGATGTTGTATATGTTTTACATCCGCGCTAGTCCAGTCTCCGCTCTGTCGTTAGTTATGTAACCTAACGGGTGATGACGGGACCCAGTGGAGAATGCAGATGGCATATATGTACATCGTATTTTCATTCTTTTGTGGTGTGATCAATTGATGGGACTGTATTGATTCGGATCAATGCAAGCTAAACAAACCTATTCTGATGTTGTTGGAACATTTTTCAAAAAAAAGGCTGTTATTGCAAGGACGTTTTCTTTTGTTTTGCACAGTGGTATTCGGTTATGAATATCCAGCACCTCAGTCGATGAGGCAAGGGCTGAGATCCCTTCACCGGGAGTGACCCCTTGGACAGAAGTTTACGTCAGGGTAATAACCTCACTATAGCCGATTACTTTTTGCTTTGCATCGTGGTATTCAGTTGGAATATCCTGCACTTCATTCTACGCCGAGATCCCTTCACCGGGAGTGACCTCTTTAGCAAAGGTTTTCGCCACTATATTTTTATAAAAAGCTATCCGGTTCCTTCAACGATATCAAGTTCATTGCGTTAAAGGTTTTTCGCCAAAAAACCAAACGTAGCCCTCCGTCATTTCAGATTAGTATTGCTAAGTATTCGTGCTACGTATGTCGTGCTCAGCCGAGGCGTAGTGTGCGGTAGCTCTGTAATGCTTTTTTGTCTTATGGATATGTGATTGGTTAGGACAGTCGTACGGTCATTTTGGCTCAGTCAAGGACTCGTACAGGTGGGTCTAATACAATCAAGATAATGACGGGTTGAACTTGGCTAAGATCCTTTGATATGTTGGCTCAGTCAAGGTCACTTGGGTCCTATGGGTAAAAATCACATCTAGAGTTTCTAAAGAAACTGAAACTTACCAGATATGCGCATACCTTCTGGAGTGTGATAACGTGAGTGGATTCCGTCACGTTATCATGCGATGATAGTTGGATCCTGATTCCCACTGATGAGTTAGTTTACTCCTCGGGTCATCCCGACTAAATCTTCTTTCAGGTTTGGAGGAGAATTTGAGGTTACAGTGGGAGGTTTCCTGATTAGATAAATTGATAACCATTCTGATCTAGGATAGAGTGCACGCAGAGTGTTTCTTTTCTCTCTCTCTTTGGCAGCGACCATGACCCGACCCTTGACTATGACTCAGTGACCAAGTTAACCGAACTTTCTTAAAACACTGGCTTTTGAATTGTCAGAGTTGCAAGCCTCATTGCCACTCCTACTTTTACCCTTTTCTCCAGGACATCCCGTATTATTACGAACATCCACTTCCATTGGATAAAACCATCGTATGGTTATATACGAACTCGAAGGAACTTCTTCCAGATTCGAGGATGGTTTCCGGTTCTGGAGAAAATGAATAGGACTATTCAGTTGTCTTTTCCTTTTACCTTCTCTTAGGTTGCGAGTGCTCCTTCGATTAGGACAATACACCTTTTACGCTTATTGGATAGTCTTCTTCCAAACCATAGGCAGGTGCCGAACGGTAGGGAATGAAGAAAACCAATTAGCCTAATGATGGTGTACAGAAGGTAATAAGTTAAGACAAATAAAGGGATTAGTAAGAGGGCAATGTAAATTGCGACTGCTATTCACGACCAAACCAAGTATTTCATTACCACTCCTACTTCACCTTTGTATTTCTCCAGGACACTCCGTATCACTATGAAGATCCACAGTTATTTGGATACTCCATCGTATGGTTATATACGAACTCGAAGGAACTAGTTCTACTTCGGGGATGGATTCTGGTTTAGGAGAAATAGGAATATGGTTTATTCAGTTGTCTTTTATCTTCACCTTCCCTCAGGTTGTGAGTACTCCTAGAATCAGGGGAGTACACCCATTATGCTTATTGGATAGTCTTCTTCCAAACCATAGGCTAGTGCCGAACGATAGGGAAGGAAGAAAACCATTTGGCCTAAAAGGGTGTACAGAAGGTAATGACTAAAGACATATAAAGGGATTTGGAGAGATGGCAAAGAAATATATGGTTACAGTTGTGAATCTGATAATGGAAGAGGCATTACTAGGAATACGAGGATACCCCTTCGAAACATTTACATGTTTCAGTTTCACTGTGTATTGTTAAAAGAAAACTGATTTTCCAATTAGTCCTTGCTCCAGGGTATGTATTTACCAGGTTTGATTCTCACATTTGTATGGTTTTACAGATGATGAGTGGGAGTAAGTTATTGGGAATTGGGTGATCATCCTCATTGTATCGGGATTCGTTGTAATTGATGATATTTGAGGAAATCGCATGGGTTGTTTGCCGGAGGGCAAATATTTGGTTTTGAATATCCGTTATAATGCACCAATTTCAAACTGATATATCTGTACGTTTATCTTTATAAAGTGAGATATAACTTTTTGAAATTATGTCTATGACGTTTACCTATATCAATGGATGGTTAGGTAAAGAGCATTAAACAGCGGTGTAATTCTTCTTAACCATAAGTACAGTTTTCAACCTACGACACACAGGGAATGATTTATTAGACTCAGGGGACTTACACAGAGTACTGTATGTTGTCCAGTGTCCATGAGGACAGAAGGGTTGGTACTCATACTATATTATGTTTACTTGTGACTTCTCTAGTTCTTAGACATGTTTTTCGTGGAAATGCAAGGTCTAAGTTTTGAGAGCTTATAGGTATAAGAATAAAGTAGAGAACCAAGTGTTGCAAGTATCAGGATTCTTCAATATGATCAAAGATATAGATACTTGTGTATGGTATTCGGTTGATAGTAATGATTAAGAGAACTTGCTTCTCTTTCAGGTTACTCATAAGTGGAAGCATTCCTAAGTTGAGTAATGCCGATTGGCCTCTCTCCATTTAGTTGACATGCACTGTAGACAGCTGCATGATTTGAATCTGGTTCCAATTAAATCAGTGCCTCTATTTCTATATTGGATATAGAATAGTTCATATCTTAACATCGTTAAGGTACGGGGAGTTGTCCGTCTTATGCTTAAAACCAGACTATGGATAACTCAAGGCACATTTCTGTAATGGTTGTTTGTGGGTTGACCCAGGCTATGACGAAGGTTGACTTTCTACCATCTGGAAGATCAATAGTGATATTGTTCTTGACTCGCCACAGTTTTGGTAAAATGGATTTTTTTTTTTAGAAAACGGTAGTGGGAGTATGGTAGAACTGGAAGTGATTCCAGAACCGCAAACGATTACTGAAAATTTGATAAGAACCTAAAGATTCAATCTGGTTTGACATTCCATTGGCCACTCCGCAAATATGGTGGGTAACCTCAGTCACCCGAGAGCAACTCCGGTAGCCTCAAGGACGGTGACAGGAAGGTTCTTGTTTACCCAGACTTGCCATTGCTGTTGTTCCAAACTGTGAGACCCGGCAGGAGGATGAGTATAGCGTCGTTCTAAACTAGCTTTAGAAGTGTACGTCTACATAACTCTGCCAGAGGGTTGTCGTGGTCAGTGGGAGCAGCCGAAGCTAAGTGGGGACTTGAAACTACCGTTGTTCCAGGCTATGAAACCCGGCAGGAAGATGAGTATAGCGTCGTTCTGAATTGGCTTTAGAAGTGCACGTGTATATGATTCTTCCAGAGGGTTGTCGTAGTCAGTGGGAGCAAAGGAAGCATAGTGGACAAGTAGCTTATGTCTATTTATAGACTAAAGCAGATATAGCGGAGATAGATCATCTATTCCTGATGTGGCAGTCATAGGTTTGACTTCATCAGAATAGGGGATGGATCTGTTAAGAAGGTAGTAGAGTGTGATGTCCTGCTATTTGGATGGCATACACACAGTAGGAAGTGATATTCCTGCACTAAGATCGGTTATACTTTGGTTGTCACATAGTAGTTTTTCTACAAAAGATATAGATATAATATCAGACATTTTGGTTACTAGATCTATGGTTTTAGATCTAGATTTTGGTAGTTTCCCAATCTGGGTACTTAGACAGCATTCTACAGGTGTTTTAGAATGGACGACTCCTGGCACGGTAGTGTACCTGCAGGTGATGGAGTCACCCTCTCTGAAGGTGTCTTGCAGACTAAAGGGGAGAGGGATGTGCATGATTGGCAGATCACTTGCTTAGGCAATTGAGTCAATCATGAGATGTCAAGTACCACACCAGATATTGTTTTTGCACGAGATTCAATAAGTTGATATTAATCCTATCCTGGAGAAACATTCGGAAGCTGTTTTAGAACATAAGTGGATGTTCTAGGGATATAATAACGACAGACTCTATCGGGGGACGGTTATCATTCCAGGTTTCCAAGGTGACCTGGATGACAGAGTGGCTGTAAGAGTTATAGTTTTCCCTCTGACGAGGGGCAGTATTTTGGACAGGTTGTCCAAGCGGATACTGAGGAAGGCATGGCGCAGGATACTGACTAAGTTCAGTTGACGATACAGTCTAAGAAGTTTGGATTTGGAGTTCATTTATGAACTAGGTCCCATCAGATATCCAGACATATTCTTAGACAGGTATAGCTCATTTCGGGAGATGGCTTTCTCCGCGAACTTGAGATAAAGAGAGACATAGAAAGAAACATCAGGACGGATCAACTAGCTGAGGCTATTTCTCAAACGCAATGGTTTCGCAAACGTACTTTGTGAGACTGATTAGTAGAGGAGTTGGGTGTTCGGTATCACACGGGCTGTGAGTATGCGACATCGCAATAATTAGCCTTGAGTGCAAGTGGGAGATTGTTGGATATAGTGCCCTAAGAGTCAATTATTGGATTACAGGCACGTGGTTGCAATGATTGAGGGAGGACCTATACCGGTAGGACAGTCTTACTGTTGGATATATGTATGCCCTAGAGGCCATTATATGATAGTGGATGTATTTATACATGTATATATATATATATATTCATTGTACATTCTTGCTCGACATGATAGTATGCTATCTGGTTCTTCTTTATCTGACATGTTGATTTGATCATTCTTTTATTCATTCACACATGTTGATAAAGCCCTGAGGATATAGACTTGACTATTGTGATTGTGATAGAGATCATACTAGTGGGACATCTGTAGTTTATAAGCATATCCTGGAATGTCCCTAGTCGTAGGTGTATCGAGACGGGGCATCGATATAACAGAGTAGACTAGTGTATATGATACTAGACCCATATGATGGGCGATGGATGTTCCCACATTCATCGATGTTTGACATTGAGATCGTATACGGGTGCTCAGTGGTGACTGGGTTCACTGGACGGACTCACCGAGAACTCCTATATTGAATTATATCTATCATCGGATAGCAGTTCTCAGGTGACACTGGTGCAGGTTAGTCTGTAGACCCGAGATCGTCATAGAGTCTTGTGTGTTCTCCCACTGTACTTTGATTACCACCCTACCACGGCTCTACTGAGTCGTGCAAACAGGTGGCCGTTGGGTACAGTCCCGAGACACACGAAGGCGATGAGCGATAGGAGGGGTTTCGTCTCTCCCGGTATTAGGAGTTGATGTTGTGCTGTGCTCGACTGGCTATATCAGTAAGTCCATAGCCAGGGCTATTGAGATTTGCTGATAAGTGTTATCAGTAGTTTCTCGATCTGTTATAGACCATTCATCGGCACGACTTATTGAGTTATTGGGGTCGACGTTACCATCCCTAGACTCGATATGCAGCATATCTGACGAAGAGACCGGACTGTACGGTAGTGATGCCGGTTGGCTCAACGGGAGTTGTGACAGGTTCGCTTGTTTTCTTCTAATCGCTCAATACCCGGGTGGCCGTTCGTTTAGCTGACCTTTTGCGGCTTGTAGGTATTTGATATGATCATTACCTACTGCCGGCGTATTGACGAGTCTTAGAGTCCAACAATGAAGTTTCCTGGCTCAGGCGAAAAGATGTGGTGTGCATATGAGATATGCGCGGGGACCCGATTAAATACGGATATGTGATACCGTATATTAATCAGGAATTTTCTATTGGTCGGGTCGCATGTGATATGTCCGGTTTGCAAAATCAAGTGTTGATTTAACAAATGACTTTTAGATTAATTCTTTAATCAAACTCTTTATCTATTTTTGTATGCATGCATGTATGCACATGATGATGTGCATGGATACATACATACATACATAGTATCATGGTTGTTGATACATGTTTGGTGGCAATGCAAGACTCATATTGTAGAATTATCTATTTATTTATCATTTAGAAAAAGAGAAAGGATAATTCACACAAGGTTTATACTTATCATCTTTGACCATGCTGCAACCACCATTTAACCTTGAGTTAATTATCCTTTTGTCATTAACCCATTTGATAAAAATCTAGATGATTCTAACCATGGTTGAAATGAGAAAGGATTAATATATATTATTCTTTTCTCATTTCAATTATTATTCACTCTCATAACTTTTCTTTTATGAGAAAGCTTAGCCACCATCTTCTTCATCCTCTCTTGATAATTTTCTTAAGTGAGGTTGATAAAAAGAAAGAGTTTTGATTATAGAATACAAACCACATCATCATACTACACACATCTAGCCCATTTGTGTAGGGTGTTTGCTCTACTTCATTCACATATCGACTAAAGTAAGGAGCTTTGGGCAAAGGAGCTTCGAGTGGATCGTCGTGGACTTATAAGATCTCAAGCGAACCTTTTTCCAACCCTCAAGTAGCCAAGGAGTCTAGCGTAGGGAGCTACAAAGGTTGTACTCTCAAAACCCTAGCATTTATTACTTGTGATGTTGTCTTTGTATTGAAACCCTAAATTTCTAGTGATGATTCTTTGTATGTTCACTTAGAACCTTAAAAATTTGATTTTGAGATATGTGATGCTTCCAAACCCTTCATGAGGTGCTATGTAAACCTAACATTGGTATCAGAGCCACTAGGCCTTGGATGTCGACCTATGGGGGGTTCTCACTGTATGACAGTGTAGAGAAGCATAGGCTCTTACCCCCAGGGTGTCCCGAGACCGGAAGGTGTTCCGGCGGGTTGTAGTCCTCGCGAGGGGGCATGCGTAAAATGTAGCTGCTGAGGGACCCGTTGGTGCTACGGTAACCCCATTGGATGGGGTGGTTGCCAGACCTAACATTGGTATCAGAGCCTAGCTGGAGCTTTAGGCGACACTTTAGCGAAGTTAAAACTCCGATCGAACCTAAAATACGGATTTTTAACCCTTCTTTGGACAATTTTTTAAAACTGTGTTTTTCCAGTATTAAAAATACTTAAAAAATTTTAGCAGGCAAATATAAGAATTACTGTAAAAGACGAAGCAATGATCCTTACATTCCGCCGAAGAACCGCAGCCAGAACTTGCTTGGGCCGCGGATCCACGGCCGTACAGATGAATCATTGCCTCGTTTTCACAGAGTAATGTTCCTACCTGCTTGTATACATTTTTGGGTATGTTTAATCTGATTCAAGTGTTGAAGGTTCTGGGGATTGTTTTGGATTCGGTGATTCGATCGAAATTTTAATTTAGTGCCTTTTTTCGGATAATTTAGAAAGTATTAAAAAGTTCGAACGGATATCATTAACTCACTTTTTCCCGGCACGAAAAATTTTCTAGTGTTGATTTTTTCTCGGGTTTAAATCTTTCGGAAATACGTGCAAGTTAAGTGGGGGACCCTCTAGAAGAACACAAACCTTAACTCGATTATGTGACCGTCTGAACTGCCTCTAAACCTTAGGGTTTGGGGCAGTACGGCGTGCCACATGTGAGGCGTTGGCTTGACCCTTCTACGGCTGGACCGTTGCTACTGTGACAGATTCTGGGTTTTTTGAACTCCGCTCAAGTGTTGAGCTTTAGGTAATTTTGGGTATTTGATTATTCGATCGAAAAGTTTAATGCTGTCTATTTATCTGGAATGTGATACAATATGTGGAATTCATATAGTTAGGCATGAAATGCGAAGTATGTGATATTTCGGATTTACGATGTCTAAAGAGAATGTGGATTCCAAATGTAGTAGTTTTACACTTTCTTTTCTGTGACCGTAAGTGTAGTATGTCGCTTATCGCCGGTTTCGTTGCTATACATCAACGACAATCGGGGTACGCATACTTACTTACGTTGATGATATATGATATTATGTGTTGCTGAGATATGATGTGCAGGATTATCGCGATTGAATAGCCAAGGTTTTTTTTTATGTGAGATGAGAGTTTTATTTTCATTCATGTAAAATTCAAGTGTAATGTAATATTCCTTTATTTGGAGCACTTCCGGGTTGAGGTTGTTGTCACCAGTGTTGTATATTATTTACTTTTCCGCATTAGGATAGACACAAGGAGGGGAGCACATGTGACCGGGTTCTGGGGTTCAGTGGGAGGCCATCTCGAGGAGTCGAGACCGGGTCTCCTAAACTCCAGGATTGGTAGGGTCGCTTGCCGCTCTCGTAGGGGGCTAGGGGTGTGGGATTGGCTATTCATCGCGACTGTGGAATCCGTATTTTCTATTGTTGGCTAAATACAAAATACGGACGTCCTAGTATATCCCACATTATATCTGTGTTTCTGCTGCCTGTGTTCTGTGATATCTAAGACGAATGATATATTATATATAAGATATATAGTAGACATTGCTTATGTTTTACACCCGCGCTAGTCCCGTCCCGGTATGCCGTTAGTTAAGTAACCTAATGGTGCATAACGAAACATTGCGGCGAATGCAGATGGCATAAGCGTACGTTGTATTTTCGTTTCTTTTCTGTGATTTGCTTAAGGACTTAAATGATGGGACCATATTAATATGTTTAATGTAAAGAAAAATAAACCTAAAAAGATGTTGTAGAATCGGATTTGAAAACCACTCGGCTCTTTATGAAAAAGCTACATTTCAAAACTGCGGAGCTCAAGCCACTCCTTTTGAAAACCATTTGATTCTACGACGATATTAAGTTCAAAGCGTTAAAGATTTTCTTAAAAATCATCTGCAACGTTTCGTGCTACGTTTGTTGACTATAGTTAATGCGTAGTGTACGGTAGCTAAGTGATGTCTTCCTACACTGCATATGATGCAGATTAATTAGGACATTCATGCGACTTTGTTGACCATAGTTAAGGGTCATTTGAGTGGGTCTAATTAATCAAGAAATGACGGGTAGAACTTAACTGGTACTTATGATTTGTTAACTATAGTTAAGGTCATAGGTACTAGGGGTAAAAACCGCATCGGGAATTTCAAGTGTTGAGATTTGCAATGAGATTGCATACCTTCCATATGATGGTTGGATCCCGATCCCACTGTGGGCAATAGTTGCTCCCAGGAGAGTTTTGCAGTTTACAATTAGCTAACTCATGAGGTGTCTAGAAAGGTGTTAACGGGGCTACGCCTCTGGGAAAACGAGGTTTACTTTAATTAGGTCCGTGCGAAAGCACGGGGAACCTCCCTCAAGTACCGACACTAGCCTGGCAGAACGGTTAGCGAAGTTGTAGACTGTAATTAATCCTGGATAGTTTTCTTTTTAAGGTTTGAAAGAAAAACTTGATTAAAGCAGTGGGAGACATCGATTAGACAAGATAATAACCAATCTGATCTTTGCAAGAGCTTTCGCTGAGTGTATTCTTTTCTCTCTCTTAATAGCAGATACCAATGACTGGACTCAAGCTTCTACTAGATAAAAATAAACTGAATGGGACCAATTATAAAGACTGGCTGAGGAATCTGAAATTTTCCTTGACTTATGATAAAGTATCGCATGTCCTCACGGCTTTAGCCCCGCCCGTCCCAGGTCCAAAATCCTCAGCTGCAGATAAATAAGTCCGCAAGACATGGGACGCTGACTGTGCCACGGCCAAATGCCTCATGCTTGCATCGATGGACAACACACATCAAAAGCAGCACGAGAATATGGGCATTCAAGCCATATTCCTCCATACAAAGGAGTTGTATGGAGAGCAATCCCGCGTATTACGAAACGAAGCATCTAAAAATTGTTTCAGATGTGAATGGCTCCTGGCACACCAGTAGGAGACCATGTTCTGAAGATGATAGCTCTCATAGAAGAGCTTGAGGACCTTGGATGGACGATGGACAATGAACAATATACAGATATTATTCTGCATTCCCTCCCCTCCACCTTTGCTCAATTCATAGTTTACTTCAACATGCAAAACATGGAGAGGGAACTACCTGAACTCCTTAATATGTTAAGGAGTGCAGAGAGCACACTGAAATCAGTGAAAACTCCCATTTTGAGTGTTGGGCAATCTTCTTCTTCTCGCCCAAAGGCTAAGGCCAAGGGAAAGCTCAAGAAGAAGCCCACCAAGCCTAGGGGTGGAGTTAAAAAGGTTAAGGGGAAGGACAAGTCTAAAGCTGGAGAATCGGGGAAAGGGGAATGTTTTCATTGCCACAAAACAGGACATTGGAAGCGCAACTGTACCGAGTACTTAAATCTCAAGAAGAAGCATGGGGATGCTTCCGCTTCAGGTGTGTTTGTGACAGAAAACTATTTTTCAATAAACTATGCTTCCTGGGTATTAGATACCGGTTCAGGTTCTCACATTTGCAATTCTATGCAGGGGCTGAGAAATAGCAAGATTTTGAAGATAGGTGACCATACTCTCCGCGTTGGAAATGGTTCCAATGTACATACAGTCGCAGTGGAAGAGTATCACTTGGGTTGCCATCTGGGTGTATATTGGTTTTGAACCCATGTTATTTTGTACCAAGTATGCTTTGTAATATAATATCTGTTTCTTTGTTATACAATGAAGGATATAATTTTGTATTGCAGAACAATGTTATGAACATTCACCTGAATCAAATGTTGGTTGGGTATTATACGCTTAATAACGGGATATACGTCCTAAATCAACACACAGTTTTCAGCATACAACATACTAATAAAAGAAAACTTTCAGAAATAAATGAAGCTTTTCTTTGGCACTGTAGGCTTGGTCATATTAACGAAACAAGACTAAACAAGTTACACAAAGATGGATATTTAAACCCTTTTGAATATAAATCTTATGCGACTTCCCAGTCTTGTATCAAGGGTAAAATGACCAAAACTCCGTTTACCGGACACGGAGTTTGAGCTACCGAGCTCCTAGGACTCATACATAGTGATGTATGTGGGCCAATGTCTACACAGGCTAGAGGCGGTTTTTTCTTACTTCATTACTTTCACTGACGATTTCTCAAGATTCGGTCATGTATTTTTATTAAAGCACAAATCCGAAGCTTTCGAGAAATTCACTGAATATAAACTAGAAGTAGAAAAACAAACCGGCTTAAGTATCAAAATGCTTGGATTAGATCGAGGTGGGGAGTACCTCGGTACAGAATTTGCAAACTTCCAAAAAGAAAATGGGATTCTCTCTCAGCTCACTCCTCCTTACACACCACAGCACAACGGTGTGTCTGAACAAAGGAACTGGACCCTATTAGATATGGTCCGTTCCATGATGAGTGATGCTGAGTTACCTATCTCATTTTGGGGGCATGCATTGGAGACTGCAGTGTTTCTACTGAATAGGGTTCCAACCAAAACTGTGTCTACCACACCATATGAGATATGGCATGGGAAGAGACCATCTCTTAAGAGAATTAAGATTTGGGGTTGCCCGGCCTATGTTAAAAAGCAGAATCCGGACAAACTCGAGACACGGTCAGTCATGTGTAACTTTGTGGGATATCTAAGGAACTCTTATGGATATCTATTCTACCACAAGGAGAAACAAAAGGTGTTTGTTCCTCAGGATGCCACATTCTAAGAAAAAGAGTTTTTCGCAGATAAAGATGATGGCAATGTGGTGGATCTAGAAGAGGTTCTAGAGACACAAACTACAAATGACGACTTGGTTGAACCGGCCGTTGCAATAGAAACTGAGGAACCTCGGCCACTTCGCAGGTCTGGTAGGACTTCTCGCCCACCGGAGAGGTACTACGGTTTCCTCATTGATGGTGACAGAGAAGACTGCATCATAGAGGATGATGATCCTACCAGTTTTCAGCAAGCTATCACGAGTGGAGACTCTGTGAAGTGGTTGGATGCCATGAGATCCGAAATGGAGTCTATGTACACCAACAAAGTATGGACTTTGGACGTTGTACCCCCTGGGGTAAAACCTGTGGGGGTGCAAATGGATCTTTAAAAGAAAGATTGGTGTAGATGGGCTGGTAGAGACCTATAAGGCAAGACTTGTGGCGAAGGGTTTTCGTCAAAGACCAGGTTTGGACTATGACGAGACTTTTTTGCCCGTAGCCATGCTTAAATCCATTCGGATCCTACTTGCTATTGCTGCTCACTACGACTATGAAATCTCGCAGATGGACGTTAAAACGGCATTTCTAAATGGAGATTTAGAAAAATGCGTTTATATGGATCAGCCAGAGGGCTTCATTGACAGTAGGAGCAGCGGGAAAGCATGTAGATTGCTTAAATCCATATATGGGTTAAAGCAGGCATCACGGAGTTTGAACATCTGTTTCGATGATGTTATCAAAGAGTTTGATTTCATCAAAAATCAAGATGAACCTTGTGTTTATAAGAAGGCTGTAGGGAGAGCTGTCGCATTCCTCGTATTGTACGTGGATGACATTCTTCTGATAGGAAATGACATTCCTATGCTACAGTCGGTCAAATATTTCTTATCACTAAGGTTCTCTATGAAGGACCTGGGTGATGCCACATATATTCTGGGCATTAGGATCTATAGGGATAGATCCAAAAGGTTATTGGGATTGTCCCAAACCAGGTACATCAACACCATCCTAAAAAGGTTTAGTATGGAATACTCCAAGCGGGGTGCCTTACCCGCTTGCCATGGGGTCACTCTCTCCAAGGACACTTGCCCAAAGACCGATGAAGAGAGAGCTCGCATGAGCATTATACCCTATGCTTCGGCAGTAGGATCTATAATGTATGCGATGTTATGTACACGCCCAGATATAGCTTATGCACTTAGCGTTGTAAGCAGGTATCAATCCAACCCAGGAGAGAATCACTGGATAGCTGTGGAGAACATTCTTAAGTACTTGCGAAGGACTAAAGAATTGTTCTTGGTGTATGGTAATGGAGATCTCCAAATGGAGGCCTTTACCGATTCGAGCTTCCAGAGCGATAAGGACGACAGCAAATCTATCTCAGGGTTTGTATTTACCCTCAATGGAGGGGCGGTAAGTTGGAAGAGATCCAAACAGGATACCGTTGCAGACTCTACGATGGAGGCTGAGTACATTGCTGCAAATGATGCCGCCAAGGAAGCCGTCTGGATGAGGAAGTTCGTCTCGGAGCTAGGAGTAGTTCCAACCATTATCGATCCAATACCATTGTATTGTGATAATAATGAGGCTATGGCGTTAGCAAAGGAGCCCAGGTCCCATCAGCGGTCCAGACACATCCTGAGGCGCTTTCATTTGATCCAGGAGATTGTAGATCGCCGCGAGATCGAGATTAGGAGAGTAGACACAAAGAATAACGCCGCGGATCCACTCACCAAGGCCCTCCCTCAGCCGCAACATGAGCGACTTTTTGAGATGTTGGGTATGAGATACACCAATAACTGGCCTTAATGCAAGTGGGAGATTGTTGGATATATATATGCCCTAGAGGCCATTATATGATAGAGGATATATTTATACATGTATATATATATATTCAGTGTACATTCTTGCTCGACATGATAGTATGCTATCTGGTTCTTCTTTATCTGACATGTTGATTTGATCATGCTTTTATTCATTCACACATGTTGATAAAGCCCTGATGATATAGACTAGACTAATGTGATTATGATAGAGATCATACTAGTGGGATATCTGTAGTTTATAAGCATATCCTGGAATGTCCCTAGTCGTAGATGTATCGAGACGGGGCATTGATATACCAGAGTAGACTAGCGTGTATGATACTAGACCCATATGATGGGCGATGGATGTTCCCACATTCATCGATGTTTGACATCGAGATCGTATACGGGTGCTCAGTGGTGACTGGGTACACTGGATGGACTCACCGAGAACTCCTATATAGAACTATATCTATCGTCGGATAGCAGTTCTCAGGTGACACTGGTGCAGGTTAGTCTGTAAACCCGAGATCTTCATAGAGTCTTGTGTGTTCTCCCACAGTACTTTGATTACCACCCTACCACGTCTCTACTGAGTCGTGCAAACAGGTGGCCGTTGGGTACAGTCCCGAGACACACGAAGGCAATGAGCGATAGGAGGGGTTTCGTCTCTCCCGGTATTGGGAGTTGATGTTGTGCTGTGCTCGACTGGCTATATCAGTAAGTCCCTGGCCAGGGCTGTTGAGATTTGCTGATAAGTGTTATCAGTAGTTTCTCGATCTGTTATAGACCATTCATCGGCACGACTTATTGAGTTATTGGGGTCGACGTTACCATCCCTAGACTCGATATGCAGCATATCTGACGAAGAGACCGGACTGTATGGTAGTGTTGCCGGTTGGCTCAACGGGAGTTGTGACAGGTTCGATTGTTTTATTCTGATCGCTCAATACCCGGGTGGCCGTTACGTTTAGCTGACCGCTTGCGGCTTGTAGGTATTTGATATGATCATTACCTACTGCCGGTGTATTGACGAGTCTTAGAGTCCCACAATGAAGTTTCCTGGCTCAGGTGAAAAGATGTGGTGTGAATATGAGATATGCGCGGGGACCCGATTAAATATGGATATGTGATATCGTATATTAATCGGGCATTTTCTATTGGTCGGGTCGTATGTGATATGACCGGTTTGCAAAATCAAGTGTTGATTTAACAAATGACTTTTACATTAATTCTTTAATCAAACTCTTTTTCTATTTTTGTATGCATGCATGTATGCACATGATGATGTGCATGGATACATACATACATACATACATAGTATCATGGTTGTTGATACATGTTTGGTGGCAATGCAAGACTTATATTGTAGAATTATCTATTTATTTATCATTTAGAAAAAGAGAAAGGATAATTCACACAAGGTTTATACTTATCATTTTTTACCATGCTTCAACCACCATTTAACCTTGAGTTAATTATCCTTTTGTCTTTAACCCATTTTATAAAAATCTAGATGATTCTAACCTTGGTTGAAGTGAGAAACTATTAATATATATTATTCTTTTCTCATTTCAATTTTTATTCACTCTCGTAACTTTTCTTTTGTGAGAAAGCTTAGCCACCATCTTCTTCTTCCTCTCTTGATAATTTTCTTAAGTGAGGTTGATAAAAATAAAGAGTTTTGATTATAGAATACAAACCACATCATCATACTACACACATCTAGCCCATTTGTGTAGGGTGTTGGCTCTACTTCATGCACATATCGACTAAAGCAAGGAGCTTTGGGCATAGGAGCTTCGGGTGGATCGTCGTGGACTTATAAGATCTCAAGCGAACCTTTTTCCAACCCTCAAGTAGCCAAGGAGTCTAGCGTAGGGAGCTACAAAAGTTGTACTCTCAAAACCCTAGCCTTTATTACTTGTGATGTTTTCTTTGTATTGAAACCCTAAATTTCTACTGATGATTCTTTGTATGTTCACTTAGCACCTTAAAAATTTGATTTTGAGACATGTGATGCTTCCAAACCCTTCATGAGGTGCTATGTAAACCTAACACTTACTCAGGATGATTGTATACTATCTGGTTTATCTTTATCATCGTGTACATGCTTTAGGTGACATTGTAGTTCGCTATTACACGTTGATAGAGAATAGTATGCTACTATGGTTTGTCTTTATCGGTCGTGTACAGTTTTAGGTGACCTTACAGGTTGCTATTACACGTTGATAGAGACCTTAGGATTCTTGCTTGACTACCAGCAGTATGATGGCGATCATATACGTGAGAGTTGGGTAGTCTATAAGCACATCCTTAAAGTGGTCCCTAGTCATGGGAGTTTCGAGACTAGGCATCGATACTCCATTAGTAGACTAGTGTATACAGTCGAGACCCCGACGAGGGGCGGTGGCCGGTCTCACTAGCCATTGGTCTCAGTTCGTTCACCTAAGATGTATATAGGTGCTCATTAGGTTATGAGTACACCGGACAGGACTCGCCGGGAACATGCTAGTTGGTATTATACCTGACGTCAGATAGCAGTTCCCTGGTGACATGTGTACAGGTTAGTTCATCGACCTGAGATCGTCATTTGTCTCGTGTGAGTTCCCACTGTGCTTTGATTACTATCCTACCACGGCTCAAAGGAGTCGTGCAAACAGGTTTTAGTTGGGTATAGTCCCAAGCCACATGGAAGCAGTGAGCGGATCGGCAAGGGATTCGTCTCTCCCGGTATTAGGGGTGAGATCGCGCTGTGTCTAGGAGAGCCATTACACAAAGCCCTCGGCCGAGGCAGGAGATTTACTGGTAGGTATTCCAGTAGTATCTCAGGGTGTTCTGGGCTACACTCCGACACGACTTGTTCCGCTTTTGGGGGTCTGACTTTTACCAACCCCCTAGGCCCGACATACAATGCTCATAGACGAACGGACCGGACTGTACGGATATTGTCACTGACAGGCTCAGTAGGGTGTCAGGATGAGTTCGCTCATCGACCTCCCTTTTGGTCAATACCTGGTATCCCGTTACGTACAGCTAGTACCTCTGACGTGCTAGTGGTTAAATCCAGAACCAAAGTATTGACGAGTCTTTAAAGTCCCCCACAAACAGTTTCTCAAGTTTCGGGCGAAACGTTGTAGAGGCCGTGTGATATATGGCAGGGTTCGATCATATACGTGCAGTATTGCATGGATCATGATCGGACGGATCATACTAGTGGGCTTTTGTTTAAGCCGGATCCTAGTATTATATATGTTGGATTACTTTAGTCTCGTCGCATTCGCATTCAGTCGGAATGCGTATGCAGGTATGTATATACAGGTGAGGGGTATCCTTGTGATCCGTCACGAGTTTACTTTAGATGTTGTCGTATCTTTTTATTGTTGCAAACATTTGGATTAATGTTTGTTAATGGAAATAATGAGCTAGAAATCATCATTTAGAGCATTAATGGTGACACATGCACAAGTGATGACTCATAGTCTCTTTTCTTGTGCATGTGTCACATAATGTGATTGATTTGGGATGCTATGATGAGAAGAGAGGGGGGGGGCTTCCATGAGGGGTTTGCTCTCATATTATTCTTATCACTCTCTCTCATTTTATCATGGATAGCACAACAAAAGAAAAGAGATAGGAAACTCCTTCTTCTTCCTCTTTCTTCTCTAGCTCAAAACATCCATCAATGGCTTCATCTCTAACCTCCATCCATCTCATGGATGCAAGAGACAAAGTTGTCACAAACATTCTCTACAACACCTTGGACACGTCGATTAGCACACTTCGTGCCTGAGTTGCTTCGGATGAAGCGGAAGCCCGTAAAAGGTCTCGTAGATGTGGTGCCCTTTCCGACGACGAGATCAACACCGGAGATGCCGCGAGAAGCTTGGGATGGTGGCCAAAGACCGAAGGACACGGATCGATCGGTATAGCATTCTATCCCTTCTCTAGATAGCTAGTTGTAGGTTAATGGTTCGATCCGGGTTTTAAGCATACGATAGCGCCGGTTTTCAAGTTTTGAAAACATTTCGTTTCCGCAATTTGCCCTCGGAAAGACGGCCGGGGCGCTACCGTAGTCTTACATGGTATCAGAGCCAGGCCATTAACCTTTATTAGCTTGCTCTAGCGTGTTTAGAATTTCGATCGGATGAAATTTCCAAAAACCGCATTTCCAAATGTTCAGTTTTTGTCGAAATTTTTCTGTTGTCCAAAAATTATTTGGTGTATTGCAGAAATATGTGCAGGGTTTTTTAAGACATCTGGGAAAATTTGGTGATGTGATTTTACTGTTGCGCCGCGGAACCCCGGCCATACCCTTGTTTTGGCCACGGTTCCACCGCAGTAAAGAGGCTTCATCTCACCAAATTTCTTCAGTTGATCTTTGTCTTGAAAATGGGGTTTCTGGTAATTTTATTTTGGGCCCAGATTTATTTGAGTACTGGGTATTGTGCTTGGGGCCCACTTCGGGAAATTTTGTCGATCGAAAATTTTAAACATGTTGGTTCACAGTACTTACATTATATCTGCAACCGTGAATGTCTTTTGATCAGTAAATCCTGTCTAATTGCTATAGCCCTTTTAGACGGATTTGCGAACATAACATTCACGTTGATGTTCTGTGTTGTGCTGTGATGTTGCGGATTTGTCGTGGTGGATAGCCTGGATGCAATGGTAGTTCAGTTTGGTTGTATATGTACATTTGATATTGCTGGGCGAGCGTCCGACGTGTGGACTGCCGTCACTGCCTGTTTGTATATTATTCTTTTGGGGCACGACCGGGCTGAGGTCGATGTACCCGTTGTATGTATATTTTACTTTCTGTACTAGGATTGCCCCAAGGTAGGGTTCACGGATAGCCGGGTTCTAGAGGTCAACGGGCCCGCATCTCATGGCTTTGAGACGGAGGGGGATTCACTCTAGAATTGGCGGGCTATTCACCGCACTCGTAGGGGGTACAGGTTGACCCAAGGAGGGGTGCTCAAGTTACCGAATTCCGTGAAGTGCTGGGTGGTCCATTCACGTTGTTGAAGGGGGCTGCCTCGCTTCAGGTTTTGGCGGGTAACTTGCCGCGCCCGTAGGGGTCTAGGATTTCATTGCACAGGCTATCCACAAGACCAGGGGAACGTCGGGTTTCAGTAGCGGCTCTATGAAACCCGGGGATCCCAGATTATCTGTATTGTTCTGTGATGCTGATTACATTTCTATGATGTTGCATTTTATCACGCCTTGAGCGAATATTATATATTGATATATATACTAGTAGATGTTGTATATGTTTTACAACCGCGCTAGTCCAGTCTCCGCTCTATCATTAGTTAAGTAACCTAACGGGTGATGACGGGACCCAGTGGCGAATGCAGATGGCATATGCGTACATCGTATTTTCATTCTTTTGTGGTGTGATCAATTGATGGGACTGTATTGATTCGGATCAATGCAAGCTAAACAAACCTATTCTGATGTTGTTGGAACATTTTTCAATAAAAAAGGCTGTTATTGCAAGGACATTAAGCTATACGGTAGTCTACTCTTGTATATCGATGCCCGGTCTCGATACACCCAGGAATATGGACTTTAAAGGATGTACTTACTGACTACCCTTGCCCCACTAGTATGATCTGCATCATAATCCTGGTAGTCAAGTACTCATCCTAAGGGCTTTATCAATAACAGAGAGATAATCAGTGTACATGTTAAGATAAAGAGAAACCAGATAGCATACTATCATGTCGAGCAAGAAATTCCTCCCTATATATGTCCAAGCATCCGCTACAATATACATCGCATGTACAGTATTGACCTCTAGGGCATACATATAACTAACAATCTCCCACTTGCATTAGGGCCATATGTTCTAGTATCCAATAGCCAACAATCAGCAGTGGTTGTAGTATCTCATACTCAACCATCCCATAAAAGTCACTCTTGGGAAAAGGTCTTTGTGAGTGGATCCGCCATGTTGTCCTCTGAGTCTACTCTCCTAACCTTGATCCCCTGGAGATCAACCATCTCCATGATCAGGTGATACTGCCTTAGAATATTTCTGGATCTCTGATGGGATGGGGGTTCCTAGGCATAAGCCACAACTCCATTGTCACACAATGGTAGGAACAAAGTTCATCTCATGAACAAATATACACCCAGACTGCCTCTTCGGTAGCATCGTTGGTAGCGATGTATCCAACCTTTATCGTCTAGTTTGCCACGGTATCTAACTTGGAACTCTTCCAACATACTGTCCCTCCACTAAGGATAAAGACAATGCCTGTGACTGACATTCAGTCGTCCTTACCACCCTGGAAGCTATCCAGTGATTCTCCCCAGTATCTATTGATACCATCTCACTGCACCTAGTGAGAATCCTAACATCCACATAGATCTATCTCATAGATCCAAAAACCAGGAATTAGGAGGTATCGCTTTGATCCTATATGGAGAATCAATGTGATAAGAGGAGATTGACTGAGTGTAGCATAGGAAACACCTTCCCTATCAAGAGTATGTCATCCATGTACAATACGAGAATGACCACCTTACTCTCTACAACCTTTTTGTCTATACAAGGTTCATCTACCATTTTGATGAAGTTAAACTCATTGACCACCACAATAAAACAGATGTTCCAACTACGCGATTCCTGCTTTAACCCGTAAAGCAACTTGCACACGTTTCCGCTGCTCCCACTGTCTATGAAGCCCTCTAGCTGTGTACTTATAGACGCTCTTTTCTAAATCACTATCTAGAAAAGCAGTCATGATACCCAACCGCCCGATATCGTATTCATAGTATGTAGCAATGGCAAGTAGGATCCGGATGGACTTAAGCATAGCTACTGGAGAAAAAGTTTCATCATAAACCACACCTGATCGATGACGAGAACCTTTTACAACAAGTCTAGCTTTGAAAGTCTCAAATTTTCCATCTACACCAAGTAATCTTCTCAAGATATACTTGCTCCTGATGGGGATTTAACCCTTCAGATAAAGCAACCAAAGTCCATACTTTGTTGGTGTATATGGATTCCATCTCAGATCCTTAGCATCCAGCCATTCTTATAGAGTCACCACTTTTGATGGCCTACTCGAAACTAGTTGGGTCATCATCTCATGATGCAATCCTCGCTCCCACTGTCATCGAAAAAACCGAAGTATCTCTCAAGCGGATGATGAACCCTACCAGATCGGCGGAGAGGCTGAGGTTCGTCGGGAGCTATTGAATCCTCCGGTTCTACCAAATCGTCAGCTGTAGTTTGTATAGCTGGAACTCCTTCCAGTTCTACCTCATGACCACAAATTTCTTTCCAAAATAAATTCATTATCTAAAAAGGTCTTCATGCCGAGAATTAAAACACCTTATGTTCCATGGTGCGGAAGAAGATATTCCCTCGCGAATGTTTAGGATATCCAACAAACTTCCACAGAACTGACCTTACCTCGAGTTTGTCCGGATTTTGCTTTTAGACATAGGCCGGACAACCCCAAATCTTAACTTACTTAAGATATGGGCTCTTTCCATACCATATCGCATATGGAATGGTAGGCACCTGATTTGGTTGGAACCCAATTCAATCGGTATGTAGCTTCTTAAGTGCATAACCCCAAAAGGAAATAGGCAACTCAGTAGTACTCATCATAGAGCGCACATTATCTAATATGGTGCGATTGCTCCGCCCCGATAAACCGTTGTGCTGTGGTGTATACAGAGGAGTAATGTTGAGAGAGAAACTCATTCTCCTTTAGAATAGTCCAGTAATACCGTGCTCAAGTATTCTCATCCCTGATCACATCAAAGGACATAACACTTATACCCTTTTTGGTTCTCTACTTCTAACTTATATTCTTTGAATTTCTCAAAAGCTTCAGACTTGTGTTTCATCAAGAACATATGTCCGAATCTTGAGAGATCGTCAGTGAATGTAATGAAGTACAAAGAACTGATCCTGGCATGTGTAGACAGGGGACTTACATACATCACCATGTATCAATCCCAAGAGTTCACTAATTCTTTCTCTGTTTCCAGTAAACGGAGCTATGGTCATTTTATCTTTGTGACATGACTGGAAAGTTTCACAAGATGTAAATTCAAACTGATTTAAATATGCATCTTAATGTAACTTAGCTATTCGGGTCGCATTGATATGACCTAGACTACAATTCCTCAAAAAGGATTCATTCATTTCTGATCTTATCCTCTTGTGTGTGTTCTGTATGTTAAGAACTTTGGTTTGATTTAGAACGAATATGCTCTTAGATAACGTGCATGATCCGATCAACTCTTGATATAGGAAATGTTCAAAACATTATCCAACAATACAAAATTATATCCTTCTTTAAAGAGATTGATATGATGTTGTATATCAGGTTCGGTATCTAATAATATTCGTTCAGAATCAATGTATTTGATAATACAGGGTGATAACCGCCAACAACTTGGCTGCAACAATTGCACTGTTTCCAACTCTTAAAACTTTATCACCTATTCCCAGTTCTCTACCTGTCTGTAGCCCATGTAACACATTACATTTGCGGGATCCTGATCCGGTATCACATACCCAGGACGTAGAGGATACTGAAAAACAGTTCTCGGTAATGAACACACCAGAAGAAGATGCATCAACATGCACTTTCTTCATTTGGGCGGCACGGGAATTCTGGTAATCCCCTATTTCCTGCTCGGTCTTATAACAATTATAAGTTGGAGTAGGACCAACGTTCCCCTGCTCAGTATAACAAGCGGGTTCAGTCAATACATCCATATTATTACCTTGATTAAGGCGTGACATGGTCGATACCTGGAGAGAGAGAAGAAAACACTTTAGCGTATGCTCTGGCAAGATTAGATTGGTTATTATCTTATCTAATTAAGATGGCTCCCACTGTTTTTATCAGATCTTCCTTCAAACCCTAAAAGGTAAGACTAACCGGGATTAATTACACCTTACAAGTTCGCTAATCTTTCAGCCAGGCCAGCTTTGGTACTTTGAGGGAGGTTCCCCGTGCTTTCGCACGGACCTAAATAAAATAAACCTCATTTTCTCATAGGTATAACCCCGTTAACACCTTTTTTGACTCCTACTTGATCGGCTAATTGTGATGTATAAAATTCTCCCAAGAGTAACTCTTACTCGCAGTGGGTATCGGGATCCAACTATCTCATAGAAGGTATGCAATCTCATTTCAAATTTCAACCCTTGAAATTCCCGATAATACTTTTGCCTCTAGCAACTTATTACCTTAGCTACGGTCAACAAATCATAAGCGCTAACCATGTTCAACCCGTCATTTCCTCATTTAATTAAACCCACCCGTACGACCCTTGGCTAAGGTCAACAAAGTCGTACGACTACCCTAACTCAATCGCATCTCATGCAGCAGATAAGCACTAATTAGCTACCGCACACTACACCTTGGCTAAGGTCAACAAACGCATCACGTATACTAAGCAGTACTTTATCTGAAATGACGGAGGGCTTCGTCAGGTTTTTCTGAAAAACTTTTGCATAATGAACTTGATATCGTTGTAGAAACAAGTGATTTTGAAAAGGAATTATTTTTGAGGATTTTTCTAGTTTCGCTAAAGAGTTCACTCCCGGTGAAGGAATATCGGCTCTTTACTTATCGAATAAGGTGCAGGATATTTCAAAAATACCACTATGTAAGGCAAGAACTATAGAAGCAATCAAAAAAACCGAGCGAGTTGTAGCATCTGTTAGTTTCGCTAAAGAGGTCACTCCTGGTGAAGGGATCTCAGCTCTTTCCTTATCGAATAAGGTGCTGGATATTCTACAAGGAATACCGCTATGCAAAGCAAAAAACTAGAGCTACCCTTTTTGAAAATTTGATTCTACAACATATTTTAGGTTTCTTTTCTTTCATTAATCTCATTAATGAAGTCTCATTATTTATGCTTCCTAAGCATCATAGAAGAAACGAAAATACAACGTACGCTTATGACATCTGCATTCGCCATAGTGTCCCGTTATGCACCGTTAGGTTACTTAACTAACGGTATACCGGGGCGGGACTAGCGCGGGTACAAAACATAAGCAACGTTTATTATATATCATATATATAATAATAATGCATTCGTCTCAAGATATATACAGTGATCATATCACAGAATATCAGTAGCAGAAGATAACATATGAAATATTGGATATACCAGGAGGTCCGTGTTTTATTTTGAGCCTGTATAAAACACGGATTCCACGATCGCAATGAATAGCCAAACCCACATCCCTAAACCCCTACGAGAGCGGCAAGCAACCCTACCAATTCTAGACTTAGGAGACCCGGACTCGACTCCTCGAGGTGGTCTCCCACTAGACTCTAGAACCCGGTTACTTGTGCTCCCCTCCTTGGGTCTATCCTAATGTGGAATAGTAAATAATATACAACAATGGTGACATCAACCTCAACCCGGAAGTGCCCTAATAAAAGAATATTACATACAATGAATTTTACATGAATGAAAATAAAAACTCTCATCTCACATAAAACCCCCGACTATTTAAATCACGACGATCCAATATAACATATCACAGCAACACATAACATCACATGTCATCAACGTAAGTAAATATGCGTATCCCAATTTTCATTGACATATAGCAATGAAACCGGTGATGCACCACATATTACACTTACGGTCGCAGAAAAGAAAATGTCAAATTACAACATTTGGAATCCACAATCACCTTAGACATCATAAACCCGAAATATCACATATTACGGATTTCATGCCTAACTATATGAATTCCACATATTGTATCACATTTCAGAAAAAGCTAGACGCTGTTAAACATTCCGATCGAATCAACAAACACCCAAAATTTCCTAAAAAGCTCAATACTTGAGCGCAGTTAAAGCATACCCAAAACATGCCACAGTACCTATGAACCGACCGTAGAAGGGTCAACCAATGCCTCACCTGTGGCGCCGCAGAACTACGGCAAAACATAAGGTTTGACCACAGTTCCACGGTCACAGAATCGAGTTAGGGTTTTCTTTCTTCTAGAGGGTCCACAGAATTACTTGCATGATCTTTCGAATATATATATTAACATAAAAAAAATCCAACTCTTGGAAAATTTCCAGTGAGGGTTAAAGTGGGTATTTGATATCCGTTCGAACTTTTTAACACCGTATAAATAAACCAAAACAAAACTAGAATTACGAATATGAAACACTCTGAATAGCCAATGCATAAATATAACATCGCATGAAAATTTAGCAAAAACTAGCAACACCTGATTTCCTCAAGATGGCCGAGCAGGCCGGTTTTACAAGCACTCTGGCCGGACAAAATCCGGCGACGGGGGTTGAATTTTCTACATTTTTCGTATTACATCACATAAAACATTCTGCAGTTGCTAAAACATTCTACAGAAACTAGGGATTAGAATCGGGTGTTTCGAAGTTGTTTCGGTTTCGTAATCCTACACAATCCGTCTAATTCTCTAGTTAGGCTCTAATATCACAGTAGGGTTCCTAAGCACGACAACAAGGTTTCGGGTGGTATCATCCATGCCAAATTAAAATTTTGCCATGCTAAAAGAACCCTAACCTAGGATGTTTAACTAGAGAATCCTACGAAAACGAAATGTAAACAACTTTAAAACTAAGTGAATGTGGAATACAACCTTTGTAGACTGGTCCTTCACTTCAAATGCTCCGTGTAGAATTCCCTTCGCTGCGAGTAAAGATCTCCCGAACTCTTGAGAGGATCCACAAGTTGAAAGATGCAAACTTGCTCGAAGTCTTCGAGGCCGAAGAAGATCTACGTCGAGGAGACTCAAGCTCATGCTACCTCTTCACTAAATTAGGGTTTAGTGAAGCAAACACCTTAAACTAAATGGCTAATAGTAGAGGATGATGAAATAGGAAATGGGCTCTCTTTAATTTTCTTTTTCTCACAATATTTCATAACATAGAAAAAAGCTAGCAAGCTTTCATGAGGAAGAAGAAGATGAAGTGATGAATGAATAAAACTTATGAGGTTAGAAATGAAACCATGGTGAGTATATGTCATGCCTTAACCCTTGTAGAGACTAAACCATGGCTAAGTGTGAAGGTTAGGTTAATAAATATCTTAAGTAAAAACAAACAAGTGGACTAAGTCAAAGGTTCTACTAGCTTCCTCAAAGCTCAACCATGACTAATTCCAAATGATGTTTAATTACTTAATAATAAATATTAAACCCTAACATTAACCCTAGCATGGTGTGGGTATCATACACCCTTGTTGCATGTATAACCCAGCATGTCACAGTGATATATATCACATATATATTATTTGTGAACAAAATAAAACAATACAATTAACATATATCACATATATATTAATGTATCATCAAGTGAGAAAAAGTAATGCTTAAGTGAGATAATATTAGTTAATGTAATTTAATATATCAAATATATAATTCTAAATTAAATTATTAAATCAACACTTGATTTAATAATCCGGCTATATCACATATAACCGACTAATATCAAATGCAACAACTTATCGAATCAAAACTTAATCCGATAACCCGGCTATATCACATCTAACCGACCAATGTCACAACTCATGAGAATAGAATGTGGTATCACATACGCGCACTAATCTTGGTCCCACACATATCACATGTGTGCTCCTACTCCGTTTCGCATGAACCAGGAAACCTCTATGTAGGACTCTAAAAACTCGTCAATACGCCGGCAGTAGGTGATGATCATATCAAACACCCACAAGCCGCAAGCGGTCTGCTAAACGTAACTGCTACCCTGGTATTGAGCGATCAGAAGATCAACAAGCAAGCCAACTCATACTCCTGCGAATCCAATCAGTAACTCTGTCGTACAGTCCGGTCTCTTCGTATGATATGTCGCATATCCAGTCTAGGGGTGGTAAACGTCAGACCCCAGTAACCCATAAGTCGTGTATATGTGAGGCTCAGAACGGGTCGAGAACTACTGATAACACTTACCAGTAGATCTCCATATCAGCCCTGGCCAGAGACTTCCTGTTATAGCCAATCGAGCACAGCGCAACATCAACCTCAAATACCGGAAGAGACGAAACCCCTCCTATCGCTCATTTCCTCCATGTGATTCGGGACTGCACCCAAAAGCCACTGTTTTGCACGTTCTCTTGAACGTGGTAAGGTGGAAATCAAAAGCACGGTAGGAATCACACAAGACACTATGACGATCTCGGATCTACAGACTAACATGTACCGGTGTCACCAGAGAACTGCTATCTAACGATAGGTATAATACCATCTGGGAGTTCTCGGCGAGTCCGTCCAGTGTACCCAGACTCCAATGAGCACCCGTATACCATCTCTGATGTCAAACACCAATGGATATAGGATCATCCATCGCCCATCTATATGGGTAGAGAAGCTATACGCTAGTCTACTCCGGTATATCGATGCACCATCTTGATACACCCACGACTAGGGACTCTAAACGATGTACTTACCGACTACCCTTGCCCCACTAGTATGATCCGTATCACAATCCTGGTAGTCAAGTACTCATCCTAAGGGCTTTATCAACATGTAACAGAGAGATAATCAGTGTACATGTTAAGATAAACAGTAACCAGATAGCATACTTTCATGTCGAGCAAGAAAGTTCTCCCTATATATGTCCAAGCATCCACTACAATATACATCGCATGTACAGTAATGGCCTCTAGGACATACATATAACAAACAACAATATCCTAGTCTTGCAACACCTAAGGCTTAGCAGTGACTCCCAAACCAGTTGGTCGAAAGCACTAGGTGATACGGCACCCTCACTATATTTTTTTATGCTACCTTAAGTAATTACAAAACCAGTGTTCATTTTTCTTCACCATTTATTTTTTTCTGTGTCATTTATATTTTTATTTATTTAATTTTTTTCTTCAGACTAAGGCCTTTAGACGAGAGCATTTCAAGGTATTCTCTACTATCCTAAGTTTCAAGATGTGTGCAAATGCGTATAATAGGGTATCAATGTTCAGATGTTTGGACTGAAGAATAGGATTATTTTTCAGACTTATTTCTATCCGCAGATTAGTAATTTCCTAATCTTACTGACCCTTGGGACAACAGATCATGACTACCTATTACTAGCTTTGTTTTAAAATATCTAACTTTCTTGCATTTCTTAAATCTCTTCCTATCTTTCATATGTATTTTTCACTTTCTAACTTTCATATCCAAGAAAATTTTCATTCATTCATTTTTTTTCATATATAGTGCCTAGTGCTAAATGATATTTCAGTAAATACAAACCTCCTCCCAAACCTGTTTGCAGCAGTGTCCTTACTGATGTTGTTCTTCAAGCGTATAAACATGTAGACTTGGGTGGAGAATAATAGGGACAGAATAATAGTCAATGAAAAATTACCCCAAAACTTGTTCTTTGGCACGCACAGATATTCAATTATATTTTTTTTATACTCACCTCTACTCTTAGATGAAACAGTGTTACCGAAATATGGAAGTGAGGCAGAGGAAAGTTAGTTGTGATAAAGCGGCTCCTGAAGAAACATGAGCTCCACCGATGGGTCAGAGGAAAATTACGGTTTTAATCTATACCCATTTACTTTAAAAATAGAACCGTTTTTAACATTTTCTATATCTACTGCGCCGTGCGGGTACACATACCGCACTACAAAAAGTCATTTCCAACGAGATTTTAGCTTACCCAGATGAAGATGGAGACAGGAATCGTAAAGAAGTACTTGTTGTCCCGGTGTGAAAGTTTTCCTTAAAAGGTTTTGTAACAGAACACTTTTGTCCGGTTCTTTACTATAATTGCATTATCGTAAGCTTCATCATGAAGTTTGCTTAGCTCATTTAATTGCAGCTTCCTATAGCTGCTTGCTTGATCAAAATAACAATTAAGCTCTTTAATAGCCCACATTTCTTTATGTTCAATCTTGACAGGAACGTGGCAAGCCTTCCCAAACACTAGTCAGTATGGAGACATACCATGATCGGTCTTATAAGCAGTACGAAATGCCCAAAGGGCATCTGTCAATTTGGTGGACCAGTCTTTACGGTTCTTAGAAACCGTTTTCTCCAAAATTTGTTTGATCTGTCGATTAGATATTTCAGCTTGCACGCTTTTCTGGGGATGATAGGGTGTAGAAAACTTGTGGTTGATTAAATATTTCTGTATCAAAGCTTCGAATGACTGATTACAGAAATGCGTCCCATTGTCGCTAATTATAGCGCGAGGGTGTCCGAACCGAGAAAATATATTTTCATTAAGGAACTTAACAACAACTTTGTTGTCATTAGTATGGCACGGTATTGCTTCCACCTATTTAGAGACATAATCAACCGCTAATAAAATATATAAATTCCCAAAAGAGTTGGGGAAAGGGCCCATAAAATTAATTCCCCAAATATCAAATATCTCCACAACCAAGATAGGTTGGAGCACCATCTCATTTCTCCGTAAAATCCGACCCATGTGTTGACATCGTGAACAAGTTTTGTAATAATCATTTGCATCTTTAAATAACGTTGGCCAATAAAAGCCACATTGCAAAACTTCCTCCGCCGTTTTCCTTGGACCAAAGTGACCGCCACATGCCTGATCATGGCAGAAAGAAAATACACTCTTGAATTCATTATTAGGGACACATCGGCGAATTATTTGATCGGGACAATACTTAAACAGATAAGGTTCATTTCAGTAAAAGTGTTTTACTTGGGATAAAAATCGGTGATTGTCTTGTTTTGACCATTCGCTAGATAGAAGCCCTGTTGCTAAATAATTCACAATACCCACGAACCAAGGTTCGCAGGATATGGTCAAGAGCTGTTCATCAGGAAAGGAATCATTTATTGGCAAGATCAACGTTAGCGAAGAAGATAGGCGTGAAAGATGGTCGGCTACGACGTTTTCACATCCACTCTTATCTCGTATGACAAGATCAAATTCTTGTAACAACAGGATCCAACGTATTAGCCTAGATTTAGCATCCTTCTTCGATAAAAAATGTCTTAGAGAAGAATGATTGGTGTAAACTACAACTGGAGAGCCAATTAAGTAGGGCCTGAATTTTTCTAATGCAAATACAACTGCCAAGAATTCTTTCTTGGTAGTTGTATAATTCATCTGGGCATCGTTCAAGGTCCTACATGCATAGTAAATTCCATGTGGCATCATATCAATGTGCTATCCTAAGACTGCACCAATAGAAAAATCGGATGCATCACACATAAGCTTGAAAGTGTGATTCCAGTCCGGAGATGGCAAAATAGGGGCTGTAGTGAGGGAACTTTTAAGCGATTCAAAAGTAGCTATGCAATCTAAATTGAGGTGAAATATTTTATCCTTGGCCAAGAGAAAAGTTAAGGGTCTAGCAATTTTGTTAAAGTCCTTAATGAATCGCCTATAAAATCCTGCATGACCAAAAAATGATCGTACATCTTTGACGTATTTGGGAGGAGGAAGGTTGTGAATGGCATCTATTTTAGCTTTGTCTGCCTAAATACTTTTTCATGAAATGATATGCCCTAGAACAATATGTAACATTTCATAAAAAATAAAATATTATTTTCGGAATTTAAATAAATAAATAATAAATTTCATGAATATTATAAAGATATAGAAATTGGTTTCATTGAAGTAGTATGACTATATACTTCTAGTTTGAAGAATAATTGGAAAATTTATATGAATTTTTGATTTTTAAAGAATTAATGTGATTTGGATATTTTATAAATTATTATACAATTAATTTTATGCAAGTTGATGCTAAACTTGATTAATATGTCGCTAATTATGCAGTGATCTTGTTTATGTGCATGGCATGCAACAAAACATGTTGCAAAACACTAGTCACATATTTTGAACCATTCTTCATTTGCACTTATATATGGTTTTTTTTTTATAAAATAAAAAGAAAAATATAAAAGGGAAGATGCTTAGTTTTCTTTACTTTACTTCTGTGTTTGATCCTCGCCTTCGGCGTTGTATATTTATATCTTTGCATGGTTGTTTCCGCCAATTGGCGAAGAGCTAGCTGTCACTTGGGGATGCCTATTATTATTGTTGTTGTATTGTTTTCGGGTTAAAAATTACAAAGGAGGTGCTGCCCAAATTTCAAACGACAAAAAATGTTTTCAAGATAGATATAAAGTATTGCATTTTCATAGACTATAACTTATGTTTAAAAGAAAGATCTTGATTTCATTATGTCGTTATTTCAAAACATCACCTCCACTATTTTCCCTAAAAACGTTTAGATTTCTGGTCTTTTGGTTTACTTGAATTAGGTGGGGTCCTATAGACTTCACGTAATTCAAGTGCCAGTCACGTACCTTTTCTGGGTCATGACAAAGTTGGTATCAGAGCGTTTGGTTTAACCTTGGTTCGAGTCTAGGTTTGACTATGCAGAGTCTAGGGCGTATATATATTTCGGAACCTAGGCTTGACCTTACGGAACTTAGACTTGGCCGAGAGGGTATTAGACCCGAACATTCGTCGCGTAGGTTCACCTTGGTTAATATAGTAGATGGCTTAAGTTGAGTGACGTACCGTGTGTATGTTCCACGGCATACTTTCGACACTCTACTTCATTTAAGTAGCCTTAGGATGTACATTTCTTATGAACTGTCTTTCTATTTGTTCCTATGATCTATCCTCATCGATATCGGATTGTGGTTTCCATTACTATGGCTACACGAGCTGAGAGAGTTGTGGCTAGAGATACGATCAGAGCGAGCTCGTCAAGAATGAGGACTGACCAGGATGTATTCTGGTGACACACGAACGCGTTGATATATTGTTTTACTATGTTTTCTCATTGACACGAACGTTCAAGATCTGCACCAGATGATCGGGACATTGCTAGAGGCCAGCCAGATTGTGAAGACTGTTGATGAACTATCTACTACAGATGATTGAGGCGTTGTCTACCGAGCAGACAGATGAGCCAGTTGTTGCTGAGTTTGATAAGATATGGCCCCCAGATTTCTGAAGCTAATGCAGCATGAGTTATACATGGAGATGTGAAAGAAGATCGCTAGTCACCCTTAGATAAGTGACTAGAAAATTTTGTTCGTTTGGATGATCCGATGCGAATTCATCAATTGCCTAGCTTCAGTTAGAAGGAGATCTCACACAGACGTATTGTGAGACGATCGAGATAAGATGAGCGAAAGCGCATCACTCCGATGATTTGGAAGAGTTCCCGAGGACGTAATTGACCAGATGCCTTCTACAGGGTATTAGAGATGCTGAGTTCGTAGCTTCGAAAGAGACTCTAGATATGCGTACAGTCAATTAGAGCGCATTCCACACAGCTACGAAGAGATGATTCCGAATTGGTCCATATTGAAGGGTTGCAGAGTAAGAGGTTCGTGCAAGATTTTCACGAGTTGACGTTCCTTCCCGTTGATGTCAGAGACTTGATACGTACGCAGAGGCGTAGAATAAGGCCAAATTTCTAGAGGAAAGTCGTGATAAGGATATAGCTGTCCCGTAACAAGAAACGGTCTGAGTAAAGAATGCCAAATTTCTAGCAGTCCGGCAGAGATAAGATTGGAAAGAGACCCTGACAGGATCTTTCGGGAGTACTTCATGATAAAGGTTTGAACCGGGATCGATTGTATCGCGCACACTCAGTGTGCCAGAGGCGGCCATCATGGACGTGATATGTTACGAGTGGCCATGTAAATTGGCTAGGAGATCTTCAGAGAAGCGCCAGAGCGGGATTGTTTCCGTCATTACTCCGAATCGGGCTGTCGAGCTGAGCAGTCATGTAACTGGTGATCCGCAGAAAGAAATGAGGATCTAAGAGCAGAGGACATCAGACCGTGGGCAGGAGGCAAGTAGATATTCTTGCTCTATCAGCCTTGGATGCACCGGCACCTTTCGACGTTTAAGGAAGGGCACCTCGAATGCAGTTATTGTAAATTGCGCCTGGGTGATTTTGATATCGCGTTTTCATCGTTTTATTCCGGTATTCTGATGATTTGGTTTCTTGATTGGTATTTTTTTGCACTATAGTTGCACTTGATTCGCATCTTTATGTATCAGTTGTACTGAGTTTCGTTTGCGCATACCCATTTGCACTCGATTTTATTTTATGCACTCTGAGATATTTAATTTGATTTCGTGCATATAGTATGCACATGATTTTAAATCATGCATTCGGTATAGTTTACGAGCACTTTCAGTACTTGATATGGTTTTGTGCGCGCAGATGCACATGTTTATGAGTTTATGTATCACGGTATACATGATTTTCATTTGGCATGTGTCGTATACCGTTGATTTTTATTTTGATACTCGAGAATCATTTTCATCCACCATAGTACATTGGATTTATGTTTTTGTGCACCCTGTGCACGGAGTGATATTCTTGCGCACACTTGGCGCACTAGATGTGATTTTGTGCACACCAGATGCGCTAAAATCGAGACTCTTCGTGCATATCAGATGAACCTGATATTGTTGCCAGGCACACCGTTGCACTTGATAGAGATTTTCGTACACACCCATTGCACTTAGTTTTGTTTCTGTGCATATTCATGGCACCTGTATTTGATTTCGATTTCCGTGCGCACCAGACGCATGTGGCATTCCTTGTATACATTTTTGAGACTGACTTCTTTCGAGCCACATTTTTTTAATGATATATACTATATGGTTTAATAACCGAGCAGGACTGGTCTGAAGACAGTACCTGAATATTTGCATGGACTGATATTTACGAGGGGATTTTAAAAGAGTTATAGTCTCCATATTTTCCTATGTGTCCATGATGACACACAATTTTATAAAGAAAACCCTTCTAAAACATTTTTCAAAAGACGGGACGTATATGTTAAACAAAGAATATATATGTTGGAGATAGTGCCCTCAGAGTCAATTATTGGATCACAGGCACGAGATTGCAATGATTGAGGGAGGACCTATCCCGGTAGGACAGTCTTACTCGAGATGATAGTTTGCTATCTGGTTTATCTTTATCATCGTGTACTGCTTTAGGTGACCTGACATGTCGCTATTACACGTTGATAGAGCCCCTAGGATTCTTGCTTAACGACCAGCAGTATGATGGCGATCATATACGTGGGAGCTGGTAGTCTATAAGCATATCCTTAAAAGGTCCCTAGTCGTAGGAGTTTCGAGACAGGGCATCGATACTCCATTCGTAGACTAGTGTATACAGTCGAGACCCCGAAGAGGGGCGGTGGCCGGTCTCACAAGCCACTGGTGTCAGTTGGTTCACCTAAGATGTATACAGGTGCTCATTGGGTTTTGAGTACACCGGACAGGACTCGCCGGGAACATGCTAGTTGGTCTTATACCTGACGTCAGATAGAAGTTCCCTCGTGACATGTGTACAGGTTAGTTCATCGACCTGAGGATCGTCATTTGTCTCGTGTGAGTTCCCACTGTGCTTTGATTACTACCCTACCACGGCTCAAAGGAGTCGTGCAAACAGGTTTTAGTTGGGTACAGTCCCGAGCCACATGGAGGCAGTGAGCGGATCTTCAGGGGTTCGTCTCTCCCGGTATTGGGGGTGAGGTCGCGCTGTGTCTAGGAGAGCCATTACGCAAAGCCCTCGGCTGAGGCAGAAGATTTACTGGTAGGTATTCCAGTTGTATCTCAGGGCGTTCTGGGCTACACTCCGACACGACTTGTACCGCTTTTGGGGGTCTGACTTTTACCAACCCCCTAGGCCCGACATGCGATGCTCATAGACGAACGGACCGGACTATACGGATATTGTCACTGACAGGCTCAGTAGGGTGTCAGGATGAGTTCGCTCATCGACCTCCTTTTTGGTCAATAGCTGGTGGCCCGTCACGTATTGGCTTATACCTCTGACGTGCTAGTGGTTAAATCCACAGCCATAGTATTGACGAGTCTTTAGAGTCCACCACACTTACAGTTACTCAAGCTTTCGGGCGAAACGCTGTAGAGACCGTATGGAGATATGGCAGGGTCCGATCAGATACGTGCGGTATTGCACGGATCAGGATCGGACAATTTGTACTAGTGGCCGTATAGTTATATAGCAGGGTTCGATCTGATACGTGCGGTATTGCACGGATCAGGATCGAACGGATATTACTAGCCGGCTTTGGCTTAAGCCGGTCCTAGTTTAGTACAGTGTAGATTTTGTCTCATTGCATTTGTATCCGGACGGAATACAGATGCGGGTGTGTATGCACAGTATAGGGGTTTTTCCTGTAATTTATTACGGGACCAGTTTTCTGGAGTTGCCAGTTTACATTCCGTTCCGGCCGGTTTTCCTTTGTTCTTTCCCGGCCGGACTTTTCCGATGGAGGGGGTTATTTGCAATTGTGCAAATAACTTTTGTGGAGGGGGTTTCTTGCAAATATATTCATTATGATAGGATATGCCTCCTTGCTTTTTCATGATGATTTTTGCATTAATGAGAGGGTATGGGTTTAATAGTGAGGAGTATGGTTGATGTTTTCTTGCTTGTTGATGTGGTCACCTCTTCTACTCTCCTACACTCACCTCCCTTTGTATTAGTCTTCCTTCCCTCCACCATTCTCACTAGATGAGAGGATGCTTCACTTGAGAGAAAGAAAAGAATGAGAGAGTTCATCTTTGATTTGTGAGGAATTCTTCATCTCCTTCTTCTTCTTGTTTTTGGAAAAATGAAAGCACCATTTTTCCTAACCCCATTCCTCCATCAAGGCAACTACAAACCCCAAATGAGACTAGCATGATCTACTACACATTCTACAGCATATCTTGAGCATGTCGAGTTGCCGGCTTCATGGTCGAGTTGCCTCGGTATTGAGGCGGGAGCCCGTAAAAGACGCAGGCGATGTGGTGCCCTTTCCGGCGAGGAGGCGACGATATGGAGACTACACTTTCCGCGGGAGATCGGGACGATGACGAGAAGACCGGAGGACTCGGATCACTCGGTATACTTCTCACCCCATCTCTTGATTGCTAGCATTAGGTTAATGGTTACGATCCGGGTTTTCTTTGTCCGCGGTAGCGCCGGTTTCCGAGTAAGGAAAAAATTTTGATTCCGCATTTTGGCCTCGAGTACGAGGCCGGGGCGCTGCCGTGGCGCAACAATATATATATATATGTATATATATGTATATATATAACTATTTTCTTTATAATGAACATCTGCTACTTGTGCCGTGGTTTGCGCATCGCACGGCGATTTGAAAGGGATTTTGCATACACTTTTGATGTGTTTGCGTTTCCGATCGACCAAAATTTCCAAAAACCGTATTTTTCTAGCACAATCAGTTTCTGTCGAAATTTTTTGGAGTCTAAAAATTTTTCAGGTGGTCTCAGAATGATGTGCAGGGAGTTCTAAGAACACTGAAAAAATTTGGTGATACGATTCCACCGTACGACCGCGGAAGGGCGGCCAAAACCCCCTTCTGGCCGCGCTTCCGCCGCAGTAGTGTGGGTTCGTGTGATTATTTTTTTGCAGTGGGCTTATGGGCTGTAATTAGGGGTTTTGGAATACTAAAATTGGGCCCAGGTTTTCTGTGAGTGCTACAGTTTTGATTGGGGGCCCACTTGTTAATTTTTGGTCAATCGGAAAATTTTAAACACATTTTTCACAGTATTTACATTATATCTGAGACCGTGAATGTCACTTGATCGGTAAATCCGGTCTAACTGCTATAGCCCGGTTAGACGGATTTGCGAACGTGACTTTCACGTTGATGTTCTATGTTTATGCTGTGATGTTGCGGATCGGTCGTGGGGGATAGCCTGGATGCAATGCTAGTACAGTTTTGGTGTATTATGTACATTTGATATTGCGGTGCGAGCGTCCGACATGTGGACTGCCGTCACTGCCTGTTTGTATTATTCTTTTGGGGCACGCCCTGGTTGCGGTCGATGTACCCGGTATATGTATATTTTATTTTCTGTACTAGGATTACCCCGCGAAGGGGTGCACGGATAGCCGGGTTCTAGAGGGCAACGGGCCCGCATCTCATGGCATTGAGACAGAGGGGGCCTCACTCTAGGATTGGCGGGCTATTCGCCGCACTCGTAGGGGGTATAGGTAGACCCAGGAGGGGTGCCCAAGTTACCGGATTCCGTGAAGTGCTGGGTGGTCCATTCACGGTGCTGAAGGGGGCCGCCTCGCTTCAGGTTTTGGCGGGTGACTTGCCGCGCCCGTAGGGGTCTAGGATTTCATTGCACAGGCTATCCACACGACCAGGGGAACGTCGGGTTTCAGCAGCGGCTCTGTGAAACCCGGGGCTTCCAGATATCTGTATTGATCTGTGTTGCTATACATTTCTATGATGTTGCATTCTTATCACGCCTTGAGCGAATATAATATATTGGTATATATATTAATAGATGTTGTATATGTTTTGCATCCGCGCTAGTCCAGTCCCCGCTCTGTCGTTAGTTAAGTAACCTAACGGGTGATGACGGGACCCAGTGGCGAATGCGGATGGCATATACGTACGTCAGTATATTTTCGTTTTTTGTGGTGTGATTAATTGATGGGACTGCGTTGATTCGGATCAATGCAAGATAAACAAACCTATTCTGATGTTGTTGGAACACTTTTTCAAAAAGCTGTTATTGCAAGGACGTTCACTTTTGTTTTGCATCGTGGTATTCATTTGGAATATCCTGCTCCTCAGTCGACGAGGCAAGGGCCGAGATCCCTTCATCGGGAGTGACCCCTTGGACAGAAGTTTGCGTCAGGGCATTAACTTCACTATAGCCGATTACTTTTGCTTTGCATCGTGGTATTCAGTTGGAATATCCTGCACCTCATTCTACGGGGAAAGAGCCGAGATCCCTTCACCGGGAGTGACCTCTTTAGTAAAGGTTTTCGTCACTATATTTTTATAAAAGGCTATGCAGTTCCTTCAACGATATCAAGTTCTTTACGTTAAAGGTTTTTCGCCAAAAACCATTCGTAGCCCTCCGTCATTTCTTATGAGTATTATTTAGTATTCGTGCTGCGTTTGTTGACTCCGTCAAGGCGTAGTGTACGGTAGCTAAGTGGTGCTTGTTTGTTGCATAAATGGGATTGGTTAGGACAGTCGTGCGGCCTTGTTGACTCCGTCAAGGGCACGTACGGGTGGGTTTAATGCAATCCAGATAATGATGGGATGAACTTGACTAGGACTCTTTGATTTGTTGACTCCGTCAAGGTCACTTGAGTCCGAGGGGTAAAAATCACATCGGATGTTTCAAAAGAACTGAAACTTGCCAGGCATGCGCATACCTTCTGGAGTGTGGTGACGTGAGTGGATTCCGTCACGTTATCATGCGATGAGAGTTAGATCCCGATTCCCACTGATGAGTTGGTTTACTCCTCGGGTGATCCCGACTAATTCTTCTTTCAGGTTTGGAGGAGAATTTGAGGTACAGTGGGAGGCTTCCATATTAGATAAAGTGATAACCATTCTGATTTAGGTTAGAGTGCACGCTGAGTGTTTCTTTTCTCTCTCACTTTGGCAGCGACCATTGACCCGACCCTGGACTATGACTCAGTAACCAAGTTGACCGAACCTTCTTAACACTGGCCTTTGGATTGTCAGAGTTGCAGACCTCATTGCCACTCCTACTTTTACCCTTTTCTCCAGGACACCCCGTATTACTACGAACGTCCACTTCCATTGGACAAAACCATCGTATGGTTAGATACGAACTCGAAGGAATTCGAGGATGGTTTCCGGTTCTGGAGAAAACGAATAGGATTATTCAGTTGTCTTTTCTTTTCACCTTCTCTCATTGCGAGTACTCCTTGGTTTAGGAGATAGCACACCTATTACGCAACTTGGATAGTCTTCTTCCAAACCTTAGGCTGGTGCCGACCGGTAGGGAATGAAGGAAACCAATTAGCATAACGATGGTGTGCAGAAGGTATTAAGTTAAGACAAAGAAAGGGATTAGTAAGAGGGCAAAGTAAATTGCGACTGCTATTCACGACCGAACCAAGTATTTCTTCGCCAATCCTAAATCACCTTTGTATTTCTCCAGGACACTCCGTATCACTATGAAGATCCACAGTTTATTGGATACTCTATCGTATGGTTATATACGAACTCGAAAGGAACTTGTTCCAGTTCGGGGATGGATTCTGGTTCAGGAGAAATAGGAATAAAGTACATTCAGGTGTCTTTTATCTTCACCTTCTCTCACATTGCGAGTGTTCCTAGGATTGGGACAGTACACCCATTATGCTTATTGGATAGTCTTCTTCCAAACCATAGGCTGGTGCCGAACGGTAGGGAAGGAAGAAAACCATTTGGCCTAATGGGGTGTGCAGAAGGTAATAACTAAAGACATATAAAGGGATTTGGAGAGGTGGCAAAGAATTATACGGTTACAGTTGTGAATTTGGATAATGGAAGAGGCATTACTAGGAATGCCAGGATACCCCATCGAGACATTTCGATGTTTCAGTTTCACTGTGTACTGTTAAAAGAAAACTGATTTCCCGATTAGATACTTACTCCAGGGTATGTATTTACCAGGTATGATTCTCACATCTGTATGGTTTTACAGATGATGAGTGGGAGTAAGTTATTGGGAATAGGGTGATCATCCTCATTATATCGGGATTCGTTGTAATCGGTGATATTTGAGGAGATCATCTGGGCTGTTTGCCGGTCGGCAAATATTTGGTTTTGAATATCCGCTGTTGTGTACCAATTTCAAATTGATATATCCGTACGTCTATTTTCATAGAGTGAGATATACCTTTTGATATTATGTCGATGACATTTACCTATATCAGTGGATGGTTAGGTAAGGAGCATTAAACAGCGGTGTAATTCTTCTTAACCATAAGTACAGTTTTCAACCTACGACACACAGTGAAAGAGTTATTAGACTCAGTGGACTTATACAGAGTATTGTATATTGTCCAGTGTCCATTAGGACAGAGGGGTTGGTCCTCATACTATATTCTGTTTACCTTTAACTTCTCTAGTTCTTAGACATGTGTTTCGTGCAAACACAGGGTCTAAGTTTTGAGGAGTTATAGGTATTTGAATAGAGTAGAGAACCAGGTATAGCAAGTATCGGGATTCTTCAAAGTGATCGAAGATGTAGATACTTGTGTATGGTATTCAGTTGATAGTAATGATAAAGAGAAATTGCTTCTCTTTCAGGTTACTCATAATTGGAAGCATTCCTAAGTTGAGTAACGCTGATCGGCCTCCTTCCATTTAGTTGACATGCACTGGAGACAGCTGCATGATTTGAATCTGGTTCAATTAAATCAGTGCCTCTGTTTTTATATTGGATATAGAACAGTTCATATCTTGACATTGTTAAGGTACGGGGAGTTGTCTGGCTTATGCTTAAAACCAGACTCTGGATAACTCAAGGCACGTTTCTGTAATGGCTGTTTGTGGGTTGACCCAGGCTATGACGAGGGTTGATTTTCTACCATCTGGATGAACAATAGCAATATTGTTCTAGACTCGCCACAGTTTTAATTAAAAAATGGATTTTTTCAAAAACAGTAGTGGGAGTATGGTAGAACTGGAAGAGGTTCCAGAACCGCAAACGATTACTGAAGATTTGATAAGCAACCTAAAGATTCAATCTGGTTTGACATTCCATTGGCCACTCCGCAGATAAGGTGGGTAACTTCAGGCACCCGAGAGGTACTCCGGTAGCCTCAAGGACGGTGACAGGGAAGTTCTTGTTTACCCACACTTGCCATTGTTGTTGTTCCAGGCTGCGAGACCCGGCAGGAGGATGAGTATAGCGTCGTTCTAAACTAGCTTTAGAAGTGCACGTCTATATGACTCTGCCAAAGGGTTTTCGTAGTCAGTGGGAGCAGCGGAAGCATTGGTGGACATCAGGCTTATGTCTATTTATAGACCAAAGCAGATATAGCGGAGATAGATCATCTATTTCTGATATGACAGTCATAGGTTTGACTTCATCAGAAAAGGGGATGGATCTGTTGAGGAGGTAGTAGGGTATGATGTCCTGGTTTTGGATGACATACACAGAGTAGGAAAAGAAACTCCTATACTACGATCGGTTATACTTTGGTTGTCACACAGTGGTTTCTCCATACAGGACTTGGATATTATATTAGACATTCTGGTTACTAGATCTATGGTTTTAGATCTAGATTTGGGTGGTTTCCCAATCTGGGTACCTGACAGCATTCTATGAGTATTTAGAATGGACGACTCCTGGCACGGTAGTATACCTGCAGGAAATGGAGTCACCCTCTCTAAAGGTGTCTTACAGACTAAAGGGGAGAGGGATACTCATGATTGGCAGATCACTTGCTTAGGCAATTGAGTCAATCATGAGATGTCAAGTACCACACCAGATGTTGTTCTTGCAGTAGATGCAATAAGTTGATATTAATCCAATCCTGGAGAAACAATCGGAAGCAGTTTTAGGACATAAGTGCGTGTTCTAGGGATGTGATAACGACATCCTCTTTTAGGAGACGGTTATCACTCCAGGCTTCCAAGGTGACATGGATGGCAGAGTGGCTGTCAGAGTTATAGTTTTCCTTCTGACGAGGGGCCGTATTTTGGACAGGTGGTCCAAGGCAATACTGAGGGTGGCATGGCGCAGGATACTGATTAAGTTCAGTTGACGATACAGTCTAAGAAGTTTGGATTAGGAGTTCATTTATGAGCTAAGTCCCATCAGACATCCAGACATTCTAAGACAGGTATTGCTCATTTCGGGAGATGGTTTTCTCTGCGAACTTGAGATATAGAGAGACATAGAAAGAAACATCCAGGCGGATCCATTCACTGAGGCTATTCCTCGACCGCAATAGTTTCGCAAACGGATTTTGTGAAACTGACTAGTAGGGGATTTGGGTGTTCGGTATCACACGGGCTGTGAGTATGCGACATCGCAATAATTAGCCTTGAGTGCAAGTGGGAGATTGTTGGAGATAGTGCCCGCAGAGTCAATTATTGGATCACAGGCACGTGATTGCAATGATTGAGGGAGGACCTATCCCGGAAGGACAGTCTTACTCGAGATGATAGTTTGCTATCTGGTTTATCTTTATCATCGTGTACTGCTTTAGGTGACCTGATATGTCGCTATTACACGTTGATAGAGCCCCTAGGATTCTTGCTTGACGACCAGCGGTATGATGGCGATCATATACGTGGGAGCTGGTAGTCTATAAGCATATCCTTAAAAGGTCCCTAGTCGTAGGAGTTTCGAGACAGGGCATCGATACTCCATTAGTAGACTAGTGTATACAGTCGAGACCCCGACGAGGGGCGGTGGCCGGTCTCACAAGCCACTGGTGTCAGTTGGTTCACCTAAGATGTATACAGGTGCTCATTGGGTTATGAGTACACCGGACAGGACTCGCCGGGAACATGCTAGTTGGTCTTATACCTGACGTCAGATAGCAGTTCCCTGGTGACATGTGTACAGGTTAGTTCATCGACCTGAGGATCGTCATTTGTCTCGTGTGAGTTCCCACTGTGCTTTGATTACTACCCTACCACGGCTCAAAGGAGTCGTGCAAACAGGTTTTAGTTGGGTACAGTCCCGAGCCACATGGAGGCAATGAGCGGATCTTCAGGGGTTCATCTCTCCCGGTATTGGGGGTGAGGTCGCGCTGTGTCCAGGAGAGCCATTACGCAAAGCCCTCGGCCGAGGCAGGAGATTTACTGGTAGGTATTCCAGTAGTATCTCAGGGCGTTCTGGGCTACACTCCGACACGACTTGTACCGCTTTTAGGGGTCTGACTTTTACTAACCCCCTAGGCCCGACAAGCGATGCTCATAGACGAACGGACCGGACTGTACGGATATTGTCACTGACAGGCTCAGTAGGGTGTCAGGATGAGTTCGCTCATCGACGTCCCTTTTGGTCAATAGCTGGTGGCCCGTCACGTATTGGCTTATACCTCTGACGTGCTAGTGGTTAAATCCACAGCCATAGTATTGACGAGTCTTTCGAGTCCACCACACTTACAGTTACTCAAGCTTTCGGGCGAAACGCTGTAGAGACCGTATGGAGATATGGCAGGGTCCGATCAGATACGTGCGGTATTGCACGGATCAGGATCGGACAATTTGTACTAGTGGCCGTATAGTTATATGGCAGGGTTCGATCTGATAAGTGCGGTATTGCACGGATCAGGATCGAACGGATATTACTAGCCGGCTTTGGCTTAAGCCGGTCCTAATTTAGTACAGTGTAGATTTTGTCTCATTGCATTTGTATCCGGACGGAATACAGATGCGGGTGTGTATGCACAGTATAGGGGTTTTTCCAGTAATTTATTACGGGACCAGTTTTCTGGAGTTGCCAGTTTACATTCCGTTCCGGCCGGTTTTCCTTTGTTCTTTCCCGGCCGGACTTTTCCGATGGAGGGGGTTATTTGCAATTGTGCAAATAACTTTTGTGGAGGGGGTTTCTTGCAAATATATTCATTATGATAGGATATGCCTCCTTGCTTTTTCATGATGATTTTTGCATTAATGAGAGGGTATGGGTTTAATAGTGAGGAGTATGGTTGATGTTTTCTTGCTTGTTGATGTGGTCACCTCTTCTACTCTCCTACACTCACCTCCCTTTGTATTAGTCTTCCTTCCCTCCACCATTCTCACTAGATGAGAGGATGCTTCACTTGAGAGAAAGAAAAGAATGAGAGAGTTCATCTTTGATTTGTGAGGAATTCTTCATCTCCTTCTTCTTCTTGTTTTTGGAAAAATGAAAGCACCATTTTTCCTAACCCCATTCCTCCACCAAGGCAACTACAAACCCCAAATGAGACTAGCATGATCTACTACACATTCTACAGCATATCTTGAGCATGTCGAGTTGCCGGCTTCATGGTCGAGTTGCCTCGGTATTGAGGCGGGAGCCCGTAAAAGACGCAGGCGATGTGGTGCCCTTTCCGGCGAGGAGGCGACGATATGGAGACTACACTTTCCGCGGGAGATCGGGACGATGACGAGAAGACCGGAGGACTCGGATCACTCGGTATACTTCTCACCCCATCTCTTGATTGCTAGCATTAGGTTAATGGTTACGATCCGGGTTTTCTTTGTCCGCGGTAGCGCCGGTTTCCGAGTAAGGAAAAAATTTTGATTCCGCATTTTGGCCTCGAGTACGAGGCCGGGGCGCTGCCGTGGCGCAACAATATATATATATATATATATATATATATATATATATATATATATATATATATGTATATATATAACTATTTTCTTTATAATGAACATCTGCTACTTGTGCCGTGGTTTGCGCATCGCACGGCGATTTGAAAGGGATTTTGCATACACTTTTATTCAGTTGCTTTGACGATTTCACAACAATCTGTACTATATATATGTTATCGTCTTAATTATATCATATTTGATTTTCGTAATGGATTTTAACATTTGTATTTCGTCATAACTCCGATGATTGTGTGGCGCTTGACGGAGTTTTGATTTCGAGTTTTGCCCTCGCTTTCATGCGCATGCATTGCGCTATGATATGTTTTATATATTAGTGACTTCGAAGCCCTGGCGACTTGATGGTTTTGCAGAAATGTTTTAAGTAATTAGGGGGTTTAAATTTAAATTCGGGGACCGAATTTATATAAGGGGGAAAGAATTTAACATTTCAAAAAAAATAAAATATTATTTTTGGAATTTAAATTAATAAATAATAAATTTCATGAATATTATAAAGATATAGAAATTGATTTCAATGAAGTAGTATGACTATATACTTCTAGTTTGAAGAATAATTGGAAAATTTATATGAATTATTGATTTTGAAAGAATTTATGTGATTTGGATATTTTATAAATTATTATACAATTAATTTTATGAAAGTTATTGCTAAACTTGATTAATACGTCGCTAATTATGCATTGATCTTATTTATGTGCATGGCATGCAACAAAACATGTTGCAAAACACTTGTTACATATTTTGAATCATTCTTCATTTGCACTTATATATGGTTTTTGTTTTTATAAAATAAAAAGAAAAAAGATAAAGAGAAGATATTTGTGAGAGAGTAAGGGTGGGGGCATGGGAGCATGGGAGAGAGAGGGGGGAGGAAGAGGAGCGGAGAATGTTCCACACACACTCTCATTCCCTTCATCTTTTCCACACCTCCTCATTTCTCTCCTTCATTTGTCTTCTCCTCCTCCTTCATCCTCCATCGGCCCTCTACCACCACAAACCACGCCTAAATCTCAACCAAAACACCGTGTCACCTTCATAAAAATCATTCCTTACCTCACTACAAACCCCATGGTAGTATCAAGTTGATGCTTTGAACACTTTGGATCATCTAGGGTTTTTCTTAAGTTGCTCCATGAGGTAAATCGTACACTTTTAGCTAAGTTATTAGCTTTCCTAACCTACTATAGTGCATTAGAGTTAAACTTGTGTAGATTAATCATGTTAGAATTTTCCAAGATGAAATTAGGGGATATTTTGTATTGCAAAGGTGTATTGAGGTGTAATTAGTGACCACAACCCCTGCAGTGTTAGTATTATGGACAAAACCAGAGACTAAACCCCAAGACTTGAACTTTAGATTTGCCGATATCAGATTTTGTGGGATTTATGACGATATTTAAGGATCTTCTGTGACCCGGAGGACCTGAAAAAAATATATAGTGATTACAGCGAAACATGCAGGTGACATAGAAGCTACCCCCGAGACCCGTGACCCTAACCCTAACCCTTGGCCGCAGATTTAACCCAATTGGCCGCAATTTGCGGCATGGGTATGGTCAATTTGGTTTGTTCTTGGTCCATAGATCCTATATCCTGTAATTAGACCCTCCACATATGAAAAATGTCCCAATTTCACCTGAGGAAAAATCTGGAGATGTTTTTCAAAGTTTATGCTTTCTTTTAACGACTTTTAATGACTTGAGTTTTGGTGTTTAGGTTTTGACTCGGTCGTTTGACGTTTGTATGTCGACGTCGAGTGTTGTTGTTATTCTTGCATGCGTAGACCATAGATTCTAACCTATGTGTGTTTCGTATGCCACTGTAACACTTCAGAAATATAAAATATTATTTTTTGAATTTAATATTAAAATAATATATCTCGCGCAAACTATTCGATTTGTGAAATGGGGTTTTCGTAAAATGGTATAATTATATAGAAATATTTGGAAAATAATAGGAGATTAAAATGATTTATAAATCATAAATATATTTATTGGATTTTGGCATTTTTTAATTAATTGTATGCAGTTTAAATTAAACTTGATTAGTGCACTACTAATCGCGATTAGGCCAAATCCGTATTTTTCAAATTTTCCATGGTTAGTGCGCCATGACATGTTGCATTTTTGTTGCATGTTGCTTCACTTGTATTTGTTGATATTTGACTTTAAAAGAAAAAGAAAAGAAAGAGAATTATTGGAGAGAGAGAGAGGACCAAATGATGAGGCATGGGCTTGTGAGAGGGTGAGAATAAGAGAAAGTGACGATAGGAGGGAGAGATGGCTTCCTTCTTCCCCACCCCCACCCCATGGTTTTCTTCATTCTACCTCTACCACTTCTATCTCCATGTTTCATCTCCAAAACCTTTGCCAAAACCCTACACCCCCTTCACAAAAAAAGATCACAACCTCTCTACAAACCCATTGGACCAATCAAAGTTGGATTTTGAAGACTTTGAGCAACTCAAGAAAATTCTTGAGTTGCCAAATGAGATAATTCCTAAACTTCTAGTTTAGTTTTTGAGATTCCTTGCACCCTATAGTAGTTTAGAGTTTAATCGATTTAGATTAGTGATGTTTGGAAAATCCAAGAGATGGTTTAGGTATTTGTGTGGACTTGTGATCTGTAGTGGGTGTTTACTTAACCCTTAGTGGTGTTTACTTAACCCTTAGTGGTGTTTTACTGGCCATGACCCGAGATTAGCACCAAAATACGAACTTAGAAATTGTTTCGTGTCGGGTTTATGATATTTTGTAGCCTACAGGGTATCTGGAACTATCTGGGGTAATTTCATGAAAATCAAACAAGTCCATGGACCTAGATAAACTACTAGAAGACCACACCAAAGTTCGAGCCATTTTTATCCTAATATGGCCGGCGAGCTCGGATATTCTAGTGTTGTCGCCGGATTTTTGTTGGGTACTGATGTTGAGTTTTTGCCTGTAGCTCACTTACCCAATAACCTATCCCCTGTACTTGCTTGTTTAGTCCTAATTGACCTGAGCCAAAATCTGGGAGCATATTGGTTTGGTTTTGGCTATATTTTCCGATATTGGAATTCTTGGTTTTGTTATTATATATGAGATTTGGTCGTTGGATGTTTGTACGTCAAAGACGAGAGTTGTTTGGTTATTTTTGCATGCGTAGGCTATAGGTTTTAACCTATGAGCGCACCGTGTGCCGTTTCGGTTTTCGGATAATGGTTTTAATAGAATTGGGATTGTGTATTGATTGTAGATACCTTCACGTGGATTTTGAAATGACGAAGCACATCGACTACGGCTGAACAAGAAGTTTCGCAGGTGAGTAGATTTATATCTACAGGGGAAGTCGGGTGGATGGCGTATAGCACCCCCGCAACCATTGATAAATGATTTATAATTTGGTGACAATATATGCCACGACTTAAGCTTATAGTTAATGTTTTTAGTGTGAAATGGTATGATAGAAAGGATGTCTCGAATTGATATATAAGGATATGAAACGTGAATGTGAATCACGATATATATATATATATATATATATATATATATATATATATATATTGTTGCAAGAGAATAAGTATGAGATTATAGTGGCATGTTATGAGGTCGATAAATACGACATGAGATTAATAAGATCACTTGATGTGGGATATTGATGTGATGAAAAGAGTATACGATGAGATATGATGACTTGGTTTGATATGTCGTTATACGGATGCAAGACGATATGAGAATATTGATACCTTTGTCTGGTCCCATGATATGAGATTGATACGGATGTGACCTGAGATATAGGTATATATATATATATAATTATTATAATAATGAGTGATATGCCGTACGAGACTTAGATCCGTACCCTCATTGTTATTTAGGTCGATAGAATCCATATTCTGTTTGTTGTCGCTGTGCGATGTTTTACCGCACGCGATGTTTTACCGGATGATTGATCCATACACTTGACTAGAGGATGTCATATAATGGATTATATCATACGTGATATTGTGAGGCTCGATGCCGATTGATAGATTCACCGACTCGGATATGTTATAGATATTCAATCCCTGTCTTCACTGCTTAGTTTAGCCTTTACGTAGATGTCAGATTAGATACGTATACCTTATAGCATTGCACTCACGATTTACTTTCTTCTGCGTTCATGATATTCTCATTGCATTACATATACCTGTGCTAGTACACCTACACAATTATCGATGATGAGTATGTTACACTTACACAGGTTTGCCGGCTTACATACTTTCATCGTCGATAATTGCTATGCCACTCACACAGTAAAATTTCTATATCATGCTATTACTCTTAATTGTTTAGTACTATCCTATGACTCATTCGCATGATATACTTGCTATGCTCGCATTTCTGTTCTATGTTTGCATCCATCATGCCTTATGATTATACGCATTGAGATGCGTTTTTATGAGATCTCTGGATTTGATAACCGCGGTTATATTTTAAAGGAAATGGTGCATTGTTTGAAAACCCGACTTCTGTTTATATGATATTTAGAGGCATCCACCTTGTGTTTTCTCGGTTCTGAGTTGTGAACATACCCGATTCGAGGAGCGGGAGGCACCGTTTGCGGGTATATGTTACCCCGAGGCAAGAAATGATTTTTTTGGTGTAGACGATGAGCTAGGCAGAGGGAGCACTACCTACCGGTGATAGTTTAGACCCGGCGGTTATCCGGAGGATACCGACCGGAGTCATGAGATGGATATAGGCCGATCCGGACTGACGGGGCCCATGGGCCGATCTAGACGGACGGAGCCCGAGATATAAGGATTTACGTGTCGATGATGGACACGGGTTTCATGATGTTTCGAGTGTCGGTGTTGGGCAGTCAGGTTCCATGATTTTGATGTGTCGTTGATGGACACACATTGGTTGTTATCCTCATATATACATGCTTATGCTTTCATGATGTTTCGAGTGTCGATGTTGGACACTCAAGTTCCATGATGTTAATTGTGTCATTATTGGACACGTGGATGATATCCACCTGCATTTAGGCATATGATTCAGATGTTTATGGTATATGTTATTGGCATTGATTATATTGTTGACGCATACATGGTCACCCTAGATATCATAGTATTACCTTCTTGATATACTGACCCAGTAAATCGTTGTTTTATTCGATTTCTACCTGCTGATATTTTCTACTCATGAGTTCGCAACTCACCCCCGTTGTGCCACAGTTCTTGTAGGTTTGACCGCTTGGGATCAGTAGCGGTATCGCTGGCACGCAGCTTGCATTCGGGTGTTTTGCTATGGTAGGTGGGACACATTGGATCGTGCCCACTCTTGTATTTATTATTTCCTATTGTATCTAGATAAACTCCATCAATCAGAAACTAATATTTGTATAAGAAGTAAGACTTGTGGTTGCGAGACTTAGAGCGATGGGTTATATGTTCTCTATTGGAGATTTGATGTCTTGCTTCTTTATATTATCCTTTTGTGTTGATATTCGCCGTTAGGCATCGTATACATATATTTCTGACTTGCGTAGTTGTGATTCCGCTGATTGGCGAAGAGCTAGCTCCCACTTGGGGATGCCTTTATTGTTGTTATGTATATGTGGTTTTGGATCAAAATATACAAGGGAGGTGTTGCCCAAATTTTTAAAAGACGAAACATGTTTTTCAACTAGTATAATCCACTTGCATATTCATGCTCCATTATCTATGCATTTAAAAAAACGTTTGATTCCATCATACCTTTATTTCAAAATTTCATCTCTTTTATTTTCTTTAAAAGGTTTAGATTTCCGGGCTTCGGCTTACTTAATTTACGTACGCCTTTAGACGTTTCGTGATTTAAGTGTCGGTCACGAACTAAATTTCGGGTCATGACAAAGTAGGTATCAGAGCATTACGTTTAACCTTGGTTCGAGTCTAGGTTTGACTATGTGGTGTCTGGGGCGTAATCTATTTTGGAACCTAGGCTTAACCTTACGGAACTTAGACTTGAACAGGGGGTTATTAGACCCGAATTTTTGTTGCATAGGTTGACCCTGATTGATGGAGTAGGTAACTCAAGTAGAGTGCGTACCGTGCGTATGTTCTACGGTATACTTACGATACGATACTCCATTTAAATGACCTTAGGATGTATATAGTTGTGATCCTTGATTATATTCGTTCCCATGATCATACTCTCATTGATTACATTCCTCCTTATGATCATGTATCCATTCTGGATCTGTTGATTCCTTTCATTCCTTTGATCTATCTTCATTGATACATGCTTGAGGTTATTTTCACCATGGTTTGAGCGCAAATTGAGCTGCTGCTAGTGATGCGGTTAGGGCAAGCTCGTCATGGACGAGGACTGACCATCGTGTTTTCAGGTGACATGGGAACGTATCGGTTTAGTGTTTGTGTTGTGACCTCTCGTTTGAGGCGAGTGTTCGGTTTTGCACCGGATGATCGGGCCATTGATAGAGCCTGCCAGATTGAGAGGACTATTGATGTACAGCCTACCTCAGAGTTTGTGATGTCGTCTGCTTTGCAGACCGATGACCCAGCTGTTGCTGAGATTGATGGGATGTCGCTTCAAGAGCTTACGAGCTGAAACCATTGGAGCTTTCAAGAAGAGATGTGACAGGGGATAGCTAGTCTATCTCGAGTTGAGCGACTGATATGCTTCTTCTGAGTTGATGTGCCGACATAGGCACAGTTGAGTTGAAGAATTCCAGTTGAAGGATCTCACTCAGATTTAGAGTAGATCGATCAAGAGAGGACGTTGTTTGTCGGATGCCCCGATGTAAGATCGGTAAGTTGACCGGTTTCAGATAGAAGGACCTCACCCAGATGCGTTGTGATTCGATCGAGAACGGACGAATAAAGTGTATTCCTCGGATGATTTTGACGAGTTTCCGAGGACGTGTTCGGCTTGATATCATCTACAGGGTGATGAAGATACCGAGTACCTAATTTTTTGTTCGTGTGAGAGACTCCTGATTGACCGTAGCCGAGAACGAATTGCAATATGAAAACAACAAGAGATGACGTCAAGGTGGCCGATAATAAAGACGAGCGGAACAAGAGGTTCATGCGAGATGTTAACGAGCTGTTGTTACTCCCCGTTGAGATTAGAGCTCTGATATGTATACAGAGGCGTTGGGATACGGCCAGTTCCCGAGGAAAAGTTGTGCTGAGAATGCAGATGTCCAGAAAACGAGAAAAGATTATGTAAGAGTACTAGCCTATGTATAGTTCGGCATAGGCGAGATCGGAAGAGACCTTGAGCAGGTTCCTTCCAAGAAACTGCTGCGATAAGATTTGTACCGAGGATCAGTTGTGTCACGTGTATTCATAGGGCCAAAGGCCGATGCTAGTGACGTGCTGCTTTACGAGTGGCCATACTAATTGGCCGAGAGACGACCAGAGGAGTGCTTGAGCGGAATCGTTTTCGTTAGTACACCTGACCGGGCCGACGAGCCGAAGGATTGCGAGATTGGTAATTCAGAAAGTAAAACGAGGACCCTGAAACTGAAGACGCCAGACCGTGAGAAGGAGGCAAGTAGATAATCTTGCTCTGCCAGGTTTGGGCGCACCGGCATATTTTCGACATTGAAGGAGGTGTAACTCAGTGTCATTTATTGCGATTTGTGTTTCGTGATCCAAGTATCACACTTTTATCGCTTGGATTGGGTTTCGTGATTTATGTGTTCGTGCACTATGGTTGCACCTACTGGATGTTTTCTTCTGTGCACAGTTATTGCACTTGATTTATGTTTATACACCGCTACACCGGTTTGCGATTTGAGCATATTTATTGCACGTGATATCGGTTTTGTACCTTGGTTGCACGTGTTTATAATTTTATACACCTTGATACACTCAGTGTTGTTTGTACACGCATTTGAGTTATCGATGAGTATTCCGTGCACTTGTTGCACCCGATTTGTATTTTTTGCATTTGTTGCACTAGATTTATATTTTGTGCATTGGTTGCACCAGATTGGTATTTCATGCATTGGTTGCATAAGATCTATACTCTGTGCACTTGTTGTACCCAATTTGTATTTTGTGCATTTGTTGCACCAGATTGGTATTTCGTGCATTGGTTGCACCAGATTGGTATTTCGTGCATTGGTTGCACTAGATCTATACTCCGTGCACTTGTTGCACCCGATTTGTATTTTGTGCATTTGTTACACTAGATATATATTTTGTGCATTGGTTGCACTAGATCTATACTCCGTACATTGGTTGCACCCAATTTATGTCTTTGAGCATTTGTTTCACTAGGTTTATGTTTTTGTCCGCGTTTGCACTTGACGTTCGTTTTCATGCATGTTGCTGCACTAGAAGCTTTATACGGACCTGACACGCTTGGGTTGGATTTTTGCGCATATTGGACGCATGGTGTGGGATTTTGTGCGCACTGAATGTACTTGATTTAGATCTTATTCATGCATGTCGGATGCACTTGATTGAGATTTTTATTCGCGCATGTTGGATGCACTTGATGGAGACTTTATTTGCGCATGGTTGTTGCGCTTGATTGAGATTTTCGTACACTCCAGATGCACTCGATGTTGTTGTCATGCACACCAGTTGCAATTGACAGATGCTTTCGTGCACCCCCATTGCACTTAGTTTGGTTTTTGTGCACATTCGTAGCACTCGTATTTGGCTTTGATTTCCATGCGCACCAGACACACGTGATGTTGGATACGCCTTTTGAGGCTGATTTTTTTTCTCTTAAGCATTATATTTTGATGTTGGGTACCATATATATAGTAACCGAGCAGGACTGATCTGAGGACAGTGCCTGAGTACTTTCGTATGCATTAAAAAGTTTACCAAGAAGTTTTCAAAACGGAGCTATAGCCTCGCTATTTCCTATGTGTCCGTGAGTGATACGAAATTTTTCAAGGAAAACCTTCTGGGATATTTCGAAAAGGTGGGACGTATAATTTGGGCAAACATATATAAGTATATATCTACTTACTTTACAAATGATCGTCCGCCATTTGTGCCGTGAGTTACGCATCACACGGCGATATAAAAGGAAGATTTTGCATGAGTTATTCAGCTTTTAAAATGGTTTTACAAGGATGCGTACTAAATACGTATTATGATTTGACTATACTATAATTGGATCTCAGCAGTTGATTTCGAGATTCGTATTTCCATTTTAACTCCAGTGATTGCGTGATGCTTGACGGAGTTTAATTTTGAGTTTCGTACTCGTTTTCAGGTGCACACAATACGCTAAGGTATTTCTGTATCTTCCATGATTTCGAAGCCCCGTTAATTTTAACAAGATTATTGAAATGTTTTAGTATTTAGGGATTTAAATTTAAATTCGGGAATTGAATTTATTTAAGGGGGAAGATTGTAACATTTCAGAAATATAAAATATTATTTTTGGAATTTAATATTATAATAATATAATTCGCGAAAATTATTAGATTTCCGAAATTGGCTTTTCGTAAAATGGTATAATTATATACCAATATTTGGAAAATAATAGGAGATTAAAATGATTTATTAATCATAAACATATTTATCGGATTTTGGCATTTTTATAATTGATTGTATGCAGTTTAAATTAAACTTGATTAGTGCACTACTAATCGCGATTAGGCCAAATCCGTATTTTTCAAATTTTCCATAGTTAGTGCGCTATGACATGTTGCATTTTTGTTGCATGTTGCTTCACTTGTATTTGTTGATATTTGTCTTTAAAAGAAAAAGAAAAGAAAGAGAATTATTGGAGAGAGAGGGACCAAATGATGAGGCATGGGCTTGTGAGAGGGTGAGAATAAGAGAGAGTGAGGAAAGGAGAAAGAGAGAAGGTTGCCTTCTTCCCCTCCCCCCATGGTTTTCTTCATCTCCTCCATCATGCTACCTCCACCACTTCTACTTCCATTTTTCATCTCCAAAACCTTTGCCAAAACCCTACACCCCTTCACAAAAAATGATCACAACCACTCTACAAACCTATTGGACCAATAAAAGTTAGATTTTGAAGACTTTGAGAAACTCAAGAAAATTCTTGAGTTGCCAAATGAGGTAATTCCTACACTTCTAGTTTAGTTTTTGAGTTTTATAGCACCCTATAGTAGTTTAGAGTTAAATCGATTTAGATTAATGATGTTTGGAAATTCCAAGAGATGGTTTAGTTGTTTGTGTAGACTTGTGATCTGTAGTGGGTGTTTACTTAACCCTTAGTGGTGTTTGACTGGTCAAGACCCGAGATTAACACCAAAATACGAACTTAGAAATAGTCCCGTGTCGGGTTTGTGATGTTTTGTAGCTTACAGGGTACTGGATCTATCTGGGGCAGTTTCAAGAAAATCAAACAAGTCCATGGACATAGATAAACTACTAAAGACCACCACCAAAGTTCGAGCCAATTTTACCCTAATATGGCCTGCGAGCTCGAATATTCTGGTGTTGTCGCCGGATTTTTGTTGGGTACTGATGTTGAGTTTTTGCTTGTAGCTCACTTATCCTATAACCTATCCCCTGTACTTGCTTGTTTAGTCCCAATTGACCTGAGCCAAAATCTGGGAGCATATTGGGTTGGTTTTGGCTATGTTTTCCGATATTGGAATTCTTGGTTTTGTTATTAGATATGAGATTTGGTCGTTGGATGTTTATACGACAACGACGAGAGTTGTTTGGTTGTTTTTGCATGCGTAGGCTATAGGTTTTAACCTATGAGTGCACCGTATGCCGTTTCGGTTTTCGGATATTGGTTTTAATAGAATTGCGATTGTGTATTCACTGTAGGTACCTTCGCCTGGATTCCGAGACGACGAAACACATCGACTACGGCTGAATAAGGAGTTTCACAGGTGAGTAGATTTATATCTATAGGGGAAGTCGGGTGGATGGAGTATAGCACCCCCGCAACCATTGATATGTGATTTATAATTTGGAGACAAGATATGCCACGACTTAAGGTTATAGTTAATGGTTTCTGTGTGAAATGATATGATAGAAAGGATGACTCGAATTGATATATAAGGATATGAAACGTGAATGTGAATCACGATATATATATAAAGTTGCAAGAGAATAAGTATGAGATTATAGTGGCATGTTATAAGGTATACAAATATGACATGAGATTAATAAGATGACTTAAAGTGAGATATTGATGTGATGAAAAGAGTATACGATGAGATATGATGACTCGGTTTGATATGTCGTTATACGGATGCAAGGCGATATGAGAATATTGATACCTTTGTCAAGTCCCATGATATGAGATTGATACGGATGTGACCTAAGATATAGGTATATGTATATATATATATATATATATAATTATGATAATAATGAGTGATATACCGTACGAGATTTAGATCTTTACCCTCATTGTTGTTTAGGTCAATAGAATCCCTATTTTGTTTGTTGTCGTTGTGCGATGGTTTACCGCACGTGATATTTTACCGGATGATTGATCCATACCCTTGACTAGAGGATGTCGTACGATGGATTATACCATACGTGATGTTGTATGGCAGGATGCCGATTGATAGATTCACCGACTCGGATATGTTATAGATATTTAATCCCTGTCTACACCGCTTAGTTTAGCCTTTACGTAGATGTCAGATTAGATACATATACCTTATAGCATTGCGCTCACGATTTACTTTCTACTACGTTCATGATATTCTCATTGCATTACATATACATGTGCTAATACACCTACACAATTATCGATGATGCGTATGTTACACTTACACAGATTTGCCGACCTATACACTTTCATCGTCGATAATTGCTATGCCATTCACACAGTAAAATTGCTATATCATGCTATTACTCTTAATTATTTAGTACTATCCTATGACTCGTTCGCATGATATACTTGCTATGCTCATATTTCTGTTCTATGTTTGTATACAGCATGCCTTATGATTATAAGCATTGAGATGTTTTTTTTATGAGATCTTTGGATTTGAGAACCGCGGTTATATTTTAAAGGAAATGGTGAATTGTTTGAAAACCCGGTTTCTCTTGATATGATATTTAAAGGCGTCCACCATGTGTTTTCTCGGTTCTGAGTTGTGAGCATACCCGATTCGAGGAGCGGGAGGCACCGTCTACGGGTACATGGTGGACCCGATATGGTATCCCGGGGTAAGAAATGATTTTTGTGGTGCAGATGATGAGCCTGGCAGAGGGAGCACTATCTACCAGTGATAGTTTAGACCCGGCGGTTATCCGGAGGATACCGACCGGAGTCGTGAGAAGGATATGGGCCGATCTGGACTGATGGAGCCCATGGGCCGATCCAGACGGACGGATCCCGAGATATGAGGAATTACGTGTCGATGATGGACACGGGTTTCATGATGTTTCGAGTGTCGGTGTTGGGCACTCAGGTTCCATGATTTTGATATGTCGTTGATGGACACACGTTGGTTGTTATCCTCATATATACATGCTTATGTTTTCATGATGTTTTGAGTGTCGATATTGGACACTCAGGTTCTATGGTGTTGATCGTGTCATTGATGGACACGTGGATGATATCCACCTGCATATAAGCATATGATTCAGATGTTTATGGTATATGTCTTTGGCATTGATTATATTGTTAACATATACGCATACATGGTCACCCTAGATATCATAGTGTTGCCTTCTTGATATAGTGACCTAGGGAATCGTTGTTTTATTAGATTTCTACCTGCTGATGTTTTCTATTCACGAGTTGGCAACTCACCCTCGTTGTGCCATAGTTCTTGCAGGTTTGACCGCTTGGGATCAGTAGCGGTATTGCTGGCACGCTGCTTGCATTCGGGTGTTTTGCTAAGGTAGGTGGGACACATTGGACCGTGCTCACTCTTGTACTTATTATTTCCTATTGTATCTAGATAAACTCCATCAATCAGAAACTAGTATATGTATAAGTAGTAAGACTTAGCAAGACTTGTGGTTGCGAGACTTAGAGCAATGGGTTATATGTTTGCTATTGGGGGATTTGTGTCTTGCTTCTTTACATTATCCTTTTATGTTGATCATCGCCGTTGGACGTCGTATACATATATTTCTGACTTGCGTGGATGTAATTCCGCCGATTAGCGAAGAGCTAGCTCCCGCTTGGGATGCCTTTATTTTTGTTATGTATATGTGGTTTTGGATCAAAATATACAAGGGTGGTGCTGCCCAAATTTTTAATGGACGAAACATGTTTTTCAACTACTATAATCCACTTGCATATTCATGTTCCATTATCTATGCATTTAAGAAAACGTTTGATTTCATCATACCTTTATTTCAAAGTTTCACCTCTTTTATTTTCTTTAAAAGGTTTAGAATTTTGGGCTTCGGTATACTTAATTTGCGTATGCCTTTAGACGTTGCGTGATTTAAGTGCCGGTCACGAACTAAATTTCGGGTTGTGAAAGCCACTTTAGTTTTCATATTCGATTCGTGTTTATGATACGACGTGTTTAAACTGTAGGTACATTCACGTGGACTTCGGGATGACAAAAGAGAGCAAGGCTTCATCGACTTCGGCAAGCGAGGATCGAAGGTGAGTGGATGTATATCTGTCACGACCCGAAAGTACGGAACATGACCGGCACTTAGACTACGAACGTCTCAAGGAGTACGTATGCTAAGTAAGCCGAAACCCAGAAATCCAAACTAAGAGAAGTAGTAGAGAATAGGAAGAACCATATCAAATCAACCTGTATGCAACATAATATACAACGCCTAAAGGCGAGGATCACAACAGAAATGGAACTCAACCAGCAAGAAACTCAAGAAATATAACATGCTACTCTATGGTTGAAAGAATAACATTACTGGTCTCTATCTCAAAAAATACAAGTTTGGTTGATGGAACTTCTAGATACAACTGAAATATAATATACAAGGTATAATGATGGGTAAGATACAATAAACCCTCCTACTAGCAAGTCACCCGAAAAGAAATCGTGCCCGCAAAGCCGTAATGAAATCCGTACGGCAACACCTGCAAGAAACTAGGGCACAACGGGGGTGAGTTGCCAACTCGTGAGTAGAAAAAGATCTACGAACAGAAAATCGCATGAATAACGCAACCTAGGTCAATGATCATAATATATCCTCAAATATATGAATAACATGCAGCCTATAACAATGGCTAGGGTAATATCTAACCCGGGTGTGATCTCATGTGCCCGTGTCAGTGCCTCAGGTAGCAATATATCATATGAATGAGGTATGAATGCATGAAAACAGAATACATGTAAATGAAGAAACTGTTTTCATAAATTAGTGAGATTTCCTTTGTATTTTTAAAGTGAGGTACCATAAATGAAATCAGCATCAACAGTGTCTAGCATCGACACAAAACATAAATCTCAATGTCTCAAAACCTCAGGCTCCGGCCATCCGGACTGGCCTGTATCATCAAATCCCATTACTCAATATCTCGAAATCTCAATGTCTCAATCTCAATATCTAGGGCGCCGTCAGTCCAGACCGGCCCCTACCATCCATCTCAAGACCACGACGGTATCCTCCGGATATCCGACGCGTCGGGTAAAATCACCGGTAGGTAGTCTCCCCCTGCCAGGCTCATCGTCATCACCACGAGCTTCTTGCCCCGGGGTACCTTACCGGGTCCACCATGTACCCGAAACGGTTCATCCAACTCCTCGAATCGGGTCTCCAAATCTATCAGCAAACTCATGGTGGACGACTCATACATCATAGGAAAAACCGCGCTTTTTATTTAAAAAGAGAAAGAAGAAGTTTGTATATGTTTTGCGGTTTTCCCCAAATCCAGAAAATCTCATGGAAATCCAAATCCAAAACCTCAATAGCACGTAAAAAGTGAATATATGCATGAGAATCCATGAATGCGGCATAACAATGAATAACAGTATGCATGAGCTAGCAGGTAATAACTATAATGTCTAAACTAACATATAAGGCAAGTATACTAATATCATGTCTAAACTATTAGCTAACAGGCTATGTCAAGCAATAATATTTTCTAAGGTGTACGTGACATGGCAATTACCGATGAAGATGTGTGTGAGCCGGCAAGTAAGTGTACGTGGTACATACGCATCATCGGTAATGGTGCTGGTGTCCTAACCACAAGATATCAACAGTAGAATATGAAGCATAATATAAGCATGTGATGCGGAGCAAACAACAATAATGAGCGGGAGCTGAATACTAGACGCAACGATAATTAATCTGTTTTAACCTAATATAAGTCCTACAATGGTGCCTTTTGAAATAACACGAATCGTGGGGTTTGGAAAATAGGGGCTACGGTGTTTTTAAGAAAAGATACGTTTTTTGAAATATCCGTAGAATTCCTTAGGCTGTCTTTAAAAATACGCACGATTCGTAAGCTTTGAAATAGGTAGGAACCGAATCTAATCTAACAACTAACTAAACTAAAGGGCTACGCTATAAACTAGACTACAGGTAAGGAAACCGCCTAATATCTGAGTCGATACATATACATACCTGTATATATATTAGTCGGTGATCCCGCCTCAATAATATCATATCCGATACCATATCTATAATCAGACATCCCAAGTCAAGAGTGCGGATCAATCATCAAGATATAGCTCGTACTTAAATCCGTCGTACGGCATCCCCAAATCTGGGTACGGGTCAATATCATATTCCTCACACTATTTCTCTGGTATCCTCTTTATCCAAGATCATAGTCTAGGGTACTGACCTATGTCTAGTACAATACTAATATCCTCAATATACTCATGATCTGACTACTGATCGACAATCTCGTACAAACCGATATCGTCAGCACATATCATCATCAAGGGGTATACATCGCCCGATACGGCCTAATATCAATATCCTAGCATATTATGCCTCATATCACGATCGCATGTCGACCATTTATTTATAACACTATTCACCCGTATCGCCGCCGCAAGATCCGCTATAACACCAGGACGTACCTTAAGTACGAATCCTGCCATATCACCGAGATCACAACCACAAACAAATCTCATCGACTCAGCTCAATCCCAAGTATCCTCCTCAAATCCGTATGTGAACACATAGTCCCATACCCATGTGAACATATAAATATATTCCCATACACGCACATATGAAATAAGGAATGTATGCAAGTATGTATATGTGTGTATGTGTAAGTGTAGTGCACCCACTACCTAAGGTTTCGTAACCATGCACCAATCCAACACCAATATCCATCTAAAATCATCAATAATAAATCCTAACAACATATCATAAATTGTTGGTGTGTATACGCATCCGTATACATCACCACGGACTGCGGGGGTGCTATACGCCATCCACCCGACTTCTCCCCGTAGATATAAATCTACTCACCTGGTCCTCGCTACCCGGTACCGACGTCGCCACACGCTTGCTTGTCATCTCGAAGTCCACATGGGGGTACCTACATATCATAACGCACCATATCGCATTAAAACTAAATTCGAAATCGAAACGGCATACGAAAATCAAATCGGCACGCGTATCACGCATAGGTCCAAACCTATCGCCTACGCATGCAAGAATAGTCAAACCAACCCTCGATGTCGATGTACAAATGTCAAACCATCGAGAAAAATCCAATCAAACTCATTTGCATATTCACGAACACTAATTTTAATATAAACTAGGCTAAAACTCACAAAAACCTCAATTTTGCTTAAAAAGTCATTTTTCCGAAAATCTAGCAAGCACAATTCGCCGTTTTTGTACAAAACAGGATGTTTAAATGAATGTAGCGGCCAATATATTTATTAAATATCTTAAATAAGTCGTATAAACAAATTTCCGGAATTTAATCTCATTAAATTCCAAAAATCCTAATATTCTAGTTTACAAAATACCCATTTGAACAATTTCATAGCAAAAATGCACAAACTACAATTTAGGTTGGATTTCCATGAACTAAAGTGTTAAACTACACTTAATAAAGTTAATAATATGATAAAAACCCTAACCATATTTTTAATCTCATATTTCGAATTAAATCAAAAAAACTAGTTTGCAACAAAAAGCTTAATTTGGACATTTTTCAAGTAACAACTTGTAATTAACAACTAGATTAGTTTTCTACAAAACTAAATATATTAATCCATCTCACTAAACCATACACAATCAAACACAACTCATTTCCACAACAAACCCTAACTTAGTAATCAAAACCCTTTCTTTAAATTTCAAAACTTGAAATTTAAAACCCTAATTTAACACCTAATAGCTAGATTCAAGTAATTTAACAACAAATTAAGCATAAGGTTATGATTATACCTCACAAGCTTGAGATCAAACTTGCAAAAATCTTAGCCTCCAACAATGATTTCATGCTCCAAGATCCATGCTTGAATAGCTAAAGAATAATGGGTAAAACTTGGATTTAGAATTAGCTTTGAATTTTTGAGAAAAAGGGTGGATTTTTGATAGAAATTTTGGGGATTTTGATGGAAAAATGAGATGAAGTATTTGGGGCTGTTTTGGTTCAGGTTTTGGCTAGAAATCTTGGGGGATTGGGTGAGGGAGGAGAGAGAGTGAGCTGGGAAAAGTTAGTTCAAGTCAAAGTCAACTCAAATTATACCATTTTCTACTCTTTTTTTCTTTTCTTTTCTTTCATTTCTTTTCTTTAAAATCCAAGTGGGGACAAAAGAGGGGGCTGCTGAATTCTTCAAGGGGATAAGTGAATGGGGGTGTGTGGGTGTGGGTACGGGTGTGGGGTGATGAAAAATGATAAATACAATACCCCAAACATCCATTTACGCTAAAAAAAAGCCTTTTTTCTTCAATAATTTCTAAACCGTTTTGGCAAATGATTTCGTTCCAAAAACCACATGATAAAATTTTATTTAATGTTTTATGATGCACAAAATTTGTTTCAACTCATTCCAATTTGTAATTTTCCCTAATTAAATGTATTAGTGACGGCTTAAAATAATAATAAAATAATATTTTTTTTCAGAAAATTTGAAATTTCACCAGCGGCTTAATAAACACCAAATAATAGCAATTACATAGCTAGAATGTGTATATTTAATTTTTATAATAAGATATTTGTATTTTGACTTTTTACAGAAAACCCCCTCATTTTACCGATTTTCCGAAATTTCACCGAAACGATTTTCAAAACGCTACAATCTTCCCCGCTTAAAGAAATTCGGTCCCCGAATTTAAAATTCAAACTCCCCCAATTACTAAAACATCTAAGAAAAACCATCAAGTCGTCGGGGCTCCGAAATTGTAAATACATAAAACAAATCGTAGCACAGCGCATGCGCTTGAAAAATGAGTATATAACTCAAATCAAAACTCCGTCAAGCATCCCGCGATCATCGGAGTCGTGGAGAAGACATCAATGCCAAATCCAAATCAAAACCAATATGATATAACTCGAAACTAAAAATGTAAATATCGAATCTATATCTGTAAGTAACTGAAGGAAATGCATGCCAAATCTCTTTAAGTCGCTGTGCAACGCGTATAACACTGCACAGTGGCGGACGTCTACCATAAGAAAATAACTATATACATATATACCTTTGTTTGAAATGTACGTTCCGCCGTTTTGGAAACAATTTAGAAGGGTCTCCTTGTTTTAAACATTTCGTGTCATATCAGACACGTAGGTAAATACTGAGGCTATAGCTCGCTTTTTGGAAATCCCTTCAATAACTATCAATGCATGCAAAATATATTCAAGTACTGTCCTCTGACTAGTCCTGCTCAGTACGGAAACACATAGCAATATCATAAAAACGTACTGCTCTATAAGAAATCAATCCCAAAATATGCACATGAATACTACGTGCGTCTGGTGCGCACGGAAATCAAAATCCATGAATGTGCCATACATGCGCACAGAAACAACATCTAAGTGCATCAGGTGTGCACGAAACATCTGTCGTAGGCAACATGTGTGCCTGACAGCAAAATCAGGTGCATCTGACATGCACGAAAAATCTCGAATTAGTGCATCTGGTGTGCACCAAATCGCATCTCGTAACAGGCGCTAAAAATCCAATCCGGTGCATAAAATGCACAAAACAAATGTCGAGCATCACCCTCAAAATCGAAATCCAGTGTATCCAAGTGCACAAAATACATGTCACTGCACTGCCAGCATATATAAACTATACAGAGTGCAGGAACCAAATCGCGTGCGTGCATACGCACAAAATCAACTCAACTGTTTAAAACCGTAAAATCACAAACATGTGAAACTAAAGCACGAAAACGATATCAAGTGCAACACTGTGCAAAGATCGTAAATCCTCAATCATCAAAATCAAATCATACGAATAAATCACCCAAAACATCGAAATCAATAATGGCGGAACAGTACCGCTCAAGTGCATCCTCTAAGAATCTCGGGCCAACTGTCGCGGTCACTAGTGGGATGTCTCGTCGATGATCATGAACTCTGGCCTGCTGGTGTGCGTAACATGACCACTCCTGGGTCCAAGTCTTCTCCGTGGATTACCAATCTCACAATCCATCGGCTCATCGGCCCTGTCAAGGCAGCATATCACTGGCATCGGCCTCTGGCTCTCTGAATGCACGTGACGCATCTGATCCTGGGTGCAAGTATCATCGCAGCAGTATCCTGGAAGGAATCCTGCTCAACTTCTCTTCCATGTCTCGTCTCTGCCAACTGTCCGGAAGTCATTGTCCTTTCCTATATCTGCATCTTGCTCTGGAACGACTGCATACTCATCGCGACTCCTTCTGCAAGGTAAGTCCAAGTACCATGCCTCGGCATGCGCATCGCCTCTCTGATGTCGGCGGAGTGGAACGTCATCTCATTTAGATCTGGTGCGAACCTCTTATTCCACTTTTCTCTAATGTCGTCTGCTTTGGACTCGTCTCGTCGCGGCTGCATGGACTGAGCTCCAACGGCTATCCTCGTATCTGGAGTATCCCAAGAATGTATCTCACCACCTAGCATCCGAATTAAGTCGAGCCATCCGATCGAGTCGTCAAAACCTCACAATCCCCCAAGAGCTCAACCTCTTGGGCACAGTTTAATATTATCGAGTACATATCACAGCATCGGTGGTCCAGCCGTAGAAGGGCAAACCCAAGCCTCACTAATGGCGCCGTAGAACTGCCGCAAACCCGAAGGTTCAAAGGCTTTCACACGGTCATTAAGTCGAGTTAGGGTTTCATTCTTCTAGAGGGACCATAGAATTGCCTACATGTCTTTCCGACTACTTTAAACTTGGAATAATAGGTTTCTGACATTCGATCGTCTCTGTCGACTCCCAACGTCTCCACGTGAAGTCGTCTCTAGCTGGAATCCATCTATCTGATGACCTCGCATCGGGTTAGGCGAACGATCCACAAGTCCTAGTCATTCATCCACGATGACTAGCGACCTTCTATCATCTCTTAGTACAACTCGTTCTGCACTAACTCCAGCATCTGGGGCAATACCTCGTCGTTCGCAGCAATAACTGGCTCGCTCGTCTGCACGCCGAACAGTGCCTCGATCATCATGAATAAGCAACACACCAACGGTCATCAAGATCTGGCTGGCCTCTATCATTAGCTCAATCCTCTAATGTCGATCAGCACATCCGAGTAACCTCATAAAGGCGATCCGCCAAACGCTCGTGGCGCGGAAACACAATCAAAAGACACCTCTCTATAATCGGGTGTCGCCGGAATCATGCCCTGGTCAGTCCTCGTTCGTGCCGAGCTCGTGCTGACCACAACTCTAGCCGTAGCTCTCCCTGCCCGTAATCGTGGCAGCAAAACCAAACCGGTACCGATGAGGCTAGATCAGGAAGGAATATAATACTGAACAAGGAAATGTACATCCTAAAGCTTCTTAAGTGGAGTGGCGTGTCGTAAATATGCCGCGGAACATACCAACGGTACGTCACTCTACTTTAGTCACCTATTCCATCAACCAAGGGTCATCCTACGCTCTGAAGGTAAAACCTAACGCTCTGATACCAACTTTGTCACGACCCGAAAGTACGGAACATGACCGGCACTTAGACTACGAACGTCTCAAGGAGTACGTATGCTAAGTAAGCCGAAACCCAGAAATCCAAACTAAGAGAAGTAGTAGAGAATAGGAAGAACCATATCAAATCAACCTGTATGCAATATAATATACAACGCCTAAAGGCGAGGATCACAACAGAAATGGAACTCAACCAGCAAGAAACTCAAGAAATATAACATGCTACTCTATGGTCGAAAGAATAACATTACTGGTCTCTATCTCAAAAAATACAAGTTTGGTTGATGGAACTTCTAGATACAACTGAAATATAATATACAAGGTATAATGATGGGTAAGATACAATAAACCCACCTACTAGCAAGTCACCCGAAAAGAAACCGTGCCCGCAAAGCCGTAATGAAATCCGTACGGCAACACCTGCAAGAAACTGGGGCACAACGGGGGTGAGTTGCCAACTCGTGAGTAGAAAAAGATCTACGAACATAAAATCGCATGAATAACGCAACCTAGGTCAATGATCATAATATATCCTCAAATATATGAATAACATGCAGCCTATAACAATGGCTAGGGTAATATCTAACCCGAGTGTGATCTCATGTGCCCGTGTCAGTGCCTCAGGGAGCAATATATCATATGAATGAGGTATGAATGCATGAAAACAGAATACATGTAAATGAAGAAACTGTTTTCATAAATTAGTGAGATTTCCTTTGTATTTTTAAAGTGAGGTACCATAAATGAAATCAGCATCAACAGTGTCTAGCATCGACACAAAACATAAATCTCAATGTCTCAAAACCTCAGGCTCCGGCCATCCGGACTGGCCTGTATCATCAAATCTCAGTACCTCAATATCTCGAAATCTCAATGTCTCAATCTCAATATCTAGGGCGCCGTCAGTCCAGACCGGCCCCTACCATCCATCTCAAGACCACGACGGTATCCTCCGGATATCCGACGCGTCGGGTAAAATCACCGGTAGGTAGTCTCCCCCTGCTAGGCTCATCGTCATCACCACGAGCTTCTTGCCCCGGGGTATCTTACCGGGTCTACCATGTACCCGAAACGGTTCATCCAACTCCTCGAATCGGGTCTCCAAATCTATCAGCAAACTCATGGTGGACGACTCATACATCATGGGAAAAACCGCGCTTTTTATTTAAAAAGAGAAAGAAGAAGTTTGTATATGTTTTGCGGTTTTCCCCAAATCCAGAAAATCTCATGGAAATCCAAATCCAAAACCTCAATAGCACTTAAAAAGTGAATATATGCATGAGAATCCATGAATGCGGCATAACAATGAATAACAGTATGCATGAGCTAGCAGGTAATAACTATAATGTCTAAACTAACATATAAGGCAAGTACACTAATATCATGTCTAAACTATTAGCTAACAGGCTATGTCAAGCAATAATATTTTCTAAGGTGTACGTGACATGGCAATTACCGATGAAGATGTGTGTGAGCCGGCAAGTAAGTGTACGTGGTACATACGCATCATCGGTAATGGTGCTGGTGTCCTAACCACAAGATATCAACAGTAGAATATGAAGCATAATATAAGCATGTGATGCGGAGCAAACAACAATAATGAGCGGGAGCTGAATACTAGACGCAACGATAATTAATCTGTTTTAACCTAATATAAGTCCTACAATGGTGCCTTTTGAAATAACACGAATCGTGGGGTTTTGAAAATAGGGGCTACGGTGTTTTTAAGAAAAGATACGTTTTTTGAAATATCCGTAGGATCCCTTAGGCTGTCTTTAAAAATACGCACGATTCGTAAGCTTTGAAATAGGGAGGAACCGAATCTAATCTAACAACTAACTAAACTAAAGGGCTACGCTATAAACTAGACTACAGGTAAGGAAACCGCCTAATATCTGAGTCGATACATATACATACCTGTATATATATTAGTCGGTGATCCCGCCTCAATAATATCATATCCGATACCATATCTATAATCAGACATCCCAAGTCAAGAGTGCGGATCAATCATCAAGATATAGCTCGTACGTAAATCCGTCGTACGGCATCCCCAAATCTGGGTACGGGTCAATATCATATTCCTCACACTATTTCTCTGGTATCCTCTTTATCCAAGATCATAGTCTAGGGTACTGACCTATGTCTAGTACAATACTAATATCCTCAATATACTCATGATCTGACTACTGATCGACAATCTCGTACAAACCGATATCGTCAGCACATATCATCATCAAGGGGTATACATCGCCCGATACGGCCTAATATCAATATCCTAGCATATTATGCCTCATATCACGATCGCATGTCGACCATTTATTTATAACACTATTCACCCGTATCGCCGCCGCAAGATCCGCTATAACACCAGGACGTACCTTAAGTACGAATCCTGCCATATCACCGAGATCACAACCACAAACAAATCTCATCGACTCAGCTCAATCCCAAGTATCCTCCTCAAATCCGTATGTGAACACATAGTCCCATACCCATGTGAACATATAAATATATTCCCATACACGCACATATGAAATAAGGAATGTATGCAAGTATGTATATGTGTGTATGTGTAAGTGTAGTGCACCCACTACCTAAGGTTTCGTAACCATGCACCAATCCAACACAAATATCCATCTAAAATCATCAATAATAAATCCTAACAACATATCATAAATTGTTGGTGTGTATACGCATCCGTATACATCACCACGGACTGCGGGGGTGCTATAAGCCATCCACCCGACTTCTCCCCGTAGATATAAATCTACTCACCTGGTCCTCGCTAGCCGGTACCGACGTCGCCACGCGCTTGCTTGTCGTCTCGAAGTCCAAATGGGGGTACCTACATATCATAACGCACCATATCGCATTAAAACTAAATTCGAAATCGAAACGGCATACGAAAATCAAATCGGCACGCGTATCACGCATAGGTCCAAACCTATCGCCTACGCATGCAAGAATAGTCAAACCAACCCTCGATGTCGATGTACAAACGTCAAACCATCGAGAAAAATCCAATCACACTCATTTGCACATTCACGAACACTAATTTTAATATAAACTAGGTTAAAACTCACAAAAACCTCAATTTTGCTTAAAAAGTCATTTTTCCGAAAATCTAGCAAGCACAATTCGCCGTTTTTGTACAAAACAGGATGTTTAAATGAATGTAGCAGCCAATATATTTATTAAATATCTTAAATAAGTCGTATAAACAAATTTCCGGAATTTAATCTCATTAAATTCCAAAAATCCAAATATTCTAGTTTACAAAATACCCTTTTTAACAATTTCATAGCAAAAATGCACAAACTACAATTTAGGTTGGATTTCCATGAACTAAAGTGTTAAACTACACTTAATAAATTTAATAATATGATAAAAACCCTAACCATATTTTTAATCTCATATTTCGAATTAAATCAAAAAAACTAGTTTGCAACAAAAAGCTTAATTTGGACATTTTTCAAGTGACAACTTGTAATTAACAACTAGATTAGTTTTCTACAAAACTAAATATATTAATCCACCTCACTAAACCATACACAATCAAACACAACTCATTTCCACAACAAACCCTAACTTAGTAATCAAAACCCTTTCTTTAAATTTCAAAACTTGAAATTTAAAACCCTAATTTAACACCTAATAGCTAGATTCAAGTAATTTAACAACAAATTAAGCATAAGGTTATGATTATACCTCACAAGCTTGAGATCAAACTTGCAAAAATCTTAGCCTCCAACAATGATTTCATGCTCCAAGATCCATGCTTGAATAGCTAAAGAATAATGGGTAAAGCTTGGATTTAGAATTAGCTTTGAATTTTTGAGAAAAAGGGTGGATTTTTGATAGAAATTTTGGGGATTTTGATGGAAAAATGAGATGAAGTATTTGGGGCTGTTTTGGTTCAGGTTTTGGCCAGAAATCTTGGGGGATTGGGTGAGGGAGGAGAGAGAGTGAGGTGGGGAAAGTTAGTTCAAGTCAAAGTCAACTCAAATTATACCATTTTCTACTCTTTTTTTCTTTTCTTTTCTTTCATTTCTTTTCTTTAAAATCCAAGTGGGGCCAAAAGAGGGGGCTGTTGAATTCTTCAAGGGGATAAGTGAATGGGGGTGTGTGGGTGTGGGTACAGGTGTGGGGTGATGAAAAATGATAAATACAATACCCCAAACATCCATTTACGCTAAAAAAAAGCCTTTTTTTCTTCAATAATTTCTAAACCGTTTTGGCAAATGATTTCGTTCCAAAAACCACATGATAAAATTTTATTTAATGTTTTATGATGCACAAAATTTGTTTCAACTCATTCCAATTTGTAATTTTCCCTAATTAAATGTATTAGTGACGGCTTAAAATAATAATAAAATAATATTTTTTTTCAGAAAATTTGAAATTTCACCAGCGGCTCAATAAACACCAAATAATAGCAATTACATAGCTAGAATGTGTATATTTAATTTTTATAATAAGATATTTGTATTTTGACTTTTTACAGAAAACCCCCTCATTTTACCGATTTTCCGAAATTTCACCGAAACGATTTTGAAAACGCTACAATATCTATAGGGAATGTCGAGTGGATGGCGTATAGCAACCCTGCAACCGTAGAGTAGGATATCTATATTATATATATATATATATATATATATATATATATATATATATATGTTTATGCGAGACTTGGATACCTAGCAAATAGGGTTTCTACGAGACTATAGGTTGGATTAAGTGTACTTGTAGGATAGTTTACTCTTAGTTTAGTTCCTTAGTCGTGAGTCGTTGGTTTGCTTTGTCACGCGCACGCACACACTTGATATGCTATGTGGGTATATATGTGTGTGTGTGTGTGTACACATATAGTATACATATGCGTGTAAGATGAGGATATGATATGTTATATGGTTTTGAGTCAATACGATCGAACAGGATGTCAAGAGATGATGATATATGATTTGAGATGAGACATCGTACATAATGTGATATATTAAAGGATCGTTAGGCGTTACATACATAACATGCGAAAACATGTGATTCAATGAGATAATAGATTGTACATGACCTTAGATCCGTACCCCTGAGTGTCGTACGAACTGTGATCTATATATGATCTATATATGATATTTGACCCATACCCTCGATTTTAAGGATGCCGTACGATGGACTATACCGTACGAGATATATATACGATGATTGATCCGCACTCTTGACTCGAGGATGCCGTGCGATGGATATTACCGTACGTGATGCTATGAGCCTAGATTGCCGACTAATAGAAATATCGACATGGATATGCTTTCGATTTCTATTTACTTTCGACTCGGTTCTTAGTTTAGTCTTTTAATTGCTTAGATAGATATTAGATTAAGCTTGAGTCATACCTATTTCCAAAACTAACGAATCGTATGTATTTCAGAAGACAATCCGAGGGACGCTACGGATTTTCAAAATGATATCTCTTTTCTCAAAACACTGTACCTCCCACTTTTCCAAAACAACGATTCATGCTATTTCCAATACTAAAACTGTATGGCTCGTATGTGTGTGTGTGTATTATAATATTGCATTTACTGTTTATTTCCTGTCATGTTCATTTTGTATATACATGTGTTTTTATTAGCTGTTATGATCTCGCTTACTAGAACACATGCACCATTACCGATGATGTATATATTGCACGTACACTTACTGGCAAGCTCACACACATCATCATCGGTAATTGACATGTCATATACACATTAGAAACCATTATCTCACTCGTATAACCTGATAGCTGGTAGTTTAATTATATTATTAGTATTCTTCCTCTCATATGCTAGTTTAGATATTGCATTTCTTACTTAGAGGCCACATGCATTTGTATACCTACATTCTGGTTATGTACTGCAGTTGGGCTCTATGCTGATATTTGTTGTTCATTATCTGCTCATGATTATGAGATTCTGATTTTCTTGAGATTTCTGGATTTGGGAAACCGCATGTGAAATTGAAAACTTATGCTCCTTTTACAAGAAAATTGCGGTTTTTCTTGATATGATATGTGACGTCCACCATGAGATTTCTCGGATCTGGAGCATATATGATATATGATTACCCGATTCGAGGAGCGAGAAGACACCGTCTGTGGGTACATGGTGGACTCAGTGCGGTACCCCGGGACAAGAAGGCCATATAGAGAGACGTTGAGCCCGGCAGAGGAGCACTACCGACCGGTGATAGTTGGTGCGGCGGATATCCGGAGGATACCGACCGTAGTCGTGAGACCAGATGATATGGGCCGATCCAGACTGACGAAGCCCGAGATATATAAGGATGATATGTCGCTGATGGACACGATTTTCATGTTGTTTTCGAGTGTCGATACTGGGCACTCAAGTTTTATAATGATTTTGTGTATCGATGCTGGACACACCTATTTGATGATGCATTCATACATAATATACATGACATGTAATTACTTTGTGACACGGACATGAGTATATGACATTACTCATATGCTTATATTATTACCCTTGCTACTACTCGATGTTATCGTGTTAGTATTATTATTGTAACATACTGTATGACCTAGGAGATAATCATAATTCGGTTTCTACTCGGTGATGTCTTCTACTCACAAGTTGGCAACTCACCCCCGATGTTCCACAGTTTTCTTGCAGGTTTGACCGCACAGGTTCCGTTGCGACTTGCCGGTACACCGCTTTTTGTAAGTCGATGTCACGCACCCCAGATGTTCGCGGGGAGGTGGAGTTTGCAAAATACGATTTTTATATGCTTCGTAACATCGACTAAACTCTAGGATCGATACTAAACCCTAACTAACATGCAAACTATGAGGTTTAACTACTATGCAAGAAAGTTATACCTCAAGCTACTAGACCTTCTTCTTCTCGCTATCTTTCTCCTCTTCGTGAGCTCCTTGGAGTGTGTAGGGAGCGCACCTCCTCATCGGCCTCCTCGAGTCGAAGAAGATCAACCCAAGAGTGTCTACCTTGAGCTTTAACCCCTGAGATGACGTAACTAGGGTACTTAGTGTGATAATCTAAGTAGCCTAGAGTGAGTAGAGAGTGATTGTGGAGATTAGTCTCACTAATCCTAGGATTCTCAACATATAAGACAATTAGGGTTTGAGAGGAAAAAGAAGAGAGCTTGAGGAAAGAGAAAGTGTTTGTGATAATATAATGAATAATGGCTCATTTGTGAATAATATGAAGCATAAAACTATCTCACCAAAAAATATCTCCATGCCACCTTGCATCTCACAAAATATCTAGCTAAATATCAAGCATGCTTCATTAATTCAAAATGGTGAATCACGCCATGAGTCATAATTCATTTAAAGAAAAAATACACCTCATTTCCTCTACCTCACAAATGTTTTAATCAAAATAAAAACCTTAATGAGGTGTCTCCTTCTAGAAGTCATCTTGAACAAATTACAAGAATGCCCACCATCCGTATATACATACCCACATCCGTATTCCGAGAAACTCGAATACAATGAAACGAAACTAATCCAATAATCTAATACTAGGATCCGGCTTAAACCAAAGACCACTAGTATAATCCGTTCGAACATCATACGTGCACAAGTACACGTATGTGATTGAACCATATTGTAAAACCATATGAGCTCTACATCATTTCGCCCGAGCAGGGAAACCCTCTGTATGGGACTCTAAAGACTCGACAGTACGCTGGCAGTGGGTTTAACTACAAGCACATCGGCGGTATTAGCTGCACATAACTCCTACTGAGCCAATCTGTGACAATCTCTATACAGTCTGGTCTGTTCGTCTAAGAGTATCACATATCAGGCCTAGGGGCGGTAATCGTCAGACCCCAAATAGCACAATAATTCATGACAGAGCGTAGCCCAGAACACCCTAAGAAACTACTGGAGTACCTACCAGTAAATCTCGTTTTCCCTGGCCAGGGACTTTGTGTAATGGCTTTCCGAACACAGCACGACATCAACCCCCAATACCGGGAGAGACGAATCATATCTAACCGACACTGCCTCCAAGTGCTTCGGGACTGCACCCAACTACTACCTGTTTGCATGGCTCATCAAAGCCGTGGTAGGGTAGTAATCTAAGAACAGTGGGAACACACTCGAGGTGAAGTAGCAGTGTCGAGTCAATGGAATGTGTTGTACTCATGTCACCTGGGAACTGCTACCTGACGATAGGTATGTAACCAACCAGCAGTTCCCTACGAGTCCATCCAGTGTAACTCATAACCCAATGAGCACCTGCATACTATCTGCAGTACGACATACTAATGGCTGTGGGACATACCATCTCCCCTGCTGGGATGAGAAGCGTATACACTAGTCTACTCTGGAATATCGATGCACTGTCTCGATAATCCTACAACTAAGGACCAGTATAAGAATGTGCTTATAGATTATTCAACTCCACTAGTGTAATTGTCATCACAACGCTGGTAATCAAGTAAAATCCTAAGGGCTCTACCAATATGTATTAGTGATACGTTAAAAAAAACATATACACATATTAAGAAAGAAAGAAACCAAGTAGTATACTACCATATTGAGCAAGACTGTCATAAAATCTGTGTATATCCCAAGCTTCCAAAATGTAATATACAAACTAGTACTATACAATAATGGCCTCTAGGGCATATGACACTAACAATCTCCCACTTGTACTAAGGTCATGTGTTGGCGTATCGCAGACCTATTATCTCGAATAGCCTCTCGAACTGCGTCCGAGGGATGGCCTTTGTGAGTGGATCTGCAGTGTTGTTCTCCGTAGCAACTTTCCACACCTCGATCTCCCGGCGATCTACGATCTCCCTGATCAGGTGATACTGCCTCAAGATATGTCTGGACATCTGATGGGACCCAGGTTCCTTCGCTAAAGCTATATTGCCGTTGTTGTCACAATACAGAGGTATTGGATCAACAATGGACAGAACAACCTGAAGTTCTGTTAAGAACTTCCTCATCCAGATTGATTCTATTGCGGCATCTCATGCGGCAATATACTCCACCTCCATTGTCGAGTCAGTAACGGTGTCCTATTTGGAACTCTTCCAACAGACCAGCCCTCTCCATTGAGGATAAAGACCTAACTCGACATGGACTTGGAGTCATCCTTGTCACTCTGGAAGCTGGAGTCAGCAAATGCCTCGATTTGGAGGGCTTTTCCGCCGTACACTAAGAACATCCCCATAGTCCTTCTCAGGTACTTGAGAATATTCTTTACTGCTATCTAGTGCTTCTCTCCAGGGTTTGACTAATACCGGCTTACCACGCTTAGTGCGTAAGCAACATTTGGTCTGGTACACAATATCGCATACATTATAGAGCCTACCGTAGAAGCGTAGGGTATAATAGACATGCGACCCTGATTAATCCAAAAACTTGTATTTACCGTAATCAGAAACGACGTCGCTTTGCAGCTAGCCGGTGAATACGGGTCGATCCACAGAGATGGGTAATTTCCTTTAATGTGTCTTTACGAGTTGATTCAAAATGTTGTTTTGTTTGGTTTCTAAAATCTATAAAAACTGGATCTATCACTAAACTAAATTAATCTGAATTAAACTCTTGCTAGGGTTAGGTTTAGGGGAAGTTTGGAGATTAAAGGTTTCCTCACCGCTTTCATTGCCCTATTTTAGATCTATTAGATGTTGGTGTAATTATCAATAAAGTGGATTAGAATCTTTTGGGAAGATGTTTCTTCCTCTAGATTCTTTATCCTTCCTTTATCGATAATTACCCTAACCCCCATGGAAAACACGCGCAACCGGCCCTTTATACTACGGTTCATCGTTACCTCGAGGGGTAGGATTCCGTAGGGAGCGGTTGTGCGTGCATGCATGGAGTTCTAACTCTTAGGTGTGGATGGCATGAAAGGGGTGAGAGATCTCATCTCTCAAACCTTTCCATAAGGCTAACCCTAACAAGCGAGCAGACTACTCGCTCATTAGAGGATGATAAAACATACTAATTAAAAGAATAAAAACAAAGACATAAAATAACTTACTAGGTTGACGGCTCCCTCCAAGCAATATAGAACAGATCTAAATAATACTCCTAGCAATTCTGAATTTTATTGATTGTAAAGAGGCATAGGGTTTTACAATTTTCGATTACAATTTATAAGTAAACAGGAGAAATTAAGGTTACAGACTCTCGCAGATGTGCAATTACAGATTTGCCCTCGAAAAATCCCAACACCCGCACCGACGCACCGACACGAGAAACATCCACCGACACGGGCATTATACGGCCGCGGAACCGCGGCAATTGGGCACTTGGGCCGCGGTTCCGCGGCCCTTTGGTGGGCTTGGCTCACCAAATTTCTGGTCTTGGTTCATCATTTCTTGGGCTTCTTATTTTTATACTTCTTTTTCTCTGTTGGCTTCTTACTCTTCTCCAGATCTTCAGTGAAGACTTGTATTGGTCTTTTAACCGTTTCACCTTGACATGCGTTGCCTTGCACCTATGTGAACTGGGCTTGACTAGGATCCGTCTAATTGTTGGTCAAAAGTCCCTTTTTCTGTTGTTTTGTGTCTTTTTCACTGTATTTGCTCCAGAAAGCTGTATCCTGTAATATGCAACAAACGTGCGTCAAGAGTACCTGTTTATTTATAAAAAGGATAAGAATAGGGGAATGGAAAATGCAATATTATGGTCTGAACAAATACCCCCAAACTTATCTTTTGCTCGTCCTCGAGCAAACTTGTTTTTTTTATTAACTAAAATCCTAACCACACTTTCGCAGGGAAAACGCGATTGCACTGAGCACGTGCAACAAGCCGTTAAACCTCTAGGTGTCCCTAGTAGGAGGAGTGTTGTCTCCTGAGGGTTTTCAGCGGATTACACCCACAAAATCCTATCAGCTCGGCCCATTGACTATTGTTCTCCAATTAGGTTTTCTAACAAGGAATTCTATTATCATCGACCCGCAAATTATCCACCCATATTCTTCACACTTCCTTATCATCTAACTTAAGATTATATATGTTATGTAGACCTACTTAGCTTTCGGCATCTCTTAAGTCTTCCTTCTGGGGTTTCATCTTCACTTAGGAATTTCTATCAACTCTACTAAAGATACAAGTTCTATTCTTCATTCCATTTTCTCATCTAAACTCCAATCACATACCCCTACGTGTGTGTATAAGTCACCCCTACACTTGGAAATTCAAATCAAGCAATCAACCCCTTGTCCGTTGTCCAAAGTACTAATTAGTTGGTGAATTTAAATGAAATTTGCTTACACATCCTTCATGCGACCGTTAATACTTCTTGAGGTACCAACGACCGATTGCAAAATGCGTTTGCACTTTAAAGCGTACTTCCTAGTCTTTGCAACACCCAAGGCTTTAGTAGTGACTCCCAAACCAGTTGGTCTAAGGCTCTAGGTGATGAAGCACCCTCGCTAAATATTTTTTCTATTTTTGCAGCCTTAAGTAATCACAAAAACCAGTGTTCATTTTTTTTTATTCTTCATTCACACATTTTTTTTATTTTCATTGTACTAAGGACTTTAGACAAGAGCAATTCAAGGTCTCCTCTACTATTCCAAGTTTCAAGGTGCGTGATTGTGCAAATTGTAGGGTATACGTTTTCAGAATCTAGACTTAAGCTAGGAACTATTTTTTCAAACTTATACTTTAATAAGAACATCAATACTCTTCCCTTGTCTCGACTTAGCCTAAGAAGTGAACCCAAAATTTGCCTATTTCTAAATAAACTAGAAGGCATATACTTTCTACCGTTAAACTTTAAGGAATGTTATTTTTAGGGTTTTTAATTCACTAAGTCTAAGATCTAGTTGTTCCTAGCCAGTTAACCTATTTGTCAAACTCAAGTCAATTAGCCAAAATTGAATACATTAATTTTTATAATTTTGAAATTTTTCAATTTTTTATGGGTTTTCAAATAAGTATGCAAATGCAAAAATATGTACAAATGAAATGAATGCGAAGGAAGAAGACGTACCGAGCATACCCCAAAACTTGAACTTGACAGTGTCCTCACTGTCATGCTAAACCAAGAGGGTCAAAATGCCGATACTCCCCTGTTTATTTATTTTTTTATTGTTAAGAAAAACAAAAGTATATACAAAAAGGCCCTCCCCCAAACTTCATTTAAACTATGTTAAACATTACTGCCAAACTTTGCATAGACCAAACGTCAACACCAACCAGTTGAAAAATTTATCAGTAAAGTGTATTGGTTGGTGGAAGAATAAGTTGTGGCGGTCCACAAAGAATTGGGGAAGATAGAAGTGATGGTATGGATGGTGTGGAAGCGAATACACATGAGGTGGTGATGCATCAAAACGAGAATGTGAATGATCAGCAATCAGTGGAATGTTGGCATTCTCGTAGCTTATTAAAAGAAATGGGGGTGGTTCAACTTCTAAAAGAGGAGGTTGACTAACCACAATACCCCCAAACTGTTCCTGTGGGTCCTCTATTGACTTGGCATCATCCATCAATTTCATATGATATTCAATTATAAGGGAACTGATCTCCTCGATGTCCGCCATAGTCCAACCGAAAACTTGCCGCCCATCTTGTAAGACTTTTAAAATAGCGTTCTCTTGCTCGAAGGCTAGAGAGGCTGATATTATAATGGGAAAAGTCTCATTCTCACCTATGTAAGCATATTTAAGATGAGGTGGCAAGGACATGAGTTCGAGTTTCGGAGGCAAAAGAATCATTGCGGAATCTACCTCGAACTCAAAGGACTCCAACACAGGTTCGAAATCACTGCAAACAACCGATTCGGATGGTTCGACTAACTCATCCAAAAATTCAAAAGACTCATATTCGGGATGTGAGTCGTCATCATCCGAAAAAGTGAAACATTCATAATCAATGTCGGTTGTGTCAACGGTGGTAGGCTCAAGGGGGGACGCACTAGTGGCGACAAAACTATTTTCATCAAATAGAAATCTTTCAAGCTCGCATTCCTCTTGCGTGATTTCGTGAATAGAGCAAACTTCTCGTGTACTAGTTTTAGGCACGGGGGGGGGGGGCAGACTTCCCATCTTATAAATATTGAACTCACTAGACATCTTCCCAAAGGATAGAGTCATGGAGCCATTGCGACAGTTTATTACAGCATTGGAAGTGGCCAAAAATGGTCGACCGAGGATCACCGGAATTTGGTTTCTTGGGTTAGCAACAGGTTGTGTATCCATAACAATAAAATCAACGGGGAATATGAACTCCCCAACCTTGATCAACACATCCTCTAGCTGACCCCTGGGATGGGTGATTGATCGATCAGCCATTTGGAGAGTACAACGAGTGGGTTTCAACTCTCCAACCCCTAATTGTTCGTACACGGAGTAGGGAATCAGGTTAACACTAGACCCAAGATCTAAAAGTGCTCGATTAATTTTCTTATCCCCAATTGTGATTGAAATCGTAGGACAGCCGGGGTCCTTTCGTTTTTGGGGTAAGGTTTGATGGTGGTTAATAGCATTGCTCACTGCACTAGACACTAGCACTTTTTTGAGTACTTGAGATGCTTTTCTCTTCGAGGTGCATAAGCCCTTCAAGATTTTCGCGTATGAAGGGACTTGTTGGATTGCATCCAAGAGAGGTATATTTATGCTAACCTGCTTAAATATCTCCACAATCTTATCCACTTGTGCATTTGGTTTATTAGGACTCAACCTGTTTGGGAATGGAGCATTTTGAAAATTCGTCGAGTCAAATGTCTGTGGAGTAGAATGTGGAGTAGGAACGGATCCCGGTGTAGATGTGTTCATGTTATGAGAAATGGGTCCGTTCGAGCTAGAAGAAGTAGAGCCATGTGAAGGGTGGAGAATAGGCTCTAAAGAAAAAGGTGAAGAAGAAAGTGAAGAAAATGAAGAAGGGGAACATGACGATGGAGAAAAAGAAGAAGACGAACCACCGGCGGGGATGTCATCACTAGTATCCACATTATTTTGCAACACTCTTCCGGATCTCAACGTGGTCACCATATTTACATTGTGATTGGGATATGCGTTTTGTGTGTGACCGGGATTTGGCAATGGTTGAGATGGAAGCTTTCCCTTTTCTCTCTCGCTCAACGCAGCAGTTAATTGTGCAATTTGTGCCTCAATAGATTTGATACTTTGATCGTGTGAGGTATTGTTATGCATCAAAGACTGAACATAATTTTCAAATCTTGCTGTGGATTCTGTAGATTGCTTGAGAAATGCATCTAGACTTTTTTCGAGCGAGATAACCTTATCATCATTTGGTTGAACCAAATTGTTCGTTTGATTTGTATAAGGTTGTTGTTGGAAAGGTTGCTGGTTTTGAGTTTGTGAAGGTGCTTGTTGTTGTTGTGGAGGAGGTCTTTGAAAATTGTTATTCCCTTGGAACTGTTGATTTGGGTGACTCCTCCACCCCGAATTGTATGTCGAAGAGTACGGATCGTTTCTTTGTCGTTGCTGAAATGCAGCATTGACTTGATCTTGTCATTGAATAGGTGCATTATAAGGACACTCTTCAGTTAGATGCGATGGATTCGAACAACAAGCACAAACAGTTCGTGTGGGTAAAGCAGGGGCAGGAGAAGACGATGAGATTTTGGTCTCAATGGCTTCTAGCTTTTTCATAAGTGAGGCCATCTCGGCCTTCATAGCAATCGACATATCTACTTGATGTATGCCTGCCCTAGATTGACCAACAGAAGAAGATGATGTGGTCTTGGTACTCTCCCACTGAATTGTTTGCTCACTAAGATCCTCAAGAAACTGCCAAGCTTCGTCGCTAGACTTGGAGAGAAAATGACCTTGACATATGGTTTCTAGCAACTGCTTCGTTGCCGAGTTCAATCCCTCGTATAATGTTTGGCAAAGTTGCCAACTTTCGATCCCATGATGAGGGCATTGAACAAGTAGGTCTTTAAATCTCTCGAAGCACTTCCAAAATGGTTCGGAAGGAAGATGTGAAAATTGTATAATCTCGTTACGGATTCTAGCAGTTTTGTGATGAGGATAGAACTTTTTCAGAAAAGCTCTCACAAACTCGTCCCAATTTCTAATGGAATGTGATGCGGTGCTATATAGCCACTTCTCGGCTAGGTCACATAAGGTGAAAGGAATGACCCTTAGCCTTATAGCGTCATCACTTAATTGGGTCGTTTTCATCATAGCGCACACATTTTGGAATTTATTAATAAAAATATACGCATCTTCCAATTCCAAACCATGAAATTTTGGCAGCATATTGATGAAATGTGGTTTTATTTCAAAGTTGTCCCCATTTGCCGGTGGGGGTGAAAGACATGTAGGTAAAGAAGTGCGGACGGGGTAGAAGAGATCCTGGAGCGCAACTCGTGCGGGCGCTACAACAGGCGGAAGATTCGGGTTATTCGCACCTGGCGGAGGTGGAATCATTCCCGTCGGTAAGGTATTGTTGGGGTTGAATCCCGACATACCTTCGAAAGAAGAATTTGAAGATGGAGGTAAGGAAATGGAGGGGATTTCGACTTCGGTGTCGAAGGGTTCGTCGGTCGGTACCAACGAAACACGGACTAATCGGGCGTTAGTATCCCTAGTCCAAAGTGACATACACTAAAAGGGATAGTGTAGTCAGAAAAATAGAAAAACAGAATGTGGGGGTAAGATAACGTCAATGGATGGAAGTGGTGGAAGTGAGTTGCAAGTTTTCTTAGCGACAAGTTGCAAGTTTGAAAAGATTTTTCTTTTTTTTTTTATGTGAGAGTTTTGCAAAAGAGGTTTTTGAAAAGGGACTCGTGACACAAATGTAACAACCACACATGCACAATCAGGCCTAGATCTAGGGTCGCCTAGGTCTGCTAGACAGCTCCTAACTAGGGCTAAAAATAGGACCTCAAACCGCCTCTTCACGGACAAGTACGGCCAGGTAAGTGGGAATGAACCACCACTACAGTGGGCCTAATTAATAACCACTAGCCTAGACACCGCAATGTCGGTTAGGATAAACAGTCGATGCCTATACTAGTCCTTTTCCTATTGAGCTCGATGTCCTTAGGTCTGAGTCTAGTCTTTTTTAATTAATTGTGGTCAATGCACATGCTTTAGGTGTTTTCTGGGGTCCTGGGAAGGGTGATGAAATCCCCACCCAATCTGAGTTTGGTCAATTATCCCCTTAAAGTCCGATTAAATTATGCAAAACAGTAAAATTCACTTGCAATCAATTTTTAGCGCGGCACAAAGAAACCTGCAGAAAATCTGTTATTTAGAAGGGGAGAGAAGATTTTTAGCGCAAAGAAATCCTGCAGAAAATTTCGCAAAAGATATATCGGGAGATTTCAGAGAGAAGAAGGAGGAAACAAACAGTGTAACTTCCACGAGATGATGTCAGATTCCTGCCGCGTTTCCGCGGTCAAAGTGCTTTAATACCGCGTTTCCGCGGCCAACTAACCGGCACGATTCGCCAAAAAAAATTTCAGATGATGAAGACACCAGGTCAAAGTGGGGTTTTAGCCGCGTTTTCGCGGTCAAACTGCAGGATCAGGTCTCTGGAAAATTTGTACAGTTCTGCTGTGGACTTTCCCTTCTGTTCTGATGTGCACTTTTCTGATTTGCCCTCTGTAAATTCCCAGATCCGCGATTCTTCGTTGTTCTGCAAGATTCAAATAATATACCCTTCAAACAGATCAAAATTGATAATTTTTATTTCTTTTTTTTATTTTCAGATTTTTATAATTTTTTTAAATTTATATCAACCCGAAATTACACAAAAGAAAGATTACGCCATCCCCGGCAACGGCGCCATTTGATTAATCCAAAAACTTGTATTTACCGTAATCAGAAACGGCGTCGCTTTGCAGCTAGCCGGTGAATACGGGTCGATCCACAGAGATGGGTAATTTCCTTTAATGTGTCTTTACGAGTTGATTCAAAATGTTGTTTTGTTTGGTTTCTAAAATCTATAAAAATTGGATCTATCACTAAACTAAATTAATCTGAATTAAACTCTTGCTAGGGTTAGGTTTAGGGGAAGTTTGGAGATTAAAGGTTTCCTCACCGCTTTCATTGCCCTATTTTAGATCTATTAGATGTTGGTGTAATTATCAATAAAGTGGATTAGAATCTTTTGGGAAGATGTTTCTTCCTCTAGATTCTTTATCCTTCCTTTATCGATAATTACCCTAACCCCCATGGAAAACACGCGCAACCGGCCCTTTATACTACGGTTCATCGTTACCTCGAGGGGTAGGATGCCGTAGGGAGCGGTTGTGTGTGCATGTATGGAGTTCTAACTCTTAGGTGTGGATGGCATGAAACGGGTGAGAGATCTCATCTCTCAAACCTTTCCCTAAGGCTAACCCTAACAAGCGAGGAGACTACTCGCTCATTAGGGGATGATAAAACATACTAATTAAAAGAATAAAAACAAAGACATAAAATAACTTACTCGGTTGACGGCTCCCTCCAAGCAATATAGAACAGATCTGAATAATATTCCCAGCAATTCTGAATTTTATTGATTGAAAAGAGGCATAGGGTTTTACAATTTTCGATTACAATTTATAAGTAAACAGGAGAAATTAGGGTTACAGGCTCTCGCAGATGTGCAATTACAGATTTGCCCTCGAAAAATCCCAACACCCGCACCGACGCACCGACACGAGAAACATCCACCGACACGGACATTATACGGCCGCGGAACCGCGGCAATTGGGCGCTTGGGCCGCGGTTCCGCGGCCCTTTGGTGGGCTTGGCTCACCAAATTTCTGGTCTTGGTTCATCATTTCTTGGGCTTCTTATTTTTATACTTCTTTTTCTCTGTTAGCTTCTTACTCTTCTCCAGATCTTCAGTGAAGACTTGTATTGGTCTTTTAACCGTTTCACCTTGACATGCGTTGCCTTGCACCTATGTGAACTGGGCTTGACTAGGATCCGTCTAATTGTTGGTCAAAAGTCCCTTTTTCTGTTGTTTTGTGTCTTTTTCACTGTATTTGCTCCAGAAACCTGTATCCTGTAATATGCAACAAACGTGCGTCAAGAGTACCTGTTTATTTATAAAAAGGATAAGAATAGGGGAATGGAAAATGCAATATTATGGTCTGAACAGACCCCTTTCCAAATCAGTTTTGGGAGACATCTCTTTGGAGAGGGTTATTCGATGACAAACCGGTAAATTACCGTGCTTTGAATCTTCCATACTGAATCTCTTCAGTATGGTGTCGATGTACATGGACTGAGAAAGTCTCAACATCCTCATAGATCTATCACGACAGATCTGAATCCCCGGAATGTAAGAGGCATCACCCAGGTCTTTCATGGAGAACCTTTATGACGAGAATCCTTTGACTAACTGTAGCATAGGAATGTCATTTCCTATCAAGAGAATTTCAACCACGTACAAGATGAGGAATACAACAGTTCTTGCTACAATCATACTATAAATGCATGGTTCATCTGGATTTTTGATAAAGTCAAATTCTTTGACCGTCTCATCAAAACAAATGTTCCAACTCCGCGATGCCTGCTTTAATCCATAAATGGATTTAAGCAACTTGCACACTGATTGGTGAGAAAAGAGTTATGTTTGTAGAATAACCGCAATCAGAACGGTGTCGCGCGTAGCTAGACCGAGGTGAGTACGGGTCGTCCTCAGGGAAACGTTGAACCTTTTATTCTTACTTTAGATGTGTTGAGAAAGAGAGGAGGGATAAAGAATTTTGAAGAATGGTTTCTAGATCTACGTTAAGCAAGAATGCAAAAATATAGATCTAGATTATTTTAGGGATGTAGTTAATATAATAAAAGGGCTTGTAGGGTTCGTTAGGTTTTAGTAGTTATGGACGATTAATTAAAAGTTACCCTTTTTATCCTTTAATAGATTTAAAAATAGAACGACGGTGATGCGTGTAGATTAGGGTTTCTGGAGAGAAAACGAATCCCACTCTTAACCCTTATCTCGACACGGAACTCCGTTCATATCTCGCCTTTACCAAAACAATCATTAATCTAATCTCTAATCGCGGTCGGGACTAACAAAGAATTGTTAGCGTGCCCGATTAGGATGTTAATGATTCTTTTGATAAAGTTCATAAACTTTATAGGACTTAAAAAGGGTTTAGGGATGTTCATCATCCATTAGCCTACCCTAATCCTACGAACCCTAACAAGCGGAGAATTACTCGCGCATGTTGGGAGAAAAAGAGATGGAGATAAAATGCATAATTAAACTACTAAGAAATAGAATAAGAAAAAGAAAGCTACCTTTATTAATCAACAATACTCCTTACACTTTGATTCCTTAGAAAATGATTACAAAGACTAGTTTGCTTCTCGATCTCTTCCAAGGAGGTAGACGAACAGTTGATGATCAGTCTGGATGCGTGAGCCGTCTTGGACTTCATGATCTCGTCGACTTGATCCTTTTTCCAAAAGGCTCTCGGTCTTTACTTATAGTCCAAAAGCCAGAAATTTAGCTTCCAAAATTGGAAGCTAACAGTATAGATTCACCCCCAAAAATTGCATGCCCTAATTCCCCAATATTGCCGCGGATCCGCGGCCCAAGGTGGGTTTGGCCGCGGATCCGCGGCCTTTTGATCATATCTATTGATCAAAATTCTGGGGATGGATCCTTGTGACATGTGGCAATCTCTGGAACTTTTGGATCTTTGAATTCTTCTCGTAGTTGCTGCCAGACTTGATCTCCATGTTTTTGATTCCTTAATTAGGCAGGTTTGCTTTAACAACTTGATTTCCTTGATTTTAGTTTTGGAAAATCCTGCACAACTTGGAAAATTTCTGCACAACAACTCAAATAATATTTAGTAGACTTTGTTCTACTAGGATTTGGTCAATGATATTATTTGCATACATTTTCCTACCAAAAGCTAATTATAGTATATCAACACATGGAAAATAGTATTTTTACACATAAACCCTCATATGTATGATAAATTATAATAAAGACCTTTTTACATATGGAAATGGTAGGAAAAATGTAATAACAAATGTGCAGTTTTATCAATTGAACAAATACCCCCAAACTTATCTTTGATCGTCCCGAGCAAACTAGTTTATTCAAGAGAAGGAGAAAAAGAAAGGAGAAAACTAAGCACACTTTCATAGGCAAACACGATTGCACTGAGCACGTGCAACAAGCCGTTAAACCCCTAGGTGTCCCTAGTAGGAGGAGTGTTGTCTCCTGAGGGTTTCCAGCGGATTACACCCAAAAAATCCAATAAAAAAAGAGAGATGGTGAAATTTACATATAAAGATAAGAACCATAAAAGAAAGACTTTGAAAATAAGAGTTTCCAACTACATTAGCTTTTCAGTTGTCATGAGCTCTATCTTAATAGTCATGAAAAAATGTTAGAAATCACATTATCCCTCAATAAAACATCGTCTTTATTCTTCATTCCTATCTTTCTTCCAAACATTGATCATATACCCCTACGTGTGTGTATAGAACATCCCTACACTCGGAGAATTCAATTCAAGCTATCATACTCTTGTCCATCTACCTTAGTACTTTTTAATTTGATGAATACTTAGGTTTGCTCACACCTTTTCATGCGACCGTTTATACTTCTTGAGGTACTAACCGACCGATTACTCATGTGCTTGCTGATTAGGTGATAATATTTTCCTCGTCTTGCAACACCTAAGGCTTAGCAATGACTCCCAGACCAGTTGGCCTTTGGGCACTAGGTGAAGAGGCACCCTCGCTATATTTTTTTATTGCTTCCTTGGCGATACAAAACCAGTGTTCATTTTTTCTTTTCACCATTTTTATATTTTCTTCATTTTTTTTTATTTTTTCATTTCCTTCATACTTTGGCTTTAGACAAGAGCATTTCAAGGTATCCTCTACTATCCCGAGTTTCAAGACGTGTGTAAGTGCATATAGTAGGGTATCAACATTCAAATGTTTGGCTTCCAGAATAGAAATTATTTTTCAGACTTATTTTTATCCTCAGATTAGTGACTTCCTTCATCTTACTAACCCTTGGGACAACAGCTCATAACTACTTATTACTAGTTCGTTTAAGAAAACTTCTAATTTTCTTGGTTTTCTTAAACTATTCCTATCTTTCATATATAATTTTTCACTTTCTATTCTTTTATTATCAAAAAATTTTTGTGCTTATATATAGTATAATGCAAAGTATGTGTAAATAAGCACAAACCTCCCCCAAACTTGTTTTCAACAGTGTCCTCACTGTTGCTATCTGCTGGATCACAAAAACCTGTAGTCTTGGGAGGAAATTATTAATCGGGACAAGAATATATGCAAGTGAAATCCTCCCCCAAACTTATTTTTGGCTCACAATTTTGTAAAAATCATTTTCTTTCAAGAACCAAAATATACCCCCCAAACTTAAGTTAAACAATGTTAATCTTTTAAAATCACACGAGGGGGTAAGGTTATTGGTCAATGCCAAGCTTTGCAAAGACCGAAGGTCAACACCAACCATTCAAAAAATTTATCGATGAAGAACCAAGGTTGGTGGAAGAACATGTCACCTTTCGAAGTGAAGAAGTGGGGAGGTGATAAGAGGTGTAATGGAAAAGGATTGCGTCTCAATTTAGAAAGACGATACAGTGATAGTAATGATGGATTACTCGCATTATCATGATTGTCCAAAAGAAGGGGTGGAGGTCCAATTTCTTCATCTTGGAGTTGATTCATCTCAACACCCGTGTCTTGTAAAAATGCGAGTTCGTCAGCGAAAATTTCCTCAAAGCTTTCATCGATACCCCGAAAAATAATGTCATTAGAAAAAATGGGGTGATCGTCAGACTCTATAAAAAGTTCCTTATCAGCGTTAGATGTTGACCCGGACAACTCGGTGGAAGAGTTTGTGTCAAGCAACAACATTTGAAAAGAGTCAGAATTATGAGGTTGATCATATTCACTTCTGTCGATATCCATTAATTCGACAGAACACACATGAGCATATGGTTCAGAGGGTTCACTTCCTAACTTGTAAATGTTAAGCTCAATTGACTTCTTTCCAAAGGATAGGGTCATAGAGCCGTTTCTACAATTGATTACTGCGTTGGAAGTGGCCAAAAAGGGTCGACCGAGTATCACTGAGATTTGATTGCGTGGGTTTTCCACAGGTTGTGTATCAATAACGATAAAGTCCACAGGAAATATGAATTCCCCGACTTTAATTAACACATCCTCTAGCTCACCCCTAGGTTGGTTGATAGATCGATCGGCCATCTGAAGAGTGCAATGCACATGTTTTAACTCTCCGATCCCTAATTGCTCATAAACAGAATACGGAAGCAAGTTAACACAAGCACCTAAATCGAGTAGAGCACGATTGATATTTTTACCCCCAATAGAAATTGAAATTGTAGGACTTCCAGGGTCCTTTCGTTTCTTAGGTAGTTGTTGTGTAAAAGCTGTGCTCACATTACTCGCAAGGAAAACTTTTTTAGGTACTTGAACTTTTCTCTTCCTAGTGCACAAGTCCTTTAGGATTTTAGCATATGACAGAACTTGTTGAATAGCATCTAGGAGAGGAATGTTTATGTTAACTTGCTTAAAAATTTCCACAATCTTCTCCATTTGTGGACTTGGTTTGTTTCCCCTTAACCTGTTTGGATAAGGTGCTTGATCAATAAGTTTTGGGTCTAACGTTTGTGGAGAAGACTGTGGGGACGGATTCGATCCCAAAATTGGAGTGGGAATCGACTTAGATAGATTCGGCGAAATGTTCGAGCCTTAGGGAAAACGGAGAATAGGCTCGGGTGAAGGTGGGAGATTAGACGAATTAGGGGAAGAAGAAGAAGCCGGGGTATCATTGGTGTCACTATCATCACATTGCTCACCCACTCGGTTCTTCATCACTTTTCCCGATCTCAACGTGGTAACAGCACTCACATTATAACTTTGTGAGTGGCCAGGACTAGGTATGGGTTGAGATGGGAGTTTCCCTTTCTCTCTCGCACTCATTGCGGCGTTTAACTGTGCGATTTGGTTTTCTATTGATTTAATACTCTCACCATGGGAGGTGGAGTTTCTCGTTATGGTATCAATAGAAGACTTCATCTCAGCCGACAATTGCATGGATTGTTTCATGAACATATCCAAAGTTTGTGCAAGTGAGTTGTCAGTACTGACCACTTGTGGTGTAGAAATGTTGGCCGGATTTTGGAAATTCTGTGACTGAAAGGGGGGCTGATTCTGTGGTTGTGGTTGCTGTGGAAGAGGTCTTTGATAATTGCTTTGTTGGTTTTGACTCCAAGCAAAGTTAGGATGATTCCGCCATCCTTGATTGTACGTGGAAGAATAAGGGTCGTTTCTAGGTCGCTGCTGAAAAGCAGCATTAGCTTGAAACGATGCATTCATAGGACATTCTTCCGTTAAGTGTGAAGGATCCGAACAGCAACCACAGACGGTCTTAGGAAGCGTGACCTGATTTAGGGAGAATGATGAGAATTTGTTCTCAATAGCGTCGAGTTTCTTCTGTATCGCTGCCATTTCGGCTTTTACTGCGATGGAAATATCGAGCTGATGAATACTTCCCTTAGAAGAAGGTGGTCTTACGCTTTCCCACTGCAAAGTGTGTTCAGCAAGGTCTTCCAGATATTTCCAAGCTTCACCGTCGTCTTTAGACATGAATTGCATTGACAATTTGTTTCAAGCATCTGCTTTGTCGCTGGATTAATGCCCTCATATATAATCCGACATAAATCTCATCTATTGATTCCATGATGAGGACATTGAACAAGCAGATTCTTGAAACGTTCAAAGCACTTCCAAAATGGTTCATTGGGAAGCTGGGTGAACTGGTTGATCTCGCTTCTAACACGGGCAGTCTTATGATTTGGGTAAAACTTCTTAAGAAATGCTATGACGAATTCATCCCAATTAGTGATAGAGTGTGCGGCAGTATTGTAAAGCCATTTTTCTACCAAGTCGCACAGTGTGAATGGGAGAAGACGCAAGCGCATAGCATCGACAGTCAATTGTGAAGTACCCATCATTGCACATACGTTTTCGAATTTGGTAATGAAAACGTATGCGTCTTCCGATTCAAGCCCGTGAAATTTGGGAAGCAGATTGATGTGGTGGGATTTAATTTCGAAATTATCCCTGTTTGGCGGTGGAAGAGATAGACAAGTGGGAAGAGGACCACGGATAGGATAACATCTATCTTGGAGAGAGATGCGCGGTGGATTCTGCGCACCTACGGGCGGTGGCAGCGTGGTGGTATAATTTGATGGAGTGCCGTCCATCTCGGTCGTGGTGTGTCGTGGGGGAAAAGAAGATGAAGAAGTACCGACTTCGGCGTCGATAGCAGGAACGCGGACAAGACGGGCACTAGGATCCCGTGTCCAGCCAAGCATGCACTAAGCGGGTTTAGTGCAAGTGGCAGCATGTGTGTGATTTAAAATTGGTTTGTTTTGAAAAAGTGGGACTCAAGACAAATCACTCTAAAATGTACAAGCAACCCTAGAACTAAGGTCACCTAGGTCCAGTCTCTAGACCGCTCCTAGACTTCCAAAGGACAAGCCGCAGGATCAATCCTCTACCACCTCTTTACTACTCTTGTGGCCAGATAAGTGCCAGGTAAATGGGAGGTATCCGCTATACGAATCACCAAAAAAAGCTGGCCTAATTAAGTAAACCACTTGCCTTAGACACACTTGCCTAGGCACCACAAAAGTAATGCGGATAAGCAATAGATTACCCACGACCTTCCTCTGTCCTTAATAAGCGCGACAGTCCTTAGAGTCTGGTCTAGATATTTTTTAAATTAATGTCGGGTTGATGCGGATGCTTGGTTTGTAATTTGTGGGGCTTATGAAGGGTGATGAAATCCCCACCTAATCTGGATTTGGTCATTGCCCCTTAAAGTCCGTATTAAAATATGCAAAACAAAACCAATCATAAAACTTTGCAAAAAAATTTTTGAGCGGCGATATTTTGCAAAGAATCCTGCAGAAAATAGATTTTTTTGGATTTTAGAGGAGAGAGAAAGAGTTGATAAAGATACCAGAGAAGTTTGGAACAACAGATCTCCTAGATGGCCGCGCTTCCGCCGCAAATGTGCCTCCTTTGCCGCGGATCCGCCGTAAGAAAGAAAGATCTGTTGATGAAATTTTCTCTGTTCCCTTCTGTGCTCCTATGGATCTCTAAGAATGTCTCTGTTTCCTGTTTCCCCAAGTCTGTGACTCCAGATCTCCTTGCAAAAATTTCACGCACAAATCGTTAAATATGCAATTTGCAGTTTTGTTTTAATTATGATATGGATCGTATAAGAATTCAACACAAATAGTATGAATAAAAATTATGCACGTATCCTCGGCAACGGCGCCATTTGATTGGTGAGAAAAGAGTTGTGTTTGTAGAATAACCGCAATCAGAACGGTGTCGCGCGTAGCTAGACCGAGGTGAGTACGGGTCGTCCTCAGGGAAACGTTGAACCTTTTATTCTTACTTTAGATGTGTTGAGAAAGAGAGGAGGGATAAAGAATTTTGAAGAATGGTTTCTAGATCTACGTTAAGAAAGAATGCAAAAATATAGATCTAGATTATTTTAGGGATGTAGTTAATATAATAAGAGGGCTTGTAGGGTTCGTTAGGATTTAGTAGTTATGGACGATTAATTAAAAGTTACCCTTTTTATCCTTTAATAGATTTAAAACTAGAACGACGGTGATGCGTGTAGATTAGGGTTTCTGGAGGGAAAAGGAATCCCACTCTTAACCCTTATCTCGACACGGAACTCCGTTCATATCTAGCTTTTACCAAAACAATAATTAATCTAATCTCTAATCGCGGTCCGGACTAACAAAGAATTGTTACCGCGCCCGATTAGGATTTTAATGATTTTTTTGATAAAGTTCATAAACTTTATATGACTTAAAAAGGGTTTAGGGATGTTCATCATCCATTAACCTACCCTAATCCTACGAAGCCTAACAAGCAGAGAATTACTCGCGCATGTTGGGAGAAAAAGAGATGGAGAGAAAATGCATAATTAAACTACTAAGAAATAGAATAAGAAAAAGAAAGCTACCTTTATTAATCAACAATATTCATTACACTTTGATTCTTTAGAAAATGATTACAAAGACTAGTTTGCTTCTCGATCTCTTCCAAGGAGGTAGACGAACAGTTGATGATCAGTCTGGATGCGTGAGCCGTCTTGGACTTCATGATCTCGTCGACTTGATCCTTTTTCCAAGAGGCTCTCGGTCTTTATTTATAGTCCTAAAGCTAGAAATTTAGCTTCCAAAATTGGAAGCTAACAGTATAGATTCACCCCCAAAAATTGCATGCCCTAACTCCTTAATATTGCCACGGTTCCACGACCCAAGGGGGGTATGACCGCGGATCCGCGGCCATTTGATCATATCCATTGATCAAAATTCTGGGGATGGATCCTTATGACATGTGGCAATCTCTGGAACTTTTGGATCTTTGAATTCTTCTCGTAGTTGCTGCCAGACTTGATCTCCAAGTTTTTGATTCCTTAATTAGGCAGGTTTTCTTTAACAACTTGATTTCCTTGATTTTAGTTTTGGAAAATCCTGCACAACTTGGAAAATTTCTGCACAACAACTCAAATAATATTTAGTAGACTTTGTTCTACAAGGATTTGGTCAATGATATTATTTGCATACATTTTCCTACCAAAAGCTAATTATAATATATCAACACATGGAAAATAGTATTTTTACACATAAACCCTCATATGTATGATAAATCATAATAAAGACCTTTTTACGTATGGAAATGGTAGGAAAAATATAATAACAAATGTGCAGTTTTATCAACTGAACACACACTTTCTCGCTGCTCCCACTCTGAATGAAACCCTCTGGCTGAACCATATAGACGCACTCTTTCAAATTCACATTTAGAAAAGCGGTCTTTACGTCCATCTGCCAAATCTCATAATCATGGAAGGCAGCAATGGCAAGAAGGATCCGAATGGATTTGAGCATAGCGACCGGAGAAAAGGTTTCATCATAGTCCAAACCTGGTCTTTGATTAAAACCTTTTTCAACAAGTCTAGCCTTATAGGTTTCAACCTGTCCATCTACACCAATCTTCTTTCTGAAGATCTATTTGCAGCCTATAGGTTTTACCCCTTCTGGAGCAATGTCCAAAATCCATACTTTGTTGGTGTTCAAGGACTCCATCTCGGTCCACATTGCATCCAGCCATTTTTCCGAGTCTCTACTCTAAATAGCTTGTATGAAGCTAGTTGGCTCATCATTGTTAATGATGCAATCCTCTATATCCCCGTCTATGAGAAAATCATAGTATCTCTCGGGCGGATCAGACAGCTTACTACTCCTGCGGAGTGGCGCAGGGATGTCCTGTTCTTTTGAAACTTTTGGTTCCACCATGCTTTCAGTAATAACTTGTGGTTCTGAAATTGCTTCCAATTCTATGGCGCTCCCACTTATCTCTTTTTCTAAAAATTGAGTTTCCAAGAAGTGGGGATGACGAGAAAAAAAAACCTTTTGTTCCTCTACGTAATAGAAAAGATACCCATGGTGTTCTTTAGGTATCCCACAAACTTACACAGTACTGAGCGTGCCTCGAGCTTGTCCGTGCTGCTTTTTAACAAAAACTGGACATCTTCATATCTTCAGATACTGAAGATAGGGTTTCTTCCCACTTCACATCTGATATGGTGTGGTAGGCACAGTCTTGGTAGGAACCTTGTTCAAAAGATATGCAGCCGAATCTAGTGCATAGCCCAAGAAGGATCGCGGCAACTCAGCGTTACTCATCATGGAACGTACCATATCCAATAGGGTTATGTTCCTCCTTCCCGATACACCGTTGTGTTGTGGTGTGTATGGAGGAGTAAGCTGAGAGAGAATTTCATTCTATTTTAAGTAATCCAGGAACTCGGCACTTAAGTATTCACCACCTCGATGATCTCAGTGTCTTGATACTTTTGTCTATTTGGTTTTCCACTTCATTCTTATATTCTCGGAATTTCTCAAAAGCCTCGGATTCATGTTTCAACAAGAAGACATGTCCATACCTAGAGAAATAATCCGTAAAAGTAATGAAATAGGAATAACCACTTCTTGCATGTGTAGACATTGGACCACACACGTCGCTTTGTATGAGTCCCAAGAGCTCGCTCGCTCTTACTCCGTGTCAAGTGAACGAAGTTTTTGTCATCTTTCCTTTGAGACGTGATTGACAAGTTGCATAAGACTTATATTCGAACGGATCTAAATATCCCTCTTTACGTAACTTGGTCAACCGTGTTTCGTTGATATGACCCACTCTACAATACCATAAGAAATCTTGATTTAATTCTGGAGACTTTTCTTTTGTGTGTGTTCTGGACGTTAAAAACTTGCAGTTGGTTTAATACGTATATAACATTGTTTAGTGTACCCGACCCAATCAAATTATGATTAAGATGGATGTTTACGATATCGCTTACAAATGTAAAATCATAACCTTCTTTAGATAACAAAGATACAGAAATGATATTACAAGTCAAACTAAGTACAAAGAAATAGTTGCGCAAAACCAAAATATGTCCACTTGTCAATCCTAAGTGATATTCCCCTATGGACACGGCATCCACGCTCACTCCGTTGGCAAACCTGAGGGTCATATCACCTGCCTTCAAAACTCTACGGCTTTTCAGTGCCTGCAAAGAATTACAGATATGAGTTCTTGATCCGGTATCCAATACCTATGAAGCAGAGTTGATTGAAAGACAGTTTTCAATCACAAACACACCTGAAGCTGAAGCCACAACCTGCTTCGCATCTTGGTTCTGGGCTTTCCAGGCCCTGCAATCTTTCTTCCAATTGACATTCTTGTGATAGTAGAAGTATTCTTCCTTCCCTACCATCGGCCCCCCAACTTTTTCCTTTCCCCTTGCCTCTACCTTACTAACACCGCCTTTCGGCTTGGTGGGGGTCTTCTTTTTCTTCCCCTTGGCTTTCACTTGGATCTAGAAGAGGAAGATCCTCCAACAAGCAGAGCGGGTGTCTCCCTGGACTTCTGCAGGATGCCTTCAGTGCTCCTCAACATGTTGAGGAGTTCTGGAAGTGTAACTTCCTTCCCTTGAATGTTAAAATTCAAGATAAACTGGACGTGGGTAGAGGGGAGGGACTGTAGAATCAAGTCTGCATACAACTCATTGTCCAACGTAGTCCCCAGGTCCACGAGCTCGTCAATCAAGCTGATCATCTTAAGGACGTGGTCCCCTGCAGATGACCCGATAGCCAGCCTCACTTGAAATAGTTTCTTCGAGGTCTCATATCTTGCGATACGAGCTTGCTCTCCATATAATTCCTTGGTATGGAGGAAGATGGATTCAAGATCCATCTTCTAGTACCGCCTCTGGTGTTCATTATCTATAGAGGTTGGCACGAGGCACTTGGCTTTCGCACTGTCAATTTCCCAGGTCTTATGGATTTCCTTATCAGCGACGCTGGAATCTGGACCTGGGATGGCGGGGGCTTTAGTAGTAAGAAGATAGCCCAGTTTGTCATATGTGATGGCCATCTGGATATTCCTGATCCAATCTTTATAGTTTACCCCCGTCAATATGTTTTTATTTAAAAGTAACTTAAGGCCGATCATCTTGGTCGCTGCAATTAGGAGAGAGAGAGAGAAGAAACAATTTAGCATGATGCTCTTGCAAGTTTAGATTGGTTTTTAGTTTATCTAAACAGGATGGCCCCCACTGTTTCTCGAATCCTTCCTCAAACCATAAAAGAAGAATTAGTTAGGATTAATCTCACCGTATAGTTCTTGCTTAACCTTTCAGCCAGGCTAGTATTGGTACTTCAAGGGAGGTTTTACAATGCTTTCGCGAAATTCCTTAATTAAATAACCTCTTTTCCATGGAGGTGTAGCCCGGCTAACACTATTCTAGACACCTACTTGGTTTATAGTATTGATCGTTAAGTGAAAAAATCTCCCGTAGAGTAGCATATACTCGCAGTAGGATCGGGATCCAAATATCATTATGTGATAATCCTGAAAGAATACTACCAAAATTATCATACTCCAAATGGTATGCAACACTAGCAAGTTTTAGTTTCTTTAGAAACTTCCAATGTGGATTTTTGCCCCATGCTCTTATGACCTTGACGAAAGCCAACATATCATAAGTCGCATATCAAGTTCTACCCGTCATTGTGCAGGTTAATTTGAATACATCCGTACATACCCTTGACGAAGGCCAAAATAGTAGTACGACTGTCCCAAATGAATGAATCTATCTATGCTACAGATGAATATTCAGCAGCTACCAATCACTATGCCTTAGCGAAGGTCAAAATAAATAGCTTGAATACTATTGAATACCCAACTGAAATGACGGAGGGCTAAGGCTGGTATTGGTGAAACCGTGAAGTAATTAACTTGATTTAATCGAAGGAACCTGATAGCTTTTAAAAGAGTGGTTTAAGCTCCACATTTTAAAAGTTTGTTGTTTTGAAAAATCGAGTGGTTTTGAAATTTGTTCCAACGATTCAGCTTCGGTTTGTTTGCTTTTCATTAATCTAATGCAGTCCCATCATTTAACCTACCATTGCAGAAAGAAACGAAAAAACAACGTACACTTATGCCATCCGCATTCGCCATTAGGCCCCGTCTTACACCGTTAGGTTACTTAACTAATGCCAGAGCTGGGGGCTGGACTAGCGCGGATGCAAAACAAAAGCAATGTCTATTATATAATATATATATAATAATAATATCCATTCATCTCACGCAATAATAGGCATTCCAGATCACAGATGAACATATTGGATATACTACGAATTCCGCATTTCGTTTAAGCCTATAACGAAAGACGGATTCCATGATCGTGGTGAATAGCCAAACCCCACCCTAGACCCCTATGGATGCGGAAAACTACCCGCCAAATACCCGAAGTGAAGCAACCTCCCTCAGTAAATGAGTAGGCCACTCGGCACTTCAAAGAACCCGGTAGTTTGTGCACCACACCTTGGTTCTATCCTAGGAGCAAAAACAGTAAATGAAATAATACAACGGTGGCTACAACCTCAACCCAGATGTACCCCGCAAATTAATATTACAATAAATTACAATTTATATCGAATGAAAGAAACTCTCATCTCACATCCCCGGTGATTCATCCACGACGATCCAATAAGTTCATATACACAAATCAATCATCACAAATATGTGCAACCCACAACTAACCGACATATAGCAATTAGCGAAAGTTTACGAACACATATAACAACTGAAACTAGTTAAACGACATTAAAAACTATGACTTCGAAACACCCCGTATTGCCACAACAGATAATAAACACTATATTCAAAATTGGCAAAAACAAACAACACCTGAAACCCTAAATCTAAGCAACTAGAACACAGAACAAAACACTATGCATTCCCTCATTAAAAAACCGGTGGGGCCAGATTTTTAGCCAAAGTGGTCAATCAAAATCCAGTGGACATGCCACGTTTTTGGTGTGTGTTCATCTAACAAGTAAAGGAGCACTCTACAATTGTTTAAAAAAATTTAAAGCCTCAGAAAAATTTGACAGAAACTTGGATTTCTTGTTTCATATTTCGCAGTTATTTCGGTTTCGTAGTTTTACTTGTCGTTTAATCTGTTAGTTATGGTTTAGTTGGCCCTGATACCATTGTAAGTCGATGCCACGCACCCCACATGTTCGCGGGGAGGTGGAGTTTGCAAAATACGATTTTTATATGCTTCGTAGCATCGACTAAACTCCAGGATCAATACTAAACCCTAACTAACATACAAACTATAAAAACTATGAGCTTTAACTACTATGCAAGAAAGTTATACCACTAGCTACTGGTCCTTTTTCTTCTCGATGTCCTTCTCCTCTTCGTCAGCTCCTTGGAGTGTGTAGGGATCGCACCTCCTTGTCTGCCTCCTCGAGTCGAAGAAGATCCACCCGAGAGTGTCTACCTCGATCCACCCGGGTACTTAGTGTGCTTATCTAAGTAGCCTAGACTGAATAGAGAGTGATTGTGGATAGATTTGTCTCACTAACCCTAGGATTCTCAACACATGAGACAATTAGGATTTGAGAGGAAGAAGAAGAGAGCTTGAGGAAAGAGAAAGTGTTTGTGATAATAGAATGAATACTAGCTCATTTGTGAATAATATGAAGTATACAAATATCTTACCAAAAAATATTTCCATGCCACCTTGCATCTCACAAAATATCTAGCTAAAATATCAAGCATGCTTCATTAATTAAAAATGGTGAATCACCCCATGAGTCATAATTCATTTAAAGAAAACATACACCTCATTTTCTCCACCATATTGAGGTGTCTCCTTCTAGAACCCATCTTGAACAAATTACAAGAATGCCCCTCATCCGTATATACATACCTGTATCTGTATTCCGAGAAACATGAATATAATGAGACGAAACTAATCCAATAATCTAATACTAGGATCCAGCTTAAACCAAAGCCCACTAGTATAATCCGTCTGAAAATTATACGTGCACAAGTACACGTATGTGATCGAACCCTGACGTAAAACCATACGACCTCTACATCGTTTCGCCCGAAAGAGGGAAACCCTCTGTGTGGGGCTCTAAAGACTCTACAGTACGCTGGCATTGGGTTTAACCATAAGCATGTTAGTGGTACTAGCTGCATGTAACAGCTATCCAGGTATCTGTCGATAAGAAGACCCATGAGCAAACTCATCCGAACTCCTACTGAGCCCATCTGTGACAATCTTCGTACAGTCTGGTTTGTTCGTTTAAGAGTATCGCATATCGAGCCTAGGGGCGGTAATCGTTAGACCCCTAATAGCGCAATAACTCATGATAGAGCATAGCCCAGAACACCCTGAGAAACTACTGGAGTACCTACCAGTAAATCTCGCTTGCCCTGGCCAGGGACTTTGTGTTATGGCTTTCCGAACACAGCGCGATATCAACCCCCAATACCGAGAGAGACAAATCCTATCTAACCGCCACTGTCTCCAAGTGTTTCGAGACTGCACCCAACTACTACCAGTTTGCATGACTCATCAGAGCCGTAGTAGGGTAATAATCTAAGAACAGCGGGAACACACTCGAGGCGAAGTAGCAGTGTCAAGTCAACGGACTATGATGTACTCATATCAGCTGGGAACTGCTACCTGATGATAGGTTTGTAACCAGCCAGCAATTCCCTACGAGTCCGTCCAGTGTAACTCATAACCCAATGAGCACCTGCATACTATCTCCAGTATGACGTACTGATGGCTGTGGGACATACTATCTCCCCTGCTGGGTTGAGAAGCGTATACACTAGTCTACCTTAGAGTATCGATGCCCTGTCTCGGTAATCCTACGACTAGGGACCTGTATAAGGATGTGCTTATAGATTACCCAGCCCCCACTAGTGTGACTGCCATTACAACGCTGGTAATCAAGCAAAGATCATAAGGGCTCTACCAATATGTATTAGCAATACGTTGAATGAAACATATACACATATTAAGATAGAAACAAACCAAGTAGCATACTACCATATTGAGCAAGACTGTCATAAAATCTGTGTATATCCCAAGCTTCCAAAATGTAATATATAAACTAGTACTATACAATAATGGCCTCTAGAGCATATAATAACACTTTCTTCCGGGTGATTGCATTGTTTTAGGTGGGATACACTTGCATCGCGACCACCATTGTACTTGTACATTTATTTTAGTTTTATCTAGTTAAAAGATCCATCAACCAGACTGTGTATATTTGTAGACTTAGAAAACGCTGTTGTATATTCTTTCGGAGTCACACTCTTGTATTTATTATTGTATTTGTTTTCTTGATGATGCTTAGTTTTCTTTACTTTACTTCTGTGTTTCATCATCGCCTTCAGCGTTGTATATTTATATCTTTGCGTGGTTGTTTCCTCCAATTGGCGAAGAGCTAGCACCCGCTTGGGGATGCCTACTATTATTGTTTTTGTATTATTTTCGGATTAAAAATTACAAAGGAGGTGCTGCCCAAATTTCAAACGACGAAAAATGTTTTCAAGATAGATATAAATTATTGCATTTTCATAGACTATAACTTATGTTTAAAAGAAATTGTTAGTTATATGTATGCCCTAGAGGCCATTACTGTACATACGATGTATATTGTAGTGAATGCTTGGACATATATAGGGAGGACTTTCTTGCTCGACATGATAGTATGCTATCTGGTTGCACCTTATGTTAACATTTACTCTGATTGTCTCTATGTTACATGTCGATAAAGCCCTTAGAATGAGTACTTGACTACCAGGACTATGATGTAGATCATACTAGTGAGGACAGTGTAGTCGCTAAGTACATCCTTCAAATGTTCCTAGTCGAGGGTGTATCGAGACAGGGCATCGATATACCAGAGTAGACTAGCATATAGATTCTCGACCCAACAAGATGGGCGATGGATGTTCCCATATCCATTGGTCTTTAACATCAGAGACAGTATACGGGTTCTCAGTAGAGACTGGGTACACTGGACGGACTCGCCGAGAACTCCCAGATGGTATTATACCTAACGTCAGATGGTTGTTCTCTAGTGACACTGGTATAGGTTAGTCTGTAGACCCGAGATCGTCATAGAGTTTTGTGTGATTCCCACTGTGCTTTGATTTCCACCTTACCACGTTCAAGAGAACATGCAAAACGGTGGCTTTTGGGTATAGTCCCGAGTCACATGGAGGCAATGAGCGATAGGAGGGATTTCGTCTCTCCCGGTATTGGAGGTTGATGTTGCGCTATGCTCGATTGGCCGTAACAGGGAAGTCCCTGGCCAGGGCTGATTTAGAGATTTACTGGTAAGTGTTACCAATAGTTTCTCGACCTGTTATGAGCCTCACATCGGCACGACTTATCGGTTATTGGGGTCTGACGTTTACCACCCCTAGACGAGATATGCGACATATCAGACGAAGAGACCGGACTGTACGATAGTGTTACTGATTGGATTCGTAGGAGTGTGAGCAGGCTTGCTTTTTGATCTTCTGATCGCTCAATACCCGGGTGGCCGTTATGTTTAGTAGACCGCTTGAGGCTTGTGGGTGTTTGATATGATCATCACTTACTGGCGGCGTATTGACGAGTCTTTAGAGTCTTACACAGGGCTTCCTGGCTCAAGCGAAACGGAGTAGGAGCACATATGTGATATGTGCGGGACCGAGATTGATACGATATGAGATACCGTATTCTATTCTCGTGATGTGTGACATGAAAGATTATATGTGATATAGCCGGGTTATCGGATCAAGTGTTGATTCGATAAGATATTACATTATGATATTAGTCGGTTATATGTGATATAGCCGGATAATTAAATCAAGTGTTGATTAATAATTTAATGTATAATTATATATTTGATATATTACATTACATTAACTAGTATTATCTCACTTATGATTTCTTTTCTCACTTTGGGTACATTGATGTATATGTGATGTATGTTAAATGTATCATGTTAGGTTACAAATGCAAGTAGGGTTAATGAGGGTTAAACTATGCTAGGGTTAAGATTAGGGTTTAAATTTATCATTAAGTAATTCAAAATTGCGGAATTAGTCATGGTTGATATTTGTTGAAAGCTTGTAGAAGCTTCAAGGCATCTTTGACTTTGTTCTCTCTCTTTGTCCCGCTTAAGATATTTTTGACCTAACCTTTAACCATAGCACATGGTTAACTCTCTACAAGGGTTAAGCATGACATGCTTAACCCTTGGTTGCATTATTAACCTCACCAATAATTCATTTGGATGAGTTAGTTCTTCTTCTTCCTCCTCCTCCTCAAAAGCTTTCTAGCTCTAATGGAGGTATGAGATAAAATGTGAGAAAATTATTTCTCATGTGAGCAAACATCCTACTTCATCATCCTCTACTACTTGCCATTTAGTAGAGGGTGTTCTCTTCACAAAGTTCTTGAGCTAGTGAAGAAATAGCTTGGGTTAGTTTCTCCCCGACGTAGATCATCTTCGGCCTCGAAGTCTTCAAAGCAAGCATGTTCGTTTCTTCGTGGGAGCCTTTCAACAATCCGGAGTTCACGATCGCAGCGAAAGAGACTACTACATGGAGCTATTGAAGTGAAGGAATGGTCTACAAAGGTTGTATTCCTCGCTCTCTTTACTTATTGCAAAGTGTTTGCATATAATTCCGTATATTTCTAGTTTATGATTCTAGTTAACGATTCTAGTTAGGGTTAGATAAAACGGTAAATTTTTGAATTTGGCATGGACGTTGCCTCCCAAAACCTTGTTGCCGTCGTAGGTAACCCTGCAGTGGTATCGGAGATATGCTAGAAATTTATACGGATTTTATTAAGATTAAGAAACCGAAATACTCCGAAATCTGCATCGTCAAAACCTGCTTGCTGTCGATTTTAAAAAGTTGTCAAAAAATTTTTTAAACAAGTACAGAGTGATATATGGGATATATCAAGAACACTGACTAAATTTGAGGCCATTTGGACAAAATTGGGCCGAGCACCATCTTGCTAATCTCAGCCAAATCCGAGCCCCACCCAACCCCCAACACCCCAATTTTTTTCTGTGTTCAAGTGACTGGGTTTTGGTGTTTCAGGTGTTGTTTATTTTTGTTAATTTTGCATCTGATGTAATTTTACACTATAAGCAATTCGGAGTATTTCATATTCGTAGTTTTAAAATTGTTTCGGGTTGTTCACATATTGTCTAGGCGAAGTTTAAAAGTTCGAACGATTGTCAAATACCCATTTTTTCAAAGTTTAACGCATTCGGAAAAATGTGCAAGTGATTCTGTGAACCCTCTAGAAGAACGAAACCTTAAATCGATTATGTAGGCGTCAAAACCACCACTGAACCCTAGGGTTTATGGTAGTTTAGCGTTGTCACATGTGAGGCGTTGGTTTGACCCTTCTACAGCTGGTTCACAGGTACTGTGGCATCTTCTGGGTATTATTAAAATTGTGCTCAAGTGCTGAGCTTTCAGGAAATTGTGGGACTTTGATAAATCGATCGAAGAATTTATCGTCATCCGGATATTATGTGATGGGATAAAATATTTGGAATCCACAAGTAGTTATGAGATAACTAATTTGAATGTTATAAATCTAGCAGTTTAGTATCAGATCATCGGTTGCCACGGGATTTTGATGAGATCAAAAGTCTGTCGCAATCACGTAGCGTACGCTCATACTCGCCGGGTAAACTTAATAGATATCCATGCCCCATAGCCCCGACCAAGTGACTGTAGGAGAACCCCGTCACCAAAAGCATCCGTTCGGGTGCTCGCGGCAGCGGTGTTCCGCCTTAGTGCACTTCGTCGACTACTAAATTTTTCGACGAGCATTTGATCAGGATGTCGGGAATCTTGTTGAATTGCCCAAAATGATATTGAAAAGTGTTTTCGAGATCGAGACTAAAATGCGGGATTTATAATTGTTACGCATGCGATGTCTAAGGAATTCATTTGGTTAGGCATGCGATGTCTAAGGAGATTGCGGATTCTAACTGTTGTAGTTTTTCACTTTCTTTTCTGCGACCGTAAGTGTAATATGTAGTGTATCGACGGTTTCGGTGCGATATGTCAACGACAACTAGGATACGCATATTTACTTACGTTGATGACATGTGATGTTATGTGTTGCTGTGATATGTTATATTGAATCGTCATGTTTTGAATAGCCGGGGGTTTTATGTGAGATGAGAGTTTTTTTTATTTTCATTCATGTAAAATTCGTTGTATGTAATATTCTTTTATTAGGGCACTTCCGGGTTGAGGATGATGTCACCATTGTATATTATTTACTTTTCCGCATTGGGATAGACCCAAGGCGGGGAGCACAAGTAACCGGGTTCTAGTGTCCAGTGGGAGACTATCTCGAGGAGTCGAGACCGGGTCTCTTAACTCTAGAATTGGCAGGGTTACTTGCCGCTCTCGTAGGGGTCTAGGTATATGGGTTTGGCTATTCATCGCGACCGTGGAATCCGTGTTTTATACTGGCTTGAAAAAAAACACGGAAATCCTGGTATATCCAATATTTCATATATGTTCTTCTGCTGCAATGTTCTGTGATGAGATCATATTACTGCCTGAGACGAATGCTTATATTATATATATATGATATATATTATATATTGTTGCTTTCGTTTCATATGTGATGTTTGGGAAGCATAATAAATGGGACTTCATTAATAAGATTAATGAAATAAAAGAAACCTAAAGATGTTGTAAAAACTTATCTCGAAAACTGGTAGCTCTAGTTCTTGCTTTGCATAGCGGTATTCCTTGTAGAATATTCAGCACCTTATTCGATAAGGAAAGAGCCGAGATCCCTTCACCGGGAGTGACCTTTTTAGCGAAACTAGCAGATGCTATAAACTCGGTTTGTCTTTTATTGCTTTTATAGTTTTTGCTTTGCATAGTGGTATTTGTGAAATATCCTGCACCTTATTCGTTAAGGAAAGAGCCGAGATCCCTTCATCGGGAGTGACCTCTTTAGCGAAACTAGCAAAGGCCACAAAAACACTCCATTTAAAATCACTCGATTCTACGACGATATCAAGTTCATTAAGCAAAGGATTTTCTTAAAAACCTGTCGTAGCCCTCCGTCATTTCAGATAAGTACTAGTTAGTATTCGTGCTACGTTTATTGACTATGTTAAGGCGCAGTGTACGGTAGCTGATTAGTGCTTATCTGTATAAGCATATGATGCGATTAGATTAGGGTAGTCGTGCGACCGTGTTGACTATGTTAAGGGTCGTGCGGGTGGGTTTAATTCAATCGGGAAATGACGGGTTGAACTTGACTAGCACTTATGATTTGTTGACTATGTTAAGGTCATATAGATGCTAGGGGAAAAACATTATCGGGAATTTCAACATTATCGGGAATTTCAAGTGTTGAAATTTGCAATGAGATTGCATACCTCCTATGAGATAGTTGGATCCCGATACCCACTGCGAGTAAGAGTTACTCGTGGGAGAGTTTTACACATTACAATTAGCCGATCAAGTAGGTGTCTAGAAAGGTGTTAACGGGGTTACGCCCCTGGGAAAATGAGGTTTATTTTAATTAGGTCCATACGAAAGCACGGGGAACCTCCCTCAAAGTACCGGCACTGGCCTAGATGAAAGATTGGCGAAATTATAGGGTGTAATTAATCCCGGGTAGTCTTTTCTTTTAGGGTTTGAAAGAAGATTTGACTAAAACAGCGGGTGCCATCCTGATTAGATAAATTAATAACCAATCTAATCTTGCAAGAGCATACGCTGAGTGTTTTCTTCTCTCTTTCTCCAGGCAGCAACCATGTCACTCCTTAATCAACATAATAATATGGATGTATTGACCGAACCCGCTTGTTATACTGAGCTAGGGAACGTTGGTCCCGCTCCAGCTTATAATTGTTATAAGACTGAGCAGGAAATACGGAATTACAAGAATTCTCGTCCCGCCCAAACGAAGAAAGTGCATGATGATGTATCTTCTTCAGGTATGTTCATTACAGAGAACTGTTTCTCAGTATCCTTTACGTCTTGGGCATGAGATAGCGGATCAAGATCCCACATATATAATATGTTACATGGGCTACAGAAAGGTAGAGAACTGAGAATGGGTGATAAGTTTCACGAGTTAAAAACGATCCAAGTGTTGCAGCCAAGTCTGTTGGTAGTTATCACCCTGTATTACCAAATACATTGATTCTGAACGAATGTTATTAGATACCGAACCTGATATACAATATCATATCAGTCTCTTTATTTAGTAAAGAAGGATATAATTTTATATTGTTGGATAATGTTTTGAACATTTCCTATATCAAGAGTTGATCGGTTCAGGCACGTTATCTAAAAGCATATATGTTCTAAATCAAACCATAGTTCTTAACGTACAGAATACACACAAGAGGAAGAGTTCAGAAATGAACGAATCCTTCTTGAGGCATTGTAGACTAGGTCATATCAATGCGACTCGACTAGCTAAGTTACATTTAGATGCATATTTAAATCAGTTTGAATTTACATCTTGTGAAACTTGTCAGTCATGACACAAAGATAAGATGACCATAGCTCCATTTATTGGAAACAGAGAAAGAGTTAGTGAACTCATTGGATTGATACATGATTATGTATGTAAGGTCCCCTGTCTACACATTCCAGGACTGGTTCTTTGTACTTCATTACTTTCACTGATGATCTCTCATGATTCGCACATGTGTTCCTGTTGAAACACAATTCTGAACCTTTTGAGATATTCAAAGAATATAAGTTGGAAGTAGAGAACCAAAATGGGTATAAGTATTATATCCTTTGATGTGATCAAGGAGGAGAATACTTGAGCACGGAATTCCTGGACTATTCTACAGGAGAATAAGATTCTCTCTCAGCATTACTCCTCCGTATACACCACAACACGTTGGTATATCGGGGCGGAGCAATTACACTATATGTGATATAGTGTGCTGTATGATGAGTATTACTGAGTTGCCTATTTCTTTTGGGGGTTATGCACTTGTGAAACTGCATACCTATTGAATAGGGTTCCAATCAAATCAGGTGCTTACCACTCCATATGTGATATGGTATGGGAAGAGCCCATCTCTCAAGGATGTTAAGATTTGGGGTTGTCCGGCCTATGTCTAAAAGCAAAATCCGGACAAGCTCAAGGCAAGGTCAGTTCTGTGGAAGTTTGTTGGATATCCTAAACATTCGCAAGGGATATCTTCTACCATACTGAGAAGCAAAAGGTGTTTTGTTTCTCAGCATGCCACCTTTGGGAAAAGGAATTTCTTGTGAAGAAATTAGTAGTCATGACATAGAACTGGAAGGAGTTCCAGCTATACAAACTGCAGCTGATGATTTGGTAAACCCGGAGGATTCAATAGTTTTCAACGAACCTCAGCCTCTTCGCCGATCTAGTTGGGTTCCTCACCCACCTGAGAGATACTTCGGTTTCTCTATGACAGTGGGAGCGAGGATTTCATCATGAGATGATGACCCAACTGGTTTCGAGCAGGCCATCAAGAGTGGGGACTCTGTAAGAATAGCTGGATGCTAAGCGATCTGAGATGGAATCCATATACACCAACAAAGTATGGACTTTGGTTACTTTATCTGAAGGGTTAAATCCCCATCAGGAGCAAGTATATCTTGAGAAGATTACTTAGTGTACATCGAAAAGTTGAGACTTTCAAAGCTAAGACTTATTGCAAAAGGTTCTCGTCATCAATCAGGTGTTGATTATGATGAAACCATTTCTCCTGTAAGCTATGCTTAAGTCCATCCGGATCCTACCTGCCACTGCTACATACCATAACTACGATATCTGGCGGTTGGGTGCCATGACTACTTTTCTAAATAGTGATTTAGATGAGAGCGTCTATAAGTACACAGCCAGAGGGCTTCGTAAACAGTGAGAGCAGCGGAAACGTGTGAAAGTTGCTTTATGAGTTAAAGCAGGCATCGCGGAGTTGGAACATCTGTTTTGATGTGGTAGTAAAAAAGTTTGACTTCATAAAAATGGTAGATGAAACTTGTATATACAAAAAGGTAGTAGGAAGTATGATGATGATCCTCGTATTGTACGTGGATGACATACTCTTGATAGGGAAGGAGTTTCATATGCTACACTCGGTCAATCTCCTCTTATCACAAGGATTATCCATATAGGATCAAGGTGATACCTCCTAAATCCTGGGTTTTGGATCTATGAGATAGATCTAAGTGGATGTTAGGATTCTCACTAGGTATAGTGAGATAGTATCAAACGATCCTGGGGAGAATCTCTGGATAGCTTCCACGATAGTAAGGTCGACTGAATGTCAGTCACAGGCATTATCTTTACCCTCAATGGAGGGACGGTATGTTGGAAGAGTTCCAAGCTAGATACCGTGGCATACTAGACGATAAAGGCTGGATACATGGCTACCTAGGATGCTACCAAAGATGTAGCCTGGATGTATATAAGTTCATAAGACGAACTTCGTTCCTACCATTGTGTGATAATGGAGTTGTGGCTTAGGCCTAGGAACCCCCGTCCCATCAGTGATCTAGACATATTCTTAGGCAGTATCACCTGATCAAGGAGATGGTTGATCTCTAGAGAGATTGAGGATAGGAGAGTAGACACAGAGGAAAACAGCGCGGATCCACTCACAAATGCCTATTTCCCGGTAGAGACTTTTATGGGATAGTTGAGTATGAGATACTGCAACCACTGCTGATTGTTGGGTATGAGATACTACAACAGATGGCCCTAGTGCAAGTGGGAGATTGTTAGTTATATGTATGCCCTAGAGGCTATTACTGTACATATGATGTATATTGTAGTGGATGCTTGGATATTTATAGGGAGGACTTTCTTGCTCGACATGATAATATGCTATCTGGTTGCACTTTATTTTAACATGTACTCTGATTGTCTCTATGTTACCTGTTGATAAAGCCCTAAGGATGAGTACTTGACTACCAGGATTATGATGTAGATCATACTAGTGGGGACAGTGTAGTCGCTAAGTACATCCTTCAAATGTTCCTTGTCGAGGGTGTATCGAGACAAGGCATCGATATACCAGAGTAGACTAGCGTATAGCTTCTCGACCCATCCAGATGGGCGATAGATGATCCCATATCCATTGGTGTTTGACATCAGAGATAGTATACGGGTGCTCAGTGGAGACTGGGTATACTGGACGGACTCGCCGAGAACTCCCAGATGCTATTATACCTAACGTCAGATGGCAGTTCACTGGTGACACTGGTACAGGTTAGTCTGTAGACCCGAGATGAGTCTTGTGTGATTACCACTGTGATTTGATTTCCACCTTACCACCTTCAAGAGAATGTTCAAAACGGTGGCTTTTGGGTACAGTCCCGAGTCACATGGAGGCAATGAGCGATAGGAGGGGTTTCGTCTATCCCGGTATAGGGAGTTGATGTTGCGCTGTGCTCAATTGGCTATAACAGGAAGTCCTTGGCCAAGGCTACTTCATAGATATACTGGTAAGAGTTATCAGTAGTTTCTCGACCCGTTATGAGCCTCATATCGACACGACTTATCGAGTTACTGGGGTCTGACATTTACCACCCCTAGACGAAATATGCGACATATCAGACGAAGAGACCGGATTGTACGGTAGTGTTACTGATTGGATTCGCAGGAGTATGAGCAGGCTTTCTTGTTGATCTTCTGATCGCTCAATACCCGGGTGGCCGTTACGTTTAGTAGACCGCTTGCGGCTTGTGGGTGTTTGATATGATCATCACCTACTGACGGCGTATTGACGAGTCTTTAGAGTCCTACACAGGGGTTTCCCGGCTCAAGCGAAACGGAGTAGGAGCACATATGTGATATGTGCCGGACCGAGATTGATATGATATGAGATACCGTATTCTATTCTCGCGATGTGTGACACGAAAGGTTATATGTGATATAACCGGGTTATCGGATCAAGTGTTGATTCGATAAGATGTTACATTATGATATTAGTCGGTTATATGTGATATAGCCGGATTATTAAATCAAGTGTTGAATTAATAATTTAATGTATAATTATATATTTGATATATTACATTACATTAACCGGTATTAGCTCATTTAAGATTTCTTTTCTCACATTGGGTACATTGATGTTTATGTGATATATGTTAAATGTATCATGTTAGGTTACAAATGCAACTAGGGTTAATGAGGGTTAAACCATGCTAAGGTTAAGATTAGGGTTTAAATTTATCATTAAGTAATTCAAAATTAAGGAATTTTTCATAGTTGATATTTGTTAAAAGCTTGTAGAAGCTTCAAGGCATCTTTGACTTTGTTCTCTCAATTTGTCTTGCTTAAGATATTTTTGACCTAACCTTTAACCATAGCACATGTTTAACTCTCTACAAGGGTTAAGCATGACATTCTTAACCCTTGGTTGCATTATTAACCTCACCAATAATTCATTTGGATGAGTTAGTTCTTTTTCTTCTTCTTCCTCCTCAAAAGCTTTCTAGCTCTAATGGAGGTATGAGATAAAATGTGAGAAAATCATTTCTAATGTGAGAAAACTTCCTACTTCATCATCCTCTACTACTTGCTATTTAGTAGAGAGTGTTCTTTTCACAAAGTTCTTGACCTAGTGAAGAAATAGCTTGGGTTAGTGTCTTCCCGACGTAGATCATCTTCGGCCTCGAAGTCTTCGAAGCAAGCATGTTCGTTTCTTCGTGGAAGCCTTTCTAGAGTCCGGAGTTCACGATCGCAGCGAAGGGGACTACTACACGGAGCTATTGAAGTGAAGGACCGGTCTACAAAGGTTGTATTCCTCGCTCTCTTTACTTATTGCAAAGTGTTTGCATTTGATTCCGTATATGTCTAGTTTACGATTCTAGTTAGGGTTAGCTAAAACGACAAATTTTTGAATTTGGCATGGACGTTGCCTCCCGAAATCTTGATGCCGTCCTAGGTAACCCTGCAAAAATATCTTGATTTCATTAAGCCGTTATTTCAATACTCCACTATTTTCCCTAAAAAAGTTTAGATTTCTGGGCTTTTGTCTTACTTGAATTAGGTGGTGTAGGGTTACTTAGCAAGGCAACAAGGTTTCGGGTGGCATCGTCCATGCTGTTTTCAAACAATTTCCATTCTAAACAGCCCTAACCAAGAATTTTAACTAGAGATATAAACAAAACATCATGCAAACAACTTTGCAAGTCTAGTGAATGAGGAATAAAACCATTGTAGACCAGTCCTTCACTTCAAATGCTCCGTGTAAAAGTCCCTTCGCTGCGAGTAATGATCTCCCGAACTCTCGAGAGGATCTACAAGGTGAAAGATGCAAACTTGCTCAAAGTCTTCGAGGCCGAAGATGATCTACGTTGAGGAGACTCAAGCTCATGATACCTCTTCACTAAATTAGGGTTTAGTGAAGCAAACACCCTAAAATAATTGGCTAATAGTAGAGAATAATGAAGTAGGAAATGGGATCTCTTTAGTTTTCTTTTTCTCACCATTTCAAAAGCTAGAAAGCTTTCTCGATGAAGACGAAGATGATCAAGTGAAGAATGAGAGAATGAACACAAGTGAGGTGAGAAAATGAACCATGGGTGAGTTAGTGTCATACACTAACCCATGTAGAGAGTTTGCCATGGTTAGTATAATGGTTGGGTTAATAAATATCTACAAGTGAAACAAAAATGGTGGACTTGGTCAATGTTTTAAGAAGCTTCTACAAGCTTGTAGCCATGCCAAATATCCATTCATTTTTGAATTACTTAGATAAATATAAACCCTACATTATATCAAGAATAGTGTAAGTCTCATACACCCATGTATCATGTATCATCAAGCATGACACAAAACTATGTACACTAATATATATCACATATATACTATGTGCACAATCGAGTGAGAAAAGAAATCATAAGTGAGCTAATATTAGTTAACGCATATTAATATATCAAATATATAATTATACGTTAAATAATTAAACCAACACTTGATTTAATAATCCGGCTATATCTAATACAACCGACTAATATCAATGTAACAATCTATCGAATCAACACTTGATCCGATAACCCGACTATATCATATATAACCGACCGATATCACATATCGCGAGAATAGAATACGATATCACATATCGTATTAATCTCGGTCCCGCACATATCACATATGTGCTCCTACTCCGTTTCGCATGAACCAGGAAACCTCTGTGTGGGACTTTAAAGACTCGTCAATACGCCGGCAGTAGGTGATGATCATATAAAACACCCACAAGCCGAAAGCAATATGCTAAACGTAACGGCCACCCAGGTATTGAGCGATCAAAATATCAACAAGCAAGGCTGCTCATACTCCTGCACATCCAATCAGTAACACCACCGTATAGTCTGGTCTCTTCGTCAGATATGTCGTATATCACAGCCTAGGGGTGGTATAACGTCAGACCCCAATAGCCTGATAAGTCATGCCGATGCAAGGTCCATAATGGTTCGAGAAACTATTGATAAAACTTACCGGTAGATCTCAGCAACCCTCGCCAGGGATTTCATGTTATGGCCAATCAAGCATAGCGCAACATCAACTCCCAATACCGGGAGAGACGAATCCCCTCCTATCACTCATTGCCTCCATGTGACTCGGGACTGTACCCAAAAACTACCGTTTTGCATGATTTCTTGACCATGGTAAGGTGGAAATCAAAGCACAGTAGTAATCACACAAGACTCTATGACGATCTCGGGTCGACAGACTAACATGTATCAGTGTCACCAGAGAACTGCTATCTGACGATAGGTATAATACCATCTATGAGTTCTCGGAGAGTCCGTTCAGTGTACCCAGTCCCACTGAACATCTGTATAACTTCTCTGATGTCAAACACCAATGGATATGGGATCATCCATCGCCCATTATATAGGTTGAGAAGCGTATACGCTAGTCTACTCTGGAGTATCGATGTCATGTCTCGATACTCCCATGACTAGGAACAGTTATAGGGTGTACTTGTGGACTACCATTGGCCCCACTAGTATGATCTCCATCATAGTCCTGGTAGTCACGTACACATCCTAAGGGCTTTATCAACATGTGAGAGCAAGACGGTATCATAATACAAATCTACATGTTAAGAAAAAGAGCAACCAGGTAGCATACTATGAAATTCCTCCCTATATATGTCTAAGCATCCACTATAATATACATCACAGTACAGTAATGGCCTTTAGGGCATACATATAACTAACAATCTCCCACTTGCACTAAGGCCATTTGTTGCAGTATCTCATACTCAACAGTTTAGTAGTGGTTGTAGTATCCCATACTCAACCATCCTAAAATCTCTCAAATTGTATTTGGGGAAGCAGACCTTGGTGAGTGGATCCGCCGTGTTAGCCTCAATATCTACTCTCCTTACCTCGATCTCTTAGAGATCAACCATCTACCTTATCAGGTGATACTAGCCTCACAATATGTCCGGAACGCTGATGGGACCTGCGTTCCTATGACAAAGCCACAACTCCATTGTTGTCACAATAACAGTTATTGGACGCTCAATGGTAGGAACCTTGTTTATCTCATGAACAAGAAATGTCCAGACAACCACTTTGGTAGTATCGTTGGTAGCAATGTATTCGGCCTTTATCATATAGTATGTCACGGTATCTAGCTTGGAACTCTTCCAACATACCGTCCCTCCACTGAGGGAAAAGACAATACCTGTGACTGAGTCTCATTCGACTTTATCACTCTGGAAGATTGAACCAAGAACATTCATTTAGTGCTTCTCAAGTACTTAAGAATGTCCTCCACAGCTGTCCAGCGATTCTCCCAAGATCCGATTGATTCCTGATCACTACACCTGGTGAGCCATCTACATCTAGTCTGGATTTGGGACACTCCCAACATCCACTTAGATCTATCACCATAGATCATAAACAATAAGATATAGTAGGTATCATCCAGTTCTTCTATGGAGAATCCTGTGATAAGTGGAGCTTGACCGAGTGTTGCATAAGAAACCATTTCATATCAAGAGTATGTTTATCTACGTACAATACGTGGAAGACAACCTTACTCTCTACAACCTTCTTGTTGTTAGTTGTATGTATGCCCTAGAGGCCAGTATTGTACAGATGATGTATATTATATTGGATGCTTGGACATATATAGAGAGGACTTTCTTGCTCGATATGATAGTATGCTATTTGGTTGCTCTTAATACTGTCATATAGTTACATGTTGGTAAAGCCCTTAGGATGTGTACTTGACTACCTGGACTATGATGCAGATCATACTAATGGGGCCATGGTAGTCCATAAGTACATCCTTTAATGTTCCTAGTCGTAGGTGTATCGAGACAGGGCATCGATATACCATAGTAGACTAGCGTATACGCTTCTCGACCCATGAGATGGGCGATGGATGATCCCATATCCATTGGTGTTTGACATCAGAGATGGTATACGGGTGCTCAGTGGAGACTGGGTACACTGGAAGGACTCGCCGAGAACTTCCAGATGGTATTATACCTCACGTCAGATGGCAGTTCTCTGGTGACACTTGTGCAGGTTAGTCTGTAGACCCGAGATCATCATAGAGTCTTGTGTGATTCCCACTGTGCTTTGATTTCCACCTTACCACGTCCAAGAGGGCGTGCAAAACGGTGGTTTTTGGGTACAGTCCCGAATCACATGGAGGCAATGAGCGATAGGAGGAGTTTCATCTCTCCCGGTACTGGGGGTTGATGTTGTGCTGTGCTCGATTAGCCGTAACAGGGAAGTCCCTGGCCAGGGCTGATTTAGAGATTTACTGGTAAGTATTACAAGTAGTTTCTCGACCCGTTATGAGCCTCACATCGGCATGACTTATCGGTTATTGGGGTCTGACGTTTACCACCCCTAGACTTGATATGCGACATATCAGACGAGGAGACCGGACTGTACGGGAAGTGTTACCGGCAGGCTTTTACAGGAGTTGGAGCGGGCTTGCTTGCTGATCTTCTGATCGCTCAATACCAGGGTAGCCGTTACGTCCAGCTAGTACCGCTGATGTCTTATGGGTGCTTGATGTGATCATCACCTACTGCCGGCGTATTGACGAGTCTTTAGAGTCCTACATAGAGGTTTTACTAGCTCAGGCAAAACGAAATAGGAGCGCATATGTGATATGTGCGGGACCGAGAATGATGCGAGTATGTGATACCGTATTCTATTCTCGCGACTTTTTGTATTGGTCGGTTATATGTGATATAGCCGGGTTATCGAATCAAGAGTTGATTCGATAAGACGATACATTGGATGTTAGTCGGTTATATGAGATATAACCGGATTATTAAGTCAAGTGTTGATTTAATAATTTAGTGTATAATTGTATATATGATATACTAATTTATATTAACTAACATTTGTTCACTTAAGAATTTTTCTCACATATGCACAACTTTAATATATATGTTATATATATTAAAATGTGTTTTCTGTTTTGTATCATGGTTGATGATACATCTTTCATGGGTGTATGAGACATACACCATGCTATTTTTTATGTTGGGTTTAATGTATTTAAAGTAATTACAAAATTAGTGGAAAATTAGAAAATGCATGAAGCTTGTGGAAGCTTGTGGATGCATTGACTAAAGTCCACTAAGTTTGTTTTTACTTTGGATTTTTATTAACCTAACCATCACACTTAGCCATAATTAAGTCTCTACATAAGTTAGTATATGATACTCACTCACCATGGTTAGCTCACTCACTTGATCGTTATCTCTTCTCATTTTATTTTCTTCATCTTCTTCCTTGAGCTAAAAAGCTCTCTAGGGTTTGATCAAAAGTGAGAAACATTGTGAGATACCAAATTCTAAAGTGAACCCACTTCCTATTTCTCCATCCTCTACTAGACTAGCACTTTAGTTTAGAGTGTTTGCTTCACTAATTCTCTAGTTAGTGAAGTAGAAGCTTGAGTTGACATCCCCACGACGTAGATCGTATTTGGCCTCGAAGACTTCAAGCAAGGACGCTCCTTTAGCCTAGTGAAGCCATGCAAGAGTCTGGAAGAACTACGATCGCAGCGAAGGGACTTCAACAAGGAGCTAAAGAAGTGAAGGACCGATCTACAAAGGTTGTATTTTGTATTCACTTAGTTGTAGAAGCTATTTACTTTCATGTGAAACCCTAATTTTCTAGCAAAGATCTTGTTTAGGGTTGTTAGGCACGGCTAAAATTTTAATCGGGCATGGTTGATGCTTTCTTAACCCTTGTTAGAGTGCCTAGTAACCCTACAGTGGTATCAGAGCCTAGCTAGAGCATTAGGCGACGTGTATACGAAGTTAAAACTCCGAACGAACCCCGAAACGCAAAAATGAACCCCTCTCTGGACAAATTTTAAAAACTGTGATTAATCTGAATTAAAAATGCCTAAAAAAATCTGCAGGGAAGTATAAGAATTGTAGTGAAAAACGAGATCATACACTGTACAAACCGCCGCGGAACAGCGGCCGTACCGCACTTGGGCCACGGATCCGCGGCAGTACAGAGGATTTATGCCCAAATTTTTACACTGTAATCTCCATTTCTGTGAGTTATATTTTCTGGGTATTTTTAAAATGACTCAAGTGTTGAGTGTTCTGGGGTTTATTTTATAATCGTTGATTCGATCGGAAAATTTAAATTCGTTATTGTTTTCCGGATAATTTAGAAAGTATTAAAATGTTCGAACGGATATCATTAACTCCATTTTTCCCGGCACGAAAAACTTTCTAGTGTTGAATTTTTCTTGAGTTTAAATCTTTCGGAAAAACGTGCATGTAACGCGATGGACCCTCTAGAAGAACACAAACCTTAACTCGATTATGTGACCATCTTGAACTGCCTCTAAACCTTAGGGTTTGGGGCAGTACGACGTGCCACATGTGAGGCGTTGGCTTGACCCTTCTACGGCTGGACCATTGCTACTGTGACGTATTCTGGAATTTTTGAACTCCGCTCAAATGTTGAGCTATTAAGGAAATCTTGGGTATTTGATTATTCGATCGGGAAGTTTAATACTGTCTATTTATCTGGAATGTGATACAATATGTGGAATTCATATAGTTAGCCATGAAATGCGAAATATGTGATATTTCAGATTTACGATGTCTAAAGAGATTGTGGATTCCAAATGTTGTAGTTTTACACTTTCTTTTCTGCGACCGTAAGTGTAATATGTGATATCGCCGGTTTCATTGCTATATGTCAACGACAATTGGGATGCACATATTTACTTACGTTGATGACATGTAATGTTATGTGTTGCTGGATATGTTATATTGGATCGTCGCGTTTCTGAATAGCCGGGGGTTTTATGCGAGATGAGAGTTTTTATTTTCATTCATGTAAAATTAAATGTATGTAATATTCTTTTATTGGGGCACTTCCGGGATGAGGTCGATGTCACCATTTGTATATTATTTACTTTTTCCGCACTAGGATAGACCCAAGGAGAAGAGCACAAGTAACCGGGTTCTAGAGTCTAGAGGGAGACCAACTCGAGAAGTCGAGTCCGGATCTCCTAACTCTAGAATTGGAAGGGTTGCTTGCCGCTTTCGTAGGGGTTTAGGGGTATGGGTTTGGCTATTCATCGCGACCGTGGAATTCGTGTTTTATAGAGGCTCAAAATAAAACACGGACGTCCTTGTATATCCAATGTTTCATATGTTTCTTCTGCTGCGATATCTGTGATGTGATCATTTGATATATGACGATAGATACTATATATAGTATATATGATATATTATATAGACGTTACTTATGTTTTACACCCGCGCTAGCCATGCCCCGCTCTGCCGTTAGTTACCTAACCTAACGGTGCACGAGGGGACATCGAGGCGAATGCGGAAGGCATAAGTGTACGTCGTATTTATCTGTGATATTTAGGTGACTTAACTAATGGGACTTCATTAATATGATTAATGAAAGAAAAGAAACCTAAAAGATGTTGTAGAATCAAATTTTTCAAAAAGGGTAGCTACAGTTTTTGCTTTGCATAGAGATATATATGATATATCATGCACCTTATTCGATGAGGAAAGAGCCGAGATCCCTTCACCGGGAGTGACCTCTTTAGAAAAACTGGCAGATGCTACAACTCTCGGTTTGTCTTTTGATTTCTTTTGGAGTTTTGCTTTGCATAGTGATATATATGATATGTCCTGCACCTTATTCGATGAGGAAAGAGCCGAGATCCCTTCACCAAGAGTGAGCTCTTTAGCAAAACTAATGAAAGCCTCAAAATCACTCCATTTCAAAATTCACTCGATTCTACAACGATATTAAGTTCATTACGCAATAGGTTTTCAGAAAAACCTGTCGTAGCCCTCCGTCATTTAAGATAAGTCCTACTTAGTATTCGTGCTACGTTAGTTGGCCTGCGTCAAGGCGTAGTGTGTGGTAGCTAACTAGTATTTATCTGTTTATGCATATGATGCAGATTGGATTAAGGTAGTCGTGCGACTTTGTTGGCCTGCGTCAAGGGTCGTACGGGTGGGTTTGATTCAATTAAGAAATGACGGGTTGAACTTGACAAGCGCACTATGGTTTTTTGGCCTGCGTCAAGGTCATGGGACGCTAGGGGCAAAATATTATCGGGAATTTCTAGTATTGAGATTTGCAGTGAGATTGCATACCTTCTATGATATAGTTGGATCCCGATACCCTCTGCGAGTAATTGTTACTCCTGGGAGAGTTTTACACAGGACAATTAGTCGATCAAGTAGGTGTCTAGAAAGGTGTCAACGGAGTTACGCCTCTGGGAAAACGAGGTTTACTTTAATTAGGTCCGTGCGAAAGCACGGGGAACCTCCCTCAAAGTACCGACACTGGCCTAACTGAAAAATTGGCGAAGTTGTAGGGTGTAATTAATCCCGGCTAGTCTTTCCTTTTAGGGTTTGAAGAAAGATTTGATAAAACAGTGGGAGCCATCCTGATTAGATAAAATAATAACCAATCTGATCTTGCAAGAGCATACACTAAAGTGTTTTCTTCTCTCTCTCTCCAGGTAGCGACCATATCATGCCTTAATAAAGATAATAATATGGATGTATTGACCGAACCCGCATGTTATACTGTGCTGGGGAACGTTGGTTCCGTTCTTTCTTATAAAAGTTATAAGACTGAACAGGATATAGGGGAATACCAGGATTCCAATACCACCCGTGTGAAGAAAGTACATGTTGATGCATTTTCTTCGGGTGTGTTCGTTACAGAGAACTGCTTCTCCATTTGCTCTACGTCCTGGGTATTAGATACCGGGTCAGGATCCCATATATGTAATCAGTTACATGGGCTTAGGAAAGGTAGAGAACTTGGAGAAGGTGATAAAGACATAAGGGTTGGAAATGGTGCAATTGTTGCAGCTAAAACCCTCGGGGAATATCACCTTGTATTACCAACTGGTAATACATTGATTCTGAACGAATGCTATTACATGCCGAACCTGATATGCAACATTATATCGGTTTCTTTACTAAGTAAAGAGGGATATAATTTTATATTACAGGATAATGTTATCAACATTTTTCTGAACCAAAAGTTGGTTGGATCAGGCACGTTGTGCAATGGCATTTATGTTCTAAATCAATCAACAGTTCTGAGCATAACAAACACACACAAGAGGAAGAGTTCAGAAATGAACGAATCCTTCTTGTGGCATTGTGGACTGGGTCACATCAATGCGACACGACTAGCTAAGTTGCATAAGGATGGATATTTGAAACCGTTCGAATTTTCATCTTATGACACTTGCAAGTCATGTCTCAAAGGCAAGATGACCAAAACTCCGTTTACGGGACACGGAGAAAGAGTTACTGAACTCTTGGGACTGATACATAGCGATGTATGCGGTCCCATGTCTACACATGCCAGGCATGGTTCTTCGTACTTCATTACATTCACTGACGATCTCTCAAGATACGGACAAGTGTTCGTGATAAAACACAAGTCTGAAGCTTTTGAGAAATTTAGAGAATATAAACAAGAAGTCGAGAACCAAACCGGGAAAAGTATTAAAATCCTTCGATCTGATCGAGGAGGTGAATACTTGAGCAATGAATTCCTGGACTTCCTAAAAGAGAATGGGATTCTCTCTCAGCTAACTCCTCCATATACACCACAGCACAACGGTGTATCGGAACGGAGGAACCGCACCCTATTAGATATGGTGCGCTCTATGATGAGCATAGCTGAGTTACCTATTTCCTTCTTGGGGTATGCACTGGAAACAGCTGCAGACCTATTGAATATGGTTCCCACCAAATCTGTGCCAACCACTCCATATGAGATTTGGAAAGGAAAGAGACCATATCTTAATTATGTTAAGATATGGGGTTGTCCGGCATATGTAAAAATGCAAAATCCGGACAAACTCGCGGCAAGGTCCATTCTGTGTAAGTTTATTGGATATCCCAAACATTCGCACGGGTATATCTTCTACCAAACCGAGGAACAAAAGGTGTTTGTTTCTCGACATGCTACCTTTTTAGAAAAGGAATTTCTTGAAAAAGAGATTAGTGGCAAGGAGGTAGAACTGGAAGAGGTTCCAGCAATACAGACTACGACAGAAGATTTGGTTGAACCGAAGGATTCGGTAGTTCCCAACGAATCTCAGCCTCTCCGCCGATCTAGTAGGGTTCCTCACCCACCTGAGAGATACTACGGTTTTCTCATGGATGGTGGGAGCGAGAATTGCATCATGGTTGATGATGACCCAACTAGCTTCGAGCAGGCCATCACGAGTGGGGACTCAGTGAAATAGTTGGATGCAATGCGGTCCGAGATGGAATCCATGTACACTAACAAAGTATGGACTTTGAAAGTTGCTCCTGAAGAGGTAAAACCCATTGGGAGCAAGTGGATCTTCAAGAAAAAACTTGGTGTAGATAGGAAAGTGAAGACTTTCAAAGCTAGACTTGTTGAAAAGGGTTTTCATCAAAGACCAGGTGTGGACTATGACGAAACCTTTTCTCCAGTGGCTATGCTTAAATCCATCCGGATCATGCTTGCCATCGCTGCATATCAGGACTACAAAATCTGGCAAATGGAAGTTAAGACCGCCTTTCTAAACGGTGATTTAGAAGAGTGCGTGTACATGACTCAGCCAGAGGGCTTCGTAGATAGTGGGAGCAGCGGGAATGTGTGCAAGCTTCTGAAATCCATTTATGGATTATAGAAAGCATCGCGGAGTTGGAACATCTGCTTTGACGTCGTTATCAAAAACGTAGATGAACCTTGTATCTACAAGAAGGTGGCAGAGAGTAAGGTTGTCTTCCTCGTATTGTACGTCGATGACATACTCTTGATAGGAAATGACAATCCTATGCTGCAATCGGTCAAGCTCTTCTTATCATAAAGATTCTCAATGAAAGATCTAGGTGATGCCTCCTGCATACTGGGAATTATGATATATAGAGATAGATCTAAAAGGATATTGGGATTGTCCCAATCCAGATACATTGACACCATACTAAAGAGGTTTAGTATGGAAGAATCCAAGCGTGGGAACTTACCACGATCTCTGGACTCACTCTCTCCAAAGAGATGTCTCCCAAGACTGATTTGGAGAGAGCTCGCATGCAAGGGATACCCTATGCTTCGGCTGTAGGCTCTATCATGTACGCTATGCTATGTACCGGACCCGATGTAGCACACTCACTAAGTATAGTGAGAAGGTATCAAGCTGATCCTGGAGAGAGTTACTGGACAGCTGTGAAGAGCATTCTCAAATACTTGCGAAGGACTAAAGAGATGCTCTTGGTGTATGGTAACGGAGAACTCCAAGTGGAGTCCTTTACCGATTCGAGCTTCCAGAGTGATAAGGACGACTCTAAGTCGCACTCGGGATTTGTCTTTACCCTTTACGGAGGGGCGGTTAGCTGGAAGAGTTCCAAGCAGGAAACCGTGGCAGACTCAACGATGGAGGCTGAATACATCGCTGCCAACGATGCTGCCAAAGAGGCTGTCTGGATCAAGAAGTTCATTACTGAACTTCCAGTGGTTCCATCCATTGAGCATCCAATACCTTTGTATTGTGATAACAATGGAGCGGTGGCTTTGGCCAAGGAACCCAGGTCCCATCAGCGATCTAGGCATATTCTGAGACGGTATCACCTGATCCGGGAGATAGTTGATCGTCGGGAGATCGAGTTCAGGAGGGTTGACACGAAGAACAACACAGCGGATCCACTCACGAAGGACATTCCCCAGATACAGTTTGAGAGACTCTTCGGTATGCTTGGTATGCGATACTATAGCAGCTGGCCCTAGTTCAAGTGGGAGATTGTTAGTTGTATGTATGCCGTAGAGGCCAGTATTGTACAGATGATGTATATTATATTGGATGCTTGGACATATATAGAGAGGACTTTCTTGCTCGAAATGATAGTATGCTATTTGATTGCTCTTTATCTTAACATGTATACTTGTCTCTTGATAATGTCTTATAGTTACATGTTGGTAAAGCCCTTAGGATGTGTACTTGACTACCTGGACTATCATGCAGATCATACTAATGGGGCCATGGTAGTCCATAAGTAAATCCTTTAATGTTCCTAGTCGTAGGTGTATCGAGACAGGGCATCGATATACCAGAGTAGACTAGCGTATACGCTTCTCGACCAATGAGATGGGCGATGGATGATCCCATATCCATTGGTGTTTGACATCAGAGATGGTATACGGGTGCTCAGTGGAGACTGGGTACACTGGACGGACTCGCCGAGAACTCCCATATGGTATTTTACCTCACGTCAGATGGCAGTTCTCTGGTGACACTTGTGCAGGTTAGTCTGTAGACCCGAGATCGTCATAGAGTCTTGTGTGATTCCCACTGTGCTTTGATTTCCACCTTACCACGTCCAAGAGGGCATATAAAACGGTGGTTTTTGGGTACAGTCCCGAGTCACATGGAGGCAATGAGGGATAGCAGGGGTTTCGTCTCTCCCGGTATTGGGGGTTGATGTTGCGCTGTGCTAGATTGGCCGTAACAGGGAAGTCCCTGGCCAGGGCTGATTTAGAGATTTACTGGTAAGTGTTACCAGTAGTTTCTCGACCCGTTATGAGCCTCACATCGGCACGACTTATCGGTTATTGGGGTCTGACGTTTACCACCCCTAGACTTGATATGCGACATATCAAACGAGGAGACCGGACTGTACAGGAAGTGTTACCAGCAGGCTTTTACAGGAGTTGGAGCGGGCTTGCTTACTGATCTTCTGATCGCTCAATACCCGGGTAGCCGTTACGTCCTGCTAGTACCGCTGACGGCTTGTGGGTGCTTGATGTGATCATCACCTACTACCGGCGTATTGACGCGTCTTTTGAGTCCTACATAGAGGTTTTACTAGCTCAGGCAAAACGAAATAGGAGCGCATATGTGATATGTGCGGGACCGAGAATGATGCGAGTATGTGATACCGTATTCTATTCTCACGACTTTTTGTATTGGTCGGTTATATGTGATATAGCCGGGTTATCGAATCAAGAGTTGATTCTATAAGACGATACATTGGATGTTAGTCGGTTATATGAGATATAACCGGATTATTAAATCAAGTGTTGATTTAATAATTTAGTGTATAATTGTATATATGATATACTAATTTACATTAACTAACATTTGTTCACTTAAGAATTTTTCTCACATATGCACAACTTTAATATATATGTGATATATATTAAAATGTATTTTCTTTTTTGTATCATGGTTGATGATACATCTTTTATGGGTGTATGAGACTTACACCATGCTATTTGTTATGTTAGGTTTAATGTATTTAAAGTAATTACAAAATTAGTGGAAAATTAGAAAATGCATGAAGCTTGTGGAAGCTTGTGGATGCATTGACTAAAGTCCACTAATTTTGTTTTTACTTTGGATTTTTATTAACCTAACCATCACACTTAGCCATGATTAAGTCTCTACATGAGTTAGTATATGATACTCACTCACCATGGTTATCTCACTCACTTGGTCGTTATCTCTTCTCATTTTATTTTCTTCATCTTCTTCCTTGAGCTAAATAGCTCTCTAGGGTTTGATCAAAAGTGAGAAACATTGTGAGATACCAAATTCTAAAGTGAACCCACTTTCTATTTCTTCATCCTCTACTAGATTAGCACTTTTGTTTAGGGTGTTTGCTTCACTAATTCTCTAGTTTGTGAAGTAGAAGCTTGAGTTGGCATCCCCTCGACGTAAATCATCTTCGGCCTCAAAGACTTCAAGCAAGGACGCTCCTTTAGCCTCGTGAAGCCATACAAGAGTCCGGGAGAACCACGATCGCAGCGAAGGGACTTCAAAAAGGAGATAAAGAAGTGAAGGACCGATCTACAAAGGTTGTATTTCGTATTCACTTAGTTGTAGATGCTATTTACTTGCATGAGAAACCCTAATTTTCTAGCAAAGATCTTGTTTAGGGTTGTTATGCACGGCTAAAATTTTAATCGGACATGGTTGATTCTTTCTTAACCCTTGTTAGAGTGCCCAGTAACCCTACACTTGTATATACAGGTTCATCAACCTTTTTGATAAAGTCAAACTTTTTGACTGCTACATCAAAACAGATGTTCTAACTCCGCGATGCGCGCATTGATCCTGGACTTAAGCATAGCTTTGAAAGTCTCAAATTTTCCATCTACACCAAGAATCTTCTCAAGATCCATTTTCTCCCAATGAGTTTTACCCCTTTAGGTTCAACATGCAAAGTCGTACTTTGTTAGTGTATATGGATTCCATCTTTGATCGCATAGCATCCAGCCTTTTCACAGAGTCTCTACTCGTGACGGCCTGCCTGAACCTAGTTGGGCCATAATTTACCATGATGCAATCCTCGCTCCTACTGTCACCGAGAAAACCGCAGTATCTCTCAAGTGGATGAGGAACCCCACCAGATTCACGGAGAGGCTGAGGTTCGTTAGAGACTATTGAATCCTTTTGTTTTACCAAATCATCTGTTGTTAGTCTGTCTAGCTGGAACTCCTTCCAGTTCTACCTCATGTCCATAAATTTCTTCACAAAAAATTCCTTTTCTAAAAAGGTGGCATGCTGAGAAACAAAACACCTTTTGCTCCTCAGTTAGGTAGAAGATATACCCTCACAAATGTTTGGGATATCCTAACAAACTTATACAGAACTGGCCTTGCCTCGAGCTTGTCTGGATTCTGCCTTTCAACATAAGCCGGATAACCCCATATCTTAACTCGTTTAAGACATGGTCTCTTCCCATTCTATATCTTATATGTAGTGGTAGGCACTGATTTTTCAATAGGTATGCAGCTTCTCAAGTGCATAACACCTAAAAGGAAATAGGTAACTCAGCAGTACTTATCATAGAGCGCAACATATCTCATAGGGTGCGATACCTCCGCCCCGATACACCGTTGTGCTGTGGTGTATACGAAGGAGTAAGCTGAGAGAATCAAATTTTCCTTTAATTAATCCAGGAACTCCATGCCCAAGTATTATATTCCTCGATCACATCGAAGGACTTAATACTTCTACCCGTCTGGTTCTCAACATCAAGCTTATATTCTTTGAATTTCTCAAAAGTTTCAGACTTGTGTTTCAACAGGAACATATGTCCGAATCCTGAGAGAAGATCAGTGAATATAATGAAGTACGTAGAACCAATCTTGGCATTTGTAGACATAGGACCGTATACATCATCATGTATCCGTCCCAAGATTTCAATAACTCTTTCTCTGTTTCTAGTAAACGGAGTATTGGTCATATTATCTTTGAGACAAATCTAGCAAGTATCATAAGATGAAAAATTCGAACAGATTCTAATATTCATCCTTATGTAACTTAGTTGGTCGTATCGCATTGATATGACCTAGTTTCCAATGCCACAAGAAGGATTCGTTCATTTCTGAACTACTCCTCTTGTGTGTGTTGTATATACTTTGAACTGTGGTTTGATTAGACCGTATATGCTATTATATAACGTGCCCGATCGAATCAACTCTTGATTCAGGAAAATGATCACAATATTATCCTGCAATACAGAATTATATCCTTCTTTAACTCATTAAAGAATCCGATGTAATGTTGTATATCAGGTTCGGTATATAATAACATTCATTCAGAATCATTGTATTAATACAAGGTGATATTTGCCAACTGGTTTGGCTGCAACACTTGCACCATTCTCTATACTTAGAGACATATCACCCATTCCCAGTTCTCTACCTATTTGTAGCCCATGTAACATATTACATATGCGGGATCCTGATCCGGTATCACATACCCAGGACGTAGAGGATACTGAGAAATAGTTCTCGGTAATGAACACACCCAAAGAAGATGCATCAACATGCATTTTCTTCGATTGGGTGGCATAGGAATCCGGATATTCCCCTATTTCCTGCTCGGACTTATAACAGTTATAAGATAGAGCGGAACTAACATTCCCAAGCACAGTATAATAAGAAAGTTCGGTCAATGCATCCATATTATTATCTTGATTAAGGCGTGACATGGTCGCTACCAGGAGAGAGAGAGAGAAGAAAACACTCTGCGTGCGCTCTTTGCAAGATTAAATTGATTATTATTTTATCTAATCAGGATGGATCCCACTATTTTTATCAAATCTTCCTTCAAACCCTAAAAGGTAAGACTAGCCGGGATTAATTACACCCTACAAGTTCGCCAATCTTTCGGCCAGGCCAGTGTCGGTACTTTGAGGGAGGTTCCCCGTGCTTTCGCACGGACCTAATTAAAATAAACCTCATTTTCCCACGGGCATAACCCCGTTAACACTTTTCTAGACACCTACTTGATCGGCTAATTGTAATGTGCAAAACTCTTCCAGGAGTAACTCTTAGTCATAGTGGGTATCGGGATCCAACTATCTCATAGAAGGTATGCAATCTCATTGCAAATTTCAACACTTGAAATTCCCGATAATATTTTACCCCTAGCGTCCTATGACCTTGACGGAGGTCAACAAACCATAGGCTGCTAGTCAAGTTCTAACCGTACATTTCATGATTGAATTAAACCCACCCGCACGACCCTTGACGGAGGTCAACAAGGCCGCACGACTACCCTAATCCAATCGCATCGTATGCAGCAGATAAGCACTAGTCAGCTACCGCATACTACGCCTTGATGGAGGTCAACAAACGTAGCACGAATACTAAGTAGTACTTATCTGAAATGACGGAGGGCTACGACAGGTTTTTAAGAAAACCCTTTGCGTAATGAACTTGATATCGTTGTAGAATCGAGTGATTTTGAAAAGGAGTGTTTTTTAGGCTTTTACTAGTTTCGTTAAAGAGGTCACTCCCGGTGAAGAGATCTCGGCTCTTTCCTCATCGAATGAGGTGCAGGATATTTCACAAATACCACTATGCAAAGCAAAAACTATAGAAGCAATCAAAAGACAAACCGAGTGGGTTGTAGCATCTTCCAGTTTCGCTAAAGAGGTCACTCTCGGTGAAAGGATCTCGGCTCTTTCCTTATCGAATAAGGTGCTGTATTGTAACATTTCAGAAAAATAAAATATTATTTTTGGGAATTTTTATAATTTAATAATAAATATATTGAATATTTTATTAGTGTGGTATAATTAAATACCGATAAATCGAGAAAAATTTGGAAAATTATTGAAATTACTGAAATGAGGGTATTTTAAATGAATTAAGTGAATTGTGAATTTTTATGAATTAATATATTCACTTTTAGTGCTAATCGTGATTAAATGTCGCTAATCGCGCATTAAGCTTGAATGGTGCACATGACATACACCATATCATTTTTACATTTGTGTTACATTTTATCATGGCTTTTCCTTATATTTCTCCCATGGTTTTGTTTTTGAGTGAGAAGAGAGAAGAAAACAAAACAAAACAAAAGAAAACGGAAATGATAAAATATAGAAGTATGGGCATGAGAGAGAGAGAGGGGGGTTGTCTTTGACCTTGGTCTTTGGCCATTGTCTCCATTCTCTTCATCTTTCTTCTTCCCTTCCTCTCCCATGGAAGCACTTCATCTCCCTCTCCTCTTCAACCCTCACAAACACCCTCAATCCGACATCAAAACCCCATCCCCATTTCAATAAAAACATGCACAAGCCCACTAGCAACACTTTGGACCAAGAAAGCAAGGACTTTGGACACTTGGGGCAACTCAAGAAAATTATTGAGTTGCCAAATGAGGTAATTTCTGAACCATTAGTATAGTATTTAGTTTACTTTAGCTTCCATGCATGTTTAGAAGTGATTAGGCGATGTTTAGTGGGGTTTGGAAATTCCTAGAAAAGGATTAGGGTTTGAATTGATTCCAAAGGTGCAATTGAAGTGTAATTAGGGACTACAATCCCTGTAGTGGTGGTAAATTGAACTAAAACAAAGAATAAAACCCCAAACCCAAACTTAGAAACCCCGACATCGGCAGATTTTACGGAAATTATGGTGTGTTTTGGTATCTGTTATCACCCGGGACACCTGAAAAATATTTAGCAAATACAGAGAGATGTGCAGGCAACCTAGAACCTATACCCAAGACCCGATCCCCAAACACCTTGTTCCGGCCACAGATTTATTCATTTGGGCCGTAATTTGCGGCCTTGGTACACCCAAATTGCTTCGTGATTGTTCCAGGGCTTTATCTTCAGTAAATTAGACCCTCCATATGTGCAAAATTGGCTAATTTCACTTAGGGTAAAATCTGGGACCATTTTCTTGAGTTGCTGCATTGTTTGCAGCTTTGTTTCAATTTGGGATTTGGTATTTGATTTTGTGTTCCGTCGTCTGATGTTTGTACGTCAGCGACGGGGGTTGTTTGGTGGTTTTGCAGGCGTGGGCTATAGGTTTTAACCTATGAGCGAAACGTGTGCCGTTTTGGTTTTCCGACTTGATTTTAATACGCATTTGCGATTGTGTAATGGTTGTAGGTACCCCTACGTGGATTTCAAGACGACGAGGATGGGCGTGGCGTCATCGACTCTAGCAAGCGAGGATTAAGGTGAGTAGATATATATCTATGGGGGAAGTCGGGTGGATGGTGTATAGCACCCCCGCAGTTCGTAGTGTAGTGTATGGATATATTATATGAGATTATGATTATCTAGATAGACTTTGGGAGTCATGGATAATTTTAGTATAATTGGATGATAGCGTCATTAGTTAGTTTAGTCGCGGACCTTAGAATAAGGTTTACACCCACACACGCACACACACATGTTTACATTGTTTTACTGTGCGGTTATGGGGAGATTAATATATATATATATATATATATATATATATATATATATATACATGGATGATGAGGATTGTTTATGGTACTTGGAGATGAGTCGATGAGATTAGGCATGATGCCATGAGATCGGTGATATGTTTTGATTCGTATTAGGAGATACAGTATGAGATTATAGCGGGACTTTAGGCGTGTGTTTTCATACACGCATATATTTGCAGATGGTATCCGTTTGTACTAAACTTAGATCAGTACCCCCAGTTCATGAGATATGATGATAAGGATACCAGATAAATGATGAGATGAATATGATATTTGACCCGCACCCAGATTGGGATGCCGTACGATGGATTTACCGTACGAGCTTTATATTGATGATAGATCCGCACACTTGACTCGATGATGTCATGTATTTTTTTGTATCGTATGTGATACTAGTGAGGCGGGATCACCGACTATTATATTTATATGTATCGACTCAGATTTAGGTGGTTTCCTTACCTTTTCGGTTAGCCTGTTAGTTTAGTCCTGTAGTTTACGTATAGATGTTAAGCAAGACTCAAGTCATACCTATTTCAAAACAAACGAATCGTGATTATTTTAAAGATAGGCCAAGGGATTCTACGGATATTTTCAAAAGACGCATCTTTTCTTAAAAACACCGTAGCCCATATTTTTTTCTAAACACCACGATTTGTCTTATTTCAAATGGAAAAACTGTATGACATATAAATGTTGATGTAGATTCTTAACTGTTGTGTTTATTATTCATTTTCCGCATATTCTTGCTATTCGCATTGCATTGCATGTTTAAATGTGTTTATGTTATATTAAACCCATGTTGTCAGGACACCAGCACCATTATCGATGATGCGTATGCTCCACGTACACCTGCTTGCCGGCTCACACACTTCATCATCGATAATTGCCATGTCACTACACAGTAGGATTGCTGACATCAGGATATGACTCCTTGCATGACATACTTGCGTACATAAATATTGTACACCCATACTTGCATACATACATATTTGCATATACATAGATGATTCTGGCTTGATTTTGGAGATTTGGGAACCGCATGATATATTTTTAAATTGGATTCATTTAAAAGAGCGGTTTTCCCTCAATATGTGCATATTACTGTATTATGTTGCATGATATACGGATATTCTTACATTTCTATTATATGTCGCATACATCATACTTTATGATTATACGCATTGAGATATGTTGTTTCCATGATATTTCTGGATTTGAGAACCATGGGTTTTTCAAAAGAAAGTAAGTACTATTTTAAAAACCCGGTTTCTCTTGATATGATATTTCAGTGCGTCCACCATGTGTTTTCTCGGTTCTGAGACGTGTGACATGTGAAATCCGATTCGAGGAGCCGGATGAGGCTGATTGCGGGTACATTGTGGACCCGGTATGGTACCCCGGCGCGAGAACGAACTGCTGTGCTGCAGACGGTGAGCCTGGCAGAGGGACTACTACCTACCGGTGATTTTATTGGGCTCGGCGGATATCCAGAGGATACCGACTGGAGTCGAGAGATGATATGGGCCGATCCAGACTGACGGAGCCCGTAGGCCGATCCGGACTGACGGTGCCCAATATATGAGGATTTACGTGCCGATGCCCGGCACGGGTTTCATGATGTTTTCGAGTGTTGATGTTAGACACTCGGGTTCCATGATTTTGATGTGTCGTGAGGGACACACGTTGATTTATATCCTCATACTTTCATGCATATGCTTTATGATATTTACATTCATGATGTTTTGTGTCATTGGTTGACCCGTGGACGAGATCCCCATGCATACAAGCATTGATTACATAGTTGGATAATATCCACATACTTATAAACTTGATGATATAGTTGACACTGAATTCATTGATGATACCTCATATATATGATATGGTGCTACCTGAGGCACTGACACGAGCACTTGGTATTACACTTATGTATAGATGTTTACCCTTGCCACCTTATCATGCTTCTGACTATATCATATTGAGGATATATATTACTGATCGTATTGACCTAAGATTGAGTCATACATACGATTTCTGCTCTGTGATGTTTTCTACTCACGAGTTGGCAACTCACCCCCGTTGTGCCACAGTTTCTTGCAGGTTTTACCGTACAGGTTTCGTTATGGCTTTGCTGGCACACTGCTTCCATTCCGGGTGATTTGCGTTAGTAGGTGGGTTCACTTGTATCGTGACCACCATTGTACTTTTATTTATTCAGTTGATCTAGTAAACTCCATCAACCAGACTGGTATTATTTGTAGACTTAGAAGACCAGTTGTATATTATTTCGACCGTAGAGTCGCGCTTGTATTATTATGGTTTTCTTGTTATTTTGAGTTTCCTTTTTGAGTTTTGATCCTTGCCCTTGGCGTTGTATATTATATTGCTTAGGTGGTTGTGACCGTCAATTAACGAAGAGCTAGCTCCCGCTTGGGGATGCCTTTATTCATATTATTCATGTTGTACTCCGTTAGGGGCTAGTATTTATAAAGGAAACTCTGGCGAAATTTTCAGAAAAGATTTGATATTTTAAAAACGCATAATTCGGCTTATGCTATTAAAACCACTTTCTTTTAAACAAGTTTTCCTTTATTTATTATTTAAATGGTTTTAGATTTCTGGGTTTTTGGCTTACTTGAATTAGATGTGGTCCTATAGACTTCATATGATTCAAGTTCCAGTCATGTGCTATTTCGGGTCGTGACATTGATATTCTATAAGGAATACCGCTATGCAAAGCAAGAACTAGAGCTACCAATTTTTAAACAAGATTCTGCAACATTTTTAGGTTTCTTTTATTTCATTAATCTCATTAATGAAGTCCCATTAATTATGCTTCTCAAGCATCACATATGAAACGAAAGCAGCAAGGTTAATTATATCTCATATATAATATAGGTATTCGTGTCATAACATATCAAGTGATCACATCACAAAATATCAGCAGCAGAAGAATCACATATGAAATATTGGATATACTAGGAATTTCGTGTTTTAAATTAAGCCAGTATAAAACACGGATTCCACGGTCGCGATGAGTAGCCAAACCCACACTTTTAGACCCCTACGAGAGCGGCAAGCAACCCTCCCAATTCTAGAGTTAGGAGACCAGGTCTCGACTCCTCGAGATGGTCTCCCACTGGACTCTAGAACCCGGTTACTTATGCTCTCCTCCTTGGGTATATCCTAATGCAGAAAAGTAAATAATATATATCAATGGTGACATCATCCTCAACCCGGAAGTGCCCTAATAAAAGAATAAAACATACAAGCTTTTACATGAATGAAAATGAAAAACTCTCATATCACATGAAACCCCCGGCTATTCAAAACACGACGATCCAATATAACATATCACAGCAACACATAACATCACATGCCATCAACGTAAGTAAATATGCGTATCCCAATTGTCGTTGACGTATAGTAACAAAACTAGCGATACACCACATATTACACTTACGGTCGCAGAAAAGAAAGTGTAAAACTACAACAGTTGGAATCCGCAACCACTTAGACATCATAAACCCAATGTACCACATACTTTGGATTTCATGCCTAACCAAATGAATTCCTTAGACATCACATGCCTAACAATTATAAACCCCGCATTTTAGTATCGATATTGAAAATACTTTCCAATAGCCCGTCGAGTAATTCAACAAGATTCCCGATAACCTGATCGAATGTTCGTCGAAAAGTTTACTAGACGGCTGCACCCCCGATGTCGTCGACGAAGTGCACTAAGGCGGAACACCGCTACCGCGAGCACCCGTACGGATGCTTTTGGCGACAGGGTTCTCCTACAGTCACTTGGTCGGGGCTATGGGGTGTGGCTATCTAGTAAGATTACCCGGCGAGTATTCACGTACACTACGTAATTGCGACGGACTTTTGATCACATCAAAATCCCGTGGAAACCGATCAAATAAGACTAACTTGCTAGATTTATAAAATTCAAACTAGTTATCACATAACCAATTATATGGATTACAAATATTGTATCACAATCACAGATAGCTAGAAAAAGTTAAACTTTTCGATCGAATAAGCTAGCACCCAAAATTTCCCGATAAGCTCAACACTTGAGCGGAGTTAAAAAAGTACCCAGAAACTGCCACAGCTCCTATGAACCATCGGTAGAAGGGCCGACCCATGCCTCATTCATGTCGCCACGGAACTGCGGTAAACCCTAGGGTATCACCACGGTTCCGCAATCCAAAAAGTTGAGTTTGTGTATCGTTCTTCTAGAGGGTCCACAGAATCGCTTGCATGATTTTCTGAAGATTTTAAACTCGGAAAAAATCCAACACTTGGAAAATTTGTAGCGGGGAAAAATTTGGTTATTGATATCCGTTCAAACTTTTTAACATCGTCTAAATAACCCGAATACATGTTAGAATTATGGCTACGAAACACTCCGAATTGCCTTTGCAAAAAGTTAACATCACATGAAAATTTAGCAAAAACAAACAACACCTGAAACAACAAAACCCAGAGACTGGAACACCATGAAAATTGGAAGTCAAAACTCCAAAAATGACCCGAGGAGACCGGTTTTTCGCCCAATGTGGCCGGCTAAATTTTCACAAAACCCCCTCAAATTTTCTTGGAGTTCATGTCATATCTCATACAACATTCTGCAGTTGTTTAAAAAAAATTAGAGGCCCTTTTAAATTTGACAGAAACTGGGTTGCAATGTTTAAAATTTTGGAGCAGTTTCGGTTTCATAATCTAACAAACATCATTTAAATCTCTAGTTTGGCTCTGATACCACTATAGGGTTACTTAGCAAGGAAGCAAGGTTTCGGGTAGTATCGTCCATGCCGTTTTCAAAAAATTGCCGTTCTAAACAACCCTAACCAAGAATCTTAACTAGAGATAAAAACAAAATATCATGAAAACAACTTTGCAAGTCTAGTGAATAAGGAATACAACCTTTGTAGACCGTTCCTACACTTCAAATACTCCGTGTAGAAGTCCCTTCGCTGCGAGTAATGATCTCCCGAACTCTTGAGACTGTCTACAAGGTGAAAGATGCTAACTTGCTCAAAGTCTTCGAGGCCGAAGATGATCTATGTTGAGGAGACTCAAGCTCATGCTACCTCTTCACTAAAACAGGGTTTAGTGAAGCAAACACCCTAAACTAAATGGCTAATAGTAGAGGATGATGAAGTAGAAATGGGCTCTCTATAGTTTTCTTTTTCTCACCATTTCAAAAGCTAGAAAGCTTTCTCAATGAAGAAGAAGATGATCAATTGAAGAATGAGAGAATGAACTCAAGTAAGGTGAGAAAATGAACCATGGGTAAGTTAGTGTCATACACTAACCCATGTAGAGTGTTTATCATGGTTAGTATAATGGTTGGGTTAATAAATATCTACAAGTGAAACAAAAATGGTGGACTTGGTCAATGTTTCTACAAGCTTCTACAAGCTTGTAGCCATGCCAAATATCCATCCATTTTTGAATTACTTAGATAAATATAAACCCTACATTATATCAAGCATGGTGTAAGTCTCATACACCCATGTATCATGTATCATCAAGCATGACACGAAACTATGTACACTAATATATATCACATATATACTATGTGCACAATCAAGTGAGAAAAGAAATCATAAGTGAGCTAATATTATTTAATGCACATTAATATATCAAATATATAATTATACATTAGATTATTAAACCAACACTTGATTTAATAATCCGGCTATATCTCATACAACCGACTAATATCAATGTAACAATCTATCGAATAAACACTTGATCCGATAACCCGGCTATATCATATATAACCGAACGATATCACATATCGCGAGAATAGAATACGGTATCACATATCGTATTAATCTCGGTCCCGCACATATCACATATGTGCTCCTACTCCGTTTTTCATGTACTAGGAAACCTCTGTGTAGGACTCTAAAGACTCATCAATACGTCGGCAGTAGGTGATGATCATATCAAACACCCAAAAGCCGCAAACGGTCTGCTAAACGTAACAGCCACCCGGGTATTGAGCGATCAGAATATCAACAAGCAAGCCTGCTCATACTCCTGCGAATCCAATCAGTAACACTACCGTACAGTCCGGTCTCTTCGTCAGATATGTCGTATATCACAGCCTGGGTGGTATAACGTCAGACCCTAATAGCCTGATAAGTCATGCCGATGCAAGGTCCATAACAGTTCGAGAAACTACTAATAACACTTACCGGTAGATCTCAGCAACCCTGGATAGGGATTTCATGTCATGGCCAATCGAGCATAGCACAACATCAACTCCCAATACCGGGAGAGACGAATCACCTCCTATCGCTCATTGCCTCCATGTGACTCAGGACTGTACCCAAAAAACCACCATTTTGCACGATCTCTTGACTGTGGTAAGGTGGAAATCAAAGCACAGTAGGAATCACACAAGACTCTATGACGATTTCGGGTCGACAGACTAACCTGTACCAGTGTCACCAGAGAACTGCTATCTGACGATAGGTATAATACCGTCTAGGAGTTCTCGGCGAGTCCATTCAGTGTACCCAGTCTCCACTGAGCACCCGTATACCTTCTCTGATGTCAAACACCAATGGATATGGGATCATCCATTGCCCATCATATGGGTCGAGAAGCGCATACGCTTGTCAACTCTGGAGTATCGATGCCATGTCTCGATACTCCCACAGCTAGCAACAGTTATAGGGTGTACTTGTGAACTACACTTGCCCCCACTAGTATGATCTCCATCATAGTCCTGGTAGGCAAGTACACATCCTAAGGGCTTTATCAACATATGAGAGCAAGACAGTATCACAATACAAATCTACATGTTAAGATAAAGAGCAACCAGATAGCATACTATCATGTCGAGCAAGAAAGTCCTCTCTATATATGTCCAAGCATCCACTACAATATACATCACATGTACTGTAATGGCATCTAGCGCATACATATAACTAACAGGTGGGGTCCTATAAACTTCATAAGATTCAAGTGCCAGTCACTTTCCTTTTCCGGGTCGTGACACAATACCTTCTTGAACTATGAAACGGCATTTTTCCCAATTCAATGTTAAATTTTTATCCTTACAGCGGGTAAGAACAGTGTCAAGATGACATAAGCATTCCTCAAAGGAGTCCCCAAATATGGAGAAATCGTCCATAAATATCTCCAGAAAATTCTCAACCATGTCCGAAAATATCCCTATCACACACCGCTGAAATATAGTGGGAGCATTACATAACACAAAGGGCTTGCGTCTATAAGCAAAAGTATTGAAAGGACACATAAAAGTTGTCTTATCTTGATCCTTTTCGGTGATGCGAATCTGGTTATAACCGGAGTATCAGTTCAAGAAACAGTACTATTCATGCCCGGCTAATCGTTCCAACATCTGGTCATTGAAAGGTAGGGAGAAGTGATCTTTTCTCGTTGCGACATTAAGTTTTCTATAATCAATAGTTACCCGTCACCCAGTTGGGTGAGTGTTTGGATCAACTCATTAGCCTCATTAGTTATGACTGTGATACCAGACTTTTTAGGGACTACATGAATAGGACTTACCCATTGGCTATCAGATATTGGGTAAATTATACCATTATTTAGGCATTTGAACATTTCTTTCTTTACCGCCTTCTTCATGATGGGATTCAACCGTCTTTGTGGGTCTCCGGCTAGTTTGGCTTCATCCATCAAATGTATATGATATTCAATAATCAAGAGACTAATCCCTTTGATGTCCGCCATTGTCCAACCAAAAACTTTCCGATTTGATCTCAAGACCGACAAAAGAGCTCGCTCTTGCTCTAAAACTAGAAAAGATGAAATGATAATGGGTAAGGACTCATTCTCACCTAAATATGAATATTTAAGATGAGACGGTAGTGGCTTGAGATCTAGTTTCGGCGGAGAGACGATAGACGGTAAGGTAAGGGAATGATACTAGGACTCTTTAAGAGGTTCATAACCAGCGTAAGAGATTGAATCGGAAAGCTCGACTAACTTTTGCGACAAGTCAAAGGATTCAGACTCAGGGATGGACTTGTTAACAGAAGGGTCACTCGTATAAATAGCTGGATCAAACAATAACGTTCTAGTGGCGTCGAGATCATTATCGCAAAGTTCCTCAACTTCGCAACTATCGGACACAATCTCGTTGACTTAACATATATCAATTAGATGAACAGAAAGTTCAGAGGGTTGACTTTCTATCCTGAAAATGTTAAGCTCAATTGTCATCTTCCCGAAGGATAGGTTCATAGAGCCGTTATGACAATTGATTACAGCATTGGAAATTGCTAGAAAGGGGCAACCAACAATCACCGGTATTTGGTTCCATAGATTCGCCACAGGCTGTGTATCTAAAACTATAAAGTCCAACAGGAATATAAATTCCCCGACTTTGATTAACACGTCCTCTAGCTCACCCCTAGGGTGGGTGATAGATCAATCTGCCATCTGGAGAGTGCGGTGCGCAAGTTTCAACTCTCCTATGCCTAATTACTCATAAACAGAATACGGAAGCAAGTTAACACTAGCACCTAAATCGAGCAGAGTGCGATTGATATTTTTACCCCCAATAGTTATAGATATTATAGGACAACCGAAGACCTTACATTTCTTGGGCAATTTTTTAGTAAAAGCAGTGCATATATTTATCGCTAAGAAAACCTTTTTAAGCACTTGAGTTTTCCTCTTCCTGGTGCACAAGTCCTTAAGAATTTTTGCATAAGACGGAACTTGTTAGATATCATCTAAGGGAGAAATAATTATGTTAACTTTCTTAAACATTTCCATAATCTTCTCCATTTGTGCATTTGGTTCAACCTGTTTTGAAAAGGAGCTTTATCAATAAGGGTGTTAACTCATCGCTGCATTTATCTGTGCAATTTTTGTTTCGATCGATTTTATGCTTTCACCGTGGGAAGAAATGTGTTGCACTAACGTTTAGATAGATGATGTTAAATTATCCGTCGTTTGTGTAGATTGTTTAATAAACATTTTTAAGCTTCTTTCGATTGCAGAGATTTTTTTGTTACTGGCTGTTGGAGTATTAGTCTGTGGTTGGAAAGAATTATTATAAGGAGCAAAGTTGTTGGCCGGATTTTGGAAAGATTGTGGTTGAAAGGGTTGTTGAATTTGTTGTGGTGGCTGTTGTTACTCTGGGGGAAGCCTTTGATAGTTATTTTGGCTTGGGAACTGATTTTGAGTTTGAGTTTGATTTTGGTTCCAAGCAAAATTAGGATGATTTCTCCATCCCTGATTATATGTGGAGGAATAAGGAACGTTTTTAGGTCTTTGCTGAAAAGCAGCATTTGTTTGTTCTTGACCTTGAGACGGAGGATTCAAAAGGCATTCTTCAGTTAAATGTGATGGGTCAAAATAGCAACCACACACGATTTTGGGGAGCGTAACTTAGTTTAGAGAGGCTGAAGAGAATTTACTTTCCATAGCTTCGAGTTTCTTTTGCATCGCGGCCATTTCGGCTTTCACTGCGATGGAAACGTCGAGCTGATGGATACCTGCCCTAGCTGAAGATGATGTTGGTCTAGTGCTCTGCTACTGTAATGTTTGTTTGGAGAGATCTTCCAAAAATTGCCATGCTTCGCCATCGTCAAAGCATTTCCAAAAGGGTTCGTTGGGAAGTTGGGAAAACTGGTCAATCTCGCTCCGAATACAGACGGTCTTGTGATGAGGATAGAATCTCTTAAGGAATGCTTTGACGAATTCATCTCATTTAGCGATAGAATGAGCGGCGGTGCTATAAAGTCATTTTTCTGCGAGATCGCACAAGCTAAAAGGGAGAAGACGTATTCGCATAGCATCCCCTGAAAGTTGGGGGGTACTCATCATAACACATACGTTTTCGAATTTGGTTATAAAAACGTATGCATCTTCGGATTCAAGCCCGTGAAATTTGGGCAACAAGTTGATGAAGTGGGGTTAAATTTCGAAATTATCCCCATTGGCTGGTGGAAGAGACAGACACGTAGAATAGGGTCCGCGTATGGGGTAGCATCTTTCTTGGAGATAGATGCATGATGGATTTTGCGCACCTAGGGTGGTAACAGGGTGGTTTCGTTAAAACCCGATGGAGATCCGTCCATCTCGAGAGATGTGGTAGGTGGAGGAGAAATATTAGATGAAGAATTATCGACTTCGGAGTCGACAGCAAAAAAGCGGACTAGACGGGCACTAGAATCCCGTGTCCAGCCAATCATGCATTAAGCGGGTTTAATGCACGTGGTAGCGTGTGATATGTGTGAGAACGATTTTAAGAAGGTTTGTTTTGAAAAAAATAGTCGGACTTTAAGCTTGACTCAACAAATCACAAAATGCACAATCAATCCCAAGAGCTAGGGTCTCCTAGGTCAAGTCACTAAACGGCTCCTAGACTTCCAAAGGACAAGTCGTAGGATCAATCCTCTATTACCTCTTTATCAATCTTGCGGCCAGGTAAGTAGGAGGTATCCGCTATACGAATCACCGAAATAGCGGGCCTAATTCAGTAACCACTTTCTATAGTCACACTTACCTAGATACCATAAAAGAAATGCGGATAAGTAATAGATTACCCACGACCCTCCTCTGTCCTAATTGAGCGCGAATTTCCTTAGGGGCTAGGTCTAGATATTTTTTATTAATGTAGGGTGATAGTATGCTCATTTGTGATTTGTGGGGCCTAGGAAGGGTGATGAAATCCCCACCTAATCAGGATTTGGGTTTATTGCCCCTTAAAGTCCAGTTTAAATATGCAAAAATAAACCGAAATCTAAACACGCAAAAAGATTTTTGAGCTGCGCTTTTTGCAAAGAATCCTGCAGATAAAATCAGATTATTAGAGTTTTAAAGGATAGAGAAAGATAATAGGAAAATACCACAGAAGTTAGGGGGCCCAAATCCTCAAGAAGGCCGCGGTTCCGCCGCCAATTGCAACCAATAGCCGCGGATCCACCGCCATGTGGAAGGTTCTTTTGCTAAATGTTATTCAGAGCACCCCTATGCTCCTCTGGTCCAAGTTGAAAGTCTCTGAATCTCTGTTGCCTTACTCCAGTTGCTCCAGATTCCCTTGCAAAACTCGCACAATAATCGTTATAAACACAAGATGCGATTTTGGTTCTCTTTTATTTTATATTTGCTGGTTTTAATAAGAAATCAATCCGAATAACAAGAAAAAAATTACGACCGTTTCCCCGGCAACGGTGCCATTTGATTGATCGTGCGAAAGTGTTTTGTAAATAACCGCAATCAAAACGGTGTCACAAGTACTTATCCACGATGAATACGGGTCATCCGTAGGGAAGCATGAATTCTTTTCTTTCTTTAGATGAGTTGATAAAAGAGAGGATGGTTTGTTGTCGCTCTATTTTAATACGGATATAAAATTTATAATAAAAAGGCTTGTAGGGTTTATAGGACTTAGTAGTTAATGGATGAATGTTTAAAAATGACTCTTTTTATTTTTTAATAGTTTAAAGCTAGAGAGATAGCGATGAATATGGATTAGGGTTCTTGGAGAGAATTAGGGTTTTCCGCTACCGACCCTTGTCCGTCCATTGATCTCTTTTCAGGTCAAGCCCTTAATAAAACAAGTGTTTAGCCAATCTCAAATCGTGGTCGTGACTGTCAATAAATTGATAGCGTGCCCGATAAGAAAGTTAATATTTATTTTGCTAAAATTTATAAACATTAAAATGTTAAGAAGAAGTTAAAAGATTTTTCATCCATTATTCTACCCAATCCTACAAACCCTAGCAAGTAAGGAATTACTCACTCATGGTTAATAGTGATTTAGAAGAAAGGTTGAAGATGAATGAAAGCATAATTAAGATGCAGAAAAGTAATGCATAAAGTAAATGCTGAAAAGTAAATGCAAAAGGATTTAAAACAAAAACTAATTTTATTAATCAAGTATTGCATTACAACTTTTCTCCTTAGAAAGTAAATTACAAGAACCCTAGTTTGCTCTAGATCTCTCTCTTTATGGAGGTAGATAAATAGATGAATATGTGATCACTTGGATGATTTTGAATGCACAGCTCTCGGTCCTTTATATAGTCCCTGAAACCAGAAACCCTAGATTCCATATGTGAGTAGATGATGTTAAGATCATATCCACAAAATCCCTCATCGAACTATCAAAGAGTCGCGGTTCGCCGTATTGTGCCATTTTTGGTCGCGGATCCACCGCTTCCTGGTGGAACTGGGTTTTAAGATTTCTTTTGGCTTTTTGTGTCGATATATGGAGATCCTTTTTATGTATAGATTCTGAAAATATTGCTCTGAGTCTCTGTCGTTACTAGATTCCTTGATTTGCTTCTAAAATTTGGCAGATTCGGTTCTGATATCCCGATTTGACTTGGATTTCTTACTTGGATTCCAAACCCGAACTAATACCTGCAAAATATCTCAAATCAAAGTGTTGGTAGCATTTGGTATTTTGAGATATTATCCTTTCCATTTAGATGATATAATATCTTAAGAATATTGATTAGGAATATCTGATATGATATGCAAATTTTAATTACTAATATTTCATTTAAATATTATATGCATTTTCCCTTATTATATTAATTGAAATGTAGAAACATATGATAATAATCTTTTTACAAATAAACCTACATATGTTCTCTATTACAACTAACACATTTTAACACTTAACAATAGTAGGGAAAATGTTCATACAAATGTGCAATATATTTGACTTATCAAATACCCCCAACTTATCTTTGATCGTCCCGAGCAAACTATTTATTAAAGAGAAAAAGAAAAACCTAACTAGCAAACTTTCGTAGGCAACACGATTGCACTTAACATATGCAACAAGCCTTTAAACCTCTAGGTGTCCCTGGTAGAAGAAGTGTTGTCTCCTGAAGGTTTTCAGCGGATAACACCCACAAAATCCCATAATAAAAGAAAGAAGATGAAAGTTACAAACAACGATAAGGAACATATAAAAGAAAGAACTTGAAAATAAGTGTTTCAAACTATACTAGCCATTTAGTTGTCATGAGCCTTAACTTAATAGTCATGAAAAGATGTCAGAATTCACATCCTCCCTCAATAAAATATCGCCTTTAGTCTTCCTCCCTAATTTTCTTCCAAACATCGATCATATACCCCTACATGTGTGTTAGAGAATTCATTTCAAACTATCATACTCTTGTCCATCTTCCTTAGTACTTTTTAGTCAGTGAATGTTTTATATGGAATTTCTCACACATTCTTTATGCGACCGTTAAAATTTCTTGAGGTACTAACCAATCGATTACCAAATATGCCCACTCATTGAGGTGTAATTAGTAATATCCTAGTCTTGCAACACTTAAAACTTAGTAGTGACTTCCAAACTAGTTGGTCTAAGTCACTAGGTGATAAGGCACCCTCGCTATATTTTTTTTATGCTGCCTTAAGTAATTACAAAACCAGTATTCATTTTTCTTCACCATTTATTTTTTTCTGTGTCATTTATATTTTTATTTATATATTTTTTTCTTCATACTAAGGCTTTTAGACAAGAGCATTTCAAGGTATCCTCTACTATCCTAACTTTCAAGATGTGCGCAAGTGCGTATAATAGGGTATCAACGTTCAGATATTTAGACTCAAGAATAGGGGCTTTTTTCAGACTTATTTCTATCCGCGGATTAGTAATTTCCTTCATCTTACTGACCCTTGGGAAAATAGCTCATGACTACCTATTACTAGCTTTGTTTTAAAACATCTAATTTTCTTACATTTCTTAAATCTCTTCCTATCTTTTTTATGCATTTTTTACTTTCTAACTTTCATTTCCAAGAAAATTTTCATTCATTCATTTTTTTCATATATAGTGCCTAGTGCCAAATGATATTTCAGTAAATACAAGCCTCCCCCCAAACCTATTTGCAGTAGTGTCCTTACTGATGTTGTTCTTCAAGCGTATAAACCTGTAGATTTGGGTGGAGAATAATAGGGACAAAATAATAGTTAAATGAAAAACTACCCCCAAACTTGTTCTTTGGCACGCACAGATATTCACCTCCACTCTTAGATGAAACAGTGTTACCGAAACATGGAGGTGAGGCGGAAGAAAGTTAGTTGTGATAAAGCAGCTCCCATAGAAACAGGAGCTCCTCCGAAGGGTCAGCGGAAAAGTACGGTTTTAATCTATGCCCATTTACTTTAAAATAGAACATTTTTAACATTTTCTATATCCACTGCATCGTGTGGGTACACATACCGTGCCACAAAAGGTCCTTTCCAATGAGATTTTAGCTTACCCGAATGAAGATTGAGACGGGAATCGTAAAGAAAGACTTGTTGTCCCGGTATGAAAGTTTTCCTCAAAAGGATTTTGTCATGGAACAATTTTGTCCGGTTCTTTACTATAACCGCATTATCGTAAGCTTCTTCGTGAAATTCGCTTAACTCATTTAATTTCAGCTTCCTATAGCTGCTTGCTTGATCAAAATCACAATTAAGCTCTTTAATAGCCCACATTGCTTTATGTTCAATCTCGACAGGAAGTTGGCAAGCCTTCCCAAACACTAGTCGGTATGGAGACATACCAAGATTGGTCTTATAAGCGGTACGAATTGCGCAAAGAGCATTTGTCAATTTGGTGGACCAATCTTTACGGTTCTTAGAAACCATTTTCTCTCAAATTTGTTTGATCTGTCTATTGTAGATTTTAGCTTGTCCACTTGTCTGGGAATGATAGGGTGTAGAAAACTTGTGGTTGATTGAAAATTTTCGCATCAAAGCCTTGATTGATCGATTACAGAAATGCGTCCCATTGTCACTAATTATAGCGCGAGTGTGTCCGAACCGAGAAAATATATTTTCTTTAAGGAACTTAACAACAACTTTATTGTCATTAGTACGGCACGGTATTGCTTCCATCCATTTAGAGACATAATCAACTGCTAATAAAATGTTTAAATTCCCAAAATAGTTAGGAAAAGGGCCCATAAAATCAATTCCCCAAACATCAAATATCTCCACAACCAAGATTGGTTAGAGCGGCATCTCATTTCTCCGTGAAATCCAATCTTTGTGTTGACATCGTGAACAAGTTTTGCAATGATCATATGCATCTTTAAATAACGTTGGCCAATAAAAACCACACTTCAAAACTTTCTCCGCCGTTTTCCTTGGACCAAAGTGATCTCCACATACCTGATCATGGCAGAAAGACAATACACTCTTGAATTCATTATTAGGGACACATCGGCGAATTAGTTGATCGGGACAATACTAAAACAGATAAGGTTCATCCGAGTAAAAGTATTTTACTTGGGATAGAAATCGGTGATTATCTTGTTTTAACCATTTGATGGGTAGAAGTTCCGTTGCTAAATAATTCATAATATCCATGAACCAAGGTTCACAGGATATGGTCAAGAGTTGTTCGTCAGTAAAGGAATCGTTTATTGGCAAGGTCAACGTTGGCAAAGAAGAAAGGCGTAAAAGATGGTCGGCTAAGACGTTTTTGTAAGTCCGCGGCAGCGCCCCGGCCGTCTAACAGACGCCAATATGCGGAACAAAACTTTTTACTACTGGCGCTATCGCGTACTTTATCCCGGATTGTCCATTAAAGCTAAACTAACATATTGTAAAGAGGGTAGAATTGTTATACCGAACGATCCGAGTCCATCGGTCTTTAACCATTATCCCACGCTTTGTTGCGGCTGCTCCGATCTCCTGAATCTCCAGTCTTCTCGTCCAGGTGGCACCACGTCGACGGATCTTTAAACGGGCTCCCGCCTCTGAACCGAGGCAACTCGATCGTCAAGTTTGCTAAAAGAGACGACCAAGATGAAGTAGAGCATGAGTAGAACACTTTATCTCGTTACGTCCAAGGCTATGGACGAACGGTTAAAGAAATTGCCTTTTGGATCGGGTGAAAAGAGAAATGAGGCTTATCTAATTTCCATGAGTCCAAAACAATAACAATCTTTTTCTAGCAACCATCTAAATCCCATACCCTCATAAGAAGGGCCGGCCATACTATATAGGAGAAGGAGGGTGAGTGTAGGAGAGGGGAGGGTGAGCTTAAGGAAATATCTAGTGTGAACACAATAAATGCACCATTAATGAACAAGTGAGTCACAAGCCTAATCACCCTCTCTAGAACCTTCTGGAACACCGACTCACCTCATCAAGAAAAGATAAATCCGTATTTAACTGAATTTCAAAATACGGCTGATAAAAAACTGGAAACTGGCAACTTCCAAAAGTGATCCTGAAACGAATTTCAGGATAACCCCGTAATGGTATAAACATACCCGCATTTATATTACGACTAAATATAAATGCAACTGAGACAAAGATATTATATCTACATTGTATAATACTAGGATCCGGCTTAAACCAAAGCCTACCAGTATTAGCTGCCCGAAAAATGACACGTGCGAAAATGCACGTGCTTTTTCCGAACCCTGCCATAAACCCATACGGCATCTACAACGTTTCGCCCGAACTTGGGAAAGTGTCTGTGGGGGGACTCTAATGACTCATCAATACAATGGCACTGGGTATAACCACTAGCACGTCAGAGGTACAAGCTGTACGTAACGGTTTGCCTATGTATTGATTGGAAGGGAAGCTGACGAGCGAACTCATCTATAAACCCTACTGAGCCTGACAGTGACAATATCCGTACAGTCCGGAACGTTCGTCTATGAGTATCGCATATTAGGCCTAGGGGGTCGGTAAACGTCAGACCCCCAATAGCTGCATAAGCCGTGTCAGAGAGCAGCCCAGAACACCCTGAGATACTACTGGTATACCTACCAGTATATCTCGATTACCCTGGCCAGGGATTTCATGTAATGGCTCTCCTAAACACAGCGCGATCTCACCCCCAATACCGGGAGAGATGAATCCCCTGCCGATCCGCTCACTTGCCTCCAATGTGGCTCGGGACTGTACCTAAAATATACATGTTTGCACGACTCCTTTGACCCATGGTAGGGTATAAATCAAAGCACAGTGGGAACTCACAGGAGAAAAATGACGACCTCAGGTCGATGAACTAACCTGTACACATGTCACCAGGGAACTGCTATCTGACGATATGTATAATACCAACTAGCATATTACCGGCGAGTCCAGTCCGGTGTACTCATAACCCAATGAGCACCTGTATACATCTTAGGTGATCCAACTGACACCAGTGGCTTGTGAGACCGGCCACCGCCCCTCGTCGGGGTCTTGACTGTATACACTAGTCTACTCTGGAGTATCGATGCCCTATCTCGAAACTCCCACGACTAGGGACATTTTAAGGATGTGCTTATAGACCCCAGCTCCCACATATATGATCGCCATCATACTGCTGGTAGTCAAGCAAGAATCATATGGGCTTTATCAACATATACATGATGATAAAGGCAAACCAGATAGCATACTATCATTTCAAGTAAGACTGTTTATCGGTATAGGTCCTCCCTCAATCATTGCAATTACGTACCTGCGATCCAATAATTGACTTAGAGGGCACTATATCCAACAATCTCCCATTTACACTTAAGGCTAATTATTGCGATGTCGTGTACTCACATCTCGCGTGATACCGAGCATCCAACTCCTCTACTAATCAGTTTCACAAAGCTCTTTGCAAAACTATTGTTTTCGAGAAATAGCCTCAGTGAGTGGATCCGCGTCGGTGTTTCTTTCTGTATCTCTCTATATCTGAACCTCGCGGAGAAAACCATCTCCCGAGTTGAGTAATACATGTCTTAGAATATGTCTGGATATCTGATGGGACCTAGTTCATAAATGAACTCCAAATCCAAACTTCTTAGACTGTATCAATCACTGAAACTAATCAGTGCCCAGTACCATGCCTCCCACAGTATCCCCTTGGACCACCTGTCCATAATACTGTCCCTCGTCTGAGGGAAAAACTATAACTCTAACAATCGCTCTGTCATCCAGGTCACCTGTGAAGCCTGGAATAATAACCGTCTCCCGAAGGAGGCTGCCGTCATCAAATCCATAGAACATTCACTTATGTTCTAAAACTGCTTCCGTATGTTTCTTCAGGATTGGATTAATATAAACTTATCGCATCTAGTGCAAAAACGACATCTGGTGTGGTACTTGACATCTCATGATTGACTCAATTGCCCAAGCAAGTGATCTGTCAATCATGTACGTCCCTCTCCCCTTTAGTCTGTAAGACACCTTTAGAGAGGGTGACTCCATCACCTGCAGGTACACCACCATGCCAGGAGTCATCTATTCTAAAATACTATTAGAATACTGTCAAAGTACCCACATTGGGAAAATACCCAAATCTAGATCTAAAACTGTAGATCTAGTAACCAGAATGTCTAATATTATATCCATATCCTTTGTGGAGAAATAACTATGTGACGACCACAGTACAACCGATCGTAGTATAGGAATTTTACTTCCTACTTTGTGTATGTCATCCAAATACCAGGACATCACACCCTACTACCTTCTTAACAGATCCATTCTCTATTCTGATGAAGTCAAACCTATGACTGTCACATCAAAATTAGATGATCTTCTTTCCGTCATAACTGTTGAAGTCTATAAATAGACATAAGCAACTTGCCCACTATACTTCCGCTGCTCCCACTGACTATGATAACCCTCTGGCAGAATAATATCTACGTACTCTTCTAAAGCTAGTTTAGAACGACGCTATACTTATCCTCCTGCCGGGTCTCATAGCCTGGAACAACTGTAGTATCAAGTCTGGGTAAACAAGAACCTCCCTGTCACCGTCTTTGAGGCTACCGGAGTACCTCTCGGGTGTCTGAGGTTACCCACTATATCTGCGGAGTGGCTATTGGAATGTCAAACCTGATTGAATATATAGGTCCTATTAAATTTTCCGTAATCGTTTGTGGTTCTGGAATCACTTCCAGTTCTACCATACTCCCACTAATGTTTTCTGAAAAAATCCATTTTACTAAAACTGTGGCGAGTCAAGAACAATATCACTATTGATCTTCTAGATGGTAGAAAATCAACCCTCGTCAAAGCTAGGGTCAACCCACAAACTGTCATTACAGAAACGTGCCTTGAGTTTTCCAGTGTCTGTTTTTAAGCATAAGCTGGACAACTCCCCTTACCTTAACATCGTTAAGATATGAAGCAGTCTATATCCAATATAGAAACATAGATACTTATTTAATTGGAACCAGATTCAAATCATGCAACTGTCTCCAGTGCATATCAACTTAATGGAGAGAGGCTAATAAGCATTACTCAACTTAGGAATCCATCCAATTTTGAGTAACCTGAAAGAGAAACAAGTTTCTCAAAACCATTACTAACAACTGAATACCATTCACAAGAATCTACATCTTCAATCTCTTTGAAGAATCCCGATACTTGCGATACCTGGTTCTCTACTTTATTCTTATACCCACAACTTCTCAAAACTTAGACATTGTATTTCTACGAAATACTTGTCTAAAAACTAGAGAAGTCACAAGTAAATAGAATATAGTACGAGGACCAACCCCTTTGTCCTAATGGACACTGGACAACATACAATACTCTGTATAAGTCCGCTGAGTTGAATAACTCAAAACCTGTGCGTCGTAGGTTGAAAACTGTCCCCAGGTGATTTCCTCAAATATCACCAATTACAATGAATTCCGATATAATGAGGATGATCACCTAATTCCCAATAACTTGCTCCCACTCAACATCTGTAAAACCATACAGTGTGAGAATCATACCTGGTAAATACATACCCTGGAGTAAGTATCTTATTTGTGAAATCGGTTTTCTATTAACAATGCACAGTAAATATGAAACATAAATATGTTTCGTAGGGGTATCCTGGTATTCCTAGTAATGTCTCTTCCATAATCCAATTCATGACTTTAACCGTATATTTCCCTGCCATCTTTCCAATTCCCTTTATTTGTCTTTAGTCGTTACCTTCTGTACACCATCATTAGGCTAAATGGTTTTCTTCCTTTCCTACCGTTCGGCACCAGCCTATGATTTGGAAGAAGAATATCCAGTAAGCATAATAGGTGTACCCTCCTAATCCTAGGAGTTCTCGCAACTTGAGAGAAGGTTATGATAAAAGACAACTGAATAGTCCTTATTCTATTTCTCCTGAACCTGGATCCATCCTCGAAGAATTCCCTTCGAGTTCGTATATAACCATACGATGGATCTATCCAATGGAAGTGGATATCCGTAGTAATACGGGTTGTTCTGGAGAAATAAAGGTGATGTAGGAGTGGCGATGAAATACGTGGTTTGGTCGTGAATGTTAGTAGTCGCAATTTACTTTGCCCTCTTTCTAATTCTTTTATTTGTCTTTACATATTACCTTCTGCACACCCTACTTAGGCTAATTGGTTTTCTTCATTCCCTACCTTTCGGCACCTGCCTATGGTTTGGAATAAGACTATCCAATAGGCGTAATAGGTGTACTCTCCTAAACCAAGGTGCCCTCGCAACCTGAGAGAATGTGATAATAAAAGACAACTGAATAAACCAATTCTATTTCTCCTGAACCTGGATCCATCCTCGAAGAAGTCCCTTCGAGTTCGTATATAACCATACGATGGATTTATCCAATGGAAGTGGATGTCCGTAGTAATACGGGTTGTTCTGAGAAATACAAAGGGTAAAAGAAGGAGCTGCAATGACTTATGCAACTATAGACAATCCAAAAGCCTGTATTTTAAGAAGGTTCGGTCAACTTTGGTCACTGATTTATAGTCTAGGTTCGGTCAAAGGTTGCTGCCAAAGAGAGAGAGAAAAGAAACACTTTGCGTGCACTCTTACCTAGATCAGAAAGGTTATCATTTTATCTAATTAGGAAACCTCCCACTGTAATCTCAAATTCTCCTCCAAACCTGAAAGAAGAATTAGTCGGGATCACCCGAAGAGTAAACCAACTCATCAGTGAGAATCGGGATCCAACTATCATCGTATGATAACTTGATGGAAGCCACTAAAGTTAACATACTCCAGAAGGTATGCGCAAGTCTGGCAAGTTTCTTGTATGTTTGAAACTCCTGATATAAATTTTTATCCCATGCACTTATGACCTTGACGTAGGCCAACAAATCATAAGCCACATGTCAAGTTCTATCCGTCGTTGTCCTGATTAATTTAGGTCATCGTACATGCCCTTGACGTAGGCCAACAAGGCTGTACGTCTGTCCTAAACTAATGCATCTATCTGTGCAACAAATGAATACCCAGCAGCTACCAAACACTATGCCTTGACGTAGGCCAACAAACATAGCTTGAATACTACTGACCATCCATAAGAAATTACGGAGGATTACGGCTGGTTTTTGGCGAAAAACCTTTAACGTAACGAACTTGATCTCGTTGAAGGAATCTGATAGAATTTTATAAAAAATATTGTAGCGAAAACGTTTTGCTAAAGAAGTCATTCCCGGTAAAGGGATCTCGGCTCTTTCCTCGTAGAATGAGGTGCAGGATATTCTAACAGAATACCGCGATGCAAAGAAACTTGTAATCGAATATATAGAAGTTATTACCCTGACGCAAACTTCTGCCCAAGGGGTCACTCCCGATGAAGGGATCTCGGCCCTTGCCTCGTCGAATGAGGTGCAGGATATTCTAACTGAATACCGCTATGCAAAACAAAAGGAAACGTCTTTGTAATAACTCCCTTTTAAAATTTGTTCCAACAACATCAAATAAAGGTTTGTTTTATCTTGCATTGATAAGAATCAACGCAGTCCTATCAATCAATCACACCATAAAAGAACGAAAATAAAATGTACGTATATGCCATCCGCATTCGCCACTGGGTCCCGTCATCACTCGTTTGGTTACTTAGCTAACGACAGAGCGGGGGCTGGACTAGTGCGGGTGTAAAACATATACAACATCTAATAGTATATATACTAATATACAATAATCGCTCCAAGCGTGATAATATGCAACATTACAGAAAAGTAATAAGCATCACAGAACAATACAGATAATCTGGGATCCCCGGGTTTCACAGAGCCGCTGCTGAAACCTAACGTTCCCCTGGTCGTGTGGATAGCCTATGCAATGAAACCTAGACCCCTACGGGTGCGGCAAGTTACCTGCCAAAACCTCAAGCGAGGTAGTCCCTACAACATAGTGAATGGAACACCCGACACTTCACGGAATCCGGTAAATTGAGCACCCTACCATGGGTCAACCTGTACCCCCTACGAGTGCGGCAAATAGTCTGCCAATTCTAGAGTGAGGTCCCTTTGCCTCTCAAAGCCATGAGATACGGACCCGTTGCCCTCCAGAACCCGGCTATCCGTGTACTCCTTCGCGGGATAAACCTAGTACAGAAATAAAAATATGTACAACGGGTATATCGACCTCGACCCGGTCGTGTCCCAAAAGAATATTATACAACAGGCAGTGACGGCAGTCCACATGTTGGACGCTCGCCCCACAATATCAAATGTACAAATAAATTCAAACTGCACTATCATTGCACCCTGCTATCCACCACGACAAATCCGCAACATCACAGCACAACACAGAACATCAACGCGAATGTCACGTTCGCAAACCCGTCTAAATGAACTATAGCAATCAGACACGGTTTACCGATCAAATGACATTCCCGGTCGGAGATATAAAGTAAGTACTGAAAACTAACACGTTTAAAATTTCGATCGACAAAATTTCCCGAAGTGGGCCCCATGAAAATCTGTTGTACAGTAACAAATACTGGGCCCAAAAGAACAATACTAGAAACCATAATTCCCTGCAAAGAAGCTCCTGTACAAATTTGGAGCACTGTTCCCACTAAACGGCCGCGGAAAAACGGTCAAACCCTAGGTTTGACCGCGGTTCCGCGGTCGTTCTATGGGATCACGTGACCAATTTTGTACGGAATGCTTAAAAAAGCCTGCTTGTTATTCTGTGACAAGCAAAATAATTTTTAGAACAGTTTAAAAATCAATAGAAACTTTTTGTACAGAAAAATGTAGTTTCGGAAATTCCGTTCGATCGATCTTTTAAACGCGTTAGCACAAGTTAGTATAGCTTAATGATGAGGCTCTGATACCACTGTAAGTCCGCGGCAGCGCCCCGGCCGTCTAACAGACGCCAATATGCGGAACAAAACTTTTTACAACTGGCGCTATCGCGTACTTTATCCCGGATCGTCCATTAAAGCTAAACTAACATATTGTAAAGAGGGTAGAATTGTTATACCGAATGATCCGAGTCCTTCGGTCTTTAACCATCATCCCACGCTTTGTTGCGGCTGCTCCGATCTCCTAAATCTCCAGTCTTCTCGTCCAGGTGGCACCACGTCGACGGATCTTTAAACGGGCTCCCGCTTCTGAACCGAGGCAACTCGATCGTCAAGTTTGCTAAAAGAGATGACCAAGATGAAGTAGAGAATGAGTAGAACACTTTATCTCGTTACGTCCAAGGCTATGGATGAACGGTTGATGAAGTTGCCTTTTGGATCGGGTGAAAAGAGAAATGAGGCTTATCTAATTTCCATGAGTCCAAAACAATACCAATTTTTTCTAGCAACCATCTAAATCCCATACCCTCATAAGAAGGGTCGGCCATACTATATAGGAGAGGGAGGGTGAGTGTAGGAGAGGGGAGGGTGAGCTTAAGGAATATCTAGTGTGAACACAAAGTGTGAACACAATAAATGCACCATTAATGAACAAGTGAGTCACAAGCCTAATCACCCTCTCTAGAACCTTCTAGAACACTGACTCACATCATCAAGAAAAGATAAATCCGTATTTAACCGAATGTCAAAATACGGCTGATAGAAAACTGGAAACTGACAACTTCCAAAAGTGATCCTGAAACGAATTTCAGGATAACCCCGTAATGGTATAAACATACCCGCATTTATATTACGACTGAATATAAATGCAACTGAGACAAAGATATTATATCTACACAGTATAATACTGGGATCCGGCTTAAACCAAAGCCTACCAGTATTATCTGCCCGAAAAATGACACGTGCGAAAACGCACGTGCTTTTTCCGAACCCTGCCATAAACCCAACGGCATCTACAACGTTTCGCCCGAACTTGGGAAAGTGTCTGTGGGGGGACTCTAATGACTCATCAATACAATGGCACTGGGTATAACCACTAGCACGTCAGAGGTACAAGCTGTACGTAATGGTTTGCCTATGTATTGATTGGAAGGGAAGCTGACGAGCGAACTCATCTATAAACCCTACTGAGCCTGACAGTGACAATATCCGTACAGTCCGGAACGTTCATCTATGAGTATCGCATATTAGGCCTAGGGAGTCGGTAAACGTCAGACCCCCAATAGCTGCATAAGTCGTGTCAGAGAGCAGCCCAGAACACCCTGAGATACTACTGGTATACCTACCAGTATATCTCGATTACCCTGGCCCGGGATTTCGTGTAATGGCTCTCCTAAACACAGCGCGATCTCACCCCCAATACCGGGAGATACGAATCCTCTGCCGATCCTCTCACTTGCCTCCAATATGGCTCGGGACTATACCCAAAATATACCTGTTTGCATGACTCCTTTGACCCGTGGTAGGGTATAAATCAAAACACAGTAGGAACTCACACAAGACAAATGACGACCTCAGGTCGATGAACTAACCTGTACACATGTCACCAGGGAACTGCTATCTGACGATATGTATAATACCAACTAGCATGTTCCCGGCGAGTCCAGTCCGGTGTACTCATAACCCAATGAGCACCTGTATACATCTTAGGTGATCCAACTGACACCAGTGGTTTGTGAGACCAGCCACCGCCCCTCGTCGTGGTCTCGACTGTATACACTAGTCTACTCTGGAGTATCGATGCCCTGTCTCGAAACTCCCACGACTAGGGACATTTTAAGGATGTGCTTATAGACCCCAGCTCCCACATATATGATCGCCATCATACTGCTGGTAGTCAAGCAAGAATCCTATAGGCTTTATCAACATATACATGATGATAAAGGCAAACCAGATAGCATACTATCATTTCAAGTAAGACTGTTTATCGGTAAAGGTCCTCCCTCAATCATTGCAATCACGTACCTGCGATCCAATAATTGACTTAGAGGGCACTATATCCAACATTTTTCATATCCACTCTTGTCTCGTATGACAAGATCAAATTCTTATAACAACAGGATCCAACGTATTAGCCTGGATTAAGCATACTTCTTTTGATAAAAGATGTCTTAGGATGGAATGATCAATGTAAACTACAAATGGAGAGCCAATTAAGTAGGGCCTGAATTTTTCTAATGCAAATACAACTGCTAAGAGTTCTTTCTCGGTAGTTGTATTATTCATTTAGGCATCGTTCAAGGTCCTACTTCCATAGTAAATTACATGTGGCATTTTATCAATATACTGTCGTAAGACTGCGCCAAGAGCAAAATTGGATGCATCACACATAAACTTGAAAGGGTAATTCCAATCCGGAGATGACAGAACGGGGGCTATAGTGAGGGAACTTTTAAGCGATTCAAAAGAAGCCATGCAATCCGAATCGAGGTGAAATGTTGTATTGTTGGCCAAGAGAAGTGTTAAGGGTCTAGTAATTTTGCTAAAGTCCTTAATGAATCGCCTATAAAATCCTGCATGACCAAGAAAAGATCGTACATTTTTGACGTATTTGGGAGGAGGAAGGTTGTGAATTACATCTATTTTAGTTTTGTCTACCTCAATGCCTTTTCATGAAATGATATGCCCAAGGACAATACCTTCTTGAACCATGAAATGGAATTTTTCTCAATTCAAAGTTAAGTTCTTATCCTTACAGTGGGTAAGAACAGCGTCAAGATGACGTAAGCATTGCTCAAAAGAGTCCACAAATATAGAGAAATCGTCCATAAATGTCTCCAGAAAATTCTCGACCATGTCCAAGAATATCCCCATCATACACCGTTGAAATGTAGCAGAAGCATTGCATAACCCAAAGGGCATGCGTCTATAATCAAAAGTACCGAAAGGACAAGTAAAAGTTGTCTTATCTTGATCCTTTTCGGCGATGGGAATCTAGTTATAGCCGGAGTATCTGTCGAAGAAAATGTAGTATTCATGCCCTGCTAATCGTTCCAATATCTGGTGAAGGAAGTGATCTTTTCTTGTTGCGGCATCGAGTTTTCTATAATCAATAGATACCCACCACCCAGTTTGGGTGCGTGTTTGGATCAACTCATTTGCCTCTTTAGTTATGACCGTGATGCCAGAATTTTTAGGGACCGCATAAATAGGACTTACCCATTGGCTATAAGATATTGGGTAAATTATACCATTATTTAGGCATTTGACGATTTCTTTCTTTACCGCCTCCTTTATGACGGGATTCAACGGTCTTTGTGGGTCACGGGCTGGTTTGGTTTCATCCATCAAATGTATATGATGTTCAACCATCAAAGGACTGATCCCTTTGATGACCGCCATTGTCCAACCAAAAACTTGCTGATTTGATCTCAAGACCGACAAAAGAGCTCGCTCTTGCTCTAAAACTAGAGAAGCTGATATGATAACGGGTAAGGACTCATTCTCACTAAATATGAATATTTAAGATGAGACGGTAGTGGCTTGAGATCTAGTGTTGGCGGAGAGATAATAGACGGTAGGATAAGAGAATGATACTTGGACTCTTTAAAAGGTCTATAGCCAGCGTAAGAGATTGACTCGGAAAGCTCGACTAACTTTTGCGACAAGTCAAAGGATTCGGACTCGGGGATGGACTTGTCGGCAAAAGGTCCTTACTTGTATAAATAGCTGGATCAAACAATAACGTTCTAGTGGCATCGAGATCATTATCGCAAAGTTCCTCAACTTCGCAACTATCAGACGCTATCTCGTTGACAGAAAATATATCAATTAGATGAGTAGAAGGTTCAAAGGGTTGACTTCTTATGCTGAAAATGTTAAGCTCAATTGTCATCTTCCTGAAGGATAGGTTCACAGAGCCATTATGACAATTGATTACAGCATTGGAAGTTACTAGAAAAGGACGACCAAGAATCACCGGGATTTTGTTCCGTGTGTTCGCCACAGGCTGTGTATCTAAAACTATAAAAATCCACCGAGAATATAAATTCCCCGACTTTTATTAACACGTCCTCTACCTCACCCCTAGGATGGGTGATAGATCGATCGTCCATATGGAGAGTGCAGTGCGCAGGTTTCAACTCTCCTATGCCTAATTGCTCATAAACAAAATACGGGAGCAAGTTAACACTAGCACCTAAATCGAGCAAAGCGCGATTGATATTTTTACGCCCAATAGTTATAGATATTGTAGGACAACCGGGGTCCATACGTTTATTGGGCAATTGTTGGGTAAAATCAGTGCTTATATTGCTCGCTAAGAAAACCATTTTAGGCACTTAAGTTTTCCTCTTCGTAGTGCACAAGTCCTTAAGAATTTTTGCATAGGAAGGAACTTGTTAGATAGCATCTAAGAAAGGAATATTTATGTTAACTTGTTTAAACATTTCCACAATTTTCTCCATTTGTGCATTTGGTTTGTTGGCTCTCAACCTGTTTTGAAAAGGAGTTTTATCAATAAGGGTTGGGTCCAATATTTGAGAAGAAGTTTGTGGGGATGGAATGGATCCCGAAATTGGATTCGGGATGGTCTGAGATGGTAGTTCATTCAAAGAAGTGGACTGAGGATTTGAGCCTATTGAAGAACGGAGAATAAACTCAGAAGAAGTTGGTGGACTAGATGAAGTAGAGTAGAAGTAGCAGCCGGGGTTTCATCTGAATCATCATCATCAACTTGTTTACCAGCATTATTGTTTAGCACTCTTCCTGATCTCAACGTAGTTACGGCACTCAAGCTATGATTTTGTTGGTTAAATGCGATGTTTGTGCTTTATGAGTGACCGGGATTTGGTAGAGGTTGAGACGGAAGTCTCCCTTTCTCTGTTTCACTCATCGTGGCATTTATCTGTGCAATTTGTGCTTCGATCGATTTTATGCTTTCACCGTAGGAAGCAGTGTGTTGCACTAACGTTTGGATAGAAGATGTTAAATTAGCCGTCGTTTATATGGATTGTTTAATAAACGTTTCTAAGCTTTTTTCGAGTGCAGAGATTTTTTCGGTACCGGCCGTTGGAGTATTAGTCTATGGTTGGAAAGAATTATTATAAGGGACAAAATTATGGGCCGGATTTTGGAAAGATTGTGGTTGAAAGGGTTGTTGAATTTGTTGTGGTGACTGTTGCTTTTTTTTTTATCTATTTCTTTTTCTTAATTTCCTATTTCTTATTAATGGGAGTAGATTAAAAAAACCCTTCAATTGGTCTTTTTTCACAAAAAGCAGACATGAGATAACAAATCAACTCTTTCCTTAAGATTTTGAATAGCTGTCCCGAATTCAAGTTGATTATGTTTCGCTTCTTCCTCAGAGAAAGACAATCAAACAATTCCCAATCATGGTCCTTGTGGATAGGATAAAAAAAAAAAGAAACTCCAGATATTTGCTGTCGTTCTCTTTAAATGAGATCTCAATTCCAGCTACGATTTCATTAGCTCTATTATGGATTTCTGACCACATTCTCCATAGGGCCCTCTTATCTCTTCCTACTCCGAGCTCAGGTTATGGAAGTAGGAACCGAGAAGGAGGAATTAGCAACAACTGGTTTTATTACGGGGCTACCTAAACCCACCAGGTCCCTGGCCATGGGAATCTAGGATTCAACCTTCGCATGGGGGAAGCCTTTGATAGTTATTTTGTCTTGGGAACTGATTTTGAGTTTGAGTTTGGTTTTGGTTCCAAGCAAAATTAGGATGATTTCTCCATCCCTGATTATATATGTAGGAATAAGGATCGTTTCTAGGTCTTTGCTGAAAAGCAGTATTAGTTTGTTCTTGACGTTGAGACGGAGGATTCAAAAGGCATTCTTCTGTTAAATGTGATGGGTCAAAACAGCAACCACACACGATTTTAGGGAGCGTAACTTGGTTTAAGGAGGCTGAAGAGAATTTGATTTCCATAGCTTCGTGTTTTTTTTGTTAGGTTATGGCAGCGCCCCAGCCATCAAACCGTGGCCAAATGTGTAACAAAAATTTTCTAAACTGGCGCTACCTGTTAGTTATATATATGCCCTAGAGGCTATTACTATACATGAGATGTATATTGTAGTGGATGCTTGGACATATATAGGGAGGACTTTCTTGCTCGACATGATAGTATGCTATCTGGTTACTCTTTACCTTAACATGTACACTAATTGTCTCTCTGTTACATGTTGGTAAAGACCTTACGATGAGTACTTGACTACCAGGACTATCATGCAGATGGTACTAGTGGGGCCATGGTAGTCCATAAGTACATCCTTTAAGGTCCCTAGTCGTGGGTGTATCGAGACAGGGCATCGATATACCAAAGTAGACTAGCGTATAGCTTCTCGACCCATATAGATGGGCGATGGATGATCCCATAGACATTGGTATTTGACATCAGAGATGATATACGGGTGCTCAGTGGAGACTGGGTACACTTGACGGACTCGCCGAGAACTCCCAGATGGTATTATACCTCACGTCAGATGGCGGTTCTCTGGTGACACTGGTACAGGTTAGTCTGTAGACTCGAGATCGTCATAGAGTCTTGTGTGATTCCCACTGTGCTTTGATTTCCACCTTACCACGTCCAAGAGGGCGTGCAAAATGGTGGTTTTTGGGTACAGTCCCGAGTCACATGGAGGCAATGAGCGATAGGAGGGGTTTCGTCTCTCCCGGTATTGGGGGTTGATATTGCGCTGTGCTTGATTGGCCATAACAGGGAAGTCCCTGGCTAGGGCTGGTTTAGAGATTTACTGGTAAGTGTTACCAGTAGTTTCTCGACCCGTTATGAGCCTCATATCGGCATGACTTATCGGTTATTGGGGTCTGACGTTTACCACCCCTAGACTTGATATGCAGCATATCAGACGAGGAGACCGGACTGTACGGTAGTGTCACTGTCAGGCTTTTGCAGGAGTTGGAGCGGGCTTGCTTGCTGATCTTCTGATCGCTCAATACCCGGGTAGCCGTTACGTCCAGCTAGTACCGCTGACGGCTTGTGGGTGTTTGATGTGATCATCACCTACGGCCGGTGTATTGACGAGTCTTTAGAGTCCTACATAGAGGTTTTACTGGCTCAGGAAAAACGAAATAGGAGCATATATGTGATATGTGCGGGACCGAGAATAATGCGTGTATGTGATACCGTATTCTATTCTCGCGATGTTTGTATCAATCGGTTATATGCGATATAACCAGGTTATCGAATCAAGGGTTGATTCAATAAGTCGATACATTGGATGTTAGTCGGTTATATGTGATATAACCGGATTATTAAGTCAAGTGTTGATTTAATAATTTAGTGTATAATTGTATATGTGATATTTAATAATTTAGTGTATAATTGTATATGTGATATACTAATTTACATTAACTAACATTGGTTCACTTAAGCATTTGTTTTTCTCACTTGTGCACAACTTAATATATATGTGATATATATTAAATTGTGTTTTGTTTGTATCATGGTTGTTGATACACACTACATGGGTGTATGAGACATAAACCATGCTAATTATGATGTTGGGTTTAGTATTTTAAAGTAATTACAAAATTAGTGGATTATTGGAAAAAGGCATGAAGCTTATGGAAGCTTGTGGATGCTTTGACCAAGTCCACTAAGTTTGTTTTACTTTACATATTTGTTAACCTAACTATTCTAATTAGCTATGGTAATGTCTCTACATGAGTTAGGATATGATACAAACTCACCCATGGTTCACTCTCTCTCTTGATTAGGTTTTCATTCTCATTTTTCTTGAGCTCATCTTCTTCCTCCTTCAAAAATCTTGCTAGGGTTTGATAAAGAAAGAGAAATAATGTGAGAAAAGAAATTCTAAAGTGTACCCACTTCCTATTTCATCATCCTCTACTAGATTAGCACTTTAGTATAGGGTGTTTGCTTCACTTTGGTGAAGCGGTAGCTTGAGTTAGTAATCCCCCGACATAGATCATCTTCGGCCTCGAAGACTTCAAGCAATACCGTTGCTATCTTCTCATGGAGCCGTCCGAGAGTCCGGGAGCACAATGATCGCAGCGAAGGGACTACTACAAGGAGCATATGAAGTGAAGGACCGATCTACAAAGGTTGTATTTCCTCTTCACTTAGATAGTAAATGGTTTACTATATGTTTTCCATATTATATTCTAGTTATCGATTCTTGTTTAGAGTTCCTTGAAACGGAAAAATTTGAAAATGGCATGGACGATGCCTCCCGAAACCTTGCTACCGTCGATGGGAACCCTACAGTAGTATCAGAGCCTAGCTAGGAAATTATACGGATATTGTTAGATTACGAACACGAAACAAACTTCGAACTTGAAACCCTAAAATCCATGTTTCTGTCAATTTTAAAACGAGCCCTAAAAAATTTTCAAACAAGTACAGAGTCATATATATGTGATAACATGAACACTGATGAAATTTGGAGGCATTTGGAAACTTTTGGGCCGGCGAGACCCCCCCTACCGGCCATTTCCGAACCCCCCTCCAAATTTCTCCAGTGTTCTGTTACATGGGTTTTGGTGCTTCAGGTGTTGTTTATTTATGCTAAATTGTTATGTGATGTTAATTTACTATAATAACAAATCGGAGTGTTTCATAGTTGTATTTTAACTGTTTCCGGAATACTTTAGTCGATATTAAAAAGTTTAATCGGATGTCAAATACCCACTTTTTCCCTTGCCGGAAAATTTTCCAAGTGTTGGATTTTTCCGTAGTTAAAAAGCTTTCAAAGATCATGCAAGTTATGCGATGGACTCTCTAGAAGAACAAAACCTTAACTCGATTATGTGACCGTCAGAACCGCCACTGAACCCTCGAGTTTGTGGTGGTCCAGCGGTGCCACATGTGAGGCGTTGGTTTGGCCCTTCTACGGCTGGTTCATTGGTGTTGTGGCGTGTGCTGAACTACTTTAAACTACGCTCAAGTGTTGAGCTTTCTGGGTAATTTTGGGTGTTTAATGATTCGATTGGAATGTTTAACATCGTCTAGCTTTTTCTGTAATGTGATACAATATGTGGAATTCATTCTGTTAGGCATGAAATGCGAAGTATGTGATATTTCGGATTTAGGATGTCTAAGGTGTTTATGGATTCCAAATGTTGTAGTTTTACAGTTTCTTTTCTGCGACCGTAAGTGTAATATGTGATATCGTCGGTTTCATTGCTATATGTCAACGACAATTGGGATGCGCATATTTACTTATGTTGATGACATGTGATGTTATGTGTTACTGGATATGTTATATTGGATCGTCGCGTTTTGAATAGCCGGGGTTTTTTTATGTGAGATGAGAGTTTTTATTTTCATTCATGTAAAATTAAATGTATGTAATATTCTTTTATTGGGACACTTCCGGGTTGAGGTTGATGTCACCATATGTATATTATTTACTTTTCCGCACTAGGATAGACCCAAGGAGGAGAGCACAAGTAACCGGGTTCTAGAGTCCAGTGGGAGACCAACTCGAGGAGTCGAGTCCGGGTATCCTAACTCTAGAATTGGTAGGGTTGCTAGCCGCTCTCATAGGGGTCTAGGGTGTGGGTTTGGCTATTCATCGCAACCGTGGAATCCGTGTTTTATAGAGGCTCAAAATAAAACAGGACCTCCTAGTATATCCAATATTTCATATGTTTCTTCTGCAGTGATATCTGTGATGTGATCATTTGATATGTTGAGATAAATACTGTATATAGTATATATGATATATTATATAGACGTTGCTTATGTTTTACACCAGTACTAGCCCTGCCCCGCTCTGCCGTTAGTTACCTAATCTAACGGTGCATGACGGGACATCGAGGCGAATGCGGATGGCATAAGTGTGCGTCGTATTTATCTATGATGTTTAGGTGACTTAAATGATGGGACTTCATTAATATGATTAATGAAAGAAAAGAAACCTAAAAGATGTTGTAGAATTGAATTTTCAAAAATAGGTAGCTACAGTTCTTGTTTTGCATAGCGGTGTTCCTTGTAGAACATCCTGCACCTTATTCTATAAGGAAAGGGCCGAGATCCCTTCACCGGGAGTGACCCCTTTAGCAATAACTGACAGATGCTACAACCCTCGGTTTCGTTTTTGATTGTTTTTCTAGTTCTTGCTTTGCACAGTGATATATGTGATGTATCCTGCACCTCATTCGACGAGGAAAGAGCCGAGATCTCTTCACCGTGAGGGACCTCTTTAGCGAAACTAGCAAAAGCCTCAAAAACACTCCATTTTAAAATCATTTGATTCTACAACGATATCAAGTTCATTACGCAATAGGTTTTCAGAAAAACCTGTCGTAGCCCTCCGTCATTTCAGATAAGTACTTCATAGTATTCGTGCTACGTTTGTTGGCTTTCGTCAAGGTGTAGTATGCGGTAGCTATTTATGCTTATCTGCACAAGCATATGATGCGATTGGATTAGGGTAGTCGTGCGACTTTGTTGTCTTTCGTCAAGGGTCGTGCGGGTGGGTTTAATTCAAACAAGAAATGTACGGTTGAACTTGACTAGCGGACTATGGTTTGTTGGCTTTCGTCAAGGTCATAGCACGCTAGGGGCAAAATTATCGGGAATTTCAAGTGTTGAAATTTGCAATGAGATTGCATATCTTCTATGTGATAGTTGGATCCCAATACCCACTACGAGTAATTGTTACTCCTGGGAGAGTTTTACACATTACAATTAGTCGATCAAGTAGGTGTCTAGAAAGGTGTCAACGGGGTTATGCCTCTGGGAAAACGAGGTTTATTTTAATTAGGTCCGTGCGAAAGTACGGGGAACCTCCCTCAAAGTACCGGCACTGGCCTGGCTGAAAGATTGGCGAACTTGTAGGGTGTAATTAATCCCGGCTAGTCTTTCCTTTTAGGGTTTGAAGGAAGATTTGATAAAAACAGTGGGAGCCATCCTGTTTAGATAAAATAATAACCAATCTGATCTTGTAAGAGTGCACTTAGAGTGTTTTCTTCTCTCTCTCTCTCTCCAGGTAGCGACTATATCATACCTTAATCAAGATAATAATATGTATGTATTGGCCGAACCCGCTTGTTATATTGTGCTGGGAAACGTTGGTCCCGCTCCAACTTATAATTTTTATAAGACCGAGCAGGAAATAGCGGATTACCAGGATTCCCGTGCCGCCCAAACGAAGAAAGTGTATGATGATGCATCTTCTTCGGGTGTGTTCATTGCTGAGAGTTGTTTCTCAGTATCTTCTACGTCCTGGGTATGAGATACCGGATCAGGATCCCACATATGTAATCTGTTACATGGGCTGCAGATAGGTAGAGAACTGAGAACGGGTGATAAAATTTCAAGAGTTGAAAACGGTGCAATTGTTGCAGCCAAGATGTTGGCAGTTATCACCGTGTATTACCGAAATACATTGATTCTGAACGAATGTTATTAGATACCGAACCTGATATACAACATCATATCAGTCTCTTTATTTAGTAAAGAAGGATATAATTTTGTATTGTTGGATAATGTTTTGAACATTTCCTATATCAAGTGTTGATCGGTTCAGCCACGTTATCTAAAAGCATAAACGTTCTAAGTCAAACCACAGTTCTTAACGTACAGAACACACACAAGAGGAAGAGTTCAGAAATGAACGAATCCTTCTTGAGGCATTATAGACTAGGTTATATCAATGTGACTCGACTGGCTGAAGTTACATAAAGATGCATCTTTAAATCAGTTAGAATTTACATCTTGTGAAACTTTTCAGTCATGTCACAAAGATAAGATGACCATAGCTCCGTTTAATGGAAACAGAGAAAGAGTTGGTGAACTCTTGGGATTGATACATGAAGATGTATGTAGGTCCCCAGTCAACACATGCCAGGTCTGGTTCTTTGTACTTCATTACATTCACTGATTGTCACGACCCGAATGTTTCGACTCGTGACCGGCACTTAACCACGCAACGTCTACAGGCGTAACGCGACTAAGTAAGCCGAACCCAGAAATCAAAACCATTTAAAAGTAGCGAGTGTTGAAAACATTTAATTAAGACATTTAGAAGACCTTAAATAGTTCAATAAGTTCTTTTAAAATTACGTTATCATTTAAATAATTTTGGCAGCATTTCCTTTGTAAAAGTAACCCCGAAATCGGGTATAAAACAGGATATGAGTGAAAATGAGATATAATGAAACCAAAACATTCGCAAACGGAAGCAATCACGCCCACCGGCGGAAACCATCATCAAAAGAGTAATATACGACGCCGTAGCGAAGAATGAGCAATAAGTAAACATCACAGAATAATAAACTGCATATAAAAACAGTCGGCTCCCACGAGCTCGACACCAGAATACAAGAATACACATCATCGTCCTCACACAGTATCTAAGTCCAGTACATATATGGTAGATGGAGAATACTAGATACAAAAGGGGTACAATAAAAGTAATCAGATACCATAACCCACCTAAAAGCAAAACAGCTCTCGTACAAACTGTAGTGGTATCTGTAGCCAAAAGATGCAAAAGGCAGCCTGCCGCGACTACGCTGAGGGGCAACCTGCAAATACTGTGGCACAACGGGGTGAGTTACCAACTCGTGAATAGAGATAACATATAAAGGTGATCGCGAGCATGCACGTACTGCGCTACTCTATCATATGCCAGCAAGTAAGATCTATATGCAACAAGTAGTAGGTGCAATTTTCATGCAAATGCTCTGTCAGGTAAAATAACTACAGGATGAGATACATGATAATCAATGCTGAGCATGGGATAAATAACATCTACACGGAATATCAACGTGGAAAGGTAATCAGTTCCCAAAATTGCACCCCAAATCCCAAATAAACTCAGGCGCCGGCACTCTCCCCGGCCCTCAAATCCTGTAAATCTCTGAGAAATCACGAGTGCCCAACATCGGCACCCAAATATCGTAAAATACTCGTGTCCAGCATCGACACGCAAATCCTCATATATCGGCTCCGTAAGTCCGGATCTGCCCACGGGCTCCGTCTGCGGTATCGACCCTCGGCCCCGGCAGTACGGATCATCCCGCATCCATCTCTCGACTCTGGTCAGTATCCTCCGGATAACCGCCAGGTCCAACCAATCACCGGTAAGTACTCGCCACCCTGCTGGCTCATCGTCTACTCCACGAAAAACATTTCTCGCCCTGGGGAACCATACCGGGTCCACCACAAACCCGCAAATGGATCATCCAACTCCTCGAATCGGGTTTCAAACACACGTCTCAGAACCGAGAAAACGCGTGGTGGACACACCAATATATCATATCACGAGGAACCGGGTTTTCAAATAGTGCATCTTTTCTTAAATAATCCAACGGTCCTCAAAACCAGAAATCACATGAAAATCCAACATCAAGAAGTAAATCAAATGCGATGTGCTATGTACATCAAGCCATAATATAGGTACAAGGGGATACCGCTTTTAAAATAGTTTCCGTTTTTAAATACATCATGAGGCTCCCAATTTCTATGAAAATCATATCGAATCATATGTGAAATGAACTACAGCAATATAATCATGGCAGTTCTACAGTGAGTGTGTCATGGCAATTACTAACGGTGTGTGTGTAACATGCAGATTAGTGCTCGTACAACATGAACCGTTAGTAATAGTGCGGTGTTCTATCAATTCTAAGTTTACTTACATATAGCAGGGAATGCAGTATGCAACAATAGTATCCATGACAGTCAAAGGGGTAAATGCAACATATAACAATAAGGTCCTATCAGCCCTGACGCATAACGCCATGCGGGCGATATCCCCGTAGATGTTAAATCTACTCACCGAAGTCTCGCTCTAAGTGTAGCCGACGACTTGCTTCCCCTTCTTCGCAGCGTCCGTCTCACTTGCCTGCGAACCTAGAATCACACAATATATCACATATAAGCTCAAATCCACAAAAACGTGGTATTAAGGTCAAACTAGAAACCCGTGTCGCAAACCAAGCGCGCGTGTGCACAATACGCTAAAACGTGTGATTACGCGCCTGAAACTACCCCGACGCGTCGCGATACGCAGAAACCCTAAACCCACACACGTATCACGCGAGTCGCAAAGGTTTAAAATACGAGAAACAGGTATTTAGCTCCAGATTTTTCTACAGCAAGAATCAAATAAAATTATACATGCCATGAGTCTAAGGGTTGCAGCAGACACCAATAGAGCCAAACCCCAACCCATTCCCTCCCCATCTGGCCGCAAATTGTGGCCAGAACCAATATTCCGGCGGCCTGAACATGTCGTATGGGGGTCGGGTTCTACCTGGGGGATCAGCACCTAACAACTATACTGCAGTCATCTCAAAATTATTCTGAACTCACTGGGTCGATAGCAGATTACAGAAAGTCAAAATTTGCTTAAAACGATGAATTGGCATCAAATAGCAATCTTGTGGTATTTTAGTGCAATTAGGGGCTAAGCTAGGTTAACATGGCCCTAACAACACTCCATCAACTTACTAAAACCAATTCATACATCACTTGGTCAAGTTTCCCCCTAATTACCACATAAAGCACTAAAAACACATAACTATCGCTAATCGAAGCTAACTACACAATTAATCGAAAGTAGGAATAAGTTTAGAGGTTATACCCTCAAGGAATCTCACAAGCAAGTAGAAGGAGAAGAAGAAGAGGGAATGGAGCTGCTGGGGTGTTGTTGCTGCTGTCTGGAGCTGTTGCTGCTACCTGTAGCTGCTGCTGCTGTTGCCTGAGCTGCTGTTGCTGAAGCTGGAGTTGCTGCTGCTGAGTTTGTTGCTGCTGCTGCTGTGAGGGGGGGTGTGTGTGAGTGTATGAGTGAGAGGTTGAGAGAAAAAAACACAAGAATGAGAGGAAAAGAAAAGATAATCCCCAAGGTCAACCCCTTCACTCTCTCTCTTCATTTAATGAGGCATGGCAAAGGCCATCATGCCCCATAATGCACACACACACACACTCTCACCAAGTCAACACCCCAAATAAAATTTCAAATTAAAACCGCATAACAAATAACTAAGCAACTTAATTAAAACCCAAAAGAATAAATCCCCATTATTAAACCCACCATGGTTGCTAATCATGGTATTACCTTATTTTAAAACCCTAGTTTACATGCACATGTGTGTGCAAGCCTAGGAAAATTCTAGAAAAATATTTATTAAATTTTGAAAAATATTGGAAACTCAATTTGGTAAACTTTTTATTAAAAACCCTTTATTTAAATATAATTTGCCACTAAACACATCCTAAGGTGTTACAATCCCCCCTGAAAGAAATTCGTCCCCGAATTTGAAAATATAAAGCTGCGCATACCTTCAAAGAGATGAGGGAACTTGTTCCGCATCTCGCCCTCAGCTTCCCAAGTGATCTCTTCGCCACTCGGGCTGCGCCAAAGCACCTTCACTGAAGGCAAGACCTTCGATCTAAGTTTCTTCACCTGCCGGTCCAATATCACGACTGGCTGCTCGGTGAACGAAAGGTCACGCTCGAGCTGAACGGTCTGATGCTGAATCATGTGCGAAGGGTCATGTAGGTATCTGCGAAGTATAGACACATGGAACACGGGGTGAACATCTGGGAAGTCGGGTGGAAGAGCCAAACGATAAGCCACTGCGCCCACACGCTCGAGGATCTCGAAGGGACCTATGAATCTGGGGCTAAGCTTTCCCTTCCGTCCAAACCTCATCACTCCCTTCATCGGAGAGACCCTCAGAAAAACGTGATCTCCAACTGCGAACTCTAATCTGCGGCGGCGCCTATCAGCATACGATCTCTTCCTGCTCTGAGCTGTCCTCATCCTGTCTCGAATCAGATGTATCTTCTCGGTCATCTCCTGTACGATCTGGGGCCCCAAAATACTGCTCTCACTGAGCTCTGTCCACCAGACGGGCGATCTACATCTCCTCCCATACAGAGCCTCGAAAGGTGCCATCTGAATAGTATCCTGGAAACTATTATTGTAGGAGAACTCCACCAAGGGTAAATGATGATCCCAGCTACCACCAAAGTCTAAAACGCATGCTTGGAGCATGTCCTCAAGAGTCTGAATCGTCCGCTCTGACTGGCCGTCGGTCTGCGGATGAAATGCTGTGCTGAAACTCAAGCGTGTGCCCAAAGCCTCTTGAAGTCTCTGCCATAGTCGGCTGGTAAACTGGGTGCCTCTGTCGGACACGATACACGTCGGGACTCCATGCAGTCGTACTATCTCGTCGATGTAAATCTAGGCATACTGAGTAAATCCGAAAGTCGTCTTCACTGGCAGGAAGTGAGCCGCTTTCGTCAAACGATCCACGATCACCCAAATGGAGTCATACCCTCGCCTAGTCCTGGGTAGACCCACAACGAAATCCATCGAAATCTGCTTCCATTTCCACACCGGAATGGGTAACGGCTGTAGTTCTCCCGCGGGCCTCTGGTGCTCAGCCTTGACTTGCTGACAAGTCAGGAATCTCGACACGAAATATGCGAAGTCCCACTTCATTCCGTCCCACCAGTAAACATCTCTCATATCATGATACACCTTGGTGAAACCGGGATGGACGCTATACACCGATCAATGTGCCTCCTCAAGAATCTCACGCCGCAACCCCTCAGCATCTGGTATGCACAGTCTAGTCCCAAATCTCAGCATCCCCTGATCATCGATCACGAACTCTAAAAATCTTCCCTGTCCAATCTGCGTCCTGATCTCTGAACATCGGTCATCACTGTGTTGTGCCTCATGTACACGGTCAAGCAACTGTGGGCGTGCACGAACATGCGCAATCTGTCCTCCGATCGGCGTGAACTCGAACTGCACTCGGCTGTCACATAATATCTGCCAATCTACCGACGACTGCCCCTGTACTGCGTTCAAACAAGATAGACTACCCCCGGGCCTCCTGCTCAAAGCATCCGCCACTGCATTCGCCTTGCCCGGGTGATACAAGATCTCGCAGTCGTAATCCTTCACTAACTCCATCCATCGGCGCTGTCTAAGGTTCAGGTCTCGCTGCTGAAATATATACTTTAAACTCTTGTGATCAGTGAATATCTGGCACGACTCGCCGTATAGGTAATGTCGCCAGATCTTAAGTGCAAAGACCACTGCAGCCATCTCCAAATCATGAGTGGGGTAGTTCTTTTCATGTTTCTTCAATTGTCGTGAAGCATACACAATCACCCTGTCATGCTGCATCAATACGCATCCTAGCCCCACTCTAGAAGCATCACAATAGACCACAAATCCGCCTGATCCTGAAGGCAATGATAACACCGGTGCCGTAGTCAGCCGAGTCCGTAGCTGCTGAAAACTGTGCTCGCACTTCTCCATCCAATCGAAAAGAACTCCCTTCCAGGTCAACCCGGTCAAAGGTGTAGCAATACTGGAGAAGTCCTGCACAAATCGCCTGTAGTAACCGGCCAACCCCAAAAGCTGCGAATCTCCGTAACTGATGTGGGTCTAGGCCAACGCTGAACGGCCTCGATCTTCCTCGGGTCTACACATATACCGTCTCGTGAAATCACATGCCCCAAGAAGTCTACGCTGTCCAGCCAGAAAGCACACTTGGAGAATTTCGCGTAAAGCTGGTGCTCCTTCAAAGTCTGCAGTGTAGTCCGCAGGTGCTGCTCGTGCTCCTCACTACTCCGGGAATACACCAAGATATCGTCAATGAATACTATGATGAACAGATCCAGATATGGCCGGAAAACACGATTCATCAAGTCCAAGAATGCTTCTGGCACATTGGTGAGTCCGAACGACATCACCAAAAACTCATAATGGCCGTAGCGCGTACGGAAAGCTGTCCTAGGAATGTCCTCCTGTCGAACCCGCAGCTGATGATAGCCCGATCGTAAATCGATCCTCGAAAAGTATCCTGCCCCCTGGAGCTGGTTGAACAAATCGTCGATACGTGGCAAGGGATATCTGTTCTGCACCGTCACCCTGTTCAGCTGGCGGTAGTCGATACACAAACGCAAACTGCCGTCCATCTTCTTGACGAACAGGAATGGAGCACCCCCAAGGAGAAACACTGGGTCGAATAAGTCCCTTATCCAGCAAATCTTGCAACTGACCCTTCAATTCTCGAAGTTCCGTTGGGGCCATCCGATAAGGCGATATAGAAATAGGCCCCGTGCCAGGAACCAAATCAATACAGAAAGAAATGTCGCGCTCGGGCGGTAGCCCAGGAAGCTCTTCAGGGAACACATCAGGAAACTCGCTAACAACCGGAACCATATCCAATGGAACCTCTGTAGCGCTAGCATCGCAAACATAGGCGAGAAATCCCTAACCCCCTAGGCCCGCCATGCGATGCTCATAGATGAACGGACCGGACTGTACGGATATTATCACTGACAGGCTCAGTAGGGTGTCAGGATGAGTTCGCTCATCGACGTCCCTTTTGGTCAATACCTGGTAGCCCGTTACGTATAGGCTAATACCTCGGACGTGCTAGTGGTTAAATCCACAACCAAAGTATTGACGAGTCTTTAGAGTCCCCCAGAGACCAGTTTCTCAAGTTTCGGGCGAAACGCTGTAGAGGCCGTATGGAGATATGGCAGGGTTCGATCAGATACGTGCGGTATTGCACGGATCATGATCGGACAGTTAATACTAGCGGGCTTTGGTTTAAGCCGGATCTTAGTATTGTACAGTGTGGATTTGTCTCATTGCATTTATATTCGGTCGGAATACAAATGCGGGTATGTATATACAGTCACGGGGTTTTCCTGTAATTTATTACGAGATCAGTTTTTTGAAGTTGCCAGTTTGTTTTCCGTTTCGGCCATTTTCCTTTGTATCTTTCCTTGGCCGAAAAATGGTGGAGGAGAGCTTATTTGCAATTGTGCAAATAAGCATTGTGGAGGGTGTTCTTTGCATTTTGTTGTGTCATGATGGTTGCACCATCCCTTGACTTTCTTGACTTCATCATTGATTGACTTTGGGTTCATGATGGTTGATTTGGAGTGAGGTTATGGTTGTAATGATTCTTGATCATCATCACTCTTTTCTCTCTCTTGATTATTTTGGCTCACTCCTTTTCATTCATGCTCACCTCTCTCTTTCATTCTTCTTGTTGAGCCATGGCCGGCCAAGTGGGAAGGGGGCTGTCCAAAAATTCGAGTGGGGATTTTTTGATCTCTTTTGGCTTGCAAAATTCCCATTGCTCCATCTCCAAAAGCTTAGTTCATTTCCTCCACCATATGGCAACTTCCACAACCCCAAATGAGACAAAGCATTCTACAGATAACCTACATCATCCTTGGGCACGTCGGCTCGCCAACTTCGTGCCCGAGTTGCCTCGGTCCAGAGGTGGGAGCCCGTAAAAAAAGCCGGGGACGTGGTGCCCTTCCGGCGAGGAGGTGAAGACCGGAGATTCCGCGGGGAGATCGGGACGACGACGAGAAGACCGAAGGACACGGATCGCTCGGTATATTTCTCTACCTGTTCTTTAGTTAGCTAGGACTAGATTAATGGCCCGATCCGGGTTTATAGTGCGCGGTGGTTCCGGTTTCAAAAGTTAAAGTAAATTATCGTTTCCGCATTTTGGCCTCGGATTGACGGCCGGGGCGCCGCCGTGCACTTACAGTTGATATCGCGCTGTGTCAGAGAGCCATTACGCAAAGTCCCTGGCCAGGGCAAGCGAGATTTGCTGGTAGGTTCCAGTAGTTTCTCAGGGTGTAATGGGATTCACTCCGACACGACTTATACCGCTATTAGGGGACTGACGCTTGCCGCCCCCTAGGCCCGATATGCGATAGTCATAGACGAACAGACCGGACTGTACGGAGATTGTCACATCAGACTCAGTAGGAATTCGGATGGGTTTCCTCATCGGCCTTCTTATCGACATCAACCTGGGGACCGTTACGTACAGCTAGTGCCGCTTGCGGTCTATGGTTAAACCCACTGCCAGCGTAGTAGTCGAGTCTCTAGAGTCCCACACAGAGAGTTTCCCTACTCCAGGCGAAACGATATAGAGGTCGTATGGTTTTACGACAAGGGTTCGGACGCATACGTGTGTTTACGCACGTACGACATCCGGACAGTTTTTACTAGCCGGCTTTGGTTTACGCCAGTTTCTAGTATCCGGTTATTGGATTTATACAGTCTAAAGTTTTTCCGTGTTTTCACGGATAGGAGGGGCGTTCTCGTAATTACGCGAGAAGCTTCTAGAAGATGGTGACTTGAGGGTTAAGGTGGCATATGCATTAAATGAGATTAGTGATTCATTTGTGTGATTCATCCATGTCATTAATGCATCATAAATGCTTAATGACTCATGGAGATGAATCACCCTTATGTATTTATGAAGCATGGTTGTAAATCCTTTATTTTCTTTTATTGGATAAATAATAATGCTTGATATATATTATGATAGATCATTATCTCATCTCATTCTCTTGCTCACTTTCTCTCTCCTCAAGCTCTCTCTCTTCAAACCCTAATCCTCCCCTCTCATGTGTTGAGACCAAGGATTAGAATAGACTACTTAATCCTTAACCATTCTCTATATCACCTAGGTTAGTTAGATTAGCGATTTAAGGAACCTAGTTACCTCAAGTTAGATGTGAAGCTTGTAGTAAATCTCTCGGGTGGATCATCTACTACATATAGAAGGCCGGAAAGGACGTGGAGAACGAAAAGACGAAGGACACGGTTCATCAGGTATAATCACTTTTCATTGTAGTTGTTAACTTCTATGATTCTTGTTAGTTATCGTTTAGAAAAGATTCTCGGTTAGTCGATATTTATGCCTAAAACAAGATCGTTTTTCATTATCCCGCCTTCCCGCAAGTCGTGGGGTGTTGTACATCGACTTACAGTGGTATCAGAGCCTCGCTAAACAATAATTAACTCATTAGCAAAGTCGTAAGAATTTCGAACGCAAAACGAACCAGAAAACGACATCGATATCACAAGTTTCTGTCGAATTTCAAACAGGCTCTAAAATTTTTTCAGGTTGCTGCAGTATAAACTACAGAGAATTGTAAGAACACTGGTGAAAAATGGGTTCATGAATCGGCCATACAGCCGCGGAACCGCGGCCGATCCCACTGATCCGCCGTGGATCCGCGGCCGTGTTGGGGCCGATTCAACCCAGTTTCCACCAGTAACTCTTCTGTGATATTTTTGTGTTTTCTGGAATGTTTATTTTCTGCTCAAGTCTCAGGTGCACAGAGAAGTTTTGGGAGTAGAATCTGATATGTTTGCTCGATCGATATTTTACGATGTTTGCTAATATGATTATATCTGTGATTGTATAATGTGTTCGTAAACATTCCCTAACTGCTAGTATGTCAGTTGGCAGGGGATTGCACATTTCTGTAATGGTTTTTTACTGTTTGTGGTTGTGAACTGTATTGGACTGTTGTGATGATTAGCCGGGGTTTGAGATGGGTTGTTATATTCATTCATTCGATGTAATTGTAATATGTTGTAATATTATTTTGCGGGGCGCATCCAGGTTGCGGTTGTAGCCACCGTTGTATTATTTCATTTTACTGTTTTTGCTCCTAGGATAGACCCAAGGTGGGGTGCACAAACTACCGGGTACTTTGAAGTGTTTAGTGGCCTACTCACTTTGTTGAGGGAGACGCTTCATTTCGGGTATTTGGCGGGTAGTTTGCCGTACCCGTAGGGGTCTAGGGTGGGGTAATGGCTATTCATCACAACTATGTAATCCGTCTTTTGTTGCAGGCTCTAAACAAACGCGGATTACTTGCAAATCCAATAAAGTTCATATTAGATCTGGAATGCCTATTATTGCGTCAAACGAATGTACAATATCTATATATGATAGCTATTTAGACGTCACTTATGTTTTACACCCGCGCTAGCCCAGCCCCCGCTCTGCCGTTAGTTAAGTAACCTAACGGGTGATGACGGGACCCAGTGGCGAATGCGGATGGCATAAGAGGACGTTGTATTTTCGTTGTTTTCTGCAATGATAGGTTAATGATGGGACGCATTATTTATAATGCAAAGAAAATAAACCAAAAAGTTGAATCGTTGGAACAATTTAAAAGAATCCACTCGGTTATTTTAAACAGTTGATATTTTTAATTGCGGAGCTTTAACCACTCCTTTTAAAAGCTATCAGGTTCCTTCGGTCATATCAAGTTCCCTACGTTCACGGTTTCGCCAAAACCATTCGTAGCCCTCCGTCATTTCATTTGGGTATTCAGTAGTATTCAAGCTATGCATTTTGGCCAAAGTCAAGGCATAGTGTTTGGTAGCTGCTGGGTATTCATTTGTTGCATAGATAGATGAGTTAGTTTGGGACAGTCGTATTATCATTTGACCAAAGTCAGGGGTATGTACGGATGGGTTCAAATTGACAAGATAATGACGGGTAGAACTTGACATGTGACTTATGACATTTTGACCAAAGCCAAGGTCATAAGAGCATGGGGTAAAAACATATATCGGGAATTTCTAAAGAAACTGAAATTTGCAAAGAGATGCATACCATTTGGAGTTTGATGAATGTTGGTAGGATTCCTTCAACATTATCATACGATGATATTTGGATCTCAATACTACTGTGAGTATATGCTACTCATCAGGAGATTCGTCACTTAACGATCAATGCTATAAACCAAGTAGGTGTCAAGAAAGGTGTCAGCGGGGTTACGCCCCCAGAGAAAAGAGGTTATTTAATTAAGGAACTTCGCGAAAGCGTTGGAAAACCTCTCTCGAAGTACCGACACCAGCCTGGCTGAACGGTTAAGCAAGTATTGTACAGTGAGAATAGTCCTGGCTAATTCTTATTTTATGGTTTGAGGAAGGATTCGAGAAACAGTGGGAGCCATCCAGTTTAGATAAATTAAAAACCACTCTAAACTTGCAAGATCATCATGCTAAAGAGTTTTCTTCTCTCTCTCCTAATTGCAGCGACCCTGAAAATGACTGGACTTAAGTTACTTTTAGAGAAAAATATACTTACAGGGCCAAACTATAAAGATTGGCTGCGGAATGTCAAAATGGCTTTGACCTATGACAAATTGGGGTACGTCCTCACCGCTAAGGCACCTGCTGTCCCTGGTCCCAAATCCAGTAATGCGGATAAGGAAATCCGCAAAACCTGGGATTTCGATTGTGCGAAAGCCAAGTGCATCATGCTTGCCTCGATGAACAATGAACATCAGAGGAGGCACGAGGATATGGAACTAGATGCCATATTTCTCCATACAAAGGAACTTTATGGAGATCAATCTCGTATAGCAAGATATGAGACCTCTAAGAACTTGTTTCGAGCGAGGTTGGCTGTCGGATCATCGGTAGGAGAACATGTCCTAAAGATGATCGGCTATTTAGAAGAGCTCGCAGACCATGGGACGACTTTGGATAATGAGCTCTATATAGACCTTATTCTCCAGTTCCTTCCTTCCACCTACGCCTAGTTTATTCTGAACGTCAACATTCAAAGAAAAGAAGTTGAACTTCCGGAACTCCTGAACATGTTAAGGAGTGCAGAGGGCACCTTGCAGAAGGCAAGGGAAACACCCGCTATGTTTGTTAGCGGTGTTAGTTATATGTATGCCCTAGAGGCCATTACTATACATAGGATGTAAATGGTAGTGGATGCTTGGACATATATAGGGATGACTTTCTTGCTCGATATGATAGTATGCTATCTTGTTACTCTTTACCTTAACATGTACACTGATTGTCTCTCTGTTACATGTTAGTAAAGCCCTTAGGATGTGTACTTGACTACCTGGACTATGATGCGGATCATACTAGTGGGGACGTGGTAGTCCATAAGTACATCCTTCAAAGTCCCTAGTCGTGGGTGTATCAAGACGGGGCATCGATATACCAGAGTAGACTAGCGTATACCTTTTCGACCCATACAGATGGGCAATGGATGATCCCATATCCACTGGTGTTTGACATCAGAGATGATATACGGGTTCTAAGTGGAGACTGGGTACACTGGACGGACTCGCCGAGAACTCCCAGATGGTATTATACCTTACGTCAGATGGCAGTTCTCTGGTGACACTGGTGCAGGTTAGGCTGTAGACCCGAGATTGTCATAGAGTCTTGTGTGATTCCCACTGTGCTTTGATTTCCACCTTACCAAGTCCAAGAGGGCGTGCAAAACGGTGGTTTTTGGGTACAGTCCCGAATCACATGGAGGCAATGAGCGATAGGAGGGGTTTCGTCTCTCCCGGTATAGGGAGTTAATGTTGCGCTGTGCTCGATTGGCTATAACAGGAAGTCCTTGGCCAAGGCTGTTTTAGGGATTTACTGGTAAGTGTTACCAGTAGTTTCTCGACCCGTTATGAGCCTCATATCGAAACGACTTATCGAATTATTGGGGTCTGACGTTTACCACCCCTAGACGAGATATGCGACATATCAAACGAACAGACCGGACTGTACGGTAGTGTTACTGGTTGGATTCACAGGTGTGTGAGCGGGCTTTCTCGTTGATCTTCTGATCGCTCAATACCCGGGTGGCCGTTACGTTTAGCAGACCGCTTGCGGCTTGTGGGTGTTTGATATGAGCATCACCTACTGCCGGCGTATTGACGAGTCTTTAGAGTCCTACACAGGGGTTTTCTGGCTCAAGCGAAACGAAATAGGAGCGCATATGAGATATGTACGGGACCGAGAATAATATTAGTATATGATACTGTATTCTATTCTCGCGATTTGTGACATTGATCGGTTGTATGCGATAGAGCCGGGTTATCGGATCAAGTGTTGATTCGATAAGTTGTTACTATTGATATTAGTCGGTTATATGCGATATGACCGGATTGTTAAATCAAGTGTTGATATAATGATTTAATGTATAATTATATATTTGATATATTACTTTACATTAACTAATATTGGTTCTCTTAAGATTGATTTTCTCACTTGAATGTGCACATTGTTTATATGTGATATATGCAAGTGTACATGTTTGTATCATGCTTGATGATACAAACAAGTTGTGTGTATGAGACTTGAACCAAATCAAGGTTAGATTAAGGTTTACTATTTTCCTAACCATATAACAAAAGAGTGTGACTTTGGTCAAAGTTATCAAGCTTCATGAAGCTTGATAAACATTGACAAAGTCAACTCTTTTGTCATATGTTTAAAGATATTAGTTAACCCGACCTTTAACCTAATGGTTTGGTTAAATCTCTGCATGAGTTAAGCATGAGCGCTTAACTCAACCATGGTGCCATTATTTATTGGATAAGTTTCATTTTGGATATTGATTCATATGATTCTTTTCTTCTTCTTCATCTTCATCAAGCTCACAAAAGCTTGAGAGCTCCAATGGTGCCATGAGAAAAAGAGTGAGAAATCCAATTCTAAAGTGAACACACTTCCTATTTCTTCATCCTATACCACTTGCCATGTAGTATAGGGTGTTCTCTTCACAAAGTTTTTGACCAAGTGAAGGAATAGCTTGAGTTTGAGTCTCCCCGACGTAGATCATCTTCGGCCTCGAAGTCAACGACCTAGCCCGCTCATTTCTCCGACGAAACCATTGCTAGAGTCCGGGATCCCGATGATCGCAGCGGAGGGACGTTAACACGGAGCTAAAGAAGTGGAGGACCGGATCTACAAAGGTTGTAATCCCTTTCACTTAGTAGCAAAGTCGTTTGCTTGCATGTTCTTTCGCCTATCCTCTAGTTAACGATCTAGTTTAGGGTTTCTCGGCACCGGAAAATTTTAATTTGGCATGGTTGATGCCTTGTGGAACCTCTTGAGTGTGCCTAGTAACCCTACAGTGTTATCAGAGCCTAGCTAGAGCTTTTGGCGAAGTGTAGACGATGTTAGAAATTTTTAATGTATACTCAAGTGTTGAGTTTTCTGGGTTGTATTGGGAGTTCGACGATTCGATCGGAATCTTTAACTTTGTCTGTGTTTTTCCGGATAATTTTTGAATTTGTTAAAAAGTTCGACCGGATATAAATACACACTTTTTCCCCTGCCGGGAAATTTCCAAGTGTTGGATTTTTCCGTGGTTTAAGAATGTTCTAAGTAGTGCAAGTAACGCGATGGACCCTCTAGAAGACAACAAACCTTAACTCGATTATGTGACCGTCTTGAACTGCCCTTTGAACCTTAGGGTTTGGGGCAGTATGGCGTGCCACATGTGAGGCGTTGGCTTGACCCTTCTACGGTTGGACCGTTGGTACTGTGGCATGAAGTGGAGGTTTTTGAACTTATTTCAAGAGTTGAGCTCTTTCGGGAAAACTTGGGTGTTTGATTGTTCGATCAGAAAGTTTAACATTTTCTGTTTATCTAGAATGTGATACAATATTTGGAATCCACAAGTAGTTATGAGATAACTAAAATGAATGTTATAAACAAAGCACTTTAGTCTCACTTGATCGGTTGCCACGGAATTTTGATGTGATCAAAAGTCCGTTGCAATCACGTAGCGTACGCGGATACTCGCGGGTAAACTTAATAGACAGCCACACCCCATAGCCCCGACCAAGTGACTGTAGGAGAACCCCGTCGCCGAAAGCATCCGTTTGGGTGCTCACGGCAGCGGTGTTCCGCCTTGGTGCACTTCGTCGACGGTATCGGGGGTGCGGCCGTCTACTAAAGTTTGCGACGAGCATTCGATCAGTTTATCGGGAATCTTGTTGAATTTCCCAACTTGGTATTGAAAAGAGTTTTCTATATTGAGACTAAAATGCGGGGTTTATAATTGTTAGGCATGTGATATCAAAGGAATTCATTTGGTCAGGCATGCGATGTCTGAGGAGATTGCGGATTCCAACTGTTGTAGTTTTACACTTTCTTTTCTGTGACCGTAAGTGTAATATGTGATATCGCCGGTTTCGTTGCTATATGTCAACGACAATTGGGATACGCATGTTTACTTACGTTGATGACATGTGATGTTATGTGTTGCTGGATATGTTATATTGGATCGTCGCGTTTTGACTAGCCGGGGGTTTTATGTGAGATGAGAGTTTTTATTTTCATTCAAGTAAAATTAACTTGTATGTAATATTCTTTTATTGGGGCACTTCCAGGTAGCGGAAGATGTCACCCATTGTATATTATTTACTTTTCCGCACTAGGATAGACCCAAGGAGGAGGGCACAAGTAACCGGGTTCTGGAGTCCAGTGGGAGACCAACTCGAGGAGTCGAGCCCGGGTCTCCTAACTCTAGAATTGGTAGGGTTGCTTGCCGCTCTCGTAGGGATCTAGGGGTGTGGGTTTGGCTATTCATCGCGACCGTGGAATCCGTGTTTTATACAGGCTCGTATTGAAAACACGGACGTCCTAGTATATCCAATATTTTATATGATTCTTCTGCTGCGATATCTGTGATGTGATCATTTGATGTTCTGTGATAAATATTGTATATAGTATATATGATATATTATAAAGACGTTACTTATGTTTTACACCCGCGCTAGCCCTGCCCCGCTCTGCCGTTAGTTACCTAACCTAACGGTGCACGAGGGGACATCGAAGCGAATGCGGATAGCATAAGTGTACGTCGTATATATCTGTGATGTTTAGGTAACTTAAATGATGGGACTTCATTAATATGATTAATGAAAGAAAAAGAAACCTAAAGATGTTGTGGAATCGAATTTTCAAAAACAGGTAGCTACAGTTCTTGCTTTGCATCGCGGTGTTCCTTGTAGAACATCCTGCACCATATTCGATAAGGAAAGGACCGAGATCCCTTCACCGGGAGTGACTCCTTTAGCAATAACTGGCAGATGATACAACCCTCGGTTTGTCTTTTGATTGCTTATCTAGTTCTTGCTTTGCACAGTGATGTATATGATATATCCTGCACCTCATTCGACGAGGAAAAGGCCGACGATCCCTTCACCGAGAGTGACCCCTTTAGCAAAACTAGAAAAGCCAAAAAAACATTCCATTTTAAAATTACTCGATTCTACAACGATATCAAGTCCATTACGCAAAAGGTTTTCTTAAAAACCTGTCGTAGCCCTCCGTCATTTCAGATAAGTACTGGTTAGTATTCGTGATGCGTTTGTTGACCTCTGTCAAGGCGTAGTGTGCGGTAGCTGATTAGTGCTTATCTGTATAAGCATATGATGTGATTGATTTAGGGTAGTCGTGCGACCTTGTTGACCTCTGTCAAGGGTCGTGCGGGTGGGTTTACTTCAATCAGGAAATGACGGGTTGAACTTGACTAGCAGCCTATGGTTTGTTGACCTCTGTCATGGTCATAGGACGCTAGGGGAAAAATATTATCGGGAATTTCAAGTGTTGAAATTTGCAATGAGATTGCATACCTTCTATGAGATAGTTGGATCCTGATACCCGCTGTGAGTAATTGTTACTCTTGGGAGAGTTTTACACATTACAATTAGCCGATCAAGTAGGTGTCTAGAAAGGTGTCAACGGGGTTACGCCTCTTGGAAAACGAAGTTTACATTAATTAGGTTCGTGCGAAAGCACGGGGAACCTCCCTCAAAGTACCGACACTGGCCTGGCTGAAAGATTGGCGAACTTGTAGCGTGTAATTAATCCCGGCTAGTCTTTCCTTTTAGGATTTGAAGGAAGATTTGATAAAAACAGTGGGAGCCATCCCGATTAGATAAAATAATAACCAATCTGATCTTTCAAGAGGGCACGCAGAGTGTTTTCTTCTCTCTCTCTCCAGGTAGCGACCATATCATGCCTTAATCAAGATAATAATACGGATACATTGACCGAACCCGCTTGTTATACTGAGCTGGGGAACACTGGTCCTGCTCCAACTTGTAATTGTTATAAGACAGAGCAGGAAATTGGGGAATACCAGATTTCCCGTGCCGCCCAAACGAAGAAAGTGCATGTTGATGCATCATCTTCGGGTATGTTCGTTACACAGAACTGTTTCTCAGTATCCTTTACGTCCTGGGTATGTGATACCAGATCAGGATTCCACATATGTAATTTGTTACATGGGCTACAGAAAGGTAGAGAACTGAGAACGGGTGATAAGTTTCAAGAGGCAGAAAACGGTGCAAGTGTTGCAGCCAGGTATGTTGGTCACTGTCACCCTGTATTACCAGAATACATTGATTCTGAACAAATGTCATTAGATACCAAACCTGATATACGAAATCATATCAGTCTCTTTATTAGTAAAGAAGGATATAATTTTGTATTATTGGATAATGTTTTGAACATTTCCTATATCAAAAGTTGATCGGTTCAGGCACGTTATCTAAAAGCATTGACGTTCTAAATCAAACTACAGTTCTTAGTATACAGAACACACACAAGAGGAAGAGTTCAGAAATGAACGAATCCTTCTTGAGGCATTGTAGACTAGGTCATATCAATGCGACCCGACTGGCTGAAGTTACATTTAGATGCATATTTAAATCAGTTTGAATTTACATCTTATGAAACTTGCCAGTCATATTACAAAGATTAGATGACCATAGCTCTGTTTATTGGAAACAAAGAAAGAGTTAGTGAACTCTTAGGATTGATACATGCTGATGTATGAAGGTCCCCTGTCTACATATGCCAAGACCGGTTCTTTGTACTTCATTACATTCCCTGATAATCTCTCAAGATTCAGACATATGTTCCTGTTGAAACACAAGTCCGAACCTTTTGAGATATTCATAGAATAGAAGTTAGAAGTAGAGAACCAAAATACGGGTAAAAGTATTATGTCCTTTGATTTGATCAAGGAGGAGAATACTTGAGCACGGAATTCCTGGATTATTCTAAAGGAGAATGAGATTCTCTCTCAGCATTACTCCTCCGTATACACCATAGCACGATGGTATATCGGGGCGGAGCAATAACACCCTATGTGATATGGTGTGCTCTATGATGAGTACTACTGAGTTTCCTATTTCCTTTTAGGGAGTTATACACTTATGAAGTTGCATACCTGTTGAATAGGGTTCCGATCAAATCAGTTGCCTACCACTTCATATGAGATATGGAAAGGGAAGAGCCCATATCTTAAGTTTGTTAAGATTTAGGGTTGTCCGGCCTATGTCTAAAAAGCAAAATCCGGACAAGCTCGAGGCAAAATCAGTTTTGTGGAAGTTTGTTGGATATCCCAAGCATACACAAGGGAATATCTTCTACCTAACCGAGAAACAAAAGATGTTTTGTTACTCAGCATGCCACCTTTGTGAAAGGGAATTTCTTGTGAAGAAATTATTGGACATGAGGTAGAACTGGAAAGAGTTCCAGCTATACAAACTGCAGCTGATGATTTGGTAGAACTAAAGGATTCAATAGCAACCAACGAACCTCAACCTCTCCGCCGATCTAGTAGGGTTCCTCACCCACCTGAGAGATATTTCGGTTTCTCTATGACAGTGGGAGCAAGGATTGCATCATGAGATTATGACCCAACTAGTTTCGGGCTGGCCATCAGGAGTAGGACTCTGTAAGAATGGCTGGATGCTTATCGATCTGAGATGAAATCCTTATACACCAACAAGGTATGGACTATGGTTGCTTTATCTGAAGGGTTAAATCCCCATCAGGAGCAAGTATATCTTGAGAAGATTACTTGGTGTACATGGAAAAGTTAAGAATTTCAAAGCTAGACTTGTTAAAGGATTTGCATCATTTGTAAGTCTACGCTAGCGCCCCGGCCGTCTACAGACGCCAAATGCGGAACAAAAACTTTTAAACTGGCGCTATCGTATACTTTAACCCGGATCTGCCATTATTGCTAAACTAACAAACTGTAAAGAGTGTAGAAAGGTTATACCGAACGATCCGAGTCCTTCGTTCTTTAACCATCATCCCACGCTCCGTTGCGGCTGCTCCGATCTCGTCGATCTCCGATATCCTCGTCGAGGTGGCACCACATCGACGATTCTTTAAACGGGCTCCCGTCTCTGACTCGAGGCAACTCGATCGTCAAGTTTGCTAAAAGAGACGACCAAGAATGATGTAGAGAATGAGTAGATGACTTTGTCTCACTTCGTCCAAATCCGTGGACGATCGGTTAATGAAGTTGCCGTGGAAATCGGGTGATGGAATGAAATGAACTGTAAAATTCCATACACCCCGAATACTATCATAATCTTTTCTAACCAAAATAAAACATCAAGTGAAGTGAGGACGAGAGAGAGGGCCGGCCACATTATATGATGGAGGGAGGTGACCGTAGGAGCAAGCGGTGACCTTAAGCAAAAAGCTTCTCACTCAAAATATCTTTAAGAAAACAAGAAGCTTTAAAGCAAAAGCATGAATCACTAATACACCTCATCAAGTCATTAATGCAACCATTAATGTCAAGATGAGTCATTAGCCACTTCATCACTTCTAGAACCTTCTAGAATGATGACTCACTCTTATCTGAAGAAAAGATAAATCCGTCTATAACCGAATGTTAAAAGACGGCTGATAGAAAACTGGAAACTGGCAACTTCCAAAAGTGATCCTGAAACGACTTTCAGGATAACCCCGAAACTGTATAAATATACCCGCATTTGTATTACGACCGAATACAAATGCAACTGAGACAAAGATATTATACCTACTCAATACAATACTCGGATCCGGCTTAAACCAAAGCCGACCAGTATCATCTGTCCGAAAATCGACACGTGCGTAAACGCACGTGCATTTTCCGAACCCTGCCATAAAACCATACGGCCTCTACAACGTTTCGCCCGAACTTGGGAAACTGTCTGTGGGGGACTCTAATGACTCGTCAGTACCCTGGCAGTGGGTTTAACCACAAACCGTCAGCGGCACTAGCTATGCGTAACGGCTGCCCATGGACTGACCTCAAGGGATGCCGATGAGCGCACTCATCCTGAAAACCCTACTGAGCCTAACAGTGACAATGTATATACAGTCCGGTCCGTTCGTCTATGAGTATCGCATATCTGCCTAGGGGGCTAGTAACGTCAGACCCCCAAGAGCAGTATAAGTCGTGTCGGAGTGAAGCCCAATAACACCCTGAGATACTACTGGAGTACCTACCAGTAAATCTCCTGCCATGGCCGTGGGCTTTGTGTAATGGCTCCCCTAGACACAGCATGATCTCGCCCCCAATACCGGGAGAGACGAATCCCCTGCCGATCCGCTCACGTGCCTCCATATGGCTCGGGACTGTACCCAAAAACTACCTGTTTGCACGACTCCTTTGAGCCGTGGAGGGTAGAAATCAAAGTACAGTGGGAACTCACACGAGACAAATGACGACCTCAGGTCGATGAACTAACCTGTACACATGTCACCAGGGAACTGCTATCTGACGGTAGATATAATACTAACTAGCAGATTCCCGGCGAGTCCTGTCCGGTGTACTCATAACCCAATGAGCACCTGTATACATCTTAGGTGATCCAACTGACACTAGTGGCTTGTGAGACCGGCCACCGCCCCTCGTCGGGGTCTCGACTGTACACACTAGTCTACTCCGGAGTATCGATGCCCTGTCTCGAAACTCCCACGACTAGGGACCACAATTAAGGATATGCATATAAACTACCCAACTCTCACGTATATGATCGCCATCATACTGTTGGTAGTAAAGCAAGATCCTAAGGGCTCTATCAAAGTGTAACATGCAATCAGTCACCTGAACATGTACACGACTGATAGAGGCAAACCAGATAGCATACTATCATTTCGAGTAAGACTGTTCTACCGGTATAGGTCCTCCGCAATCATTGCAATCACGTACCTGCGATCCAATAATTGACTATGAGGGCACTATCTCCAACAATCTCCCACTTGCACTCAAGGCTAATATTGCGATGTCGACTACTCACAGCCTGTGTGAAACCGAACATCCAACTCCTCTACTAATCAGTTCACAAAGCCCGTTTGTAAAACTATTTTGTTCGAGAAATAGCCTCGGTGAGTGGATCCGCCTAGAAGTTTCTTTCTGAATCTCTCTTAATCTCAAGTTCACGGAGAAAGCCATCTCCCGAATTGAGTAATACCTGTCTTAGAATATGTCTGGATATCTGATGGGACCTTAGTTCATAAATGAACTCCATATCCAAACTTCTTAGACTGTATGGATCACTGAACCTAATCAGTATCCGGCACCATGCCACCCACAGTATCCTCTTGAACCACTTGTCCATAATACTGTCCCTCTTCGTCAGAGGGAAAAACTATAACTCTGACAATCACTCTGTCAACCATGTCACCTTTGAATCCTGGAATGATAACCGTCTCCCGAAAGAGGCTGCCGTCATCAAATCCGTAGAACATGTACTTATGTTCTAAAACTGCTTCCTTATGTTTCTCCAGGATTGGATTAATACAAACTTATTGCATCTAGTGCAAAAACAACATTTGGTGTGGTACTTGACATCTCATGATTGACTCAATTGCCTAAGCAAGTGATCTGCCAATCATGCACATCCCTCTCCCCTTTAGTCTATACGACACCTTTAGAGAGGGTGACTCCATCACCTGCAGGTACACCACCATGCTAGGAGTCATCTATTCTAAAAACCATTAGAATACTGTCAAAGTACCCACATTGGGAAACTACCCAAATCTAGATCTAAAACCATAGATCTAGAAACCAGAATGTCAAATATTATATCCATATCCTGTCTGGAGAAACAACTGTGTGACGACCACAGTACAACCGATCGTAGTATAAGAATTTTACTTCCTACTCTGTGTATGTCATCCAGATACCATGACATCACACCCTACTACCTTCTTAACTGATCCATCCCCTATTCTGATTGAAGTCAAACCCATGACTGTCACATCAAAATTAGATGATCTATCTCCGCTATAACTGCTCAAGTCTATAAATAGATATAAGCATCTTGCCCACTATGCTTCCGCTGCTCCCACTGATTACGAAAACCCTCCTACCGGGTCTCATAACCTGGAACAACAGTAGTGTCAAGTCTTGGTAGATAAGAACCTCCCTGTCACCGTCCTTGAGCTTACCGAAGTGCCTCTCGGGTGTCTGAGGTTACCCACCAAATCTGCGGAGTGGCTATTGGAATGTCAAACCTGATTGAATGTATAGGTCCTATTAAATTTTTCCGTAATCGTTCGCGGTTCTGGAATCACTTCCAGTTCTACCATACTCCCACTACTGTTTTCTGAAAAAGATCCATTTTTACTAAAACTGTGGCGAGTCAAGAACAATATCACTATTGATCTTCCAAATGGTAGAATATCAACCCTCGTCATAGCCAGGGTCAACCCACAAACAGCCACTACAGAAACGTGCCCTGAGTTATCCAGTGTCTGGTTTTAAGCATAAGCTGGACAACTACCCGTACCTTAATATCTTTTAAGGTACGAACTATTCTATATCCAATATAGAAACTTTGGCACTAATTTAATTGGAACCAAGATTCAAATCATGCAGCTGTCTCCAGTGCATATCAACTTAATGGAAAGAGGCTAATCAGCATTACTCAACTTAGGAATCCATCCAATTATGAGTAACCTGAAAAGAGAAACACGTTTCTCAAAACCATCACTATCATCTGAATACCAATCACAAGAATCTACATCTTCGATCTCTTTGAAGAATCCCGATACTTGTGACATCTGGTTCTCTACTTTATTCTTATACCCACAACTTCTCAAAACTTAGACCTTGTATTTCTACGAAACACTCGTCTAAATACTAGAGGAGTTATAAGTAAATAGAACATAGTACGAGGACCTACCCCTTTGTCCTGATGGACACTGGACAACATACAATACTCTGTATAAGTCCGCTGAGTTGAACAACTCATAACCTGTGCGTCGTAGGTAGAAAACTGTACCCTGGCGATTTCCTCAAATATCACCAATTACAACGAATTCCGATATAATGAGGATGATCACCTAATTCCCAATATCTTACTCCCACTCATCATCTGTAAAACCATACAGATATGAGAATGAAACCTGGTAAATACATACCCTTGGAGTAAGTGTTTAATCGGGAAAACAGTTTTTCCTTTAACAATGCACTGAAACATGAAAATGTTTCGTAGGGGTATCCTGGTATTTATAGCAATGCCTTTTCCATAATCCAATTCATGACTTTAACCGTATATTTTATTGCCATCTCTCCAAATCCCTTTATTTGTCTTTAGTCGTTACCTTTTGTACACCATCGTTAGGCTAACTGGTTTTCTTCCTTCCCTACCGTTCGGCACCAGCCTATGGTTTGGAAGAAGACTATCCAGTAAGCATAATAGGTGTACCCTCCTAAACCAAGGAGTACTCGCATCTCGAGAGAAGGTGATGATAAAAGACAACTGAATAATACCTTATTCTTTTAAAGGTGAAATAGGAGTGGCGATGAAGCACGCGGTTTTGGTCGTGAATGATATCAGTCGCAATTTACTTTGCCCTCTTTCTAATCCCTTTATTTTGTCTTTACATATTACCTTCTGCACACCCTACTTAGGCTAATTGGTTTTCTTCATTCCCTACCTTTCGGCACCAGCCTATGGTTTGGAATAAGACTATCCAATAAGCGTAATAGGTGTACTCTCCTAAACCAAGGAGCTCTCGCAACCTGAGAGAAGGTGATAATAAAAGACAACTGAATAAACCAATTCTATTTCTCCTGAACCTGGATCCATCCTCGAAGAAGTCCTTTCGAGTTCGTATATAACCATACGATGGCTCTATCCAATGGAAGTGGATATCCGTAGTAATACGGGTGTTCTGAGAAATTCAAAGGGTAAAAGAAGGAGTGGCAATGACTTATGCAACTCAGACAATCTAAAAGCCAGTATTTTAAGAAGGTTCGGTCAACTTGGTCACTGAGTCATAGTCTAGGGTCGGTCAAAGGTCGCTGCCAAAGAGAGAGAGAGAGAAAAGAAACACTCTGCGTGCACTCTAACCTAGATCAGAATGGTCATCACTTTATCTAATCCGGAAACCTCCCACTGTCCTGTCAAATTCTCCCCCAAACCTAAAGAAGAATCAATCGGAATTACCCGAAGAGTAAACCAACTCATCAGTGGGAATCGGGATCCAACTCTCATCGCATGATAACGTGACGGAATCCACTCGCGTTATCACACTCCAGAAGGTATGCGCATGCCTGGCAAGTTTCAGTTTCTTTAGAAACTCCCGATATGATTTTTGCCCCATGTTCTTATGACCTTGGCGAAAGTCAACAAATCATAAGTCACATGTCAAGTTCTGCCCGTCATTATCTTGTTACTTTGAACCCACCCGTACATACCCTTAACGAAAGCCAACAAGGTAATACGACTGTCCCAAACCAACACATCTATCTATGCAACAAATGAATACCCCAGCAACTACCAAACACTATGCCTTGACGAAAGCCAACAAACATAGCTTGAATATTACTGACCATCCAAAAGAAACGACGGAGGGCTACGGCTGGTTTTTGGCGAAAAACCTTTAACGTAATGAACTTGATCTCGTTGAAGGAACCTGATAGCTTTTTAAAATATAGTGGCGAAAACCTTTTGCTAAAGAGGTCACTCCCGGTAAAGGGATCTCGGCTCTTTCCTCGTTCCACTGAATACCGCTATGCAAAGCAACATGTAATCGACTATAGTGAAGTTATTACCCTGACGCAAACTTCTGCCCTAGGTGTCAGTCCCGGTGAAGGGATATCAGCCCTTGCCCCATCGAATGAGGTGCAGGATATTCCACTGAATACCTCTATGCATAACAAAAGAAAACGTCTTTGCAATAACACTTTTTAAATTTGTTCCAACAACATCCAAACAGGTTTGTTTTACTTTGCATTGATCAGAATCAACACAGTCCCATCATTTAATCACACCAGAAAAGAACGAAAATAAAATGTACGTATATGCCATCCGCATTCGTCACTGGGTCCCGTCATCACCCGTTAGGTTACTTAACTAACGACAGAGCGGGGACTGGACTAGCGCGGGTGTAAAACATATACAACATCTAATAGTATATAAACCAATATACAATAATCGCTCCAGGCGTGATAGTATGCAATATTACAGAAAAGTAATAAGCATCACAGAACAATACAGATATCTGGGATCCCCGGGTTTCACAGAGCCGCTGCTGAAACCCGACGTTCCCCTGTCGTGTGGATAGCCTGTGCAATGAAACCTAGACCCCTACGGGTGCGGCAAGTTACCCGCCAAAACCTGAAGTGAGGCAGCCCCCAACAGCATAGTGAATGGACCACCCAGCACTTCACGGAATCCGGTAAGCTTGGGCACCCCTCCTTGGGTCAACCTGTACCCCCTACGAGTGCGGCGAATAGTCTGCCAATTCTAGAGTGGGACCCCTCTGCCTCTCAAAGCCATGAGATGCGGACCCGTTGCCCCCCAGAACCCGGCTATCCGTGCACTCCGTCGCGGGGAAAAACCTAGTACAGTAATGAAAAATAGTACAATAGGTACATCGACCGCAACCTGGTCGTGCCCCAAAAGAATATTATACAACAGGCAGTGACGGCTGTCCACAAGTTGGACGCTCGCCCCGCAATATCAAATGTACAAATAAACTCAAACTGTACTATCATTGCACACTGCTATCCACCACGACAAATCCGCAACATCACAGCACAACACAGAACATCAACGCGAATGTCACATTCGCAAACCCGTCTAAAAGAACTATAGCAATCAGACGCGGTTTACCGATCAAATGACATTCCCGGCCGGAGATATAATGTAAGCACTGTAAACTAACGTGTTTAAATTTCGATCGACCAAATATCAAAAAGTGGGCCCCATGACTTACTGGTGAACAGTAACAAAACCTGGGCCAAAACGATATTTACCAAAAACCCCAAAATCCAACAGAGAACACACAGAAAAAATTTGGTGCACTGATCCCCTAGAACGGCCGCGGATGCGCGGCCAAACCATGGGTTTGGCCGCTAATCCGCGGCGCTCTGGTGAGATCACATGCTCAAATTTTGTCCGTGCGCTTAAAAAACCCTGCACGGATTTTTAAGACATGCAGAAATAATTTTTGAGACCATTTAAAATCAACAGAAACTGTCAAGGTAGGATTTTGCAATTTTCGATTTCCGGTTCGATCGATGTTTTAAACGCATTAGCACAAGTTAGCATAGCAAAATGGTTAGGCTCTGATACCACTGTAAGTCTACGCTAGCGCCCCGGCCGTCTACAGACGCCAAATGCGGAACAAAAACTTTTAAACTGGCGCTATCGTATACTTTAACCCGGATCTGCCATTATTGCTAAACTAACAAACTGTAAAGAGTGTAGAAAGGTTATACCGAACGATCCGAGTCCTTAGTTCTTTAACCATCATCCCACGCTCCGTTGCGGCTGCTCCGATCTCGTCGATCTCCGATATCCTCGTCGAGGTGGCACCACATCGACGATTCTTTAAACGGGCTCCCGCCTCTGACTCGAGGCAACTCGATCGTCAAGTTTGCTGAAAGAGACGACCAAGAATGATGTAGAGAATGAGTAGATGACTTTGTCTCACTTCGTCCAAATCCGTGGACGATCGGTTAATGAAGTTGCCGTGGAAATCGGGTGATGGAATGAAATGAACTGTAAAATTCCATACACCCCGAATACTATCATAATCTTTTCTAACCAAAATGAAACATCAAGTGAAGTGAGGACGAGAGAGAGGGCCGGCCACATTATATGATGGAGGGAGGTGACCGTAGGAGCAAGTGGTGACCTTAAGCAAAAAGCTTCTCACTCAAAATATCTTTAAGAAAACAAGAAGCTTTAAAGCAAAAGCATGAATCACTAATACACCTCATCAAGTCATTAATGCAACCATTAATGTCAAGATGAGTCATTAGCCACTTCATCACTTCTAGAACCTTCTAGAATGATGACTCACTCTTATCTGAAGAAAAGATAAATCCGTCTTTAACCGAATGTTAAAAGACGGCTGATAGAAAACTGGAAACTGGCAACTTCCAAAAGTGATCCTGAAACGACTTTCAGGATAACCCCGAAACTGTATAAATATACCCGCATTTGTATTACGACCGAATACAAATGCAACTGAGACAAAGATATTATACCTACTCAATACAATACTCGGATCCGGCTTAAACCAAAGCCGACCAGTATCATCTGTCCGAAAATCGACACGTGCGTAAACGCACGTGCATTTTCCGAACCCTGCCATAAAACCATACGGCCTCTACAACGTTTCGCACGAACTTGGGAAACTGTCTGTGGGGGACTCTAATGACTCGTCAGTACCCTGGCAGTGGGTTTAACCACAAACCGTCAGCGGCACTAGCTATGCGTAACGGCTGCCTATGGACTGACCTCAAGGGATTCCGATGAGCGCACTCATCCGGAAAACCCTACTGAGCCTAACAGTGACAATGTATATACAGTCCGGTCCGTTCGTCTATGAGTATCGCATATCTGCCTAGGGGGCTAGTAACGTCAGACCCCCAAGAGCAGTATAAGTCGTGTCGGAGTGAAGCCCAATAACACCCTGAGATACTACTGGAGTACCTACCAGTAAATCTCCTGCCACGGCCGTGGGCTTTGTGTAATGGCTCTCCTAGACACAGCACGATCTCGCCCCCAATACCGGGAGAGACGAATCCCCTGCCGATCCGCTCACGTGCCTCCATATGGCTCGGGAATGTACCCAAAAGCTACCTGTTTGCACGACTCCTTTGAGCCGTGGTAGGGTAGAAATCAAAGTACAGTGGGAACTCACATGAGACAAATGACGACCTCAGGTCGATGAACTAACCTGTACACATGTCACCAGGGAACTGCTATCTGACGGTAGATATAATACTAACTAGCAGATTCCCGGCGAGTCCTGTCCGGTGTACTCATAACCCAATGAGCACCTGTATACATCTTAGGTGATCCAACTGACACCAGTGGCTTGTGAGACCGGCCACCGCCCCTCGTCGGGGTCTCGACTGTACACACTAGTCTACTCCGGAGTATCGATGCCCTGTCTCGAAACTCCCACGACTAGGGACCACAATTAAGGATATGCATATAAACTACCCAACTCTCACGTATATGATCGCCATCATACTGTTGGTGGTAAAGCAAGATCCTAAGGGCTCTATCAAAGTGTAACATGCAATCAGTCACCTGAACATGTACACGACTGATAAAGGCAAACCAGATAGCATACTATCATTTCGAGTAAGACTGTTCTACCGGTATAGGTCCTCCGCAATCATTGCAATCACGTACCTGCGATCCAATAATTGACTATGAGGGCACTATCTCCAACATCATTGACCAGGTATGGATTATAATGAAACCTTTTCTAAGTAACTATGCTTAAGTCCATCCAGATCCTACTTGCCACGGCTACATACCATGACTACGATATCTGGCGGTTGGGTGTCATGACTGCTTTTCTAAATGATGTTTTAGAAGAGAGAGTCTATAAGTACACAGTCAGAAGGCTTTATAGACAGTGGGAGCAGCGGAGACGTGTGCGAGATGTTTTATGTGATAAAGCAGGCATCGCGGAGTTGGAACATCTGTTTTGATGTGGTAGTCAAAGAGTTTGACATCATCAAAATGGTAGATGAACCTTGTATATACAAAAAGGTAGTAGGGAGTATGGTGGTGATCCTCGTAGAGTACGTGGATAACATACTCTTGATAGGGAAGGAGTTTCCTATGCTACGCTCGGTCAATCTCCGCTTATCACAAGGATTCTCCATATAGGATCATAATGATACCTCCTGACTCCTGGATTTTGGATCTATGAGATAGATCTAATTGGATGTTAGGATCCTCACTAGTTGTAATGAGAAGGTATCAATCGATCCTGGGGAGAATCACTGGAAAGGTTCCAGGGTGATAAGGACGACTGAATGTCAGTCGTCAGGCATTGTCTTTACCCTCAGTGGAGGGACGGTATGTTGGAAGAGTTCCAAGCTAGATACCGTGACATACTAGACGATTAAAGGCAAGATACATCGTTACCAAAGATGCTACCAAAGAGGCAGTCTGGGTGTATATAAGTTCATGAGATGAACTTCGTTCCTCCCATTGTGTGACAATGGAGTTGTGGCCTATGCCTAGGAACGCCCGTCCCATCAGTGATCCAGACATATTCTTAGGCAGTATCACCTGATCGTGGAGATGGTTGATCTCTAGGGGATCGAGGTTAGGAGAGTAGACTCAGAGGACAACACGGCGAATCCACTCACAAAGGCCTTTTCCCAGAGAGAGACTTTTATAGGATGGTTGAGTATGAGATACTACAAGCACTGCTATCAGATGGCCCTAGTGCAAGTGGGAGATTGTTAGTTATATGTATGCCCTAGAGGCCATTACTATACATAGGATGTATATGGTAGTGGATGCTTGGATATATATAGGGATGACTTTCTTGCTCGATATGATAGTATGCTAACTGGTTACTCTTTACCTTAACGTGTACACTGATTGTCTCTCTGTTACATGTTGGTAAAGCCCTTAGGATGTGTACTTGACTACCTGGACTATGATGCGGATCATACTAGTGGGGACGTGGTAGTCCATAAGTACATCCTTCAAAGTCCCTAGTCGTGGGTGTATCGAGGCGGGGCATCGATATACCAGAGTAGACTAGCGTATACCTTCTCGACCCATACAGATGGACGATGGATGATCCCATATTCATTGGTGTTTGACATCAGGGATGATATACGGGTGCTCAGTGGAGACTGGGTACACTGGACGGACTCGCCGAGAACTCCCAGATGGTATTATACCTTACGTCAGATGTTGTTCTATGGTGACACTGGTGCAGGTTAGTCTGTAGACCCGAGATCGTCATAGAGTCTTGTGTGATTCCCACTGTGCTTTGATTTCCACCTTACCACGTCCAAGGGTGCAAGCAAAACGGTGGTTTTTGGGTACAGTCCCGAATCACATGGAGGCAATGAGCGATAGGAGGGTTTCGTCCCTCCCGGTATAAGGAGTTGATGTTGTGCTGTGCTCGATTGGCTATAACAGGAAGTCGTTGGCCAAGGCTGTTTTAGGGATTTACTGGTAAGTGTTACCAGTAGTTTCTCGACCCGTTATGAGCCTCATATCGACACGACTTATCGAGTTATTGGGGTCCGACGTTTACCACCCCTAGACGAGATATGCGACATATCAGACGAACAGACCGGGCTGTACGGTAGTGTTACTGGTTGGATTCACAGGTGTGAGCGGGCTTGCTCGTTGATCTTCTGATCGCTCAATACCCGGGTGGCCGTTACGTTTAGCAGACTGCTTATGGCTTATGGGTGTTTGATATTATCATCACCTACTGCCGGCGTATTGACGAGTCTTTAGAGTCCTACACAGGGGTTTCCTGGCTCAAGCGAAACGAAATAGGAGCGCATATGAGATATGTGCGGGACCGAGAATAATACTAGTATGTGATACTGTATTCTATTCTCACGATTTGTGACATTGATCGGTTGTATGCGATAGAGCCGGGTTATCGGATCAAGTGTTGATTCGATAAGTTGTTACTATTGATATTAGTCGGTTATATGCGATATGACCGGATCGTTAAATCAAGTGTTAATTTAATGATTTAATGTATAATTATATATTTGATATATTACTTTACATTAACTAGTATTGGTTCACTTAAGATTGATTTTCTCACTTGAATGTGCACATTGTTTATATGTGATATATGCAAGTGTACATGTTTGTGTCATGCTTGATGATACAAACAAGTTGTGTGTATGAGACTTGAACCAAATCAAGGTTAGATTATGGTTTACTATTTTCCTAAGCATATAACAAAAGAGTGTGACTTTGGTCAAAGTTATCAAGCTTCATGAAGCTTGATAAACACTGACAAAGTCAACTCTTTTGTCATATGTTTAAAGATATTAGTTAACCCAACCTTTAACCTAATGGTTTGGTTAAATCTCTACATGAGTTGAGCATGAGGGCTTAACTAAACCATGGTGCCATTATTTATTGGATAAGTTTCATTTTGGATATTGATTCATATGATTCTTTTCTTCTTCTTCATCTTCATCAAGCTCACAAAAGCTTGAGAGCTCCAATGGTGCCATGAGAAAAGGAGTGGGAAATCCAATTCTAAAGTGAACCCACTTCCTATTTCTTCATCCTCTACAACTTTCCATGTAGTATAGGGTGTTCTCTTCATAAAGTTTTTGACCAAGTGAAGGAATAACTTGAGTTTGAGTCTCCCCGACATAGATCTTCTTCGGCCTCGAAGTCAACGATCTAGCCCGCTCATTTCTCCGACGAAACCATTGCTAGAGTCCGGGATCCCGATGATCGCAACGGAGCGACGTCAACATGGAGCTAAAGAAGTGGAGGACCGGATCTACAAAGGTTGTAATCCCTTTCACTTAGTAGCAAAGTCGTTTGCTTGCATGTTCTTTCGCCTATCCTCTAGTTAATGATCTAGTTTAGGGTTTCTCGGCACCGAAAAATTTTAATTTGGCATGGTTGATGCCTTGTGGAACCTCTTGAGTGTGCCTAGTATCCCTACAACCGGTGCTTCTTCTTCCGGGTCCAAGGCTAGGGCCAAAGGAAGGAAAAAGAAGGCCGCCACCAAACCTAGAGGAGGTGTAAGTAAGGTGGGAGGGAAGGGAAACAAAAAGTTTGCGGTACCGGTAATGGCCCAGGATGAGTGCTTCTATTGTCACAGAAAAGGGCACTGGAAAAAATATTGTAAGGCATGGAACGCCAAGAACCAGGAACCGAAGCAAGCTGTGGCTTCGACTTCCGGTGTGTTTGTAATTGAGAATTGTCTGTCAATCAACTCTACTTCCTGGGTATTGGATACCGGATCAGGATCTCATATTTACAATTCATTGCAGGTACTGAGAAACCCTAGAGAGCTGAAGGATGGTGATATGACCCTGATGGTTGCTAACGGAGCTAGCGTGGGAGCTGTGTCCGTAGGGGATTATCACCTAGGATTGACGAGTGGACACATTTTGGTTTTACATAATTGTTTTTGTGTACCCAGCTTAACGTGTAATATCATATCTGTTTCCTTATTATCAAATAAAGGTTATGATTTCACGTTTGTAAGTGATGTTGTTAACATCCACCTTAATCATAGTTTGATTGGGTCCGGTACACTGGATAACGGTATATATGTGTTAAACCAACTCCAAATTTTCAATGTCCAGAACACACTAAAAAGAAAGTCTCCAGATTTAAATAAAGCTTTCTTATGGCATTGTAGACTAGGTCACATCAATGAGACAAGGTTGACTAAGTTACATAGAGAAGGATATTTGGACTCGTTCGAATATCAAACTTATGCCACTTGTCAATCTTGTCTCAAAGGAAAGATGACAAAGACTCAATTTACTGGACATGGAGTAAGAGCGAGCGAGCTCTTAGGACTCATACACAGCGATGTATGTGGTCCAATATCTACACATGCAAGAGGTGGTTTTTCCTATTTCATTACTTTCACGGATGATTACTCAAGGTACGGATTCATTTATCTGATGAAACATAAATCCGAGGCTTTTGAGAAATTCCAAGAGTTTAAGAATGAAGTAGAAAACCAAACCGGCAAAAGTATCAAGACACTAAGATCTAATCGAGGTGGTGAATACTTGAGTGCCGAATTCCTAGGTTACCTAAAAGAGAAAGGAATTCTCTCTCAGCTTACTCCTCCATACACTCCACAGCATAACGGTGTATCGGAGAGATGGAATCGAACCCTATTAGATATGGTACGTTCCATGATGAGTAATTCTGAGTTACCGCGATCTTTTTAGGGTTATGCGCTAGATTCAGCGGCATATCTTCTGAACAGGGCTCCTACCAAGACTGTGCCTACCACCCCATATCAGATGTGGAGTGGGAAGAAACCCCATTTTCAGCATATGAAGATTTAGGGATGTCCAGCTTTTGTTAAAAAGCAGCATGTGGACAAGCTCGAGGCACGATCAGTAAAGTGTAAGTTTGTGGGATATCCAAAGAACTCCAAGGGATATTATTTCTATTACGCAGAGGAACAAAAGGTTTTTGTTTCTCGTAATGCCCATTTTCTAGAACAGCAGTTTTTAGAAAAGGAAATAAGTGGGAGCGAAATAGAACTGGAAGAAATTCCAGAACCACAAACTACTACTGAAAGTTTGGTAGAACAAGTAGTTCAAGAAGAACAGGACATTCTCGCACCCCTCCACAGGAGTAGTAGGCCGTCTCATCCGCCTGAGAGATACTACGGTTTTCTCATAGATGGGGATAGAGAGGATTGCATCATAGATGATGATGAACCTACTAGCTTCCAGCAGGCCATCCAGAGCGGCGACTCGGTACGATGGCTAGATGCAATGCGGACCGAAATGGAGTCCATGTACGCCAACAAAGTATGGACTTTGGACTTTGCTCCAGATGGGATAAAACCCATAGGATGCAAATGGATCTTCAAGAAAAAGATTGGTGTAGATGGACAGGTGGAAACCTATAAAGCTAAACTTGTTGCAAAGGGTTTTCGTCAAAGACCTGGTTTGGACTATGACGAAACTTTTTCTCCAGTGGCTATGCTCAAATCCATTCGGGTCCTTCTTGCTATTGCTGCCTTCCATGATTATGAAATCTGGAAGATGGACGTAAAGACGGCTTTTCTGAATGGAAATTTAGAAGAGTGCGTCTATATGGATCAGCCAGAGGGTTTCAATCAGAGTGGGAGCAGCGGGAAAGTATGCAAGTTGCTTAAGTCCATTTATGGACTAAAGCAGGCATCGCAGAGTTGGAACATCTGTTTTGATGAAACGGTCAAAGAATATGACTTTATCAAAAATCCAGATGAACCATGCATATATAGTAAAGTTGTAGCACGAGCTGTCGTATTCCTCGTCTTGTACATGGATGACATTCTATTGATAGGAAATGACATTCCTATGCTACAATATGTCAAAGGATTCTTGTCACACAGGTTCTCCATGAAAGACCTGGGTGATGCCTCTTACATTCTAGGGATCCGGATCTATCGTGATAGATCCAAGAGAATGTTGGGACTTTCGCAGTCCAGGTATATCGACACTGTACTGAAAAGATTCAGTATGGAAGATTCTAAGCACGGTAATCTACCAGCTTGTCACGGAATCACCCTATCCAAAGAGATGTCTCCCAAGACTGATTTGAAAAGGGAACGCATGTCTATTATACCCTACGCTTCTGCGGTAGGCTCTATAATGTATGTGATGTTGTGCACCAGACCAGATGTAGCTTACGCACTGAGCGTGGTAAGCCGGTATCAGTCAAACCCATGTGAGAAGCACTGGATAGCAGTAAAGAACATTCTCAAGTACCTGAGGAGGACTAAGGAGATGTTCTTGGTTTACGGCAGAAAAGACCTCAGGATAGAGGCCTATGCTGATTCCGGCTTCCAAAGTGATAAGGGCGATTCCAAGTCCATGTCAGGTTATGTCTTTACCCTCAATGGAGGGGCGGTGTGCTGGAAGAGTTCCAAGCAGGACACCGTTGCTGACTCGATGATGGAAGCGGAGTATATTGCTTCTTGCGATGCCGCAAAAGAAGCGATCTGGATGAAGAAGTTCCTAACAGAACATCAGGTGGTTCCTACTATTGTTGATCCAATACCTCTGTATTGCGACAACAACGGAGCTATAGCTTTAGCGAAGGAACCAAGGTCCCATCAGAAGTCCAGAAACATCTTAAGGCGGTATCACCTGATCAGGGAGATTATTGATCGTCGGGAGATCGAGGTTCGGAGAGTTGTTACTGAAGAGAACATTGCTGATCCATTCACGAAGGCCCTACCTCAGATTCAGTTCGAGAGGCTACTCGAGATCATCGGTCTTCGATATGCCAGTACATGGCCCTAGTGCAAGTGGGAGATTGTTAGTGTATATGCCCTAGGGGACATTATTGTATCATACTAGTTTGTATATTACTTAATGGAAGCTTGGGATATTCACATATATATAACAGTCTTGCTAAACATAGTAGTATGCTACTTGGTTTTTCTATCTTAATATGTGAGTATACGTATTGATAGAGCTCTTAGGATCTTACTTGACTACCAGCGTTGTGATGGCAGTCACACTAGTGGGGGCTGGGTATTCTACAAGCACATCCTTATTCAGGTCCCTAGTCGTTGGATTATCGAGACAGGGCATCGATACTCCGGAGTAGACTAGTGCGTAGGCTTCTTATCCCAGTTAGGGAGATGGTCTGTCCCACAGCCGTCAGTACGTCGTACTGGAGATAGTATGCAGGTGCTCGTTAGGTTACGGGTACACCGGACAGGACTCACAGGGAACTGTTGGTTGGTTTTATACCAGTCGTCAGTTAACAGTTTCCAGGTGACATGAGTACAGCATAGTCCGCAGACTTGACACTGCTACTTCGCCTTGAGTGTGTCCCACTGTTCTTAGATTGCTACCCTATCACGGCTCAAAGGAGTCGTGCAAACAGGTAGCAGTTGGGTGCAGTCCCAAGCACTTGGAGGCAGTGGCAGTTAGACAGGATTCGTCTCTCCCTGTATTGGGAGTTGATGTTGGAGATAGTGCCCTCAGAGTCAATTATTGGATCACAGGCACGTGATTGCAATGATTGAGGGAGGACCTGTCCCAGTAGGACAGTCTTACTCAAGATGATAGTATGCTATCTGGTTTATCTTTATCATCGTGTACTGCTTTAGGTGACCTGACAGGTCGCTATTACACGTTGATAGAGCCCCTAGGATTCTTGCTTGACTGACAGCAGTATGAGGGCGATCATATACGTGGGAGCTGGTAGTCTACAAGCACATCCTTAAAAGGTCCCTAGTCGTGGGAGTTTCAAGACAGGGCATCGATACTCCAGAGTAGACTAGTGTATACAGTCGAGACCCCGTCGAGGGGCGGTGGCCGGTCTCACAAGCCACTTATGTCAGTTGGATCACCTAAGATGTATACATGTGCTCATTGGGTTATGAGTACACCGGACAGGACTCGCCGGGAACATGCTAGTTGGTCTTATACCTGACGTCAGATAGCAGTTCCCTGGTGACATGTGTACAGGTTAGTTCATCGACCTGAGATCGTCATTTGTCTCGTGTGAGTTCCCACTGTACTTTGATTACTACCCTACCACGCTCAAAGGAGACATGAAAACAGGTTTTAGTTGGGTACAGTCCCAAGCCACTTGGAGGCAGTGAGCGGATCTGCAGGGGTTCGTCTCTCCCGGTATTGGGGGTGAGGTCGCGCTGTGTCTAGGAGAACCCTTACACGAAATCCTTGGCCAAGGCAGGAGATTTACTGGTAGGTATTCCAGTAGTATCTCAGGGTGTTCTGGGATACACTCTGACACGACTTGTACCGCTTTTGGGGGTCTGACTTTTACCAACCCCCTATGCCCGCCATGCGATGCTCATAGACGAACGGACCGGACTATACGGATATTGTCACTGAAAGGCTCAGTAGGGTGTCAGGATGAGTTCGCTCATCGACCTCCCTTTTGGTCAATACCTGGTAGCCCGTTACGTATAGGCTAATACCTCTGACGTGCTAGTGGTAAAATCCACAACCAAAGTATTGACGAGTCTTTAGAGTCCCCCACAAACCAGTTTCTCAAGTTTCGGGCGAAACGCTGTAGAGGCCGTATGGAGATATGGCAGGGTTCGATCAGATACGTGCGGTATTGTACGGATCATGATCGGACGGTTAATACTAGCGGGCTTTGGTTTAAGCCGGATCCTAGTATTGTACAGTATGGATTTGTCTCATTGCATTTGTATTCGGTCGGAATAAAAATGCGGGTATGTATATACAGTCACGGAGTTTTCCTGTAATTTATTACGGGATCAGTTTTTTGAAGTTGCCAGTTTGTTTTCCTTTTCGGCCATTTTCCTTTATATCTTTCCTTGGCCGAAAAATGGTGGAGGAGGGCTTATTTGCAATTGTGCAAATAAGCATTGTGGAGGGTGTTCTTTGCATTTTGTTGTGTCATGATGGTTGCACCATCCCTTGACTTTCTTGACTTCATCATTGATTGACTTTGGGTTCATGATGGTTGATTTGGAGTGAGGTTATGGTTGTAATGATTCTTGATCATCATCACCCTTTTCTCTCTCTTGATTATTTTGGCTCACTCCTTTTCATTCATGTTCACCTCTCTCTTTCATTCTTCTTGATGAGCCATGGCCGGCCAAGTGGGAAGGGGCTGTCCAAAAATTCGAGTGGGGATTTTTTGATCTCTTTTGGCTTGCAAAATTCCCATTGCTCCATCTCCAAAATCTTAGTTCATTTCCCCCACCATATGGCAACTTCAACAACCCCAAATGAGACAAAGCATTCTACAGATAACCTACAGCATCCTTGGGCATGTCGGCTTGCTAACTTCATGCCCGAGTTGCCTCGGTCTAGAGGTGGGAACCCGTAAAAGAAGCCGGCGACGTGGTGCCCTTCCGGCGAGGAGGTGAAGACCGGAGATTCCGCGGGGTGATCGGGACGACGACGAGAAGACCGAAGGACACGGATCGCTCGGTATATTTCTCTACCCGTTCTTTAGTTAGCTAGGACTAGATTAATGGCTCGATCCGGGTTTATAGTGCGCGGTGGTGCCGGTTTCAAAAGTTAAAGTAAATTATCGTTTCCGCATTTTGGCCTCGGATTGACGGCCGGGGCGCCGCCGTGCACTTACAGTTGATATCGCGCTGTGTCAGAGAGCCATTACGCAAAGTCCCTGGCCAGGGCAAGCGAGATTTGCTGGTAGGTTCCAGTAGTTTCTCAGGGTGTAATGGGCTTCACTCCGACACGACTTATACCGCTATTAGGGGACTGACGCTTGCCGCCCCCCTAGGCCCGATATGCGATAGTCTTAGACGAACAAACCGGACTATACGGAGATTGTCACATCAGACTCAGTAGGAGTTCGGATGGGTTTCATCATCGTCCTTCTTATCGACATCTACCTGGGGACCGTTACGTACAGCTAGTGCCGCTTGCGGTCTATGGTTAAACCCACTGCCAGCGTAGTAGTCGAGTCTCTAGAGTCCCACACAGAGAGTTTCCCTACTCCAGGCGAAACGATATAGAGGTCGTATGGTTTTACGACAAGGGTTCGGACGCATACGTGTGTTTACGCACGTACGACATCCGGACAGTTTTTACTAGCCGGCTTTGGTTTACGCCAGTTTCTAGTATCCGGTTATTGGATTTATACAGTCTAAAGTTTTTCCGTGTTTTCACGGATAGGAGGGGCGTTCTCGTAATTACGCGAGAAGCTTCTAGAAGATGGTGACTTGAGGGTTAAGGTGGCATATGCATTAAATGAGATTAGTGATTCATTTGTGTGATTCATCCATGTCATTAATGCATCATAAATGCTTAATGACTCATGGAGATGAATCACCCTTATGTATTTATGAAGCATGGTTGTAAATCCTTTATTTTCTTTTATTGGATAAATAATAATGCTTGATATATATTATGATAGATCATTATCTCATCTCATTCTCTTGCTCACTTTCTCTCTCCTCAAGCTCTCTCTCTTCAAACCCTAATCCTCCCCTCTCATGTGTTGAGACCAAGGATTAGAATAGACTACTTAATCCTTAACCATTCTCTATATCACCTAGGTTAGTTAGATTAGCGATTTAAGGAACCTAGTTACCTCAAGTTAGAGGTGAAGCTTGTAGTAAATCACTCGGGTGGATCATCTACTACATATAGAAGGCCGGAAAGGACGTGGAGAACGAAAAGACGAAGGACACGGTTCATCAGGTATAATCACTTTTCATTGTAGTTGTTAACTTCTATGATTCTTGTTAGTTATCGTTTAGCAAAGATTCTCGATTAGTCGATATTTACGCCTAAAACAAGATCGTTTTTCATTATTCCGCCTCCTCGCAAGTCGTGGGGTGTTGTACATCGACTTACATGAACAACACGTGTGCATCAACAGAACATACTGGAAGGATAGCTGAGACCACTGCATTGGACGCCTGCGCGTCCCGATGCGTCAAAACAAAAACCCGCGCCTGTCCTCCACCGGTGACTGACTGCCCTCTGCCTCGGTCATCTCGCCCTCTCGGAGCAACTCCTCCATGCCCACGACCTCTCTGTGTATGAGTCTGACGCGGAGCAACGGTAGGTACAACAGGAAACGCTCTGGGGTGGTGAAGGTGGTAAGGTAACATGCGGTGTTGCCGCCTCCCTCCGGTGTATCTCAGGAAAATCTCTGAAGAGGTGAAGTAGACTGCCGCATCTAAAGCAACCCCGCGACGACTGCCGACTCTCCCATGGATACGAACTAAACATCTGGCCTCGTCCCGAATCTCTGCTACTCACCGTACCTGAACGATACCTTTCGCGGCGTCTGAATGTCTGTCTCCGTGTGGATATACTAGTATGAACTCTCTTCGGCTCTGGAACTACCGAAGTCTCAGCAAGGCGCTCCTCGACTAATAGGGCTGCGTCTACCGCTGCTGCATATGTCTCGTAATGCTGCGCGCTGATCGCGAGGAACAGTGGTGTAAGCAAGCCTCGAACAAATCTCTTAACTCGCATCTCCTCGGTAACCACTAGGTACGGAGCATAAACTGCTAGCTCTGTAAACAGCACGTCATACTCTGCCACTGACATCTCCGGAGTCTGGCGTAAGGACTCGAACCTGCGTGCTCTAGCATCTCTGACACTCATGGGAGGAAGCGGGAAAGGAACAGTGCTACAAACTCTGTCCAGGTCATGGAAAGAAGACCTGCCGCTCTGCCCTTCTCAACTGATCCACACCACTTCTGCGCAACACCTTCCAGGCGAAAGCTCGCAAACTCAACCCATCTCGCATCTGCGCATCTGAGGGAACGGCATATCCGAGCCATCCTATCAATGAAAGACTGTGGGTCCTCGGCTGTATCAGTGCCTGTGAAGACCAGAGGCTTCAGCCTTATGAACTCTGATAGCGATACTGTAATCACCTCCGTGGCTGCAGGGGCAACTGGCTGTGCGGTAGGTACCATCGCGGTCTCTGTAACGGGTGGAGCTACCTCTGGTAGCTGCGCTCGAAGCGTCTCAACTAGCGATCCTATCATCTGGCGCATCTCCTGCATGCTGGATCCCACCGTCTGGCGCATCTCCTGCATACCAGCCCCTAGCGTAGCGATCTGATCTGTCACGGGAGGAACAAACTGCTCGAGTACAACCGGTGTACTACACGGATCAGTCCTCGTGTCAGACGAATCAACTCGAATCTCGGCCCTCGCGGCCGCTCTCTGCACCCTCGTAGTCTTTGGCGGCATAATGGCTGAAAGGAAATTAGGATTCGATAAGAATACGGAAATCGAGTCACAAGAATATATACTCAATAAGGAATTTAAATCAATAAGTGCTAAGGTCGCCTTGGCGGAGTACCGTGTCGTGAGTATGCCGCGGAACATACACTCGCTACGCCACTCTGCTTCAGCTACCTACTCCATCATACCAAGGTCATCCTACACTCCGAAAGGTAAAACCTACGCTCTGATACCAACTTTGTCACGACCCGAATGTTTCGACTCATGACCGGCACTTAACCACACAACGTCTACAGGCGTAACGCGACTAAGTAAGCCGAACCCAGAAATCAAAACCATTTAAAAGTAGCGAGTGTTGAAAACATTTAATTAAGACATTTAGAAGACCTTAAATAGTTCAATAAGTTCTTTTAAAGTTATGTTATCATTTAAATAATTTTGGCAGCATTTCCTTTGTAAAAGTAACCCCGAAATCGGGTATAAAACAGGATATGAGTGAAAATGAGATATAATGAAACCAAAACATTCCCAAACGGAAGCAATCACGCACACCGGCAGAAACCATCATCACAAGAGTAATATACTATGCCGAAGCGAAGAATGAGCAATAAGTAAACATCACAGAATAATAAAATGCATATAAAAACAGTTGGCTCCCACGAGCTCGACACCAGAATACAAGAATACACATCATCATCCTCACACAGTATCTAAGTCCAGTGCATATATGGTAGATGGAGAATACTAGATATAAAAGGGGTACAATAAAAGTTATCAGATACCACAACCCACCTGTTCCCCTCCGAACGGCGGCCGAGACGTGAGGACGTCTTGCCAGAGATTCGGGGCAGAAGCTATTTGGTTTTATCCGTCCACCTCTCCGAAGATGCCAAGTTGATTTATGGCACGGTGTATCGGAGGTTTAAACGGATGCGGCATATGTAGCAGACTTCGTCAGATTCCCCCTCGCTTGAGGGGTTTTTGATTGTGGGGACGCTCTTCCCTGCAAGCACAAGCCCCTGCAGTTAATTACGCTACCGCATCGCGGTAATAACTTTCTCCTTCTCCAGAATTTCACTTCGTGTCGTGGGTGTTTGTTTTGTTTGTAGTTGCCCGTGGATTGTATACGGAGACTAAGTGATGTCGTCGCCCGTAGGACGTGGACTAGTCCAAATCCGTATTTACTTAGATTTGGGTTTGGTGTTTTGGTTTAAGAATACGTTAGCCATATTTAGGCTAAGATCGACTTAAACGTTTGTTAAGGATACGTTAGTCTAATTTCCAGACTAAGATCTACTTAACGGGATCGTCTAGATCTATTTCCAATTTAGGGACATGGTGGTCCATTGCATGTATGGCTGTCGGGACCCGTCACCTCCCTGACGACGTTGAAGGATTACAACGACAGATGTCAGAGGAGATCAGAGATGTACCCTTGAACCAGAGTTGATTGGAAGATCTATAGTCCAATTTGGGACTGAAGTTTGTTTGAAGGTTTAAGGATACGTTAGCCATATTTAAGGCTAAGATCAACTTAAACAGGATCGTTTAGATCCGACAAAAGAGCATTTGGGGGCTCTATTGTTCCAGTTTAGGGACATAGTGGTCCATAGGTAGTTTAAGGACGTTACGGTCCATATTCCAGTTTAGGGACGTGGTGGTCCATATTCCAGTTTAGGGACGTGGTGGTCCATCATTCCCATTTGGGGCGAGCATTAGTTTAAAGACGTTTCGGTCTACGAGTTTAGGGACCCCGCAGTCCGTATCGATGCATGGTTGTCGGGACCCGTCACCTCTCTGACGTCGTTGAAGGATTACAACGATAGGAGTCAAAGGAGTTCGGAGATGTACCCTCGAACCGGATGTAAATTAATTTAAGAGAGCAGCTGTGCTCAGTCAATTTAATTTGAGGACTTACGGCCATGATTGGGCTAAGTCCAGTTGAGAATATCCAACGATTTTATTTGTTTTTGGCCTACTAGGCTTGTGCTAGGGCTTGGCCCCTTTATAAATGATGCATAGCATTAATCTTGGTCTCTGTTGAACCTTTATTTGGGCTCTGCCCCTTTATAAGTGATGCACGGCATCTGTTCTGGTCTGACAGACCCTTGTTTGGGCTCTGATGCATTGCATCTGTTTGAAAATAATGCATGGCATTTACTAGGTCTGTTAGGCCTTTTTAATTGGGCTGGCCCTTTAGCAAAAGAAATGCATTTCATTTGTCAGGCGCTTTGCGCCAACCAAAGAGCGCAAGCGCTTGTGGTGATGACACGTGTCATGCAAGTGCAGTGCGCTGCGCTTGCGCTGCTGACACGTGGCGCACTGTGGTGAGTTGTGCCAGTTTCAGAGAGCAAGGCTCTATCTCAAAAGCGCATGGCGCAAATGGTTCAGATGCTGACACGTGGCGCTCTTCTGGTGGCTTGCGCCAACCCAAGAGCGCAACAGTGCAGTTTTGCAAGTGCAAGGCACTATTAACTTCAGAATCTTTTAGATTCCAGAACCAATGGTTCATAAAAAAGTGCAAAGCACTATTTGTTTTCCTGATCTAATTTAGATCAAAGAAAACAAGTTTCTCTCTTTTCTTTTTTTTCTTATTTCAGGGAACCGGAGGTTCATAAAAAGTGCAAAGCACTATTTTTATTTGTTTTTTATTGAAGTTCATTGATCTTGTTCTTAGATCAATGATCTATTAGAAGAAATCCTTCTATCTTAAAGGTTTTTACCTTTTTTCTTCTTGAAATTCCTTCAGAGTTCTCTCTGTTTGAAGTTCTTGATTTTTTCACAAATGTTGATGCCTTTGAATTGAGGTCTAGGGGCCTTTATATAGTGCCCATAAATTTGTTAAAGAGATCTTTCTCTGAGTGATTTGGGGAATTTTCCCCACCGTTGGATCTTTGATCCAAGGGCTTCTGTTTTACAGAAGGTAATCTTCTTGTTTTAACAAGAACAGAAAAATCTTTCTCGGATTTAATTCTGTTTGGCGCAAACGCCCCAGCGCGTGACACGTGTCAAGCAACGCAACTGCGCTAGCGCAACTGTGCTGACACGTGTCGCGCAGTGCGTGGCGCATCGCAACTGCGCTAGCGCATCTGCGCTGACACGTGTCGTGCACGCCTGGCGCAGCGCAACTGCGCTAGCGCATCTGCGCTGACACGTGTCGCGCAGCGCACGACGCAGCGCATGTGCACTTGCGCATCTGCGCTGACACGTGTCGCGCAGCGCAGCGCTTGCATTTGTGCTTGCGCATCTGCGCTGACACGTGTCGCGCAGCGCAGCGCTTGCACAGCTGAAGCGTTGCTTCCTTTAATTTTGTTTTAAATAGAGCTTTGCTCTGATTAGGCGCGCTGCCTTGGACGCTGCGCTGATGTATTTGCTTTTGACACGTGGCGCGTTGCGCGCAGCGCAAAGAATATGAAGCGTTGCTTCGAATTTTGAATTTTGAAATTCAAACAGAGCTTTGCTCTGATTAGGGGAAACAAATGCCCCCCCCCACCGTTGCGCTCACGTGGCGCGCACGTGAGTGCAGCGGTGGCAAGATCCTAGCCATTGGATCAACCGGTGAGGTGAAGGGGCGCAGGCGCCTATAAATAGGACCCTTGGTCCTTAGAAAATTTTTACCATCTTCAAGATTTTATTTTTCAGAGCCCTGCTCTTGCTTTTAACAATTTCAGAGCCTTGCTCTTGTTTTTTCAAGAACTTTAGAGTTCAAACACTAGAACATTTTTGGGTAAAATTTAACTTAAATAAATTTAATTTAATTTAATCAACAGAGCCTTACTCTCATAGATCTTTGATCTAAAGAAAACCCCTTTGGGGTTTCACCAACAGAGCCTTGCTCTCAAGAATCCGTAGATCTGAAGAGATCTTGTTCATGGGTTTTAACCCATGAACAGAGCTTTGCTCATGGATCAAATGTAGATCGTTTTTATTCTGAAAATGGAGAACTCCCAAAAGTTTTCATGGATCTTCAAGATCTCAAAAAATTTTAGCTTCTAAAAATTTTTTTATTTAATGTATTCTCTTATCATTATTATAAAGTTAGGCTCTTCTAAGGAATTTTATTCCCTTGAGACCAGAGTTTGACAAGTGTCACTCTGTGACGGAGCTTTGCTCTGAAAGGGGAGATTCTCTCCTTGTCTCTAGGGATTTATCATTTAATGAGAGCATTCTTTTGGGGATCTCCTTATTAATTAACAGTCACATCCAATGATGGGGCTGTCTTATTAATTGGCACATTGTCACCTGGATTGTGTGGGTCCCTCTTTGGTCCCCCCTACACTGCATTGCAGTGTAGTATCAAGTGTCAGGCTTTTTAAAATTAAATTATGACACTGACGGCTGAATTTCATTTTTCTTTGCAGTCAATCATGTCTGTTGATCTGTCTTTCCCATTTTTTCGCTCAGAGGGAGGATTTTCCCACGCACCAGTAGACCGAGTAGTGCTCGCTCTCATTAAGGATCATGACCCCGAGCATAAGAGCCTTCATCTGTGGGGTAGGTGGTACAATGAAATCATCCAGGGTCGCCGAAGTTTCGGTTCCGCCACGCCATCTGAACTCATATCTTCACTCCCTAACGCGGATGAACCCCCGGTGAAGTATGCCGTAGAGGTTAAAAATTAGAACTCGGATCACCTCCTCCAACCCGCGATTGGTGCTATTCCCGTGCAGCCGCCGCTGGCAATAGATATTTTAGGGAGGCGAATCTGTCAGGATGAAGCACGCCCTTGGGGACAGGCCTATAACATCGGATTGATGCCGCGACCGCCCGCCGGAAATTTACAGTGGGCCCGGTATATTTTGTCAACGAAGAGGACTCATCTGATGAAGATAGGCTTGTATTCGGCCATCTATGTATCGCTCTTCGAGTATCCCTCTCCTCCAACGTGGTGGGTTAAGGCTTTTATTGAACAATGGAATATCCCTACCCACACCTTCCTGATGACGGACAGGGAAGTCTCTATCTCCTTGGAGGAGTTTGCTGAAGTCTCAGGCTTGCCGATGAGGGGGGAGCATTATGAGGAGTTGCTTCCTCCTGATGAATATGTCTTTGCCACCAAGCCGTTGGTGTTCAACCTGACGCCGGAGAACGCCATTCAGCACCAGTTTCCGGGCCTGGTGAAGGTGCTGGAGATTTATGAAGGGCTCTATTTGGAATCGGGCACCCGGGGAGTCAGTTTCGCAGACTTCGTTTCCCGCTTCGTCTGACCGGAGTTTCTATCGGAACAGTGCGAGAAGTTCGCCAAGCTTGACGACCCTTTCGGCTTCGGCCTGGACCGTCGACCAACATCGGAGGGCGATCAAAAGGATTTTTATCTCCCCAGCGCCGCCGTCATGCCGTTATCGGAGATCGCCGTCTCGGATATGGATGAAGAAACCTTTTTTATAGGGTTCCTGGGATTGTGGTTGTGCAGCTTTGCGCTCCCAATGCACCCGCGTTTCATGCCGCCATCCGTTTTCTACCCAGCGCATCGGATGGTGGCTGGTCTGCAGTTAACAATAAGAATTGCCGGGTTGGCTCACCTCTATAATGGACTTAGCGTGGCGGCGGACGATAATGAACCCGGGGTGCAGCCTGCTAATTTCCCGATGCACTACTTCACCTCTTGGATGGAAATGCACGTGCATGGGGTGTTCGGCGTCCACAAGATCCCTCTGTTTTTTGAAAAGTGCAGACTCCCGAGAGTCATGCGGCTGGTCGGCGCTTCAATTGTGGTTGCGTCTCCGCGAGAGGCCAGGGGGCTACTCCTTCGTCCGCACCTGGTCGGAGCGAAGGTTTCTTTTTTGGACAAGGTCATAACCATAGGCTCAGAAACCACTAAGTCGGTGGTGCCGTTGCGCGATGATTTTAAGGACGGGGCCTCCATATTGAAAGCCCGAGAGATCCTCCATCTCTATTCCATTCGGCTGGGCTACCTGGTGTTCAGGCAGAATGAGATGGCGCTTTTCATGAGGTATAGCCCTCACCGGTTCGCCCAGCAATCCAGCTATCACCAGGGGATACCACTGGAAGCCTTTTTGGAAGAGCCCACGGCCAGCCGGGAGGGGATAAGGAGCGCGATGCACCATTTCATGCAGCTTAACACGGGCTCTTATTTCTTCATCAACGAGCCGAGCTGCGTCCCCAAAGTCCTCAACGCGTATGTGGCTTGGTACGCCCACACAATGGGTCCGGTTATCCATATGGAGAAGCGCATGTTGGTTGACCGGAAGGGTGCGCCTCCCGGCGGTGATCGCAAGGCTCCTTTGAAACCAAGGACCCCGGTTATTCCTCCGCTGAGAGATGCTGGAGCCGTGCCACCGCGCGTGTTGAGCCCTCCGCGCGGACTGCCACTCCGTGGTACTGCGGATGTACCTCCAGCGCCCCGTGCTCCAGTGGAGACGGTAGATGTGGTTTCGCCGGTGTCTGGCGTAGGTGCGGATATCGGGACCCACCGCCCTAAGGTGCCTGCCAAGCTCAAGTCAATCACGGGTGCATCCAGAGCTGGCGGGCAAAAGAAGAAGAAGTCTCTCCTCTCACTCGATGCGATCCTCGGTTTAGAGCCTGAGGCCCCTTTTACCGAAGGAATAAGCGAATATGGCAGCAATAAGGGCTTCTCGGTAGACCCCGCAGACACCGATTTGGCGGCTGCTATTGCAGCTTCTGAGCGATCAGCGAGGCTCGAAGCGATGTTGAGTAAACTCGCTGAGTCAGGTAACCATTAGTTGCTTTCTTCGTCATTTTATCATATTTTTTAATCATTATTATATTTTTTTTGACTAATGTTTTCTTTCCCCCCTTTTTTAAACAGGGGTCAATACCGAAGAAGCCATCACTGCTTCTTTGAAAACCTTCCAGGAGGAAGAGAATAAGCGCGCTTTAATGGGCATTGGTACGTATCGCCTTATCAAAAAAATTTGTCCTCTTTTCTGATGGCCAATCTAACCTTCTTCCTTTGTTTCTTTGCAGGGGCTGCGCCAGCTGATGTGGGGGCTATCCCCGGATCCTCTACTGAAGTCCCAGCTTCCTCGGGGCTGCCGCGGGAGCCTCAACTTGACAAGACGACGAGGGATGCCTTGAAAAATTTAGAGGCATCCCTGTTCACGGACGAAAACGCCTCAATGAAAGAAGCTCTGGTGAGGTCCGTCTCAACGGCTCGGGAGGAGAGGAAACGGCTGAGGCATGAGGCGAAGGCGCGCAGGGCTTCTTTGGCTACGGGAGCGGGCCCAAGTACCATTATTCTCTCTGCTTCTCCTTCTGAAGAGCTCCCGGCCGGTCTATCTACCGCACGCAGACAGGTAGCGCGTGCGGTTCGGGAAGCTAATAATAAGTTCACTTCAGGTAATATTTCTTTCAGAATCTTGTTGTAAGAATTATAAATTCGTCGGTTCTTATGTATTCTATCCTACAAGGCCAGGTCCGACCGAGAGGGGCGGAGACCGTCGAACCCAAGGAAACAGAGGAGGAGGCACCGGCCGAACCTGAGCCGACGGTAGGCAACGTTGCCAGGGTTATCGAGCCTGAGTTGGGGGCTGGGGGAGCCGCACCCGAAGAGGTCGTTGATGCCGAGCCTGAGGTGACGGCAAATGAGACGACCACTATTACTGAGCCTGGGGTGGCGGCGGATGAGGCGCTTAAGACCGGCGACCTCATGGTGGCAGCGGATGAGACGACGGCGACTGCCGAGCCCAAAGAAGTAGCGGGTGAGATGGGCACGACTCTTGGGGAAGAGCCAGCCGCTCTTTCTCAAGAGTCCGGCAATGCTCCGATTATTGCCCTCCCAGTCTATGGTCTTCCGCCGTCTCCTGGCCACGCGAGTACGACGACGGCCCCCATTGAGTCGGGCGATGAGGCCACGGGCAGTGGCCTCATGTCGGTGGAGGAGGGAGTCGCCTCCGTTTCGGCCGGCAGCTCATCAGGTAAATCCCAAGTTACTGTCTTTTTTTTATCTTACAATCCTTTCTGACAAGTTCACATTTGTTCGTAACGCAGGTGCAGCCAGCGCCGATGCCCCATTGCTCGAGGGAGCGCCTTCAACCACTGCCTTGGCGGTGGTCACCTCTCAGCCCTCTCTCATACCATCAAAGATGTTGGAAGGTATGGGTTTGCAACTTATTAATCTTACCTTTCAGACGTATAATTTGTGTACTAAAGTCACACAGTTGTGTCTTTCAGGAGTGCTTTTTGACCATCTCTATCAGGTGTTGCTCCCACACTTCTCCTTCCCATCTAAACTTGCTTCTTCCTCCAGTGGCGCTGGTGAGTATAGTTTCCGACTGATGTCTTTCTCTTTTTAGTACTGGAATTATTTCTAATTTTCCCTTGTCCTGATTGCAGTGCTACAAATCGAAGGAGGAGACGAAAGATCGGTCGTGCCACCGGCCTTTCCGGCCTTGTCACCTGCCTCAGCTGGTACAGCGACTATCATATTGATAACTTCCCCCCCTTTTTATTTCCAGAACTATCATCTGATCACATCTTGTTTCTTTCCAGCTGTCGTTCCGGTCTCGGCGCCCTTCGAGTCTAGCATCACAATGCCGGCAGGTCCTTACCTGAGACGTCCATCTTCGAAAGGCGCCGTGAATAGTCTGCGCATGTTGAGTGACTACGTCGAGGAACTCGACATTGAAACTCCTATATCTGCTGCAGACTTTGCTACGGCGGTTAACCCGATGCTGGTGATACTCGTGAACTTTCATGATGAGGGCATCATCGCATCTTGGGTTAACCATTGCAGGGAGATCGAGGCTCGCCTGCATCAGTTGGAGTCGATGCGTCCTGCTCCCGAGACCTTAGCCGCCAGCAATCAAAGAGCATCGTAGATTGAGCAGAGCCCTTCTTACTTCCGCCATCTCGAACAAGAAGTTACTTCAAGGCGTAAGGAGCGTGATGAGACTTCGAGCAAATATGCCCAACTGCATGCTCGGGTGGAGACCAACACTGCACGGCTGAAGGTTATCTTTGAGGGCCTTCTGCAATGCCTCTCCGAAGGGTTATCACTGAGGCAACAGCTTGACGTTGTCGAGCGGGATGCACCTAACCAGGAAGCAGCCCAGAAGGCGGAGGAGGAGCATCTTTCATCCTTTTTGCAGCAGAGGGCCCAGGTGGAAGCGGAAGTGGCCACGGCAGCCACTCAGGAAGGGGCGCTGAAAGAAGTGCGAGAGCAGCTTGCAGATTTGTTAAAGACACTTCCTTCCCAGTAGCTATCCCTTCTTTTATCATTTGTACTTGTAAATAAAAAATGTATATATTTTTTTCTTTAACACAATGTATCTTGTACTCAATCAAGTTTATGAATAAAAGATACACATTCTTTGTAATGTCTTGCGTCACTTCTCCGCCTTTTCTTTCTTTTATTATCAGCATGTCACCTTAGTAAACATGGTTGACAGATAATAGAGCAAGCATCTTGATTTCCTCCAGAAATAGCGATGGCTTAGGCCGCAGGTTCAGATCTGCCGCCTAAGACTTTTCAACTCTATGAGCCGTGAGGGTCTCATAGAGACTTTTCTCCCTACGGATTGAGAGGATCTCGTAGGTGTATTTTGTCCTTAGGAATCGTGAGGATTCCTACGCGCGTTTTCTCTTATAAGTCGTAAGGATCTTATAAGAGAATTTTTTCCTCTTACGAGTCGAGAGGATTCGTAAGCGGTTGTTTCCCTCTTTGTCGAGATTCGACTTTGGAGAGTGAGACCCGTGGATAGTATGCAAGAGACCATTTTGGGCCAACTTGCAGGGTCCCAGTGCTTAGGAAACAGGCTTCTTTATGTCTACTGCCTAAGGCTTTATCTCACGAGTCGAGCTGCATCGAGAATTTCTCGCAAAGACATCAATTTCTTGACAAGTCGAGACGAATTGAGCATTTCTCGCAAGAATATCCTAACGTCACAGTTAACCTCTTCTCTTTACGACATAAGTCCGTTAGGGTCTGTGATACTCAGGGTTTTGGCCGTCGTACCGTCGCATAAGCTGATATATTCCTCGATAGGTAATCGTGCTGTTCGAGTAGCCCTACGACTGTCGTGTCTCTGATCCCTTCGGAGGCTGGACAAGGCGTCTTCAAGTAATCCTCCTTGGCAGTTTGACCGTCGGAAGAGCAAGCGTTAGGTATTTTTCCATGCCGCTTTTTTACTTGAGGTTGGGCTCATTTTGGTGAGCCCCGATGAGTCATATCCACTCCGCGCTGGTGTGGGATGATCTCCGATAGTCTTTTAGGTTTTATGTGAGTTGCCGTTAAGACCCTGAAGCTTGGAATTTGGCCTTTGCTTCGTTTGGTGGCATCGCGTCTGCTGTATCGAGACGAATGTCGCGGTAGGAACTAGGGATTTTGCCGTGGCTCCATTTGTTTGATGATGTTGCGTCTGCTGTGTCGAGACGAAGGTTGGGGTGACATCCCGTCTGCTGTATTGAGACGGACGTCGAGTTGTCTCTAGGTTGCTTGTAAACCGTCGAGGTTTGGAACTAGGGATTTTTCCGTGGCTCCGTTTTCTTGATTGTCGCGTCCGAACCCTGCTGGAGGAAGAATGCCGGGGTGACATCTCGTCTGCTGTATCGAGATGGACGTCGCAGTTGTCTCTAGGTTGCTTGTGAACCGTCGAGGTTTGGAACTAGGGATTTTGCCGTGGCTCCGTTTGTTTGATTGTCGCGTCTAAACCCTGCTGGAGGAAGAACGCTGGGGTGACATCTCGTCTGCTGTATCGAGACGAACGTCGAGGTGGTGACCACTCCGCGCTGGTGTGGGATGATCTCCAATGGTCTTTCAGGTTTTATATGAGTTGCCTTCAAGACCCTGAAGTTAGGAATTTGGCCTTCGCTTCGTTTACTTTGTCATGTCCAAATCCTGTTGGGGGAAGGACACTGTTGTTGACATTGAGTCTGCTGTATCGAGACGAATGCCGAGGTGGAGCTGGGATTTTGCCGTTACTCCGCTTGTTTGACCATGGGGCCTTTTGTTGACGTTGCTTCTGCATCTTGTTGGACTGCGAAGGAACGCCTTTGTTGACATCTCGTCTGCTGTATCGAGACGAATGCTGAGGTGAAGCTGGGATTTTGCCATGGCTTCGTTTGATAGTGTAACATCCGTGTCCTGCTGGAATGATGAGGCCCACCGTTGTTGGTTTCTGGGACGTAGATGTGGCCATTGAGATTTGGAACTAGGGACTTTGCCATGGCTCTGTTTTGTTGCAACTCTGAGGTCGGTTGTTGACGCCATGTCTGCATCTGGTTGGAATGAGGAGAAACTCCATTGGTGATCTCTAAGTTGTCAATATCGACGTCGAGACCCTGAAGCTAGGGATCTTTTTTTTTTACATTGTGTCTGCAATATTGCGACAAAATCTCGAGGTTGTCTCTAGGTTGTCTATGAACCGTCGAGATTTGGCTTCGCTTTTTTATGGAGCCTGTTAGGAAAGTGTGTCTCCTTCTTTGTTTGCGCCCATGGATTGTATACAGGGATTGCTATGCTATCGCCTGTAGGGCTTAAATTTCATTCATCATCATTTTTTTTATTATTATTTTATTTCCACGATGCTCTATCATTTCAGCTTTTATATCGCGAAGGTCGCGATTGCCCAATCATTTCGGCTATTTTTCGCGGTATTTTATTTTCACTCGCTGCTTTTTATTGCGAGTTGCCCAATCATTTCGGCTATTTTGTATGCATACGTTTTTACTTGCTGCTTTTTATTGCAAGTTGCCCCATCATTTCGGCTATTTTGTATGCATATGCGGCCTATCGGCTTTTTACCACAAACCTGAAATTAGACACCGATTTCGGCATCAGCACCGCTACAACTGGGATATTGCCAGGAGCGTATCATCATTTGCCTCCGTCGATGTTGATCAAAGGTGGCTTAGCGAACAGGGTTAAGGTCCTGTCAACTAAGGCTTTTAACTTCATGAGCTGTAAGGGTCTCACAAAGGTATTTCTCCCTACAAGTCGTGAGGATCTTGTAGGTGTATTTTCTCCTTAGGAATCGTGAGGATTCCTAAGTGTATATTCCCCTGTAAGTCGTAAGGATCTTACAAAAGGGTTTTCTCCGTATAAGTCGAGAGGGCTTACATGGGTTGTTCACCGTATGGACATATCCCTAGTCATGGATGGGACTTGGTTAGGGAAATATTTATTCACGCCCGTGGATTGTATACAAGGGTCAGCATTGAGCCGCTTGTATGGCAGTATTGGAAGTTGTGGGGGTTGCTTAAGCACAGGTTTAGGTCTCTATAACTTAAGACTTTCAAATCTTATGATCCGTGTGGGTCCCATAAGAGAGTTCTCCTTACGAGTCGTGAGGATCTCGCAAGTGTATTTTCTCCTTAGGAATCGTGGGGATCCCTAAGCGTGTTGCTCCCTTGTGAGTCGTAAGGATCTCACGCGGGTGGTTTCTCCTTACAAGGTCGAGAGGACCCTGTAAGTGTCCTTTAACGAGGTTGCGTCCTTTCGGGTTTTCACAAACACTCGCCGGTAGTCTCGCTGTTTTTACTCACTGAGCCCTTTCGGGTTTTCATCCGTGCCCATTTTGCTTATGGACATACCGTTTTTTTTTATTCCTTTTATTTTTATATTATTTTTTTTTTTACGAGGTCGCGCCCTTTCGGGTTTTCACGAACACTCGCCGGTAGCCCTGTTGTTTTTACTCACGGAGCCCTTTCGGGTTTTCATCCGTGCCCGTTTTGCTTATGGACATACCGTTTTTCTATTTTTCAATTTTTTTTTTAATTCTTTATTCTTTTTTTTATCTCGTCCGCCTGAGGATGCTGCGGTAGTAGTTTAAAGACGTTTCGGTCGTTTGCAAGTTTTAGGACCTTGCGGTCCATCATTAGTTTAAGGACGTTTCGGTCCGTCATCGTCGTATTTGAGGCGAAGCTCTAGTTTACTGACTTTTCGGTCTATGGGACTTTCTCTATAATTGGGCATGATGCCCCCGGCATATCCATCTTTCTCGGAGCGTGCGGTTGTAGCGGGCTCGCCTTCCAGTTTTTGGAGATGATGAACTTGCCCTGTTGGTATTGGTCTTCAACCTAGTTCTTGAAGACGTAACAGTTTTCGATCGGATGGCCCAATACTTAGTGATAAGGGCAATAATTAGAACTGTTGACATCATCCAGTTGTAGTTGGTGTTTCGGCTCCGGTAGAGTGATAAGCCTGTTATGCACTGCCACTTCGAACAGCCTCCTTGTTTCATCCTGAAGAAATGAGTAAGGGCGTCTTAGCCTCTCCTCAAGGGATATGCGTGGACGCATATTGTTTTGACGAACAACCAGTCTAGGGCCACTCGACTGTCGTTGAGTATTGGCGACGAAGGTCATTTTCCCCTTTCCTTTATCCTTCTTGCTCGATCCTTTGTTTGCGGGGACGAGATTTTTTTCGAGTAGCGAGCGATTGCACGGCTGAATGTTCTCGCAACTCCTCAATTCTTTCATTTTTGAAATGGATTCCTTGAGGAGAGGGTTGCGGGCAACTCCTTCGTCAGAGTCGCTCCCAAAGGTGATAATTTATGATCCCTTGGAGTCGGCCATATGACAATCGTCGGCGGCTCTTTTGCACTCATCTATCGCATTTTTCTGATGTCTACGAGCTCCACGCTTTGTCCTGTTAAAGTGTTTCTTTTGAGTGACATACCCTTGCTACCAACACTTAAAGGAGTCACAGTCTTCGGTAGGATGTATGATCTTCTGATGATATAAGCAGAAGTTAGGATGCATCTCTACTCCATCGAGAGTATTTTCTTCAGGGGGCGGTAGCTTCATTCCAACTGATAGGGCTTTGGCGAACCTTTTCCTCGTCTTGAGTTTGTTTTTATTCACAGCGGATGGCTTTTGATTTGATGGGAGTGCCTCGACTCTTTGGTCTAGTCGTCGGTGTTTGGCTCCTTCCAGTATGGCCATCTCACGCTCTTGATTGGCTTTAACTTTCAGACGAATCTCATTCAAGAAGGCATCGATCAACTCGTCTGACGGCCGTGGAATTTCTGGTTCAGGGTCCGCCCTCGGTTTCTCTGCGCAAGGAGCCTCTTCATCATCCGCCAATGAGTGAGAGATCATATGACAACTCGCTACGTAGTCTTCGGATTTATCTGATGAGTCTTCTCCATCGTTTTCGTCCTCAACAAGAGAACAAGTTGCCCCCATCGTGTCCGTCTTCTTTGGCGTGTGCGGCTGTGGTGGGTTTACCTTCCAGTTTTCAGACAGCGCAAACCTTCCTTGTAGGTATTGATCCTCGATCTATCCCTTAAAGACGAAACAATCCTCGATCGGGTGACTTACCGTTTGGTGGTAAGGGCAGTAATCGGGATTATTTAGATCGCTTGGCTGCAACGGACGTTTTGGTCTCGGCAGATTGATGAGTCTGTTGCGTACTACCAGTTCAAACAGTCTTCTCATTTTATTCTGAAAAAACGAGTAAGGACGTCCTAGTCTCTCCTCGAGGGACGGGCGTGGATGCGCGTTATTTTGGCAAACGACCGGCTTTGAGTTGCTCGGCTGTTGTTGAGCATTGGAAACGACGGTCGCCTTCCCTTTTCCTTTCTCATTTCGAGAGTCTGGTTTTGGAGGAGACGGTCCGTGGCCCATCTGGTCCATCTGGGCTAATTTGTCGATCAATGCTTGGAAGGTGGTCGGCCTGAAGAACATCGTGAATTGTGAGATGGTCGCTTGCGGATCAAGAGTGCCCACGAACATGCCTACCGCAGGTGCCTCTTCTATGCGTTGTTCGCCTTTCGACCATAGGTTCCGCCATCGTGTTGTGTATTGGACCCACGTTTCGCCTGGCATTTATCAGTGCTGTTATCGGGGTGCGTCCACTAGCACTCGCGAATCTTTGTGTAAACAGTAGCTCCATCTCCATAAATGTTTTGACAGAGTCGTTAGGTAGCTCCGAATACCATTCAAAGGCTGTTTCTGCTATGCTGCCAACGAATTGGCGAAGCAACAATTTGTCATCGCCTCCAGTATTGCCGCACAAGGCCCTGAATTGAGCGACATGTTGATGCGGATTCCCTGCCCCTTTATATACGTGGAATTTAGGGATCGTATATCCCGGCGGGTAACTGATTTGGTCATACCAGCCCGGATAGGGTCGTCCAGTTCTAACAATTTGCCCAGCCGCTTCACTCGCCTGATGAGCTCGTATTTGCTGAGCTATATAGTCATCCAGTGCGGCCTTAGAAATGGTTTCTTCCTTGGCTGCTGAAAGAGCCGGAGGAGGATTAGGTGTCTCCCCTCTGTCGTCTCCAACTATGATTGGAGGGTCTTCAGCTGGAGGGTCCGGCTGTAACATCATCCCTACCATATCTTGGAAGAGGAGCGCCATCTGTTTTATGTTAGCTGCTTGCTCTTCGGATTCTTTGTCCTTCTTTTCGAGGACTCTGCGTAGATAGTTAGCGTCAGTTTCTTGTTCATGACGCTGCTCTGATGATACTTCCGAACTTTCTTTTGGTCCGGTAAGTGCAGCCATCACAGTCATCATTTCCTGAAGCTTCTGTTGCTGCTCCTGGGCCTTCGTCACAGATCAGGTGAGCGGTCGATGGCCCGTAGAAGCACGGCATTCTTCCTTTCCGGAAGCCATATAAACAGTGTGCACCACCTTGCCCCCAGACTTGGGGCATTTATGCCCAGCACTTTTACGGTTCGCCATATTGACAGGGGATTTTTGCGGCCTCCTTTTCTTCTGAGTGATTGACGTTGAGGGAGCCGTTGCAGTGGGCACCCATCCAGCCGTTGCCTTTTCCGACTTGACAGAGTAATCCTTCTCCTGCAGAACCTTCATCTTTTCCTGTCGGCGGAGATAGTTTTTATCAATCACCGACTCCTAGACCTGTCGCCAGACTTTGTAAATTTTAGAGGACAGCCGTTGAGGGGGCTGCTCTAGCTTCTTCTCTGGAGTATTCTTCATAGGTGAAGGAGTTTGTTTCAACACCGCAGTAGGAGAGTTTCTGCGCACCGCGTTCAGCAATTTAAAACTGTTCCTGGTTGGAACAGCAGCCTCGATCTCCACCATCGGAGCTGGTGGCGTAAATCCAGAGGGGGAGTTACCCCCAGCCTTCCTTACTCGGCGCCAGTGGCAACGTCGAGCGTGTCGCGTGGATGGAGTTGGTTCGGAGATGGGGATGGCTTTGTGATGCCCCCTATTCTGGTGAGGCGCTGCTGGTACTAGCCTCTTGAAGACCGACGTCCGTTGAATGGGGATAGCCAACCTATCGAAAGCAGACTTCCAAGCAGGTGAAGCAGACTTGACGATTTCATGAGTAGGAATGGCTATCCGCTTAGGGATAACGACTTCTGGTATTGTGGGCTTCTTCACGGGCCCATTAGAGTTTTGACCCAGTCTATTGAAAACCGATGCACTGGATTTGGGCGACCCGTTGAGAGGGGTCGCAGTAGTTGCAAGCCGATCAAAGACCGACTTCTTCGGAGCTTCTTGCAACGGCAGAGGGGCATTGAAGCTCATTGGTGGGAGCATGGTCCCAAAGAACAGCCCAGTGGTGGCTTGAGTTACCTGCACCACTGGCATCTTGAAAAGGGAGACCGCTTGGGGCCCATAAGTCACTCCTCCAGTAGGGACGGGGTGAGAGTTGCAGTTGCTAGTAGTGCAGTTTGAAGCCATCGATCTTCTGTTTTCTGCACGGAGCAAGAAACCAAATCTTAATACCTCGAATCCACAGGCAACCACAGCAAACCGCGATTTGTTCGTGAACACGACACACGAAGTGTGGAGTGGAAAGAGGAAAAGGTCCCACCGGGCGTGCCAGAATCTATTCCCCTCCGAACGGCGGCCGAGACGTGAGGACGTCTTGCCTGAGATTCGGGGCAGATGCTATTTGGTTTTATTCTTCCACCTCTCCAAAGATGCCAAGTTGATTTATGGCACCGTGTATCGGAGGTTTAAACGGATGCGGCCGATGTAGCAGACTTCGTCAGATTCCCCCTCGCTTGATGGTTTTTGATTATGGGGACACTCTTCCCTGCAGGCGCAAGCCCCTGCAGTTAATTACGCTGCCGCATCGCGGTAACAACTTTCTCCTTCTGCAGAATTTCACTTCGTGTCGTGGGTGTTTGTTTTGTTTGTGGTTGCCCGTGGATTGTATACGGAGACTAAGTCATGCCGTCGCCCGTAGAACGTGGATTAGTCCAAATCCGTATTTACTTAGATTTGGGTTTGGTGTTTTGGTTTAAGGATACATTAGCCATATTTAGGCTAAGATCGACTTAAACGTTTGTTAAGGATACGTTAGTCTAATTTCCAGACTAAGATCTACTTAACGGGATCGTCTAGATCCATTTCCAGTTTTGGGACATGGTGGTCCATTGCATGTATGGCCGTCGGGACCCGTCACCTCTCTGACGACGTTGAAGGATTACAACGACAGATGTCAGAGGAGATCAGAGATGTACCCTTGAGCCAAAGTTGATTGGAAGATCTATAGTCCAATTTGGGACTGAAGTTTGTTTGAAGGTTTAAGGATACGTTAGCCATATTTAAGGCTAAGATCGACTTAAACAGGATCGTTTAGATCTGACAAAAGAGCATTTGGGGGCTCTATTGTTCCAGTTTAGGGACATAGTGGTCCATAGGTAGTTTAAGGACATTGCGGTCCATATTCCAGTTTAGGGACATGGCGGTCCATATTCGAGTTTAGGGACGTGGCGGTCCATATTCCAGTTTAGGGACGTGGTGGTCTAAATTCCAGTTTAGGGACGTGGTGGTCCATCATTCCCATTTGGGGCGAGCATTAGTTTAAGGACGTTTCGGTCCACGAGTTTAGGGACCCCGCAGTCCGTATCGATGCGTGCTTGTCGGGACCCGTCACCTCTCTGACGTCGTTGAAGGATTACAACGATAGGAGTCAAAGGAGTTCGGAGATGTACCCTCGAACCGGATGTAAATTAGTTTAAGAGAGCGGCTGTGCTCAGTCAATTTAATTTGAGGACTTACGGCCATGATTAGGCTAAGTCCAGTTGAGAATATCCAACGTTTTTATTTGTTTTTGGGCTACTAGGCTTGTGCTAGGGCTTGGCCCCTTTATAAATGATGCATAGCATTAATCTTGGTCTCTGTTGAACCTTTATTTGGGCTCTGCCCCTTTATAAGTGATGCACGGCATCTGTTCTGGTCTGACAGACCCTTGTTTGGGCTATGATGCATTGCATCTGTTTGAAAATAATGCATGGCATTTACTAGGCCTGTTAGGCCTTTTTAATTGGGCTGGCCCTTTAGCAAAAGAAATGCATTGCATTTGCCAGGCGCTTTGCGCCAACCAAAGAGCGCAAGCGCTTATGGTGATGACACGTGTCATGCAAGTGCAATGCGCTGCGCCAGTGCGCTGCGCTTGCGCTGCTGACACGTGGCGCACTGTGGTGAGTTGCGCCAGTTTCATAGAGCAATGCTCTATCTCAAAAGCGCATAGTGCAAATGGTTCAGATGCTGACACGTGGCGCTCTTCTAGTGGCTTGCGCCAACCCAAGAGGGCAACAGTGCAGTTTTGCAAGTGCAAAGCACTATTAACTTCAGAATCTTTTAGATTCCAGAACCAATGGTTCATAAAAAAATGCAAAGCACTATTTGTTTTCCTGATCTAATTTAGATCAAAGAAAACAAGTTTCTCTCTTTTTTTTCTTATTTCAGGGAACCAGAAGTTCATAAAAAGTGCAAAGCACTATTTTTATTTGTTTTTTATTGAAGATCATTGATCTTGTTCTTAGATCAATGATCTATTAGAAGAAATCCTTCTATCTTAAAGGTTTTACCCTTTTTCTTCTTGAAATTCCTTCAGAGTTCTCTCTGTTTGAAGTTCTTGGTTTTTTCAGAAATGTTGATGCCTTTGAATTGAGGTCTAGGGGCCTTTATATAGTGCCCATAAATTTTTTAAAGAGATCTTTCTCTGAGTGATTTGGGGAATTTTCCCCACCGTTGGATCTTTGATCCAAGGGCTTCTGTTTTACAGAAGGTAATCTTCTTGTTTTAACAAGAACAGAAAAATGTTACTCGAATTTAATTCTGTTTGGCGCAAACGCCCCAGCGCGTGACACGTGTCAAGCAGCGCAAAGCGCAGCGCAACTGCGTTGACACGTGTCGCACAGCGCATAGCGCAGCGCAACTGCGCTAGCGCATCCGCGCTGACACGTGTCGCGCGGCGCACGGCGCAGCGCATCTGCGCTGACACGTGTAGCGCAGCGCTTGCGCAGCTGAAGCGTTGCTTCCTTTAATTTTGTTTTAAATAGAGCTTTGCTCTGATTGGGCGCGCTGCCTTGGGCGCTGCGCTGATGTATCAGCTTTTGACACGTGGCGCGTTGCGTGCAGCGCAAAGAATCTGAAGCGTTGCTTCAAACTTTGAATTTTGAAATTGAAACAGAGCTTTGCTCTGATTGAGGGAAACACCACCTAAAAGCAAAACAGCTCTCGCACCAACTTGTAGTGGTATCTGTAGCCAAAAGATGCAAAAGGTAGCCTGCCGCGACTACGCTGAGGGGCAACCTGCAAATACTGTGGCACAACGGGGGTGAGTTGCCAACTCGTGAATAGAGATAACATATAAAGGTAATAACGAGCATGCACGTACTGCGCTACTCTATCATATGCCAGCAAGTAAGATCTATATACGACAAGCAGTAGGTGCAATAATCATGCAAATGCTATGTCTGGTAAAATAACTACAGGATGAGATACATGATAATCAATGCTGAGCATGGGATAAATAACATCTACACGGAATATCAACGTGGAAAGGTAATCGGTGCCCAAAACTGCACCCCAAATCCCAAATAAACTCAGGCGCCGGCACTCTCCTCGGCCCTCAAATCCTGTAAATCTCTGAGAAATCACGAGTGCCCAACATCGGCACCCAAATATCATAAAATACTCGTGTCCAGCATCGACACGCAAATCCTCATATATCGGCTCCGTAAGTCCGGATCAGCCTACGGGCTCCGTCTGCGGTATCGGCCATCGGCCCCGGCAGTACGGATCATCCCACATCCATCTCTCGACTCTGGTCAGTATCCTCCGGATAACCGCCACGTCCAACCAATCACCGGTAGGTACTCGCCACCCTGCTAGGCTCATCGTCTACTCTACGAAAAACATTTCTCGCCCTGGGGAACCATACCGGGTCCACCACGAACCCGCAAACGGATCATCCAACTCCTCGAATCGGGTTTCAAACACAGGTCTCAGGACCGAGAAACAGCGTGGTGGACACACCAAAATATCATATCACGAGGAACCGGGTTTTCAAATAGTGCATCTTTTCTTAAATAATCCCACGGTCCTCAAAACCAGAAATCACATGAAAATCCAACACCAAGAAGTAAATCAAATGCGATGTGCTATGTACATCAAGCCATAATATAAGTACAAGGGGAAACCTCTTTTAAAATAGTTTCCGTTTTTAAAGACATCATGCGGCTCCCAATTTCTATGAAAATCATATCGAATCATATGTGAAATGAACTACAGCAATATAATCATGGCAGTTCTACAGTGAGTGTGTCATGGAAATTACTAACGGTGTGTGTGTAACATGCAGATTAGTGCTCGTGTAACATGAACCGTTAGTAATAGTGCGGTGTTCTATCAATTCTAAGTTTACTTACATATAGCAGAGAATGCCGTATGCAACAACAGTATCCATGACAGACAATGGGGTAAATGCAACATATAACTATAAGGTCCTATCAGCCCTGACTCATAACGCCATGCGGGCGATAGCCCCGTAGATGTTAAATCTACTCACCGAAGTCTCGCGCTAAGTGTAGCCGACGACTTGCTTCCCCTTCTTCGCAGCGTCCGTCTCACTCGCCTGCGAACTTATAATCACACAATATATCACATATAATCTCAAATCCACAAAAACGTGGTATTAAGGTCAAACTAGAAACCCGCGTCGCAAACCAAGCACGCGTGTGCACGATACGCTAAAACGTGTGATTATGTGCCTGAAACTACCCCGACGCGTCGCGATACGCAGAAACCCCAAACCCACACACGTATCACGCGTGTCGCGAAGGTTTAAAATACGAGAAACAGGTATTTAGCTCCAGATTTTTCTACAGCAAGAATCAAATAAAATTATACATGCCATGAGTCTAAGGGTTGCAGCAGACACCAATAGAGCCAAACCCCAACCCATTCCCTCCCCATCTAGCCGCAAATTGCGGCCAGAACCAATATTCCGGCGGCCTGAACATGTCGTATGGGGGTCAGGTTCTACCTGGGGGATCAGCACCTAACAACTATACTGCAGTCATCTCAAAATTATTCTGAACTCACTGGGTCGATAGCATATTATAGAAAGTCAAAATTTGCTTAAAAACGATGAATTTGCATCAAATAGCAATCTGGTGGTATTTTAGTGCAATTGGGGGCTAAGCTAGGTTAACATAGCCCTAACAACACTCCATCAACTTACTAAAACCAATTCATACATCACTTGGTCAAGTTTCCCCCTAATTACCACATAAAGCACTAAAAACACATAACTATCGCTAATCGAAGCTAACTACACAATTAAAAGAAAGTAGGAATAAGTTTAGAGGTTATACTCTCAAGGAATCTCACAAGCAAGTAGAAGGAGAAGAAGAAGTCGGAATGGAGCTGCTGGGGTGATGTTGCTGCTGCCTGGAGCTGTTGCTGCTACCTGTAGCTGCTGCTGCTGTTGCCTGAGCTGCTGTTGCTGAAGCTGGAGTTGCTGCTGCTGAGTTTGCTGATGCTGCTGCTGTGGGGGGGTGTGAGTGTATGAGTGAGAGGTTAAGAGAAAAAACACAAGAATGAGAGGAAAAGAAAAGATAATCCCCAAGGTCAACCCCTTCACTCTCTCTCTCTTCATTTAATGAGGCATGGCAAAGGCCATCATGCCCCATAATGCACACACACACTCTTTCTCACCAAGTCAACACCACAAATAAAATTTCAAATTAAAACAACACAACAAATAACTAAGCAACTTAATTAAAACCCAAAAGACTAAATCCCCATTATTAAACCCACCATGGTTGCTAATCATGGTATTACCTCATTTTAAAACCCTAGTTTACATGCACATGTGTGTGAAAGCCTAGCAAAATTCTAGAAAAATATTTATTAAATTTGGAAAAATATTGGAAACTCAATTTGGTAAACTTTTTATTAAAATCCCTTTATTTAAATATAATTAGCCACTAAACACATCCTAAGGTGTTACACTGATGATCTCTCAAGATTCGGACATATGTTCCTGTTGAAACACAAGTCTAAACCTTTTGAGATTTCAATGAATATAAGTTAGAAGTAGAGAACCAAAACGGGTATAAGTATTATGTCCTTTAATGAGATCAGGGAGGAGAATACTTGAGCACGGAGTTCCTATACTATTCTAAAAGAGAATGAGATTCTCTCTTAGCATTACTCCTCCGTATACACCACAGCACAACGGTGTATCGGGGCGGAGCAATCACACCCTATTAGATAAGGTGCGCTCTATGATGAGTACTACTGAGTAGCCTATTTCCTTTTAGGGAGTTATGCACTTGAGAAGTTGCATACCTATTGAATGGCGTTCCAACTAAATCAGGTGCCTACCACTCCATATGCGATATGGTATGGGAAGAGCCCATCTCTTAAGCAAGTTAAGATTTGGGGTTGCCCGGCCTATGTCTAAAAGAAAAATCCGGACAAGCTCGAGGCAAGGTCAGTTCCATGGAAGTTTGTTGGATATCCCAAGCATTTGCAAGGGAATATCTTCTACCACACCAAGGAACAAAAGGTGTTTTGTTTCTCGGCATGCCACCTTTTTAGGAAAAGGAATTTATTTTGGGAACAAATTAGTGGTCATGAGGTAGAACTGGAAGGAGTTCCAGCTATACGAACTATAGCTGACGATTTGGTAGAACCGGAGGATTCAATAGCTCCCAACGAACCCCAGCCTCTTCACCGATCTGGTAGGGTTCCTCACCCACCTGAGAGATACTTTGGTTTTCTCTATGACAGTGGGAGCGAGGATTGCATCATGTGATGATGACACTACTATTTTCGAGCAGGACATCAAGAGTGGGGACTCTGTAAGAATGGCTGGATGCTAAACGATCTGAGATGGAATCTATGTACACCAACGAAGTATGGACTTTAGTTGCTATATAAAGGGTTATATCCCCATTAGGAGAAAGTATATCTTGAGAAGATTACTTGGTGTACATGGAAAAGTTGAGACTTTCAAAGCTAGACTTGTTAAAAGTTTGCATCATCGACCAGGTGTGGCTTATGATGAAACCTTTTCTAAGTGTCTATGCTTAAGTCCATCCGGACCCTACTTGCCACTGCTACATACCATAACTACGATATCTGGTGGTTGGGTATCATGACTGCCCTTTTAAATACTCATTTAGAAGAGTGCATCTATAAGTACACAGACAGAGGGCTCCGTAGACAGTGGGAGCAGCGGAAACGTGTGCAAGTTGCTTTACAGGTTAAAGCAGGCATCGCGGAGTTGGAACATCTGTTTTGAAATTGTATTCAAAGAGTTTGACTTCATCAAAATGGTAGATGAACCTTGTATATACAAAAGGGTAGTAGGGAGTATGGTGGCGATCCCCGTATTGTACGTGGATGGCATACTCTTGATGGGAAAGGAGTTTCATGTGCTACACTCGATCAATCTCCTCTTATCACAAGGATTCTCCATATAGGATCAAGGTGATACCTCCTAAATCCTGGATTTTGGATCTATGAGATAGATCTAAATGGATGTTAGGACCCTCACTAGGTGTTGTGAAATGGTATCAATCGATCCTGGAGAGAATCACTGGACAACTTCCAGAGTGGTAAGGTCGACTGAATGTCAGTCGCAGGCATTGTCTTTACCCTCAGTAAAGGGACGGCATGATTGGAAGAGTTCCAAGCTAGATACCGTTGCATACTAGACGATAAAGGCTGGATACATCGCTACCAAAGATGCTACCAAAGAGGCAGTCTTGGTGTATATTAGTTCATGAGATGAACTTCGTTCATATCATTGTGTGACAATGGAGTTGTGGCTTATGCCTGGGAACGCCCGTCCCATCAGTGATCCAGATATATTCTAAGGCAGTATCACTTGATCATGGAAATGGTTGATCTCCAGGGGATCGAGGTTAGGAGAGTAGACTCAGAGGACAACACGGCGGATCCACTCACAAAGGCCTTGTCCCAGAGAGAGACTTTTATGGGATGGTTGAGTATGAGATACTAAAACCACTGTTACCAGATGGCCCTAGTGCATGTGGGAGATTGTTAGTTATATATATGCCCTAGAGGCCATTACTATACATAAGATGTATATTGTAGTGGATGCTTGGACATATATAGGGAGGACTTTCTTGCTCTACATGATAGTATGCTATCTGGTTACTCTTTACCTTAACATGTACACTAATTGTCTCTCTGTTATATGTTGGTAAAGCCCTTAGGATGAGTACTTGACTATCAGGACTATCATGCAGATGGTACTAGTGGGGCCATAGTAGTCCATAAGTACATCCTTTAAGGTCCCTAGTCGTGGGTGTATCGAGACAGGGCATCGATATACCAGAGTAGACTAGCGTATAGCTTCTCGACCCATATAGATGGGCGATGGATGATCCCATATCCATTGGTGTTTAACATCAGAGATGATATACGGGTGCTCAGTGGAGACTGGGAACACTGGACGGACTCGCCAAGAACTCCCAGATGGTATTATACCTCACGTCAGATGGCAGTTCTCTGGTGACACTGGTACAGCTTAGTCTGTAGACCCGAGATCGTCATAGAGTCTTGTGTGATTCCCACTGTGCTTTTATTTCCACCTTAGCACGTCCAAGAGGGCGTGCAAAACGGGGGTTTTTGGGTACAGTCCCGAGTCACATGGAGGCAATGAGCGATAGGAGGGGTTTCGTCTCTCCCGGTATTGGGGGTTGCTATTGCGTTGTGCTTGATTGGCCATAACAGGGAAGTCCCTGGCCAGGGCTGGTTTAGAGATTTACTGGTAAGTGTTACCAGTACTTTATCGACCCGTTATGAGCCTCATATCGGCATGACTTATCGGTTATTGGGGTTTGGCGTTTACCACCCCTAGACTTGATATGCGACATATCAGACGAGGAGACCGGACTGTACGGTAGTGTCACTGTTAGGATTTTGCAGGAGTTGGAGCGGGCTTGCTTGCTGATCTTCTGATCGCTCAATACCCGGGTAGCCGTTACGTCCAGCTAGTACCGCTGACGGCTTGTGGGTGTTTGATCTGATCATCACCTACTGCCGGCGTATTGACGAGTCTTTAGAGTCCTACATAGAGGTTTTACTGGCTCAGGAAAAACGAAATAGGAGCATATATGTGATATGTGCGGGACCGAGAATAATGCGTGTATATGATACCGTATTCTATTCTCGTGATGTTTGTATCGATCGGTTATATGCGATATAACCAGGTTATCGAATCAAGGGTTGATTCGATAAGTCGATACATTAGATGTTAGTCGGTTATATGTGATATAACCGGATTATTAAGTCAAGTGTTGATTTCATAATTTTGTGTATAATTGTATATGTGATATACTAATTTACATTAACTAACATTGGTTCACTTAAGCATTTGTTTTTCTCACTTGTGCACAACTTAATATATATGTGATATATATTAAATTGTGTTTTGTGTTTTGTTACTATCATGGTTGTTAATACACACTACATGGGTGTATGAGACATACACCATGTTAATTATGATGTTGGGTTTAGTATTTTAAAGTAATTACAAAATTAGTGGATTATTGGAAAAAGACATGAAGCTTATGGAAGCTTGTGGATGCTTTGACCAAGTCCACTAAGTTTGTTTTACTTTAGATATTTGTTAACCTAACCATTCTAATTAGCTATGGTAATGTCTCTACATGAGTTAGGATATGATACAAACTCACCCATGGTTCACTCGCTCTCTCTCTCTTGATTAGTTTTTCATTCTCATTTTTCTTGAGCTCATCTTCTTCCTGCTTCAAAAAGCTTGCTAGGGTTTGATAAGAGAGAGAAATAATGTGAGAAAAGAATTTCTAAAGTGTACCCACTTCCTATTTCATCATCCTCTACTAGACTAGCACTTTAGTATAGGGTGTTTGCTTCACTTTGGTGAAGCGGTGGCTTGAGTTAGTAATCCCCCGACGTAGATCATCTTCGGCCTCGAAGACCTCAAGCAATACTATTGCTATCTTCTCATGGAGCCGTCCGAGAGTCCGGGAACACGATGATCACAGCGAAAGGACTACTACAAGGAGCATATGAAGTGAAGGACCGATCTACAAAGGTTGTATTTTCTCTTCACTTAGATTGTAAATGGTTTACTATATGTTTTCCATATTATATTCTAATTATCGATTCTTATTTAGAGTTCCTTGAAACGACAAAATTTGAAAATGGCATGGACGATGCCTCCTGAAACCTTGCTGCCGTCGATGGGAACCCTACACTACCATGACCCGATGCCCGGATCTACCCTAAACCCTATACTAACAAGCAATATCAAGAAGTTAGATTGGTTATACTGAGTTGATCCGTGTCCTTCATTCTTCAACCATCTTCCCAAGCTCCTAGAGGCTCCTTGATCAAGCTTGGTCGCCGGTCTCCCTCCATCGAAGATGATCCACCAGAGGGATGTAGTTATAGCTCTAGCTTCATATAATGGATGCAAGTGAAGCAACTAAGGTTTCTAGGATGCTAATCTAGAAAGCCTATGATGTAGTGTGTGAACTAAGTGTAGGTCTATCTCATCTCACATCCTCTCATGTTTCTCAACTCATGAGAGGGTTGAGAGGAGGTGGAGAATGAAGGTGGAGGCAACCATGGAAAATCAAGAGAGGAGTGAAGCACAAAATGGTGAAGAGAAAAAAGCATGCTCAAGAGAAAACCAACCATCAAAAATAATGAAGCTCTTGTTCATCACGGAATTTTGTATATTTGTACCGCCCATTCTTGATCACATTGCATATAGGTAGGTGCTTTTAATCCGTATCTACAGGTTTCCAGTCCAAAAGAACACAAATCCGACAAAATCTCCACAGTTACGCCAAAATCCAGAACATCTGTCACAAACAGATAAAAGCCGGGTTCCAGTATCCGTCCAGTACCAGTTCAGAAGATGGGACGAAACTAGTTGTCATTTGTGACTAAATCAAGTTAGAAGTCAAAGGAGATAAAAGTCAAAAGAGAAGAAAATGAAGCAATCTTGGACTATGAGATCTGAAGATACTCTGGAAAAATTATTGCAGTTTAAAGTTTTCAAACATCAGGAAAAAAGAGTGCAAGACCATAGAAATCAACTCGGCAGAGTTTGGCCAACAACCCACCGCGGATCCGCGGCCAAACCCCCACTTTGGCCGCGGATCCGCGGCTGCCACGTGTCATCATGTGGTGAAAAAGTGGGGGTTATTCCTGTAATTATATATGGGCTTATATTTTATTCTTATTATCTCAGAACCATTCCTATAAATTGCCCAGAACAGAGCCAAGAAAGGTGTGCTTAATTTTGTGTGTAATTTTTTGTATTAAGTTTAGTTTAGTTTTTAATAAAAGAGTATTTCCTCCATCTTCCTCCATTAAAGCTTGTGAGAGGTTTTATTGAGTGTTGAAGAATGCAAGAAGTGTTCTTTTTCTATATGCATGATTTGTAATTTTCTTATGTTGCTTGTAATTTCAATTGTTAAAAGTAGTTGTTGTTATTTGTTATCTTTTTGTTTTTAATTCTCTTCCATTTTCTTTTATCCTTACAACCATGATGCTTAGTGTGATCCTTGCCTAAGTAAGGTCCCAAATAGCTAGTTGTGATTTTCTACCTCAATTCTTATTACCCTCTTTCTTTGTTTCATTTCATTTATCTTTTATAATGGGTGAGTAATTTCTCACTTGTTAGGGTAGGAAACGGAAAGTTTGAGAGAAGGAAATCTCCCTCACTTTTTTCTTTGACAAATATCTTGATTCGAACTCCCGTTAATTGACCCACAATCCGCTCCCTACAGCACCCTATTCTTTATAATAGCGGTGATACCCTAGTGAGACCGGCTGTGGTTAAATCAACTTGAGGTTGCGACTAAGAGCCAAGAACAGACGGACAAGGACCAAAAAGAGGAAACGAAGTGTTGGAAAGCCTAGCTTATACTCGCAAGTTTTCTCTTTAGTCGTGCTAATCCCCGTTGTTACCGATTACCGTAACATCGATATTAAGAAGTGGCAAATGAATTAAGTGAGCGACCTCCTAACTCAAACCAACCAAATCCTAACCCTTAACAAGTTCTCTTATCATTCATTTATAATTAGCTAATCTCAAACAAACCCAAACACATTTGGACTTAACTCGTTAAAAGATAAAGAAAAAGACTCACATCTCTCTGTGGATCGACCCGTACTCATCCGGCTAGCTGCAAAGCGAAACCGTCCTGATTGCGGTAATTAAACTTGAACACGCAGAAAGTCTTTCAATCAAATGGCGCCGTTGCCGGGGAGACGGTAGTTTATTTCTTTGTGTAATTTCGGGTTAATTTGTGAATATAAATATAACCAAAAACAAAACAAAAAAATATACTGTAAAAATCATCTTGTTATTCTTTGTGTAAGAGTGCAGGAAAGGGAGAAGTTCAAGTTCAGTGCCAAAGTCGTGGGGAGTTAGACCCATATCTCGCGGCTACACCGCGGCGGATCAAGGCGAAACCCAAAATCCTCTGTGAGTATCCCAACCCTCTTCTCAACTCCTTTAACTCCACTGAACTGTTCTTTCTGCAGCATTCTTTGCGCCGCGCCAAAAAAATAAAAATTGTTTGCAGTTGATTTGTTACTGCTTTGCATTTTTTAATACGGACTTTAAGGGGCTTGAAACCAATTCAGATTGGGTGGGGATTTCATCACCCTTCCCAGGACCCCAGAAATCATAAAAAGCATATGCATTGACCATTGTTAATTAAAAAATACTAGACTCGGCCCTAAGGACTTCGCGCTCAATAGGACAGAGGACAAGTTACAAGCATCGGCCGTTTATCCTATCTGAATTTTGCGGTGTCCAGGCAAGTGTGTCGAAGGCAAGTGGTTCTTTAATTAAGGAACTTCGCGAAAGCGTTGGAAAACCTCCCACTTACCTGGCACTTACCTGGCCGCAATTGACGGAGAAGAGGCGGTTTTAGGTCCTATTTCTAGCTCTCTGGAACAGTTAGGAGCTGTCTAGCAGACCTAGGTGACCCTAGATCTTGGTGTGATTGTGCATATCTTATTTGTGATTGCTTAAAGCCGTAAATCCGTATATATCTCTGTAAAGCTCTTTCTAAAAAGAAAAACAAAAAAAATCAAAAACTTTTATAAAAACTTGCCCTTTGTCGCCAAAATCCATTTATCACCCATCATATTTCTCCATTGACGTTTTCTTACCCTCACCTTATCCGCTTTGACTATACTAAACTTGTTTAGTGTATGTACGCTTGGACTCGGGACACTAGCGCCCGCCTCGTCCGCGTTACGTTAGTCGCTACCGACTACGCGATCGACTCAGACGTCGAAACTCCGTCCACGCCTTTTTCACCCTTACCTTTGCCGGCCAACTCCGACGTTGACCGGAATTCCGTTCATACATCTTCACCTTCACCATCACCAACCTCTTCTTCCGCGATGTCAGGATTTAATCCGAACATCTTTTTGACTACCCCTGGATTGGCTCCACCTCCTACGGAGACCAATAACCAACCACCACCGCCTGTTGTAGCGCCGCAGCGAATCGCGCTCCAGGATCGTTTCTATCCCACCCGTTCTGCACTTCCCACCTGCCTTTCTCTTCCACCGACCAATGGGGATAACTTTGAAATTAAGCCCCACTTCATCAACATGCTTCCGCGATTTCATGGGCTTGAATCTGAAGATGCCTATATCTTCATCAATAAATTTCAAAACGTTTGTGCCATGATGAAAACCACCCAGCTGTCGGACGATGCTATACGTCTACGGGTCATTCCGTTCACTTTATGCGATCTTGCTGAAAAATGGTTGTATAGCACCGCTTCCCACTCCATAACCAGTTGGGACGAGTTTGTTAAAGCGTTTCTAAAAAAATTCTATCTGAATCATAAAACCGCAAGGATTCGCAATGAAATCAACCAATTCTCTCAGCTTCTTTCTGAACCCTTCTGGAAGTGCTTTGACCGGTACAAAGACCTTCTTGTTCAGTGTCCTCACCACGGTATAGAGAAATGGAAACTTTGCCAAACCTTATACGAGGGCCTGAACCCAGCAACGAAGCAGTTGTTGGAAACCATCTGTCAGGACCACTTCCTATCAAAATCTGACGAGGAAGCGTGGCAATTCTTTGACGACCTTGCGGAACAAACGCTACAATGGGAGAGCACAAGACCGACTTCTTCTTCTTCTACCTCCACTTCTACCGGTCAGTCTAGGGTAGGAATTCACCAACTTGATGTCTCTATTGCGATGAAAGCTGAAATGGCTGCAATAACGAGAAAGCTACAAGCAATAGAGAGCAAATTTTCTTCTCCTGCTCCTGCCCCTGTTCTTCCCCTTCGTACCATCTGCGCTTGTTGTTCCGATCCTTCTCACTTAACCGAAGAGTGTCCTTACAATCCACCATCGCAAGGACAGGATCAGGCTAATACTGCATTCCAGCAAAAACCGAGGAATGATCCATACTCTTCCACCTACAATCCCGGTTGGAGGAACCATCCCAATTTCGCCTGGAATCAGAATCAGAATCAATTCCAAGGCAACAATTTCCAAAATCCCCCTCCGGCGCAACAACAAGCGCAACAACAAACTCAACATCAATTTCAGCAGCCCTTCCAACCCCAACCTTTTCAAAATCAGACGAACAACTTTGCACCCAACAATTCTTTTCCACCAAACAACTTTGTTCCGTCAAACAACGATAAGGTTTCCTCGCTCGAACGAAGTCTGGAAGTGTTCGTTAAACAATCGACACAATCCACCGCAAACATCCAGTCTTCCATTCAGTCCTTAGTGCAACACACTGCCGCTCACGGGCAAAGCATCAAGACCATCGAGGCCCAGATTGCACAGCTGAATGCGGCCTTAAGCGAGCGAGAGAAGGGGAAGCTCCCGTCCCAGCCACTCCCAAATCCCGGTCACCCACATAATGTACATGTTGCTCTTGAACAACAAAACCATAATGTGAGTACCGTGACCACATTGAGATCGGGAAGGATGCTGCAAAACAACATTGGCACACGGATCGACGATGACACCTCGGCCGCTTCTTCTTCTTCTTCTTCTTCTTCTTCTTCTTCTGCTTCTTCGTCTTCTGAGCCTATTCTCCATTCTTCAAAAGGCTCTTCTTCTTCTTCTGCTCTGAACGGACCCACTTCTCACTCCACGAAAACACCTGTTCTGGGATCCGTTCCAACTCCACAATCTCCTCCTCCAGCATTGGACTCAACCAATTTTAAAAACGTTCCATTTCCAAACCGGTTGAAGTCCAATAAACAAAATTCCCAAATGGAGAAGATTCTGGAGTTATTTAAGCAGGTTAACATTAACATTCCTCTTTTAGATGTTGTCCAACAAGTCCCGTCCTACGCGAAAATCTTAAAGGACTTGTGCACGAAAAAGAGGAAGTCTCAGGTACCCAAGAAAGTTTTCTTGGCTAGTGCTGTAAGTGATTCTCTTACCCAATCTTTACCACAAAAACGGAAGGACCCTGGCTGTCCTACGATTTCTATTACCATTGGGGATAAGAACATCAACCGTGCACTTTTAGATCTTGGTGCCAGTGTTAACCTGCTTCCATACTCAGTATACGAGCAATTAGGCATAGGAGAGCTGAAACCCACGCACTGCACTCTTCAAATGGCCGACCGATCGATCACCCATCCTAGGGGTGAGCTAGAGGATGTGTTAATCAAAGTCGGGGACTTCATATTCCCCGTTGACTTCATTGTATTAGACACACAGCCTGTAGCTAACCCCCGAAATCAAATTCCGGTGATACTCGGTCGCCCATTCCTTGCAACCTCAAATGCTGTGATCAATTGTCGCAATGGTTCTATGAACCTATCTTTTGGAAATATGACGATTGAACTCAACATTTTTAGGTTGGGGAATCAGCCCTCCGAACCTAATGCTCATATACTAGACGTCTGCTCGATCCAGGAGATCACCCCAGAAGAGTGTGAATTCGAGGAGTTTCTGTTTGATCACGATAACCTTGACGCCACTAGTGCATTCCTCCTCGAACCTGCTGTTGTTTCTGCGTCCAACAACGACTACGAGTGTTTCACGTTCTTGAACGATCTTAGCCACTCACAACCCGAGTTTGAATCCTTCGAATTTCCGGATGAGTTACCTGAACCATCCAACTTGGTCGCTTACACTCGTTTTGAACCTTTGCTGGAGACCTTTGAGTTCGAGACCTTTGCACCAATCTTGCCTTCAATCGTTTCACCTCCAACGCTCGAACTCAAGCCTTTGCCGTCTCACCTTAAGTATGCTTACTTAGGTGAAAACGAGACCCTCCCTGTCATCATCTCGGCTTCTCTAGCTCCCGAGCAAGAGAAAGCCCTTCTTGCGGTCTTACACAACAATAGGCAAGCTTTTGGCTGGTCCATGGCGGACATCAAGGGGATTAGTCCCCTGATCGTTGAACATCATATTCATCTGATGGATGATGCCAAACCAGCCAGGGATCCACAAAGACGTCTCAACCCAGTCATGAAGGAGGCTGTAAAGAAGGAAATCGTAAAATGTCTGGATAGTGGTATCATTTACCCTATCTCTGATAGCCAGTGGGTTAGCCTCATTCACGTTGTCCCCAAGAAATCAGGTATAACGGTCATTATCAACAAGGCGAACGAGTTAATCCCTACTCGCACCCAAACTGGGTGGCGAGTATGCATCGATTATAGAAAACTCAACGCCGCGACACGGAAGGACCACTTTCCGCTACCTTTCATTGACCAGATGCTTGAACGATTGGCCGGACACGAGTACTACTGCTTTCTTGATGGCTACTCCGGCTATAATCAAATTCCCATCGCCGAAAAAGACCAGGACAAGACCACATTCACTTGTCCTTTCGGCACGTTCGCATATCGTCGCATGCCCTTTGGGTTATGCAATGCGCCCGCTACCTTCCAGCGGTGTATGATGGGAATCTTTTCAGACATGGTGGAAAAATTTCTGGAGATCTTCATGGACGATTTCTCCATCTTCGGCGATTCCTTCAACGAGTGTTTGTTGCATCTTGACGCTGTCCTTACCCGATGTAAGGACAAGAATCTCACTTTGAATTGGGAGAAATGCCACTTCATGGTGCGCGAAGGTATTGTCTTAGGACATATCATCTCGCAAAATGGCATAGAGGTTGACAAAGCGAAGATTGAGGTCATTTCCAATCTTCCTCCTCCCAGATGCGTCAGAGACATCTGAGCCTTCCTTGGCCATGCCGGTTTCTATAGACGGTTCATCAAGGACTTTAGCAAGATTGCTAGGCCCTTGACTCTCTTGCTGGCCAAGGATACGCCATTCGACTTCAACTCGAGCTGTATGACTGCGTTCGAGTCATTGAAAATCTCACTCACTTCTGCTCCCGTTCTTTCTTCACCTACCTGGACGCACCCATTTGAGATTATGTGCGATGCATCCGACTTTGCCATTGGTGCTGTCCTTGGACAACACATCAACAAGATGCCGCACGTAATCTATTATGCGAGCCGAACCCTGAATGACGCCCAACTCAATTATACAACAACTGAGAAGGAATTCTTGGCTGTTGTATTTTCTTTAGAAAAGTTCAGGCCCTACCTCATCGGCTCTCCAGTCATTGTCTACACAGACCATTCTGCTCTGCGCCATCTTTTTGGGAAGAAAGATGCAAAATCTCGGCTAATACGTTGGATCCTCTTGCTTCAAGAATTTGACCTTGTCATTAAGGACAAACGAGGATATGAAAACGTAGTTGCCGACCATCTCTCACGACTTCCTTCTTCGCCTTCGCTTCCAATTCCGATCAACGACGTTTTCCCGGATGAACAGCTCTTGACAGTATCTTGCGAACCCTGGTTCGCAGATATTGTGAATTATTTGGCCACAGGACTACTACCGACTGAATGGTCAAGTCAGGACAGACTTCACTTCTTATCCCAAGTAAAACACTTTTACTGGGACGAACCCTATCTGTTCAAGTACTGTCCCGACCAGATTATTCGTCGATGTGTCCCTGATGAGGAATTCAAGAGTGTGCTGTCATTTTGCCACGATCAAGCATGTGGCGGGCATTTTGGCCCAAGAAAGACAGCTGAGAAGATCTTGCAATGTGGTTTCTACTGGCCACAACTATTCAAAGACGCTCATGAATATTGCAAGACTTGCTCCCGGTGCCAACACTTGGGCCGGATATCCAGGAGAAATGAGATGCCACTCCAACCGATCTTGGTTGTGGAGATTTTCGATGTTTGGGGGATTGATTTCATGGGGCCGTTTCCAGCTCTTTTGGGAACCTGTACATTCTTCTGGCTGTTGATTATGTCTCTAAATGGGTCGAGGCCGTACCAAGCCGAACTAACGACAACAAGGTTGTCGTTAAATTTCTTAAAGAAAACATCCTTTCACGGTTTGGACACCCCCGAGCGATCATTAGTGACAATGGAACGCACTTCTGTAATAGGACTTTCGAGGCTTTGATGCGGAAATATTCCATTAATCATAAGCTATCCACGCCCTACCACCCCCAAACAAGTGGGCAAGCTGAAGTTTCAAATCGACAAATAAAGCAGATACTGGAGAAAACGGTTTCCAAGAACCGTAAGGATTGGTCGCTGAAACTCACTGATGCCCTTTGGGCATTTCGAACCGCTTATAAGACCAATCTTGGCATGTCTCCCTATCGGCTTGTTTACGGAAAAGGTTGCCACCTCCCTGTGGAAATAGAGCATCGCGCATTTTGGGCGATAAAGGAGCTGAATTTGTCTCTCGAAGATGCGGGCAGCCATCGGAAGCTGCAGTTGAACGAATTAAGCGAGCTTCGGGATGAGGCTTACGAAAACGCGGTTGTCATTAAGAACCGAACGAAGGTGTTTCACGATAAACACCTTTTGCGCAAAACATTCGCACCTGGCCAACAGGTACTGCTTTACGACACCCGGTTGCATTTCCATCCTGGTAAGCTCAGATCTCGCTGGAAAGGACCATTCTTGGTACGGACTGTATATCCGTACGGTGCTGTGGATTTGGAAAATCCAAAAGACGGTTCACTATTCAAAGTGAACGGACACAGGTTGAAACCATTCCACACCGCAGACCTATCAGAGGAGCTCTTGCTGTTGCAGGAGCCGGTTTACATCGACTAATCTTCCTCCACTTACACCCGAACTTCGATTATCCAGCCAAAAACAGTGAAAACACTGTTTCAAATAAGTTTGGGGGTATGTAAATACAATTTTGCTTTTTCTTGTGTGCCTGGAAAATTTCCACTAATAAATAAAACCAATAAAAAAATAAAATTTTCAAAAAAATAAAAAAATAAATATATATATATATAATAATAATATTCTTTGTACACAATTCTTTTTTGTCATTATTCTTTTTATAGGGTTTTTAGTGCAAATCACCAAACACCCCTATAAATAACTTGCTAACCCATTCCTGAACCATTCTGCCTCAAACAAACCCCCAACATCAAACCCTAGCCGCCACCAGAATTTGCGCCGCCGATCCACTCCTTCCGCCGCGCAAGCGCCGCCTGATTCCCACTTCCGCCGCGGTTCCCCCGCCCTCCTGCTGACTCACCCTCTGGAATTTTTCCAGAGGAGGTTTGATCTCTTCCCCTATCTTTTCAGATCTGTAGAAATCCTAATTATTTTTACATGGCTCCACATTTCCAATTTGAAAGAAATTTCTCACAATTATTTGACCATAACACGTACGGTAGCTATTTCGGCGACGAAATACGGAAACGCGGATGGAATTACCTCTTGTATAACCATCCGAATGCATTCGCGCTTCTGGATCTTGTTGAACGATTCTTTGATAACATGGAGGAGGGTTGTTTTGAAAAATACGGGTTTCTTCGCTTATTTTGGGGCGATCGAGAGATTCGAATAGACAGAGACTTCATTCATGAAGTCACATTGATACCACGTATACCCGCTCATGACCAACCCCTCCAATTTGAGGATTACACACCGTTGATGGGAAATGATTGTTATAGGGAGCCTAGAAAAGGGATTCAGGCGCGTACACTGTACGCGAATGTGCTGACCGTGTGCCGATGGGCACAAAATAACATATTTGGCAGTTCACACAATACGACGTTTTTCACACCTTCACTACACATTGTGCACACGTTAATGACTAGAAACCCAAGTTATGATATGTGCACTGTGTTACTTCAGTCGATTGATGCTGGCAAAAGTTCGGCCAATTATCCGTGCCCAATGTTGGTGACACAACTGTGTCGCCATTTCATCCATGTTGACGAGTTTGACCTACACATGCATGCTGGGACCCCCGTTCGACCCCTTCTTGGAGGTGTTTCCACATCCTATACTCGTCTCCACGATGTATGGTCGCGCACCGAGCCGGCCGAGAATGTAATGGCCAGGACATCTAGCTCGAGCTCCCCAGCGAGCGACGAAGAGCTCACCCCTGCTGCGCAAGCACGCCTAATTCGACGAACACATAGAGGGGTAGAGAGAGTGATTGGGATGATGACAAACTTTGATCAGCGTTTAACGAACCTAGAACACGGAATGTCCACCCTATTGGCAAGAGAGGAAAGATCACGATCCAGGGGCCCTACGGCAGAGAGTAGTGAGGCAGGAACGAGCGAGGCGGCGTCTAGGAGACGACGCAGAGGGCAGTGAGGACACTGCTATCAATAAGTTTGGGGGTGGGATTGGGTTGTAAATAGTTATCCTTGCATTGCATCTGCACGTTTTATTTATCTTTTATGTAAATATTTGTTTTTACTTTGCATATTTAAATTCTACATGGCATTTTCTGCATTGCATTTTTTTTAAAATATAAAAAAAATAGAAAATGAAAAATATAAAAAAAAAATTAAAAATCTTGAAAATAAAAACAAAAATTTTAAAAGAAAAAAAAAATTATTGACCGTTTCTGACTCAAGTCCAATATGCCAGTTAACTAGTTAGCAACTACTAGATCTTAAACTTAGTAATTATAAACCCTAAAAATAACCTTCCTTGAAATATAACTATAGAAAATATACGTCCCAGCGGTTTATTTTGAAATAAGCAAATTTTGAGTCTAGTTCTCAGGCGAAGTCAAAATGAGGGAAAAGTATTGAAGCTCTATTCGAAGAGTAATTCTGAAAAATAATTCTGAATCTTAAGTCCAAATTTTTGAAAATATATACCCTACAAATCGCACATACACCACCTTGAAACTTTGGATAGTAGAGGATACCTAGAAATACTCTTGCCTGAAAGCCTAGTATGAAAGAAAAAACGGTATTTAAAGCTAAACACCAAAAGAGCATATTGAAAGAAAAAAAAAATCCGGTCTTGAAAAAGAAAAAATAAAGAAAAAAAAAGATAATAAAATACAAGACCTGGAAACTGCTATTTACGATTTAAAGCTCACACATTTAGTAATCGGATGTTAGTGCCTCAAGAAGCATTAATAGTCGCATGAAAGATGTATGAGCAAAACCGTCCATCATTAATAAAAAGAAGTAGTGCTGGGTATTAAGGCAGGGGTATTATAGCTTGAACTGAATTTCCAAGTGTAGGGGTGACAATTACACACACGTAGGGGTATATAATCAGAGTTTGGAGGAGAGATAAGAATGAAAAATAGGGTTTATTTCTTCAGTAGAGTTGATAAAAATTCCGGATTCGAGATTGCGCTTAAGAAGGAAAACTCAGGAGATGCTGAAAGCTTTGTAAATTGGCTAAACGTATAGGATCTTAAGTTAAATAAAAAGGAAGTGTGAAAAATACGGGTTAATGATTTCTAAGTTGATGATAATAGAGTTTTTGGTTAGAATGCTGAAATAAAGGATTAGAGTCAACGGCCAATTTGATCGGATTTTGTGGGTGTAATCCGCTGAAAACCCTCAGGAGACAACACTCCTCCTACTAGGGACACCTAGAGGTTTAACGGCTTGTTGCACGTGTTCAGTGCAATCGCGTTCCCTGCGAAAGTGAGGTTAGGACTTTTTGTGAATAAAATGACTTTGCTCGGGACGAGCAAAAGATAAGTTTGGGGGTATTTGTTCATCACGGAATTTTGTATATTTGTACCGCCCATTCTTGATCACATTGCATATAGGTAGGTGCTTTTAATCTGTATTTGCTGCATGTTTACAGATTACAGGTTTCCGGTCCAAAAGAACACAAATCCGACAAAATCTCCACAGTTACGCCATAATCCAGAACATCTGTCACAAACAGATAAAAGCCGGGTTCCAGTATCCGTCCAGTACCAGTTCAGAAGATGGGACGAAACTAGTTGTCATTTGTGACTAAATCAAGTTAGAAGTCAAAGGAGATAAAAGTCAAAAGAGAAGAAAATGAAGCAATCTTGGACTATGAGATCTGAAGATACTCTGGAAAAATTATTGCGGTTTAAAGTTTTCAAACATCAGGAAAAAAGAGTGCAAGACCATAGAAATCAACTCGGCAGAGTTTGGCCAACAACCCACCGCGGATCCGCGGCCAAACCCCCACTTTGGCCGCGGATCCGCGGCTGCCACGTGTCATCATGTGGTGAAAAAGTGGGGTTATTCCTGTAATTGTATATGGGCTTATATTTTATTCGTATTATCTCAGAACCATTCCTATAAATTGCCCAGAACAGAGCCAAGAAAGGTGTGCTTAATTTTGTGTGTAATTTTTGTATTAAGTTTAGTTTAGTTTTTAATAAAAGAGTATTTCCTCCATCTTCCTCCATTAAAGCTTGTGAGAGGTTTTATTGAGTGTTGAAGAATGCAAGAAGTGTTCTTTTTCTATATGCATGATTTGTAATTTTCTTATATTGCTTGTAATTTCAATTGTTAAAAGTAGTTGTTGTTATTTGTTATCTTTTTGTTTTTAATTCTCTTCCATTTTCTTTTATCCTTACAACCATGATGCTTAGTGTGATCCTTGCCTAAGTAAGGTCCCAAATAGCTAGTTGTGATTTTCTACCTCAATTCTTATTACCCTCATTCTTTGTTTCATTTCATTTATCTTTTATAATGGGTGAGTAATTTCTCACTTGTTAGGGTAGGAAACGGAAAGTTTGAGAGAAGGAAATCTCCCTCACTTTTCTCTTTGACAAATATCTTGATTCGAACTCCCGTTAATTGACCCACAATCCGCTCCCTACGGCACCCTATTCTTTATAATAGCGGTGATACCCTAGTGAGACCGGCTGTGCTTAAATCAACTTGAGGTTGCGACTAAGAGCCAAGAACGGACGGACAAGGAGCAAAAAGAGGAAACGAAGTGTTGGAAAGCCTAGCTTATACTCGCAAGTTTTCTCTTTAGTCGTGCTAATCCCCGTTGTTGCCGATTACCGTAACATCGATATTAAGAAGTGGCAAATGAATTAAGTGAGCGACCTCCTAACTCAAACCAACCAAATCCTAACCCTTAACAAGTTCTCTTATCATTCATTTATAATTAGCTAATCTCAAACAAACCCAAACACATTTGGACTTAACTCGTTAAAACATAAAGAAAAAGACGCCCATCTCTCTGTGGATCGACCCGTACTCATCCGGCTAGCTGCAAAGCGAAACCGTCCTGATTGCGGTAATTAAACTTGAATACGCAGAAAGTCTTTCAATCAGCTCTCATGGGAGAGAAAATCAGGCATGCTAGGTTTTGTAAAACAATATCTTTTATTTTAAAAAACCAACCATACTTGAATAGCATGCACAAATGAATTAATAATTCATTTGTGCACACTATGCAAGCATGGTCATCATTATACTCCCCTTTTTCCGATTTCCACCGCATTTACCATTTTCTAAAAAATGGTCAAATCCAAAAATGAGGTGGCCAACTTCTAGAATATTTTCTGGATAAAATACGGATTACATTCTTGTTGGATATAGTGCCCTCAGAGTCAATTATTGGATCACAGGCACGTGATTGCAATGATTGAGGGAGGACCTATACCGGTAGGACAGTCTTACTCAAGATAATAGTATGCTATCTAGTTTATCTTTATCATCGTGTACTGCTTCAGGCGACCTTACAGGTCACTATTGCAAGTTGATAGAGCCCTTAGGATTCTTGCTTGACGGCCAGCAGTATGATGGCGATCATATACGTAGGAGCTGGGGTCTATAAGCACATCCTTAAAGTGGTCCCTAATCGTGGGAGTTTCGAGACTAGGCATCGATGCTCCATTAGTAGACTAGTGTATACAGTCGAGACCCCGACGAGGGCGGTGGCCGGTCTCACAAGCCATTGGTGTCAGTTGGATCACCTAAGATGTATACAGGTGCTCATTGGGTTATGAGTACACCAGACAGGACTCGCCGGGAATATGCTAGTTGGTATTATACCTGACGTCAGATAGCAGTTCCCTGGTGACATGTGTACAGGTTAGTTCATCGACCTGAGATCGTCATTTTTCCCGTGTGAGTTCCCACTTTGCTTTGATTACTACACTACCACGGCTCAAAGGAGTCGTGCAAACAGATTTTAGTTAGGTACAGTCCCGAGCCACATGGAGGCAGTGAGCGGATCGGCAGGGGTTCATCTCTCCCGGTATTGGGGGTGAGGTCGCGCTGTGTCTAGGAGAGCCATTACACGAATTCTTTGGCCAAGGCAGGAGATTTACTGGTAGGTATTCCATTAGTATCTCAGGGTGTTCTTGAAAGGTTCCTGGGCACACACTAGAGGTCTCACAAGGCATCAACCATGCCAATTTTAAAAATACGGTGCCGAGAAACCCTAGACTAGATCGTTGGCTAGAAGTTTAGGCGAAAAAAAGAAACTAGTTTACAACTAAACTAAAAGAACGGATATACAACCTTTGTAGATCCGGTCCTCCACCTCCATAGCTCCGCGATGATGTCTCCTCGCTGTCCAAGTCGAACCCCGGGCTCTAGCGTCGGCTTCATCGGAGAATGGACGGGCTAGGTCATCGACGACGATGCCGAAGATGATCTACGTCGAGGCATCGCTAGATCAAGCTCCAACTTCACCAAGTCAAGAAAACTTGTGAAGAAAACACACTCTACTACTTGGCAAGAGGTAGAGGATGAAGAAATAGGAAGTGGGTAGACTTTAGAATTGGATTTCTCACTCATTTTCATCAATCACCATTGATGAAGTGAAGCTTTCTTCATTGAAGAAGAAGAAGAAAGAATATCAAAAGTATTATCTAAAAATGAATAATAAAATGAATACTTATCATATCCTAACCTTGGTTAGGTGTAGAGAATAGACTAGGGTTAAATGGAGTGGTTAGGGTTAAGCATGAGACAAAATGGTCACTTTGGTCAAATGTTCAAGAAGCTTCAACTAGAAAACAAACAAAGCCACCATTTTCCTTTTATGCTTATCATTTTCAAAATGAATATCTTAATAAGATAAATCAAAAAGAAAACAAAACCCTAACCATTCATATAACCATGGTTTAGTCTTTACACAAACCCAAGTTATCATGCATCATCAAACATGATACAATCTTGTGTACAAAAGTATATCACATATACAATGTGCACAATCCAAGTGAGAAAATCCATTTAAAGTGAACCAATACTAGTTAATGTAAAATAATATATCAAATATATAATTATACATTAAATCATTAAATCAACACTTGATTTAACGATCCGGTCATATCGCATATAACCGACTAGTATCTTATGTATCGTCTTATCGAATCAACGCTTGAATCGATAACTAGGTTATATCGCATACAACCAATCGATACATACATCGCGAGAATGGAATACGGTATCACATACATGCATTATTCTCGGTCCTGCACATATCTCATATGCGCTCCTATTTCGTTTCGCTTGAGCCAGGAAACCTCTGTGTAGGACTCTAAAGACTCGTCAATACGCCGGCAGCAGATGATGATCATATCAAACATCCACAAGCCGCAAGCGGTCTGCTAAACGTAACGGCCACCCGGGTATTGAGCGATCAGAAGATCGACGAGCAAGCCCGCTCACTCTCCAGTGAATCCAACCAGTAACACTACCGTATAGTCCGGTCTGTTCGTCTGATATGTCGCATATCTTGCCTAGGGGTGGTAAACGTCAGACCCTAATAGCTCGATAAGTCGTGTCGATATGAGGTCTATAACAGTTCGAGAAACTACTGGTAACACTTACCAGTAAATCTCAGCAATCCTGTCCAGGGATTTCCGGTTATAGCCAATCGAACACAGTGCAACATCAACTCCCTATACCGGGAGAGACGAATCCCCTCCTATCGCTCATTGCATCCATGTGATTCGGGACTGTACCCAAAAACCACCGTTTTGCACGCCCTCTTGGACGTGGTAAGATGGAAATCAAAGCACAGTGGGAACCACACAAGACTCTATGACGATCTCGGGTCAACAAACTACTCTGTACCAGTGTCACCAGAGAACTGCCATCTGACGTGAGGTATAATACCATCTGGGAGTTCTCGGCGAGTCCGTCCAGTGTACCCAGTCTCTACTGAGCACCCGTATATCATCTCTGATGTCAAACACCGATGGATATGGGATCATCCATCGCCCATCTGTATGGGTCGAGAAGGTACACGCTAGTCTACTCTGGTATATCGATGCCCCCGTCTCGATACACCCACGACTAGGGACTTTGAAGGATGTACTTATGGACTACCATGTCCCCACTAGTATGATCCGCATCATAGTCCAGGTAGTCAACTACACATCCTAAGGGCTTTACCAACATGTAACAGAGAGACAATCAGTATACACGTTAAGGTAAAGAGTAACCAGATAGCATACTATCATGTCGAGCAAGAGAGTCCTCCCTATATATGTCCCAGCATCCACTACAATATACATCCTATGTACAGTAATGGCCTCTAGGGCATACATATAACTAACAATCTCCCACTTGCACTAGGGCCATCTGTAGCAGTGGTTGTAGTATCTCATACTCAACCATCCCAAAAAGTCTCTCTCTGGGAATAGGCCTTTGTGAGTCGATCCGCCGAGTTGTCCTCTGAGTCTACTCTCCTAACCTCGATCACCCTGGAGATCAACTATCTCCATGATCAGGTGATGCTGTCTCAGAATATGTCTGGATCACTGATGGGACAAACGTTCCTTGGCATAAGCCACAACTCCATTGTCACACAATGGGAGGAACTTAGTTCATCTCATGAACCAGTATACACCCAGACTTCCTCTTTGGTAGCATCATAAGTAGCGATGTATCCAGCCTTTATCATCTAGTAAGTCACGGTATCTAGCTTGGAACTCTTCCAACATACCGTCCCTCTACTGAGGGTAAAGACTATGCCTGCGACTGACATTCAGTCGTCTTTATCACCCTGGAACCCTTCTAGTGATTCTCCCCAGGACCAGTTGATACCATCTCACTACAACTAGCGAGTATCCTAATATCCATTTAAATCTATCTCATAGATCCAAAACTCAGGATTTAGGAGGTATCATTTTGATCCTACACGGAGAATCTTTGTGATAAACGGAGATTGATCGAGCGTAGCATAAGAAACTCCTTTCTTATCAAGAGTATGCCATCCACGTACTCTACGAGGATCACCACCATACTCCCTACTACCTTTTTGTATATACAAGGTTCATCTACCATTTTGATGATGTCAAACTCTTTGACTAACACATCAAAACAGACGTTCCAACTCCGCGATGCCTGCTTTATCACATAAAACATCTTGCACACATTTCTGCTGCTCCCACTGTCTACGAAGCCCTCTGGCTGTGTACTTATAGACGCTCTCTTCCAAATCAGTATTTAGAAAAACAGTCATGACACCCAAACACCAGATATCGTAGTCATGGTATGTAGCCGTGGCAAGTAGGATCTGGATGGACTTAAGCATAGCTACTGGAAAAGGTTTCATCATTATCCACGCTTGGTCAATGACGAAAACCTTTAACAAGTCTAGCTTTGAAAGTCTCAACTTTTCCATTTACACCAAGTAATCTTCTCAAGATATACTTGCTCCTGATGGGGATTTAACCCTTCAGATATAGCAACCAAAGTCCATACTTTGTTGGTGTATAAGGATTGCATCTCAGATCGCTAAACATCCAGCCATTCTTACAGAGTCTCACTCCTGATGGCCAGCTCGAAACTAGTTGGGTCATCATCCCATGATGCAATCCTCGCTCCCACTGTCATAGAGAAACCGGAGTATCTCTCAGGTAGGTGAGAAACCCTACTAGATCGGCGGAGAGGCTGAGGTTCGTTGGAATCTACTGAATCATTTTGTTCTATCAAATCATCTGCAGTAGTTTGTATAGCTGGAACGTTTCCAGTTCTACATTACAGACCTTGCCTCGAGCTTGTCCGGATTTTTCTTTTTAGACATAGGCCGGACAACCCCAAATCTTAACTAACTTAAGATATGGACTCTTCCCTTTCCATATCACATATGAAGTGGTAGGCAACTGATTTGATTTAAACTCTATTTAATAGGTATGCAGCTTCTCAAGTGCATAACTCCCAATAGGAAATAGGTAACTCAGTAGTACTCATCATAGAGCACACCATATCATATAGGGTGTGATTGCTCCGCCCCGATATACCATCGTGCTATGGTGTATACAGAGGAGTAATTCTGAGAGAGAATCTCATTCTCCTTTAGAATAGTCCAAGAATTCCGTGCTCAAGTATTCTCCTCCTCGATCACATCAAAGGACATAATACTTATACCCGTATTTTGGTTCTCTACTTCTCGCTTATATTCTGTGAATATCTCAAAAGGTTCGGACTCATGTTTCAACAGGAACATATGACTGAATCTTGAGAGATTATTAGAGAATATAATGAAGTATAAAGAACCGGTCTTGGCATGTGTAGACTGGGGACCTTCATACATCAACATGTATCATCCCAGGAGTTCATTAACTCTTTCTCTGTTTCCAATAAACAGAGCTATGGTCATTTTATCTTTGTGACATGACTGGCAAGTTTCACAAGATGTAAATTCAAACTAATTTAAATATGCATCTAAATGTAACTTCAGCTAGTCGGGTCGCATTGATATGACCTAGTCTACAATGCCTCAAGAAGGATTCGTTCAGATCTGAACTCTTCCTATTGTGTGTGTTCTGTATACTAAGAACTGTGGTTTGATTTAGAACATCAATACTTTTAGATAACGTGCCTGAACCGATCAACTTTTGATATAGGAAATGTTCAAAACATTATCCATCAATACAAAATTTTACCATTTCTTTACTAATAAAGAGACTGATATGATTTTGTATATCAGGTTCGGTATCTAATAACATTCGTTCAGAATCAATGTATTACAATACAGGGTGACAGTGACCGACAGACTTGGCTGCAACTCTTGCCCCGTTTTCTGCCTCATGAAACTTATCACCCGTTCTCAGTTCTTTACCTATCTGTAGCCCATGTAACAGATTACATATGCGGGATCCTGATCTGGTATCATATACCCAGGACGTAAAGGACATTGAGAAACAGTTCTGTATAATGAACACACCCGAAGATGATGCATCCGCATGCACTCTCTTCGTTTGGGCGGCACGGGAAATCTGGTATTCCCCAATTTCCTGCTCTGTCTTATAACAATTATAAGTTGGAGCGGGACCAACGTTCCCCAGCTCAGTATAACAAGCGGGTTCGGTCAATATTCCGTATTATTATCTTGATTAAGGCGTGATATGGTCGCTACCTGGAGAGAGAGAGAGAAGAAAACACTCAGCGTGCGCTCTTGCAAGAATAGATTGGTTATTATTTTATCTAATCAGGATGGCTCCCACTGCTTTTTATCAAATCTTCCTTCAAACCCTAAAAGGAAAGACTAGCCGGGATTAATTACACGCTACAAGTTCGCCAATCTTTCAGCCAGGCCAGTGTCGGTACTTTGAGGGAGGTCCCCCGTGCTTTCGCACGAACCTAATTAATGTAAACCTCATTTTCCTAGAGGCGTAACCTCGTTGACACCTTTCTAGACACCTACTTGATCAGCTAATTGTAATGTGTAAAACTCTCCCAGGAGTAACAATTACTCGCAGCGGGTATCGGGATCCAACTATCTCATAGAAGGTATGCAATCTCATTGCAAATTTCAACACTTGAAATTCCCGATAATATTTTGCCCCTAGCGTGCTATGACCTTGACGCATGCCAAACAACCCATAGTCCGCTAGTCAGGTTCAACCCGTTCATTTCTTGATTGAATTAAACCCACCCGCACGACCCTTGAAGCATGCCAAACAATGCCGTACGAATACCCTAATCCAATCGCATCATATGCTAGCAGATAAACACTAGTTAGCTACCGTACACTACGCCTTGACGCATGCCAAACAATCGCAGCACGAATACTAACTAGTACTTATCTAAAATGACGGAGGGCTACGACAAGTTTTTCTGAAAACCTATTGCGTAATGAACTTGATATCGTTGTAGAATCAAATGATTTTGAAATGGAGTGTTTTTGAGGCTTTTCTAATTTTGCTAAAGGAGTCACTCCCGGTGAAGGGATCGTCGGTCCTTTCCTCGTCGAATGAGGTGCGGGATATATCATATATATCACTGTGCAAAGCACAAACTGTTAAAAGCAATCAAAAGACAAACCGAGGGTATAGAATCTGCCAGTTATTGCTAAAGGAGTCACTCCCGGTGAAGGGATCTCGGTCCTTTCCTTATCGAATAAGGTGCAGGATATATCATATATACCGCTGTGCAAAGCATGAACTGTAGCTACCTGTTTTATTTTGAAATTCGATTCCACAACATCTTAGGTTTCTTGTATTTCATTAATCACATTAATGAAGTCCCATCATTTGTGTACCTAAACATCACAGATAAATACGACGTACACTTATGCCATCCGCATTCACCTCGATGTCCCCTCGTGCACCGTTAGGTTAGGTAACTAACGACAGAGCGGGGCAGGGCTATCGCGGGTGTAAAATATAAGTAACGTCTATATAATATATCATATATACTATATACTGTATCTATCACAGAACATCACATGATCACATCACAGATATCGCAGCAGAAGAAACATATGAAATATTGGATATACTAGGACGTCCGTGTTTTCAATACGAGCCAGTATAAAACACGGATTCCACAGTCGTGATGAATAGCCAAACCCACACCCCAAGACCCCTACGAGAGCGGCAAGCAACCCTACCAATTCTAGAGTTAGGAGACCCGGACTCGACTCCTCGAGTTGGTCTTCCACTGGACTCCAGAACCCGGTTACTTGTGCCCTCCTCCTTGGGTCTGTCCTAGTGCGGAAAAGTAAATAGTATACAATGGGTGACATCTTCCGCAACCTGGAAGTGCCCCAATAAATGAATATTACATACAAGTTTTTACATGAATGAAAATGAAAAACACTCATCTCACATAAAAAACCCCGGCTATTCAAACACGACGATCCAATATAACATATCCAGCAACACATAACATCACATGTCATCAACATAAGTAAACATGCGTATCCTAATTGTCGTTGGCATATAGCAACGAAACCGGCGATATCACATATTACACTTACGGTCACAGAAAAGAAAGTGTAAAACTACAACAGCTGGAATCCGCAACCTCTTTAGACATCGCATGCCTAATCAAATGAAATACTTAGACATCGCATGCCTTACAATTATAAACCCCGCATTTTAGTCTCATTATCAAAAACTCTTTTCAATATCAAGTCGGGCAATTCAGCAAGATTCCCGACAATCTGATCGAATGCTCGTCGCAAACTTTAGTAGGCGGCCGCACCCCTGATACCGTCGACGAAGTGCACCAAGGCGGAACACCGCTGCCGCGAGCACCTGGACGGATGCTTTCGGCTACGGGGTTCTCCTACAGTCACTTGGTCGGGGCTATGGAGTGAGGCCGTCTATTAAGTTTACCCGGCGAGTATCCGCGTACGCTACGTGATTGCGACGGACTTTTGATCACATCAAAATTCCGTGGCAACCGATCAAGTGAGACTAAACTGCTATGTTTATAACATTCATTCAGTTATCTCATAACTGTTTGTGAATTCCAATTATTGTATCCCATTCCAGATAAATAGAAAATGTCAAACTTTCCGATCGAACAATCGAACACCCAAGTTATCCCGATATAGATCAACACATGAAACAAGTCTAAAAATATTCAGTTCGTGCCTCAGTACCAACGGTCCAGCCGTAGAAGGGTTAAGCCAACGCCTCACATGTGGCACGCCGTACTGCCCCAAACCCGAAGGTTCAAAGAGCAGTTCAAGACGGTCACATAATCGAGTTAAGGTTTGTTGTCTTCTAGAGGGTCCATCGAGTTACTTGCACTACTTAGAACGTCTTTAAACTACGGAAAAATCCAACACTTGGAAATTTCCCGACAGGGGAAAAATTGGGTATTTATATCCGGTCGAACTTTTTAACATATTCTAAAATTTATCCGGAAAGCCACATAGACAAAATCTGATACTTCGATCGAAAACACCGAATCCCCAAAACAACTCCAGAAAATTCAACTCTTGAATAAATTTTAAAAATACCCAGTGAACTCAGCACCTGAAACAAAGAATTACTGTGCAAATTGTTTGGGCTGACGTCACACTTCAGCCGCGGAACCGCCGCATAAGCTAGGCTTATGCCGCGGTTCCGCCGCCGATTACACTGTTCATAAAATAAATTTTGCGCCGTAATTCTTAGAATTCCCTGCTGAGTTTTCTGCATATTTTTAATTTGGAAAAATCTCAGTTTTTAGAAAAAGACCAGAGAGCATGGAAATTTTGGGTTTTCGGTTCGTTCGGACTTCAAACTCCGTCTAGACTTCGCCTAAGGCTCTAGCTAGGCTCTGATACCACTGAAAGGTTCCTGGGCACACACTAGAGGTCTCACAAGGCATCAACCATACCAATTTTAAAATACGGTGCCGAGAAACCCTAGACTAGATCGTTGGCAAGAAGTTTAGGCGAAAAAAAGAAACTACTTTACAACTAAACTAAAAGAACGGATATACAACCTTTGTAGATCCGGTCCTCCACCTCTATAGCTCCGCGATGATGTCTCCTCGCTGTCCAAGTCGAACCCCGGGCTCTAGCGTCGGTTTCATCGGAGAATGGACGGGCTAGGTCATCCACGACGATGCCGAAGATGATCTACGTCGAGGCATCGCTAGATCAAGCTCCAACTTCACCAAGTCAAGAAAACTTGTGAAGAAAACACACTCTACTACTTGGCAAGAGGTAGAGGATGAAGAAATAGGAAGTGGGTAGACTTTAGAATTGGATTTCTCACTCATTTTCATCAATCACCATTGATGAAGTGAAGCTTTCTTCATTGAAGAAGATGAAGAAGAAGAAGAAGAAGAAGAAAGAATATCATAAGTATTATCTAAAAATGAATAATAAAATGAATACTTATCATATCCTAACCTTGGTTAGGTGTAGAGAATAGACTAGGGTTAAATGGAGTGGTTAGGGTTAAGCATGAGACAAAATGGTCACTTTGGTCAAATGTTCAAGAAGCTTCAACTAGAAAACAAACAAAGCCACCATTTTCCATTTATGCTTATCATTTTCAAAATGAATATCTTAATAAGATAAATCAAAAAGAAAACAAAACCCTAACCATTCATATAACCATGGTTTAGTCTTTACACAAACCCAAGTTAGCATGCATCATCAAACATGATACAATCTTGTGTACAAAAGTATATCACATATACAATGTGCACAATCCAAGTGAGAAAATCCATTTAAAGTGAACCAATACTAGTTAATGCAAAGTAATATATCAAATATATAATTATACATTAAATCATTAAATCAACACTTGATTTAACGATCCGGTCATATCGCATATAACCGACTAGTATCTTATGTATCGTCTTATCGAATCAACGCTTGAATCGATAACTAGGTTATATCGCATACAACCAATCGATACATACATCGCGAGAATGGAATACGGTATCACATACACGCATTATTCTCGGTCCCGCACATATCTCATATGCGCTCCTATTTCGTTTCGCTTGAGCCAGGAAACCTCTGTGTAGAACTCTAAAGACTCGTCAATACGCCGGCAGCAGATGATGATCATATCAAACATCCACAAGCCGCAAGCGGTCTGCTAAACGTAACGGCCACCCGGGTATTGAGCGATCAGAAGATCAACGAACAAGCCCGCTCACACTCCAGTGAATCCAACCAGTAACACTACCGTACAGTCCGGTCTGTTCGTCTGATATGTCGCATATCTTGCCTAGGAGTGGTAAACGTCAGACCCCAATAGCTCGATAAGTCGTGTCGATATGAGGTCTATAACAGTTCGAGAAACTACTGGTAACACTTAACAGTAAATCTCAGCAACCCTGGCCAAGGATTTCCGGTTATAGCCAATCGAACACAGTGCAACATCAACTCCCTATACCGGGAGAGACGAATCCCCTCTTATCGCTCATTGCCTCCATGTGATTCGGGACTGTACCCAAAAACCACCGTTTTGCATGCCCTCTTGGACGTGGTAAGATGGAAATCAAAGCACAGTGGGAACCACACAAGACTCTATGACGATCTCGGATCAACAGACTACTCTGTACCAGTGTCACCAGAGAACTGCCATCCGACGTGAGGTATAATACCATCTGGGAGTTCTCGGCGAGTCCGTCCAGTGTACCCAGTCTCTACTGAGCACCCGTATATCATCTCTGATGTCAAACACCGATGGATATGGGATCATCCATCGCCCATCTGTATGGGTCGAGAAGGTACACGCTAGTCTACTCTGGTATATCGATGCCCCCATCTCGATACACCCACGACTAGGGACTTTGAAGGATGTACTTATGGACTACCATGTCCCCACTAGTATGATCCGCATCATAGTCCAGGTAGTCAAGTACACATCCTAAGGGCTTTACCAACATGTAACAGAGAGACAATCGGTATACACGTTAAGGTAAAGAGTAACCAGATAGCATACTATCATGTCGAGCAAGAAAGTCCCCCCTATATATGTCTCAGCATCCACTACAATATACATCCTATGTACAGTAATGGCCTCTAGGGCATACATATAACTAACAGTTCTGGGATACACAGAGTAGGAAGTGAAATTCCTATACTACGATCAGTTATACTTTGGATGTCACACGGTGGTTTCTCCATATAGGATATGGATATTATATCAGATATTCTGGTTACTTAATCTATGGTTTTAGATCTAGATTTGGGTGGTTTCCCAATCTGAGTACTTAGACAGCATTCTAAAGGTGTTTTAGAATGGACGACTCCTGGCACGGTAGTGTACGTGGAGGTGATGGAGTCACCCTCTCTAAAGGTGTCTTACAGACTAAAGTGGATAGGGATGTGCATGATTGGCAGATCACTTGCTTAGGCAATTGAGTCAATCATGAGATGTCAAGTACCACACCAGATGTTGTTTTTGCAGTAGATGCAATAGGTTGATATTAATCCTATCCTGGAGAAACGTTCGGAAGCAGTTTTAGAACATAAGTGGATGTTCTAGGGAAATAATAACGACAGCCTCTATCGGAGGAAGGTTATCATTCCAGGCTTCCAAGGTGACCTGGATGACAGAGTGACTGTCAGAGTTGTAGTTTTCCCTCTGACGAGGGGCAGTATTTTGGACAGGTGGTCCAAGCGGATACTGAAGGAGGTATGGCGCAGGATACTGATTAAGTTCAGTTGATGATACAGTCTAAGAAGTTTGGATTTGGAGTTCATTAATGAACTAGGTCCCATCAGATATCCAAACATATTCTAAGACAGGTATTACTTATTTCGGGAGATGTCTTTCTCCGCGAACTTGAGATAAAGAGAGACATAGAAAGAAACATCAGGGCGGATCCACTCACTGAGGCTATTCCTCGAACGCAATAGTTTCGCAAACGGGCTTTGTGATACTGATTAGTAGAGGAGTTGGGTGTTCGGTATCACACGGGCTGTAAGTACGCGACATCGTAATAATTAGCCTTGAGTGCAAGTGGGAGATTGTTGGATATAGTGCCCTCAGAGTCAATTATTGGATCACAGGCACGTGATTGCAATGATTGAGGGAGGACCTCTACCGGTAGGACAGTCTTACTCAAGATGATAGTATGCTATCTGGTTTATCTTTATCATTGTGTACTGCTTCAGGCGACCTTACAGGTCACTTATACGTGGGAGCTGGGGTCTATAAGCACATCCTTAAAGTGGTCCCTAGTCGTGGGAGTTTCGAGACTGGGCATCGATACTCCATTAGTAGACTAGTGTATACAGTCGAGACCCCGACGAGGGGCGGTGGCCGGTCTCACAAGCCATTGGTGTCAGTTGGATCACCTAAGATGTATACAGGTGCTCATTGGGTTATGAGTACACCGGACAGGACTCGCCGGGAACAAGTTAGTTGGTATTATACCTGACGTCAGATAGCAGTTCTCTGGTGACATGTGTACAGGTTAGTTCATCGACCTGAGATCGTCATTTGTCTCGTGTGAGTTCCCACTGTGCTTTGATTACTACCCTACCACGGCTCAAAGGAGTCGTGCAAACAGGTTTTAGTTGGGTACAGTCCCGAGCCACATGGAGGCAATGAGCGGATCGGCAGGGGTTCATCTCTCCCGGTATTGGGGGTGAGGTCACACTGTGTCTAGGAGAGCCATTACACGAAGTCCTTGGCCAAGGCAGGAGATTTACTGGTAGGTATTCCAGTAGTATCTCAGGGTGTTCTGGGCTACACTCCCACATGACTTGTACCGCCTTTGGGGGTCTGACTTTTACCAACCCCCTAGGCCCGCCATGCGATGCTCATAGACGAACGGACCGGACAATACGAATATTGTCACTGGCAGGCTCAATAGGGTGTCAGGATGAGTTCGCTCATCGACCTCCCTTTTGGTCAATACCTAGTAGCCCATTACGTACAGCTAGTACCACTGACGAGCTAGTGGTTAAATCCACAGCCAAAGTATTGACGAGTCTTTAGAGTCCCCCACAGACAGTTTCTCAAGTTTCGGGCGAAACGTTGTAGAGGTCGTATGATATATGGCAGGGTCCGATCATATACGTGCAGAAGTGCACGGATCATAATCGGACGGATCATACTAGTGGGCTTTGGTTTAAGCCGGATCCTAGTATTAGATTTGTTGGATTACTTTAGTCTCATCGCATTCGCATTCAGTCGGAATGCGGATGCAGGTATGTATATACAGGTGAGGGGTATCCTTGTGATCCTTCACGAGTTTACTTTAGATGTTGCCGTATCTTTTTATTGTTGCAAACATTTGAATTAATGTTTGTAAATGAAAATTGTGAGCTATATGTCATGATAAGAAGCATTTATTATGACACATGCACAAGTGTTGACTCATGATCTCTTTCCTTGTGCATGTGTCACATAATGTGATAGTTTTGTATTGAAATGATAAGGAGAGAAAGAAAAGTAACCATATGGATGTATTTTGCTCTTGTATTATTCTTGATCTCATTCATACTCTCATTATCATTTCCATCACAAAAGAAAAAGAAAAGAGAGAGAAAGCCTTCTCTTCTTCTTCTTCCTCTAGCTCACTATGTTCCATGAATGGCAACACCTTCAACCTCCATCCAAGCAATGGATGCAAAAGACAAAGTGATCACAAACATTCTCTACAACACCTTGGACACGTCGGCTAGCACACTTCATGCCCGAGGTTGCTTCGGATGAAGCGGGAGCCCGTAAAAAGACTCGTAGATGTGGTGCCCTTTCCGACGAGGAGATCAAGACCGGAGATGCCGCGAGGAGCTTGGGATGGTGGCCAAAGACCGAAGGACACGAATCGATCGGTATAGCTTTCCAACCCTCTCTCTAGATAGCTAGTTGTAGGTTAATGGTTCAATCTGGGATTTAAGCATACGATAGCGCCGGTTTCTAGTTTGAAAAAGTTTTTCGTTTCCGCATTTTGGCCTCGGAAAGACGGCCGGGGCGCTACCGTAGATTTACAATTATACTGTATATACATACCTGCATTCGTACCGAAATACGAATACCCTAAGAGATAGAATAACACAAAGAATATAATACTAGAATATACGTATCGAAATACATATACGTAAATTATTAAATCAATACCTGATTTAATAATCCGGCTCAAACCCGAGCTGGCTAGTATTATCAACTGTCCGATCGAAAGTCCGGATACAAAGTACATCAATCGATCGGAACCCTGCACGTATCCAATATGGCGACTACATCATTTTGCCAGAACCAGGAAAACCCTCTGTGTGGGACTCTAATGACTCGTCAATACGCTGGCAGTGGGTTTAACCACAAGCACGTCAGTGGCACTAGCTGTACGTAATGGCTACCCAGGTATTGAGCGAAAAGGAGTCCAACGAGCAAACTCATCTTGAACCCCTACTGAGCCTGACAGTAACAATATCTGTACAGTCCGGTCTGTTCGTCTAAGAGTATCGCATATCGAGTCAAGGGGGATGGATAAAGTCAGACCCCTACTGACGCGATAATTCGTGTCGGTATGTAACCCATCACCACCTGAGAAACTATCGATCCTGGATCGGTAATTCTCGTCTACCCCGGCCGAGGATTTCTGGTGATGGCCACCCGTGCACAATGCGACATCAAACCCCAATACCGGGAGAGGCGAATCCCCGACGATCCGCTCACTGCCTCTATTCGGCTCGGGACTATACCCAACTAAAACATGTTTGCACGACTCCTTTGAGCCGTGGTAGGGTAGTAATCAAAGCACAGTGGGAACTCACACAAGACAAATGACGATCTCAGGTCGACATACTAACCTGTATACATGTCACCTGGGAACTGCTATCTGACAATAGGTATAATACCAACTAGCAAGTTCCCGGCGAATCCGTCCAGTGTACTCATAACCCGATGAGCACCTGTATACTATCTTAAGTGAACAAACTAACACCAATGGCTTGTGAGACCTAGCCACCTCCCCTGTCGGGGTCTCGATCAATATACACTAGTCTACACCAGAGTACTGATGCCCAGTCTCGATAATCCCATGACTAGGGACATTTAAAGATATGCTTATAGACCACCCAGCTCCCACGTATACGATCGCCATCATAATGCTGGTAGTCAAGCAAGAATCATATGGGCTCTATCAACATGTAATAGTGATCTGTAATACCACCTGAAGCATATACATGATGATAAAGACAAATCAGATAGCATGCTATTATCTCGAGTAAGACTGTTCTACCGGTATAGGTCCTCCCTCAATCATCACAATCGCGTGCATGCGATTCAATAATTGACTTGAGGGCACTATAGCCAACAATCTCCCACTTACACTTAAGGCTAATTATTGCAATGTCGCATACTCACAGCCTGTGTGATACCGAACACCCAACTTCTCGACTTATCAGTCTCACAAAGCCCGTTTGCGAAACTATTGCGTTCAAAGAATAGCCTCAGTGAGTGGATCCGTTCCAGTGTATCTTTCTGTATCTCTCTATATCTCAATTTCGCGGAGAAAGCTATCTCCCGAAATGAGCAATACCTGTCTTAGAATATGTCTGGATATCTGATGGGACCCAGTTCACAAATGAACTCCAAATCTAGCAAACTTCTTAGACTGTATCATCCACTGAACTTAATCAATATCATGCGCCATGCCTTCCACAGTATCCGCATGGACCACCTGTATAACATATTGTCCCTCAAAAAAGGGAAAACTATAACTCTGACAGCCAATATGTCATCCAAGTCACCTTAGAAGCCTGAAATGATAACCGTCTCCCGAAGGAGGCTGCCGTTACCATATCCTAAGAACATCCACTTATGTTCATAACTGCTTCCCAATGTTTCTTCAGGATTGGATTAATACATATGCTTATTGCTGCTAGTGAAAAAACAACATATGGTGTGGTACTTGACATCATATGATTGACTCAATTGCCTAAGCAAGTGATATAACAATCATGCAAATCCCTCTCCCCTTTAGTCTGTAAGACACCTTTAGAGAGAGTGACTCCATTACCTGCAGGTACACCACCATGCCAGGAGTCTTCCATTTTAAAACACTTTAGAATAGTGTTAAGTACCCAAATTGGGACACTTCCCAAATCTAGATCTAAAACTATAGATCTAGTAATCAGAAACTGTGATATTATATCCATGTCCTATGTGGAGAAATAACTGTGTGACAACCACAGTATAACCGATCGTAGTATAGGAATTTCACTTCCTATAAAGTGCATGTCATCTCAAATACCAGGACATCACACCCTACTACCTACTTACCAGATCCATCTCCTATTCTGATGAAGTCAAAGCCTATGACTGTCACATCAAAAATAGATAATCTATCTCCGCTATATCTGCTCTAGTCTATAAATAGACATAAGCTACTTGCCCACTGCGCTTCCGTTGCTCCTACTGACTACAACAACCCTCTGGCAGAGTCATATACACGTGCACTTCTAAAGATAGTTTAGAACGACGCTATACTCATCCTCCTGCCGGGTCTCATAGTCTAAAACAGCAGCAATAGCAAGTCTGGATAAATAAGAACCTCCATGTCATCGTCTCTAAGAAGACCGAAGTACCTCTCGGGTGCCTGAGGTTACCCACCAAATCTGCGAAGTGGCTAATAGAATGTCAAATCCATTTGAATTCTTAGGTTCTATTAAATCTTCAGTGATCGTTTGTGGTTCTGGAATCACTTCCAGTTCTACCATACTCCCACTTTTGTTTTCTGAAAAAATCCATTTTACTAAAACTATGGCGAGTTAAGAACAATATCACTATTGATCTTCCTAATGGTAGAAAGTTAACCCTCGTCAAAGCCCGGAATAACCCACAAACTGCCATTACTGAAACGTGCCTCGAGTTTATCCGGATTCTGGTTTTAAGCATCAGCCGGACAACTCCCTATACCATAACATCGTTAAGATATAAACTGATTCTATATATATCCAATATAGAAACAAAAGCACTAATTTATTTGGAATCAGATTCAAAATCATGCAGCTGTCTCCAGTGCATATGAACCAAATGGAATGAGGCATATCAGCATTACTCATAAAGGAGTGCATTCATATATGAGTAACCTGAAAGAGAAGCAGGTTCTCAAAAACCATTACTATTAACGGAATACCAAACACAAGTATCTACATCTTCGACTACTTCGAAGAATCCTGATACTTCCAACAAATGGTTCTCTACATTATTCTTATACCTATAACTTCTCAAAATCTGGGCGTTGCATTTCAAAAAAATACTTGTCTAAAACTGGAGAAGTCATGAGTAAACAGAATATAGTATGAGTACCTACCCTACTGTCATAAAGGACACTGGACAACATACAATACTTTGTATAAGTCCCCTGAGTTCAATAACTCAAACCTTGTGCGTCGTAGGTTAAAAACTGTACTATGGTTAAGAAGAATTACACCGCTCTTGAATGCACCTTACCTAACCATCAACTGATATAGGTAAATATCACAGACATAATTTCAAAAAGTTATATCTCACTTTATAAAATAAACGTACAGATATATCGGTTTGAAACTGGTGCATAACTACGGATATTCAAAACAAAAAATTTGTTATCCGGCAAAACCCAGATGATTTCCTCAAATATCACCAATTACAACGAATTCCAATATAATGAGGATATAATCACCTAATTCCCAATATCTTACTCCCACTCACTATCTGTAATGACATACAGATGTGAGAAACTGATCTGGTAAATACATATCCTGGAGTAAGAATCTAATTAGGAAATCAGTTTTCAATTAACAACACATAGTGAAACTGAAACATGAAAATGTTTCGAAGGGGTAAACCGGTATTCCTAGTAACGCCTCTTACACTATCCTGATTCATGACAGTAACCATATACTTACCTGCCCTCACTGCAATCCCTTTATTATGTCTTTACTTATTACCTTCTGTACACCTTCTTTAGGCTAATTGGTTTCTTCCTTCCCTACCCTTCGGCACCAGCCTAAGGTTTGGAAGAAGACTATCCAATAAGCATAATAGGTGTACACTCCTTATGCTAGGAGCCCTCGCAACCTAAGAGAAGGTAATGGGAAATGACATCTGAATAATCCTATTCTATTTCTCCTGAACCGGAAACCATCCTCAAATCTGGAACGAATTCCTTCAAGTTCGTATGTAACTATACGATGGCGTGTCCAAGCATTATGGGCGTTCGTAGTGATACGAAGTGTTCTGGAGAAATCCAAAGTAGATGTGGGAGTGGCAGGGGTATACACGGTTTTATCAAGAATGATAGCAGCCGCAATTTTCTTTGTCGTTATTCTAATCCCTTTATATGTCTTTACTTATTACCTTCTGTACACAACCTTTCGGCTAATTGGTTTTCTTCCTTCCCCACCTTTCGACACCTGCCTATGGTCTGGAGGAAGACTATCCAATAAGCTCAATAGGTGTACCCTCTCCTAATCCTAGGAGCCCTCTCAACCTGAGAGAAGGTAAAAAGAAAAGACAACCGAATAATCCTATTCAATCTCTCCAGAACCAGAATCCATTCTCGAATCTGGAACAAGTTCTTTCGAGTTCATATGTAACTATACGATGGATTTATCTAATAAATGCGGATATTCGTAGTGATACGGGGTGTTCTGGAGAAATGCAAAAGTGATATAGAGGTGGCAATGATATATGCGAGACCATGACATTCCAAAAATCCAAAATGTTTTAAGAAGGTTCGGTTAACTTGGTTCATGAGTTTTAGTCAAGGGTCGGGCCATGGTCGCTGCCAAAGAGAGAGAGAAAAGAAACACTCAGCGTGCACTATAACCTAGATTAGGATGGTTAATCACTTTATCTAATCTGGATGGCTCCCACCGTTTCATCGAATTCTCCTCCAAACCCAAAAGAAGAATTAGTCAGGATCATCTAAAATCACCCGAGGAGTAAACCTACTCATCAGTGGGAATCGGGATCCAACTATCATCGCATGATAACCAGATGGAAGCCACTCAAGTCACCACACTCCAGAAGGTATACGCATGCCTGGCAAGTTTCATGTATGTTTGAAACTCCCGATGTGTGTTTTTACCCCTAGGATCCAAGGGACCTTGACAAGGTCAACAAGTCAAAGGGTCCTAGTCAAGTTCAACCCATCATTGTCCTGATTGCATTAGACGCACCCGCACAAACCCTTGACAAGGTCAACAAGGTCGAACGACTGTCCTAACCAATCCACATATCCATACGATAGAAAAGTATTACAGAGCTACCACACACTACGCCTCGGCAAGGCACAACATGTAGGGTTCCTAGGCACGCTAAAGAGGTCTCACAAGGCATCAACCATGCCAATTTCAAAAAATCTAGGTGCCGAGAATCCCGACTACGGATCGTGGGCTAGAAATCTAGGCGAAAATGAAATCTAGTTAACAACTTAACAAAAAGGAAACGGAAATACAACCTTTGTAGATCCGGTGCTCCACCTCCATAGCTCCGCAACGAAGTCCCCTCGCTGTCCTAGTGAATTCCCGGGCTCTAGCGTCGGCTTCATCGGAGAATAGGCGAGCTAGGTCGTCGATGTCCATGCCGAAGATGATCTACGTCGAGGCATCGCTAGATCAAGCTCCAACTTCACCAAGTCAAGAAACTTGTGAAGAAAACACACTCTACTACTTGGCAAGAGGTAGAGGATGAAGAAATAGGAAGTGGGTAGACTTTAGAATTGGATTTCTCACACTTATGCTCAAATCACCATTGATGAAGTATGCTTTCTTCTTGAAGAAGAAGATGATAAATGTTATGATAAGAATAATCAAAAAAGAAAAGAAAATCAATTCTTATCATAACTTTAACCATGGTAAAGTGTAGAGAATTAACTTGAGTTAGGTTGAATGGTTAGGGTTAGAGAAGAAGACAAGAATGGTTGCTTTGGTCAAAGTTACATGAAGCTTGAAGAAGCTTCCAAAAAAGCAACCATTTGTTTTCTTTTCTCATTCTTTTCATCCAAAAATAAATAGATAAATGAATGAATAAATAAATAAAAACCCAAACCATTTACTTAACCAAGGTTTAATTCTTTACACTTAACCAAATAAGCATGTATCATCAATTATGATACAATCAAGTGCACAAAAGTATATCGCATATACAATGCGCACATCCGAGTGAGAAAATCCATCTTAAGTGAACCGATACTAGTTAATGCAAAGTAATATATCAAATATATAATTATACATTAAATCATTAAATCAACACTTGATTTAACGATCCGGTCATATCGCATATAACCGACTAGTATCCTATGTATCGGCTTACCGAATCAATCCTCGATTCGATAACTAGGTTATATCGCATACAACCATTCGATACATTCATCGCGAGAATGAAATACGGTATCACATACACGCAATATTCTCGGTCCCGCACATATCTCATATGCGCTCCTATTTCGTTTCGCTTGAGCCAGGAAACCTCTGTGTAGGACTCTAAAGACTCGTCAATACGCCGGCAGCAGGTGATGATCATATCAAACACCCACAAGCCGCAAGCGGTCTGCTAAACGTAACGGCCACCCGGGTATTGAGCGATCAGAAGATCGACGAGCAAACCCGCTCATACTCCAGTGAATCCAACCAGTAACACTACCGTACAGTCCGGTCTGATCGTCTGATATGTCGCATATCTCGCCTAGGGGTGGTAAATGTCAGAACCCAATAGCTCGATAAGTCGTGTCGATATGAGGTCTATAACAATTCGAGAAACTACTGGTAACACTTACCAGTAAATCTCAGCAACCCTGGCCAGGGATTTCCTGTTATAGCCAATCGAACACAGCGCAACATCAACTCCCTATACCGGGAGAGACGAATCCCCTCCTATCGCTCATTGCCTCCATGTGACTCGGGACTGTACCCAAAAACTGTAAGTCCATGCTACCTCTCCCGGTACTTTCGGGAATGCGGAATTTGGTAAATAACAATTTTTTCGGAGGTGGTAACATGGACCTATAACCCGGATCTTGGTTAAACTTCTATCTAACATCCTAACTATGAGTTTCTAGCTACTCGGTTAGGTGGTTATACCTAGCTTGTCTTGAACTCCTTCTTCTTCAAGCTCCGATGGTGGTCTGATGGCTCCTTCTCGTCGTCTCCGTACGCCGAAGATAGATCCACTTGAAAGCTCCAACCTTTAGCTCCTTCTTCGTTCTTTGAAGAAACTAGTTCACTTGGTTTGCTAAACCTAGTGAACTAGAATGAGTAGAGAAGATTTAGAATGGGATTTTATCTATGGTTCTTGATTCTCAACACATGAGAGATATGAACCATAGAGTCAAGAGAGGGAGCAAGAGGATGAGAGTGAGAGCAAAATGGAGAGCTCAAGAACAAGAGAGAGAATGAGCAAGAAAGAATGAGGCTCTTTTTTTTCTCTCACCCTCTCATAATCCAAAGTAATCATAACTCATCATATCAATAAAAGTCTTATGTGATGGTTGAAGCAACCATAACCTTATCATGTCATGCACTGTTTTACTCAAATGAGCAAGCAAGTAAAAGTCTTTGGCATGAAATGATAGCCATGGTTATCATGATGGTCAACTAGTCAAGCCTAGTCAACCGGTCAACAAAGTCAACAAGTCAACAAAAGTCAACAAGTCAACAAAGTCAACAAAAGTCAACAACCAAGTCACCATAATACTTAATTAATATAATAGTTAATCACATATCATATTCTCATTAGGGTTGAGCAAAAAGTCAAAAAGTCAATGGTCAACTGTCAACAACCCTAATGAGAATCCGCTGTTTGTGCCTCCCTGTCAACTGTGCATACACACCCGCATCCGCGTTCCGAGGAACACGAATGCAAACTGGATAAATCCAATCCCATAAGGTACACTAGGATCTGGCTTAAACCAAAGCCCGCTAGTGTAAACTGTCCGGACACTGTACGTGCACAAGTGCACGGATGTGACCGAACCCTGTCGCAAAACCATGCGACCTGTCGCAATACCATGCGACCTCTACTCTTTTGCCTAAAGACGAAAAGCTTTCTGTGTGGGACTCTAAAGACTCGACACTACGCTGGCAGTGGGTTTAACCACAGACCGCAAGCGGCACTAGCTGTGCGTAACGGTCCCCAGGTAATGCCGACAAGAAGACCGACGAGGCGAAACCCATTTGAACTCCTACTGAGCCTGAGTGTGACATTCTCCGTACAGTCCGGTCTGTTCGTCTGATACATCGCATGGCGGGCCTAGGGGGCGGTAAATGTCAGTCCCCCAATAGCGGTACAAGTCATGCCGGAGCGAAGCCCAAAACACCCTGAGATAACACTGGAAACCTACCAGTATATCTCGTTTGCCCTGGCCAGGGACTACTCGTGTAATGGCTCTCCTAGACACAGCGCGATGTCAACCCCCAATACCGGGAGAGACGAATCCTGTCTAACCGTCACTGCCTCCAAGTGCTTCGGGACTGCACCCAACCACCACCTGTTTGCACGACTCCTTTGAGCCGTGGTAGGGTAGTGATCAAAGTACAGTGGGAACACACCCGAGGCGAAGTGACAGTGTCAAGTCAGCGGACTAAGCTGTACTCATGTCACCTGGGAACTGAAAACTGACGATAGGTATAATACCAACTAGTCAGTTCCCGGCGAGTCCTGTCCAGTGTACCCGTAACCTAACGGGCACCCGCATACTATCTCAAGTACGACGTACTGACAGCTGTGGGACAGACCGTCTCCCACACTGGGATGAGAAGCGCATGCGCTGGTCTACTCCGGAGTATCGATGCCCTGTCTCGATAGTCCTGCGACCAGGGACCTGCATAAGGATGTGCTTATAGATTACCCAGCCCCACTAGTGTGACGGCCATCACATCGCTGGTAATCAAGCAAAGATCCTAAGGGCTCCACTAATGTGTATAGGCGATATACAAAAATAAACACATGTACACATTGAAGTAGAAACAAACCAAGTAGCATACTACTATTTTGAGCAAGATTGTATATACAAGGTGAATATCCCAAGCATCCATTAAGTAATATACAAACTAGTATGATACAGTAATGGCCTCTAGGGCATATACACTAACAATCTCCCACTTGCACTAAGGCCATGTACTGGCGTATCGAAGACCTGTCATCTCGATCAGCTGCTCGAACTGAGTCTGGGGCAGGGCCTTGGTGAATGGATCTGCAGTGTTATCTTCTGAAGCGACTCTCCGAACCTCGATCTCCTGGCGATCCACGATCTCCCTGATTAGGTGATACCGCCTCAAGATGTGCCTGGATCTCTGATAGGACCTGGGTTCCTTTGCTAAAGCTATAGCCCCGTTGTTGTCGCAATACAGAGGTATTGGATCAACAATGGACGGAACCACCTGAAGTTCTTTCAAGAACTTCCTCATCCAGACAGCTTCTTTTACGGCATCAGATGCAGCGATGTATTCCGCTTCCATCGTCGAGTCTGCAACGGTTTCTTGTTTGGAACTCTTCCAACACACCGCCCCTCCATTGAGGGTAAAGACAAAACCCGACATGGACTTGGAATCATCCTTGTCACTCTGGAAGCTGGAGTCAGCAAAGGCCTCGATCTGGAGGTCTTTTCCGCCATACACCAAGAACATCTCCTTAGTCCTTCTCAGATACTTGAGAATGTTCTTTACCGCTATCCAGTGTTTCTCCCCAGTGTTTGACTGATACCGGCTTACCACACTCAGTGCATAAGCTACATCCGGTCTGGTACACAACATCGCATACATTATAGAGCCTACCGCAGAAGCGTAGGGTATAATAGACATGCGATCCCTCTCCAAATCAGTCTTGGGAGACATCTCTTTAGAGAGGGTGATCCCGTGACAAGCCGGTAGGTTACCGCGCTTGGAATCTTCCATACTGAATCTCTTCAGTATGGTGTCGATGTACCTGGACTGTGAAAGTCCTAATATCCTCTTGGATCTGTCACGGTAGATCCGGATACCCAGAATGTACGAGGCATCACCCAGGTCTTTCATGGAGAACCTGTGTGACAAGAACCCCTTGACAGATTGTAGCATAGGAATGTCATTTCCTATTAAGAGAATGTCATCCACGTATAAAACGAGGAATACTACAGTTCTCGCTACAAATCTACTATAGATGCATGGTTCATCTGGATTTTTGATAAAGCCAAATTCTTTGACCGTCTCATCAAAGCAGATGTTCCAACTCCGCGATGCCTGCTTTAGTCCATAGATGGACTTAAGCAACTTGCACACTTTTCCGCTGCTCCCACTCTGAATGAAACCCTCTGGCTGGTCCATATAGACACACTCCTCTAAATTTCCATTTAGAAAAGCTGTCTTTACGGCCATCTGCTAAATCTCATAATCGTGGAAGGCAGCAATGGCAAGAAGGATCCGAATGGATTTCAGCATGGCTACTGGAGAAAAGGTTTCGTCATAGTCCAAGCCAGGTCTTTGACGAAAACCCTTTGCTACCAGCCTAGCTTTATAGGTCTCAACCTGTCCATCTACACAAATCTTCCTTTTGAAGATCCACTTGCATCCTACGGGTTTTACCCCATCTGGAGCAATGTCCAACGTCCATACCTTGTTGGTGTACATGGACTCCATTTCGGTCCGCATTGCATCCAGCCATTTCACTGAGTCAACGCTCTGAACGGCCTGCTGGAAGCTAGTAGGCTCATCATAATCTATGATGCAATCCTTTCTATCCCCGTCTATGAGAAAACCGTAGTATCTCTCGGGCGGATGAGACTGCCTACTACTTCTGCGAAGCGGCGTAGGAATGTCCTGTTCTTCCGAACCTTCTGGTTCCACTAAACTTTCAGTAATAGTCCGTGGTTCTGGAATTTCTTCCAGTTCTACTGTGCTCCCACTTATCTGGTTTTCCAAAAACTCAGTTTCCAAGAAGTAGGCATGACGAGAAACAAGAACTTTTTGTTCCTCTTCACAGTAGAAGAAATATCCTTTTGAGTTCTTTGGATACCCCACAAACTTGCACTATACTGAACGTGCCTCGAGCTTGTCCGCATGCTACTTTTTGACAAAAGCCGGACATCCCCATATCTTAATGTGCTTAAGATAGGGTCTCTTCCCACACCACATTTCATATGGTGTGGAAGGCACAGTCTTAGTCGGAACTCGGTTCAAAAGGTACGCAGCTGATTCTAGCGCATACCCCCAGAATGATCGCGGTAACTCAGCGTTACCCATCATGGACCGCACCATATCCAATAGGGTGCGGTTCCGTCTCTCCGATACACCGTTATGTTGCGGGGTGTAAGGAGGAGTAAGCTGAGAGAGAATTCCGTTCTCTTTTAAATAGTCCAGGAACTCGGCACTTAAGTATTCTCCACCTCGATCCGATCTTAGAATCTTAATACTTTTGCCGGTCTGTTTCTCTACTTCATTCTTATACTCCTGGAATTTTCCAAAGGCCTCGGACTTATGTTTCATTAAGAAGACATAACCGTACCTTGAGAAGTCATCCGTAAAAGTAATGAAGTAAGAATGTCCGCTTCGGGCATGTGTAGACATTGGACCGCACACGTCACTGTGTACGAGTCCCAAGAGCTCACTCGCTCTTACTCCATGTCCAGTAAACGGAGTCTTTGTCATCTTTCCTTTGAGACAGGATTGACAAGTGGCATACGAATGATATTCGAACGCATTCAAATACCCTTCTGTATGTAACTTAGTCAACCTTCTCTCATTGATGTGACCCAATCTACAATGCCATAAGAAAGTCTGATTTATTTCTGGAGACTTTCTGTTGTGTGTATTCTGGACATTAAAAATCTGTGGTTGGTTTAATACGTATATACCATTACTCAAAGTACCTGACCCAATCAGAACTTGATTAAGGTGAATGTTTACAACATTACTTACAAACGCAAATTCATAACCTTCTTTAGAAACTAAAGATACAGAAATGATAATACAAGTTGCGTTGGGTACAAAAAAGCAATTACGCAAAACCAAAACATGTCCATCTGACATTCCCAGGTGATAGTCCCCCACGGCTTTAGCATCCATGCTAGCTCCGTTCGCAACTCTGAGGGTCATGTCACCTGCTTTCAAAACACTACGGTTTCTCAACGCCTGCAAAGAATTATAGATATGAGATCCTGATCCAGTATCCAATACCCAGGAAGTAGAGTTTATTGAAAGACAGTTTTCAATAACATACACACCTGAAGCTGAAGCTGCAACCTGCTTCAATTCCTGTGTTCTGGCCTTCCAGGCCCTGCAATCATTCTTCCAGTGTCCTTTCTTATGACAATAGAAGCATTCTTCCTTATCCACAAGCTTCCCCGCTATCTTTGTTGCTTTACCTTTTCCCTTCGTATCCACTTTACTAACACCGCCCCTTGGTTTGGCGGGGGCCTTCTTCTTCTTTCCCTTGGCTTTTGCCTTGGACCTAGAAGAAGATGGTCCTCCTACAAACAAAGTGGATGTATCCCTACCTTTCTGTAGGGTTCCCTCTGCGCTCCTCAGCATGTTGAGGAGCTCTGAAAGTTCAACCTCTTTTTCTTGTAGGTTGAAGTTCAGTATAAACTGGGCGTAAGTGGAAGGAAGGGACTGGAGAACTATATCCGTATATAGCTCACTCTCCAATGTGATCCCTAGGTCAGCGAGCTCCTCAATGTAGCCGATCATCTTTAGCACGTGCTCGGCTACTGATGATCCGACGGCCATTCTTGTCGAAAATAACTTTTTCGACGCTTCGTATCTTGCGATACGAGATTGCTCTCCATACAGTTCTTTTGTATGGAGCAATATGGATTCCATGTCCATATTCTCATGCCTCCTCTGATGTTCGTTGTCCATCGAGGCAAGCAGGAGGCACTTGGCCTTCGCGCTATCAATCTCCCAAGTCTTGCGGATTTCCTTATCCACGACACTGGAAGTTGGACCAGGGACAGGGGGAGCTTTGGTGGTAAGAAGATACCCCAGCTTGTCATAAGTGATTGCTATCTTGACATTCCTGAGCCAATCTTTGTAGTTTGGCCCTGTCAGTTTGTTTTTATCTAGGAGTAACTTAAGTCCAGTCATGTTGATTGGTCGCTGCAATTTGGAGAGAAGAAGAAACACTCAGCATGATGCTCTTGCAAGTTTAGAGTGGTTTTTAGTTTGTCTAAACAGGATGGCTCCCACTGTTTCTCGAATCCCTCCTCAAACCATAAAGGAAGAATTAGTCAGGATCAATCCCACCGTACAATTCTTGCTTAACCGTTCAGCCAGGCCGGTGTCGGTACTTCGAGGGAGGTTTTCCAACGCTTTCGCGAAGTTCCTTAATTAAAGAACCTCTTTTCCCTGGGGGCGTAGCCCCGCTAACACCTTTCTAGGCACCTACTAGGTTTATAGCATTGATCGTTAAGTGAGAAATTTCCCGAGGAGTAGCATATACTCACAGTAGGATCGGGATCCAAATATCATCGCGTGACGAAACTGAAGGAATCCTACCTGAATCATCACACTCCAAATGGTATGCAAATCTAGCAAGTTTCAGTACTTATGAAACTCCCGATGTGGATTTTTGCCCCATGCTCTTATGACCTTGACTTTGGCCAACAACTCCCGATGTGGATTTTTTCCCCATGCTCTTATGACCTTGACTTTGGCCAACAAATCATAAGTCACATGTCAAGTTCTACCCGTCGTTCTCCAGGTTAATTTGAATCCACCCGTACATACCCTTGACTTTGGCCAACAAGGCAGTACGACTGTTCCAAACCAACGCATCTATCTATGCTGCACATGAATACCCAATAGCTACCAATCACTATGCCTTGACTTTGGCCAACAAACACAGCTTGAATACTATTGACTATTCATGTGAAACGACGGAGGGCTACGAATGGTTTTGGCAAAACCGTGAACGTAGTGAACTTGATTTAGTCGATGGAACGAGATAGCTTTTAAATGGAGTGGCTCAAACTCCGTATTTTAAAAGTTTGTTTTGAAAAGAACCGAGTGGTTTTTCGAAAGTGTTCCAACGACTTTAACTTGGTTTATTATCTTGCATTAGTTCTTTTAATGCGTGATATTCTTGCATTAGTTCTTTTAATGCGTCCCATCATTTAATCCTACCATTGCAGAAAACAACCAAAATATGACGTACGCTTATGCCATTCGCATTCGCCACTGGGCCCCGTCATTACCCGTTAGGTTACTTAACTAACGACAGAGCGGGGGCTGGGCTAGCGCGTCTGTAAAACATAAGCAACGCCTAAATAATATCATATATAGATATACTGCAATGATAAACATTTCAGATCACAGATAAATACATTGGATTTACTAGGAATCTGTAATTTGTACGAGCCTGTAACAAAAACAGATAACACGGTCGCGGTGAATAGCCAATACCCCACCCAAGACCCCTACGGGTGCGGCAAACTACCCGCCAAGTACCCGAAGCGTAGCAACCTCCCTCATCTCCATGAGTAGGCCACTCGACACTTCGGCATACCCGGTAGTTTGTGCACCCCTCCATGGGTCTATCCTAGGAGCAAAAACAGTAAAAAGAAATTATACAATGACGGCTACAACCCCGACCCGGTTGTGCGGCCATACAAATAATTATTACATCAATTTACAAATTTACATGAATTGCAAGAAAAGAAAACTCTCGTCTCACAACCCCCGGCTATTCACCCGCGACAATCCAACATATTTATATACACATTCCAGCACATTACAGATCACAGATTTGTATAACCCCCACTAATCGACATATAGCGATTAGTAGACGTTCAATACAAATATCACATTACAGAAAAACCCGTTAGCTTAAGTCTTTTAGAAGTTCGATCAAAAATACGGATTTTCGGGACCCCAAAAAGGAAATTTTCGTTCTGGAAAATCTGGGCAGAAAATATATATTCTAAAAATCCCAAAATACCCCCATGAGCAAACTGCAGAAAAGAAAACCCCTGACCGAGTCAACTCGGCCGAGTTTCCGCGGCGGGAGCGTGCTCCCGCCGCGGAAACGCGGCGCTTTGATCGAGTCAGGGGCCCAAATTTTTGCAGTTTCTTTAAAAAAGCCTGAGTAGATTTTTGGTGTTTTTCAAAACAGTTTTCCAGCACTTTTAAAATCGACAGAAAGTTTAAAATTCCGGGGTTCGTTTCGGGACTTTTTCGTTGATCGATCTTCTAGTTACTTGCTAACATATTAGATAGAGTTTAACTAGGCTCTGATACCACTGTAAGTCCATGCTACCTCTCCCGGTACTTTCGGGAATGCGGAATTTGGTAAATAACAATTTTTTCGGAGGTGGTAACATGGACCTATAACCCGGATCTTGGTTAAACTTCTATCTAACATCCTAACTATGAGTTTCTAGCTACTCGGTTAGGGGGTTATACCTAGCTTGTCTTGAACTCCTTCTTCTTCAAGCTCCGATGGTGGTCCGATGGCTCCTTCTCGTCGTCTCCGTACGCCGAAGATAGATCCACTTGAAAGCTCCAACCTTTAGCTCCTTCTTCGTTCTTTGAAGAAACTAGTTCACTTGGTTTGCTAAACCTAGTGAACTAGAATGAGTAGAGAAGATTTAGAATGGGATTTTATCTATGGTTCTTGATTCTCAACACATGAGAGATATGAACCATAGAGTCAAGAGAGGGAGCAAGAGAATGAGAGTGAGAGCAAAATGGAGAGCTCAAGAACAAGAGAGAGAATGAGCAAGAAAGAATGAGGCTCTCTTTTTTCTCTCACCCTCTTATAATCCAAAGTAATCATAACTCATCATATCAATAAAAGTCTTATGTGATGGTTGAAGCAACCATAACCTTATCATGTCATGCACTCATTTTACTCAAATGAGCAAGCAAGTAAAAGTCTTTGGCATGAAATGATAGCCATGGTTATCATGATGGTCAACTAGTCAAGCCTAGTCAACCGGTCAACAAAGTCAACAAGTCAACAAAGTCAACAAAAATCAACAACCAAGTCACCATAATACTTAATTAATATAATAGTTAATCACATATCATATTCTCATTAGGGTTGAGCAAAAAGTCAAAAAGTCAACGGTCAACTGTCAACAACCCTAATGAGAATCCGCTGTCTGTGCCTCCCTGTCAACTGTGCATACACACCCGCATCCGCGTTCCGAGGAACACGAATGCAAACTGGATAAATCCAATCCCATAAGGTACACTAGGATATGGCTTAAACCAAAGCCCGCTAGTGTAAACTGTCCGGACACTGTACGTGCACAAGTGCACGGATGTGACCGAACCCTGTCGCAAAACCATGCGACCTGTCGCAATACCATGCGACCTCTACTCTTTTGCCTAAAGGCGAAAAGCTTTCTGTGTGGAACTCTAAAGACTCGACACTACGCTGGCAGTGGGTTTAACCACAGACCGCAAGCGGCACTAGCTGTGCGTAACGGTCCCCAGGTAATGCCGACAAGAAGACCGACGAGGCGAAACCCATCTGAACTCCTACTGAGCCTGAGTGTGACATTCTCCGTACAGTCCGGTCTGTTCGTCTGATACATCGCATGGCGGGCCTAGTGGGCGGTAAACGTCAGTCCCCCAATAGCGGTACAAGTCGTGCCGGAGCGAAGCCCAAAACACCCTGAGATAACACTGGAAACCTACCAGTATATCTCGTTTGCCCTGGCCAGGGACTACTCGTGTAATGGCTCTCCTAGACACAGCGCGATGTCAACCCCTAATACCGGGAGAGACGAATCCTGTCTAACCGTCACTGCCTCCAAGTGCTTCGGGACTGCACCCAACCACCACCTGTTTGCACGACTCCTTTGAGCCGTGGTAGGGTAGTGATCAAAGTACAGTGGGAACACACCCGAGGCGAAGTGACAGTGTCAAGTCAGCGGACTAAGCTGTACTCATGTCACCTGGGAACTGAAAACTGACGATAGGTATAATACCAACTAGTCAGTTCCCGACGAGTCCTGTCCAGTGTACCCGTAACCTAACGGGCACCCGCATACTATCTCAAGTACGACGTACTGACGGCTGTGGGACAGACCGTCTCCCACACTGGGATGGGAAGCGCATGCGTTGGTCTACTCCGGAGTATCGATGCCCTGTCTCGATAGTCCTGCGACCAGGGACCTGCATAAGGATGTGCTTATAGATTACCCAGCCCCACTAGTGTGACGGCCATCACATCGCTGGTAATCAAGCAAAGATCCTAAGGGCTCCACTAATGTGTATAGGCGATATACAAAAATAAACACATGTACACATTGAAGTAGAAACAAACCAAGTAGCATACTACTATTTTGAGCAAGATTGTATATACAAGGTGAATATCCCAAGCATCCATTAAGTAATATACAAACTAGTATGATACAGTAATGGCCTCTAGGGCATATACACTAACAAAAACCACCGTTTTGCACGCCCTCTTGGACGTGGTAAGATGGAAATCAAAGCACAGTGGGAACCACACAAGACTCTATGACGATCTCGGGTCAACAGACTACTCTGTACCAGTGTCACCAGAGAACTGCCATCTGACGTAAGGTATAATACCATCTGGGAGTTCTCGGCGAGTCCGTCCAGTGTACCCAGTCTCTACTGAGCACCCGTATATCATCTCTGATGTCAAACACCGATGGATATGGGATCATCCATCGCCCATCTGTATGGGTCGAGAAGGTACACGCTAGTCTACTCTGGTATATCGATGCCCCGTCTCGATATACCCACGACTAGGGACTTTGAAGGATGTACTTATGGACTACCATGTCCCCACTAGTATGATCCGCATCATAGTCCAGGTAGTCAAGTACACATCCTAAGGGCTTTACCAATATGTAATAGAGAGGCAATCTGTGTACACGTTAAGGTAAAGAGCAACCAGATAGCATACTATCATGTCGAGCAAGAAAGTCCTCCCTATATATGTTGCAGCATCCACTACAATATACATCCTATGTACAGTAATGACCTCTAGGGCATACATATAACTAACAATCTCCCACTTGCACTAGGGCCATCTGTAGCAGTGGTTGTAGGATCTCATACTCAACCATCCCATAAAAGTCTCTCTCTGGGAATAGGCCTTCGTGAGTGAATCCGCTGCGTTATCCTCTAAGTCTGCTCTCCTTGCCTCGATCAACCTGGAGATCAACCATCTCCATGATCAGGTGATACTGTCTTAGAATAAGTCTGGATCACTGATGGGACCGGCGTTCCTTGGCATAAGCCACAACTCCATTGTCTCACAATGGTAGGAACGTAGTTCATCTCATGAACCATTATACATCCAAACAGCCTCTTTGGTAGCATCTTAAGTAGCGATGTATCCTGCCTTTATCGACTAGTATGTCACGGTATCTAGATTGGAACTCTTCCAACATACCGTCCCTTTAGTGAGGGTAAAGACAATGCCTGCGACTGACATTCAGTCGTCTTTATCACTCTGGAACACTTCCAGTGATCCTATATAGAGAATCATTGAGATAAGCGGAGATTGACCGAGCGTAGCATAGGAAACTCCTTTCTTATCAAGAGTATGTCATCCACGTACTCTACGAGGATCACCACCATACTCCCTACTACCTTTTTGTTTATACAAGGTTCATCTACCATTTTGATGATGTCAAACTCTTTGACTAACACATCAAAACAGACGTTCCAACTCAGCGATGCCTGCTTTATCAGATAAAACATCTTGCACACGTTTTCGCTGCTCCCACTGTTTACGAAGCCCTCTGGCTGTGTATCTTACAGACGTTCTCTTCTAAAATATCATTTAGAAAAGATGTCATGGCACCCAACCGTCAGATATCGTAGTTATGGTATGTAGCCGTGGCAAGTAGGATCTGGATGGACTTAAGCATAGGTACTGGAAAAGGTTTCATCATTATCCACGCCTGGTCAATGACGAAAACCTTTAACTAGTCTAGCTTTGAAAGTCTCAACTTTTCCATGTACACCAAGTAATCTTCTCAAGATATACTTGCTCCTGATGGGGATTTAACCCTTCAGATATTGCAACCAAAGTCCATACTTTGTTGGTGTATAAGGATTCCATCTCAGATTGCTAAGCATCCAGCCATTCTTACAGAGTCTCACTCCTGATGGCCAGCTCGAAACTAGTTGGGTCATCATCTCATGATGCAATCCTCGCTCCTACTGTCATAGAGAAACAGAAGTATCTCTCAGGTGGGTGAGAAACCCTACTAGATCGGCGGAGAGGCTGAGGTTCGTTGGCATCTACTGAATCCTTTGGTTGTACCAAATCATCTGCTGTAGTTTGTATGGCTGGAACATTTCCAGTTCTACATAACAGACCTTGCCTCGAGCTTGTGCGGATTTTGCTTTTAGACATAGGCCGGACAACCCCAAATCTTAACTAACTTAAGATATGGGCTCTTCCCATTCCATATCACATATGAAGCGGTAGGCAACTGATTTGATTGGAACCCTATTCAATAGGTATGCAACTTCTCAAGTGCATAACCCCTTAAAGAAAAAGGTAACTCAGTATTACTCATCATAGAGCACACCATATCAAATAGGGTGTATCTGCTCCGCCCCGACATACCATCGTGCAATGGTGTATACGCAGGAGTAATGCTGAGAGAGAACCTCATTCTCCTTTAGAAAAGTCCAAGAATTCCGTGCTCAAGTATACTCCTCCTTGATCTCATCAAAGGACATAATACTTTTACCCGTATTTTGCTTCTCTACTTCTCGCTTATATTCTGTGAATATCTCAAAAGGTTCGGACTCATGTTTCAACAGGAACATATGACTGAATCTTGAAAGATTATCAGAGAATATAATGAAGTATAAAGAATCAGTCCTGGCATGTGTAGACAGGAGACCTTACATACATCATCATGTATCAGTCCCAAGAGTTCACTAACTCTTTCTCTGCTTCCATTAAAAAGAGCTATGGTCATCTTATCTTTGTGACATGACTGGCAAGTTTCATAAGATGTAAATTTAAACTGATTTAAATATGCATCTAAATGTAACTTTAGCTAGTCGGGTCACATTGATATGACCTAGTCTACAATACCTCAAGAAGGAATCGTTCATTTCTGAACTCTTCCTCTTGTGTGTGTTCTGTATACTAAGAACTGTAGTTTGATTTAGAACATCAACGCTTTTAGATAACGTGCCTGAACCGATCAACTTTTGATATAGGAAATGTTTAAAACATTATCTACAATACAAAATTTTATCATTTCTTTACTAATAAAGAGACTGATATGATTTTGTATATCAGGTTCGGTATCTAATAACATTCGTTCAGAATCAATGTATTGGTAATACAGGGTGACAGTGACCGACAGACTTGGCTGCAACTCTTGCCCCGTTTTCTGCCTCATGAAACTTATCACCCGTTCTCAGTTTTTCTACCTTTTTGTAGCCCTATGTAACAGATTACATATCTGGGATCCTGATCCGGTATCATATACCCAGGATTCAGAGGATACTGAGAAACAGTTCTGTGTAACGAACACACCCGAAGATGATGCATCATCATGCACTCTCTTCGTTTGGGCGGCACGGGAAATCTGGTATTCCCCAATTTCCTGCTCTGTCTTATAAAAATTATAAGTTGGAGCGGGACCAACGTTCCCCAGCTCAGTATAACAAGCGGGTTCGGTCAATAATCCGTATTATTATCTTGATTAAGCCGTGATATGGTTGCTACCTGGAGAGAGAGAGAAGAAAACACTCAGCGTGCGCTCTTGCAAGAATAGATTGGTTATTATTTTATCTAATCAGGATGGCTCCCACTGCTTTTTATCAAATCTTCCTTCAAACCATAAAAGGAAAGACTAGCCGGGATTAATTACACACTACAAGTTCGCCAATCTTTCAGCCAGGCCAGTGTCGGTACTTTGAGGGAGGTCCCCCGTGCTTTCGTACGAACCTAATTAATGTAAACCTCATTTTCCCAGAGGCGTAACCCCGTTGACACCTTTCTAGACACCTACTTGGTCGGTGTAGCGTTTTGAAAATCGTTTCGGTGAAATTTCGGAAAATCGGTAAAATGAGGGGGTTTTCTGTAAAAAGTCAAAATACAAATATCTTATTATAAAAAATTAAATATACATATTCTAGCTATGTAATTGCTATTATTTGGTGTTTATTGAGCCGCTGGTGAAATTTCAAATTTTCTGAAAAAAAATATTATTTTATTATTATTTTAAGCCGTCACTAATACATTTAATTAGGGAAAATTACAAATTGGAATGAGTTGAAACAAATTTTGTGCATCATAAAACATTAAATAAAAATTTATCATGTGGTTTTTGGAACGAAATCATTTGCCAAAACGGTTTAGAAATTATTGAAGAAAAAAGGCTTTTTTTTAGCGTAAATGGATGCTTGGGGTATTGTATTTATCATTTTTCATCACCCCACACCCGTACCCACACCCACACACCCCCACTTACTCCTCCCCTTAGCCAAATTCAACAGCCCTCACTTTTTCCCCACTTGGTTTGCAAAGGAAAAAGAAATAAAATGAAATAAAAGAAAAGATTAGAAAATAGATAAAGTAGTTAGACTTTGACCTTACCTTGACCTTGACTTTCCTCCCTTGCATTTTCCTCACCTCCCCCTCTCTCCCCTCACCTATTTCTGGCCGAAAATGATCCCACAACAGCAGCCCTTCCCCCCCCCCCCCCCCACAAATCCATACTATTTTGCTTCAAAAATCCAAGAAAAAGCTTCAAAATCCATACAATTTCAAAGCTTTTTCCAAATCCAACTCCTACCCATTATTTCTTGCCTATCTAGCATGGATCTAGGAGCATGGAAGCTACTTTTGGAGGCTAGGATTTGCATGCTAGAACTCAATTGGGAGGTATAAATTTTAACCCTTTAGTGAAATTGTTGTTTAATTGCTTTATGTTAGCTTATTAAGTGTTTAATTAGGTTTTAGATTGGTTCTAATTGCATGTTTGAAAAATTCAAGAATGAGGTTGATTTCAAGTTAGGGTTTTGAGCAATGGGATTATGGTTGTGAATTGGTGTATGGTTGTGATGGGTAGCTTACCATCTTAGAATTTGTAGAAAGTAATTTAGTAGTTAAATTTCATATTGTTGCATGGAAATGTCTAAATTAAGTTTTGTTTTTGCTAACTAGAGTTTTTGAAAAATTATCAAATGCTTAGATTAAAATATAATTAAGTGTTCATGTCATTATAACTATTATAATGAGTGGTTTAATGAGTTTGGTTCATGCAAAACGAAGCTTAATTGATGAATTGTGAATTTTGCTTTAAAGGGTGTTAAATTTGATATTTTGCAAACTAGGATTTTGGAAATTATGCAAATTTATGAGTTTAAATTATGGAAATGGTTTTTATGACTTATTTAAGATATTTAATAAATATATTGGCCGCTACATTCATTTAAACATCGTGTTTTGTACAAAAACGGCGAATTGTGCTTGCTAGATTTTCGGAAAAATGACTTTTTGAGTGAAATTGGCGTTTTTGTGAGTTTTAACCTAGTTTATATTAAAATTAGTGTTCGTGAATGTGCAAATGAGTGTATTTGGGTTTTTCTCGATGGTTTGGCGGTTGTACGCCGACGTCGAGGGTTTTTGGGTTGATTTGTGAAAGCAACCATAGGTTTTGACCTATGTGGGATTCGTGCGTCGTTTTGATCATGAGTCGGATTTTAATGAGATATGGTACATTATGATATGTAGGTACCCCCATGTGGACTTCGAGACGACAAGCAAGCGCGTGGCGACGTCGGCACCGGCTAGCGAGGACCAGGTGAGTAGATTTATATCTACGGGGAGAAGTCGGGTGGATGGCGTATAGCACCCCCGCAGTCCGTGGTGGTGTATACAGATGCGTATACACACCAACAATTATTATATGTTATTTGGGATTAATAACGATACTTAGGATGGATATTGGTGTGTTGGATTACTTTAGTGTTGCGAACCCTAGGGTAGTGTTACACACACATACACACATACATACTTGCATACATTCCTATTGATATGTGCTCATGGGATTCCTTATAGTTATGTGTTCACATGGGTATGGGACTATGTTTTCACATACGGATTGAGGATGATACTTGGGATTGAGCTGAGTCGATGAGATTTGATTCGAGGCCGTGAGATCGGTGATATAGCAGGGTTCGTATCTTAGATACGACATGACGTTGTAGCGGGTCATTGACGTAGTGTTTCACACACGTCCATGCATACGTAGGCGGTATCAGTATGGTACTAGACGTAGATCAGTACCCCGATCATGATATTTGATAAAGAGGATACCAGGTGAATAGTATGATGAATGTGATATTGACCCGTACCCAGATTGGGATGCCGTACGACGGATTTACGTACGAGCTATATTGATGATTGATCCGCATACTTGACTTGGGATGCCTGATTATAGATATGGTATCGGATATGATATTATTGAGGCGGGATCACCGTCTACACATATACAGGTATGTATATGTATCGACTCAGATGATATGCGGTTTCCTTACCTGTAGTTCAGCTTGTTAGTTCAGCCGTATAGTTTAGTGTAGTTGTTAGATTAGATTAGACTTCTTACCTATTTCAAAAACTAACGAATCGTGGGCATTTTTAAAGACAGCTCAAGGGAATCTACGGATATTTCAAAAAAAACGACGTATCTTTTCATAAAAACACCGTAGCCCTATTTTCAAAACCCCATGATTCGTGTTATTTCAAAAGGCACCATTCGTAGGACTTATATTAGATTATTGCAGATTAGTTATCGTTGTGTCTAGTATTCAGCTCCCGCACATTATTGTTGTTCGCTCTGCCTCGCATATTTATTTTGCTGCATATTCCATTATTGATATCATGTTGTTAGGACACCAGCACCATTACCGATGATGCGTATGTACCACGTACACCTACTTGCCGGCTCACACACATCTTCATCGGTAATTGCCATGTCACGTACACTTTAGAGAATATAATTGCTTGACTTAGATTGTTAGCTGGTAGTTTTGACATGATATTAGTGTACTTCCCTTATATGCCATATTAGACATTGTAGTTATTACCTGCATACTGTTATTCAGTTGTTCATAGCCTAGTTCATTATCATTGACATATGCACTTGTGATGATTTCTTGAGATTTATGATATTTCTGGATTTCGGGGAAAGCCGCAAAATTTACAATTTATGATCTTTTAAAATATAAAATGTTGCGGTTTTCTAGTGATGTAAAGTGTCGTCCACCATGAGTTTGCTGTGGTTTTGGAGATCCGTGTCGAGTAGTGGAGGAACCGTCACGGGTACATGGTGGGCCCGGTATGGTACCCCGGGGCAAGAGGAATGTGGTGTTGACGTTGAGCCTGGCTGGGGAGCACTATCTACCGGTGATATTACCCGACGCGTCGGATATCCGGAGGATACCGTCGTGGTCTTGAGATGATGGTAGGGGCCGGTCTGGACTGACGGCGCCCTAGATATTGAGATTGAGACATTGATATTTCGAGACAGTGAGATTTATGTTTTGTGTCGATGCTAGACACTGTTGATGCTGATTTCATTATGATACCTCAGTTTAAAAATACGAAGGAAATCTCACTAATTTATGAAAGCAGTTTCTTCATTTACTTGTATTCTGTTTCATGCATTCATACCTCATTCATATGATATATTGCTACCTGAGGCACTGACACGGGCACATGAAATTATACTCGGGTTAGATATTACCCTAGACATTGTCATAGGCTGACTGTTATACATATATTTGAGGATATATTATGATTATTGGCCTAGGTTGCGTTATTTATGCGATTTCTGTGCGTAGATGTTTTTCTATTCACGAGTTGGCAACTCACCCCCGTTGTGCCCCAGTTTCTTGCAGATTTGCCGTACAGGTTTCATTACGGCTTGCGGGCTCAGTTTCATTCGGGTGATTTGCTAGTAGGTGGGTTTACTTGTATCATACCCCCATTATATATCTTGTATATCATTATTCTGTTGTATCTAGAAGTTCCATCAACCAAACATGTATCTATTGAGATAGAGACCAGCGTTGTTTATTCTTTCGACCTTAGAGTCGCTCGTTATATTTCTGGTGGTTTTGAGTTCCTTTGATCCTCGCCGTTGGCGTTGTATATTATTGCTTGTGTGGTTGTGACCGTCGATTGACGAAGAGCTAGCTCCCGCTTGGGGATGCCTTTTTCTTGATTTCGTATACTATTCATGTTGTATCCCGTTTGGGGGCCAGTATTTATAAAGGAGACTCTGCCGAAATTTTCAGTGAATTTTGATGTTTTAAAAACCGCATAATTCGGCTTATGCTATTGAAATTACTTGCTTTAAGTTGGTTTTTCCTGCACTCTACTACTTTTCTTGGTTTGGATTTCTGGGTTTTCGGTTTACTTAGATTACGTACGCCTCGAGACGTTTGTAGTTTAAGTGCCGGTCATGTTCCGTACTTTCGGGTCGTGACAAAGTTGGTATCAGAGCGTTAGGTTTTAACCTTCGGAGCGTAGGATGACCCTTGGTTGATGGAATAGGTGACTAAAGTAGAGTGACGTACCGTTGGTATGTTCCGCAGCATATTTACGACACGCCACTCCACTTATGAAGCCTTAGGATGTACATTTCCTTGTTCAGTATTATATTCCTTCCTGATCTAGCCTCATCGGTACCAGTTTAGTTTTGCTGCTACGGTTACCGGCAGGAAGAGCTACGGCTAGAGTTGCGGTCAGCACAAGCTCGTCACGAACGAGGACTGACCAAGGCGAAATTCCGGCGACACACGATTGCAGAGATGTGTCTTTTTACTATGTTTCCGCGCCGCGAGCGTTTGGCGGATCGCCTTTATGAGGTTACTCGGATGTGCCGATCGACACTAGAGGATTGAGCCACTGACAGAGGCCAGCCAGATTTTGATGACCGTTGGTGTGTTGCTTACTCCTGATGATTGAGGCACTGTTCAGCGTGCAGACGAGCGAGCCAGTTGTTGCTGCGAGCGACGAGATATCGCCCCATATGTTGGAACTATGGCGGGGCGAGTTGTACGAATAGATGATAGAAGGTCGCTAGTCACCCGATGATGAATGACTAGTACAGGTGGTTCGTTCGCTTACCCCGATGCGAGGTCATCAGATAGATTGATTCCAGCTAGAGACGACTTCACGCGGAGACGTTGGGAGTCGACAGAGACGATCGAATGTCAGAAACCTATTTATCCAAGTTTAAAGTAGTCGGAAAGACATGCAGGCAATTCTATGGTCCCTCTAGAAGAATGAAACCCTAACTCGATTTAATGACCTTGTGAAAGCCTTTGAACCTTCGGGTTTGCGGCAGTTCTACGGCGCCATTAGTGAGGCTTGGGTTTGCCCTTCTACGGCTGGACCACCGATGTTGTGGTATGTACTCGATACTATTAAACTGTGCCCAAGAGATTGAGCTCTTGGGGGATTATGAGGTTTTGACGACTCGATCGGATGGCTCGACTTAATTCGGATGCTAGTTGGTGAGATGCATTCTTGGGAGACTCCAGATACGAGGATAGCCGTTGGAGCTCAGTCCATGCAGCCGCGACGAGACGAGTCCAAAGCAAACGACATTAGAGAAAAGCGGAGTAAGAGGTTCGCACCAGATCTAGATGAGATGACGTTCCACTCCGCCGACATCAGAGAGGCGATGCGCATGCCGAGGCATGGTACTTGGACTTACCTTCCAGAAGGAGTCGCGATGAGTATGCAGTCGTTCCAGAGCAAGATGCAGATATAGGAAAGGACAATGACTTCCGGACAGTTGGCAGAGACAAGACATGGAAGAGACCGTGAGCAGGGTTCCTTCCAGGACACTGCTGCAATGATACTTGCACCCAGGATCAGATGTGTTATGTACATTCAGAGAGCCAGAGGCCGACGCCAGTGATATGCTGTCTTACGAGTGGTCGCGATGATTGACCAAGAAATGACCAGAGGAGTGCCAGAACGGAATCGTCCCCGTTAGCACACCTGACAGGGCCGATGAGCCGATGGACCGAAAGATTGGTAATTCACAGTGAAGACCTTGACCCAGGAGTGGTCATGGTTACGCACGCCAGCAGGACGGAGTTCATGATCGTCGACGAGACGTCCCACTAGTGACCGCGACAGTTGCCGAGATTCTTAGAGGATGCGCTTGAGCAGTACTATTCCGCCATTATTGATTACGATGTTTTGGGTGATTTATTCGTATGATTTGATTTTGATGATTGAGGATTTACGATCTTTGCACAGTGTTGCACTTGATATCGTTTTCGTTCTTTAGTTTCACATGTTTGTGATTTTACGGTTTTAAACAGTTGAGTTGGTTTTGTGCATATGCACGCACACGATTTGGTTCCTGCACTCTGTATAGTTTATATATGCTTGCAGTGCAGTGATACGCCTTTTGTGCACTTAGATGCACTGGACTTCGATTCCGATTGTGATACTCGATATTTGTTTTGTGCACCTTTTGCACCTGAGTGATTTTGCGCACGTTCGGCACTTGATATTGGATTTCATGATTTCGTGCACGATGGATGCACCTGATTTAGATTTTCGCGCATGTTGAGCGCATGTCTTGAGATGCGATTTTGGCGCACACCAGATGCACTAAATCAAGATTTTTCGTGCATGTCAGATGCACCTGATTTTGCTGTCAGGCACACACGTTGCCTACGACAGATGCTTTGTGCACACCCGATGCACTTAGATCTTGTTTCTGTGCATATGTATGGCACATATATGGATTTTTATTTCCGTGCGCACCAGACGCATGTAGTATTCATGTGCATATTTTGGGATTGATTTCTTATAGAGCAGTACGTTTTTATGATATTGCTGTGTTTTCGTACTGAGCAGGACTAGTCAGAGGACAGTACCTGAATACATTTTGCATGCATTGATAGTTATTGAAGGGATTTCCAAAAAGCGAGCTATAGCCTCAGTATTTACCTATGTGTCTGATATGACACGAAATGTTTAAAACAAGGAGACCCTTCTAAATTGTTTCCAAAACGGCGGAACGTACATTTCAAACAATAGTATATATGTATATAGTTATTTTCTTATGATAAACGTCCGCCACTGTGCAGTGTTATACGCGTTGCACAGCGACTTAAAGAGATTTGGCATGCATTTCCTCCAGATACTTACAGATATAGATTCGATATTTACATTTATAGTTTCGAGTTATATCATATTGGTTTTGATTTAGATTTGGCATTGATGTCTTCTCCATGACTCCGATGATCGCGGGATGCTTGGAGGAGTTTTGATTTGAGTTATATACTCATTTTTCAAGCGCATGCGCTGCGCTACGATTTGTTTTATGTATTTACAATTTCGGAGCCCCGATTACTTGATGGTTTTTCTTAGATGTTTTAGTAATTGGGGGAGTTTGAATTTAAATTCGGGGACCGAATTTCTTTAAGGGGGGAAGATTGTAGCGTTTTGAAAATCGTTTCGGTGAAATTTCGGAAAATCGGTAAAATGAGGGGGTTTTCTGTAAAAAGTCAAAATACAAATATCTTATTATAAAAAATTAAATATACATATTCTAGCTATGTAATTGCTATTATTTGGTGTTTATTGAGCCGCTGGTGAAATTTCAAATTTTCTGAAAAAAATATTATTTTATTATTATTTTAAGCCGTCACTAATACATTTAATTAGGGAAAATTACAAATTGGAATGAGTTGAAACAAATTTTGTGCATCATAAAACATTAAATAAAAATTTATCATGTGGTTTTTGGAACAAAATCATTTGCCAAAACGGTTTAGAAATTATTGAAGAAAAAAGGCTTTTTTTTAGCGTAAATGGATGCTTGGGGTATTGTATTTATCATTTTTCATCACCCCACACCCGTACCCACACCCACACACCCCCACTTACTCCTCCCCTTAGCCAAATTCAGCAGCCCTCACTTTTTCCCCACTTGGTTTGCAAAGGAAAAAGAAATGAAATGAAATAAAAGAAAAGATTAGAAAATAGATAAAGTAGTTAGACTTTGACCTTACCTTGACCTTGACTTTCCTCCCTTGCATTTTCCTCACCTCCCTCTCTCTCCCCTCACCCATTTCTGGCCGAAAATGATCCCACAACAGCAGCCCTTCCCCCCCCCCCCCCAAAATCCACACTATTTTGCTTCAAAAATCCAAGAAAAAGCTTCAAAATCCATACAATTTCAAAGCTTTTTCCAAATCCAACTCCTACCCATTATTTCTTGCCTATCTAGCATGGATCTAGGAGCATGGAAGCTACTTTTGGAGGCTAGGATTTGCATGCTAGAACTCAATTGGGAGGAATATAAATTTTAACCCTTTAGTGAAATTGTTGTTTAATTGCTTTATGTTAGCTTATTAAGTGTTTAATTAGGTTTTAGATTGGTTCTAATTGCATGTTTGAAAAATTCAAGAATGAGGTTGATTTCAAGTTAGGGTTTTGAGCAATGGGATTATGGTTGTGAATTGGTGTATGGTTGTGATGGGTAGCTTACCATCTTAGAATTTGTAGAAAGTAATTTAGTAGTTAAATTTCATATTGTTGCATGGAAATGTCTAAATTAAGTTTTGTTTTTGCTAACTAGAGTTTTTGAAAAATTATCAAATGCTTAGATTAAAATATAATTAAGTGTTCATGTCATTATAACTATTATAATGAGTGGTTTAATGAGTTTGGTTCATGCAAAACGAAGCTTAATTGATGAATTGTGAATTTTTCTTTAAAGGGTGTTAAATTTGATATTTTGCAAACTAGGATTTTGGAAATTATGCAAATTTATGAGTTTAAATTATGGAAATGGTTTTTATGACTTATTTAAGATATTTAATAAATATATTGTCCGCTACATTCATTTAAATATCGTGTTTTGTACAAAAACGGCGAATTGTGCTTGCTAGATTTTCGGAAAAATGACTTTTTGGGTGAAATTGGGGTTTTTGTGAGTTTTAAACTAGTTTATATTAAAATTAGTGTTCGTGAATGTGCAAATGAGTGTATTTGGGTTTTTCTCGATGGTTTGGCGGTTGTACGCCGACGTCGAGGGTTTTTGGGTTGATTTGTGAAAGCAACCATAGGTTTTGACCTATGTGGGATTCGTGCGTCGTTTTGATCATGAGTCGGATTTTAATGAGATATGGTACGTTATGATATGTAGGTACCCCCATGTGGACTTCGAGACGACAAGAAAGCGCGTGGCGACGTCGGCACCGGCTAGCGAGGACCAGGTGAGTAGATTTATATCTCCGGGGAGAAGTCGGGTGGATGGCGTATAGCACCCCCGCAGTCCGTGGTGGTGTATACAGATGCGTATACACACCAACAATTATTATATGTTATTTGGGATTAATAACGATGCTTAGGATGGATATTGGTGTGTTGGATTACTTTAGTGTTGCGAACCCTAGGGTAGTGTTACACACACATACATACTTGCATACATTCCTATTGATATGTGCTCATGGGATTCCTTATAGTTATGTGTTCACATGGGTATGGGACTATGTTTTCACATACGGATTGAGGATGATACTTGGGATTGAGCTGAGTCGATGAGATTTGATTCGAGGCCGTGAGATCGGTGATATAGCAGGGTTCGTATCTTAGATACGACATGACGTTGTAGCAGGTCCTTGACGTAGTGTTTCACACACGTCCATGCATACGTAGGCGGTATCAGTATGGTACTAGACGTAGATCAGTACCCCGATCATGATATTTGATAAAGAGGATACCAGGTGAATAGTATGATGAATGTGATATTGACCCGTACCCAGATTGGGATGCCGTACGACGGATTTACGTACAAGCTATATTGATGATTGATCCGCACAGTTGACTTGGGATGCCTGATTATAGATATGGTATCGGATATGATATTATTGAGGCGGGATCACCGTCTACACATATACAGGTATGTATATGTATCGACTCAGATGATAGGCGGTTTCCTTACCTGTAGTTCAGCTTGTTAGTTCAGCCGTATAGTTTAGTGTAGTTGTTAGATTAGATTAGACTTCTTACCTATTTCAAAAACTAACGAATCATGGGCATTTTTAAAGACAGCTCAAGGGAATCTACGGATATTTCAAAAAAAACGACGTATCTTTTCATAAAAACACCGTAGCCCTATTTTCAAAACCCCATGATTCGTGTTATTTCAAAAGGCACCATTCGTAGGACTTATATTAGATTATTGCAGATTAGTTATCGTTGTGTCTAGTATTCAGCTCCCGCACATTATTGCTGTTCGCTCTGCCTCGCATATTTATTTTGCTGCATATTCCATTATTGATATCATGCTGTTAGGACACCAGCACCATTACCGATGATGCGTATGTACCACGTACACCTACTTGCCGGCTCACACACATCTTCATCGGTAATTGCCATGTCACGTACACTTTAGAGAATATAATTGCTTGACTTAGATTGTTAGCTGGTAGTTTTGACATGATATTAGTGTACTTCCCTTATATGCCATATTAGACATTGTAGTTATTACCTGCATACTGTTATTCAGTTGTTCATGCCTAGTTCATTATCATTGACATATGCACTTGTGATGATTTCTTGAGATTTATGATATTTCTGGATTTCGGGGAAAGCCGCAAAATTTACAACTTATGATCTTTTAAAAGATAAAATGTTGCGGTTTTCTAGTGATGTAAAGTGTCGTCCACCATGAGTTTGCTGTGGTTTTGGAGATCCGTGTCGAGGAGTGGAGGAACCGTCACGGGTACATGGTGGGCCCGGTATGGTACCTCGGGGCAAGAGGAATGTGGTGTTGACGTTGAGCCTGGCTGGGGAGCACTACCTACCGGTGATATTACCCGACGCGTCGGATATCCGGAGGATACCGTCGTGGTCTTGAGATGATGGTAGGGGCCGGTCTGGACTGACGGCGCCCTAGATATTGAGATTGAGACATTGATATTTCGAGACAGTGAGATTTATGTTTTATGTCGATGCTAGACACTGTTGATGCTGATTTCATTATGATACCTCAGTTTAAAAATACGAAGGAAATCTCACTAATTTATGAAAGCAGTTTCTTCATTTGCATGTATTCTGTTTCATGCATTCATACCTCATTCATATGATATATTGCTACCTGAGGCACTGACACGGGCACATGAAATTATACTCGGGTTAGATATTACCCTAGACATTGTCATAGGCTGCCTGTTATACATATATTTGAGGATATATTATGATTATTGACCTAGGTTGCGTTATTTATGCGATTTCTGTGCGTAGATGTTTTTCTATTCACGAGTTGGCAACTCACCCCCGTTGTGCCCCAGTTTCTTGCAGATTTGCTGTACAGGTTTCATTACGGCTTGCGGGCTCAGTTTCATTCGGGTGATTTGCTAGTAGGTGGGTTTACTTGTATCATACCCCCATTATATATCTTGTATATCATTATTCTGTTGTATCTAGAAGTTCCATCAACCAAACATGTATCTATTGAGATAGAGATCAGTGTTGTTTATTCTTTCGACCTTAGAGTCGCTCATTATATTTCTGGTGGTTTTGAGTTCCCTTTTGAGTTTTTGATCCTCGCCGTTGGCGTTGTATATTATTGCTTGTGTGGTTGTGACCGTCGATTGACGAAGAGCTAGCTCCCGCTTGGGGATGCCTTTTTCTTGATTTCGTATACTATTCATGTTGTATCCCGTTTGGGGGCCAGTATTTACAAAGGAGACTCTGCCGAAATTTTCAGTGAATTTTGATGTTTTAAAAACCGCATAATTCGGCTTATGCTATTGAAATTACTTGCTTTAAGTTGGTTTTTTCTGCACTCTACTACTTTTCTTGGTTTGGATTTCTGGTTTTCGGTTTACTTAGATTACGTACGCCTCGAGACGTTCGTAGTTTAAGTGCCGGTCATGTTCCGTACTTTCGGGTCGTGACAGTCGGCTAATTGTAATGTATAAAACTCTCCAAGGAGTAACTCTTACTCATAGCGGGTATCGGGATCCAACTATCTCATAGAAGGTATGCAATCTCATTGCAAATTTCAACACTTGAAATTCCCGATAATATTTTGCCCCGAACGATCTATGACCTTGACAAGGTCAACAAACCATAGACCGCAAGTCAAGTTCAACCCGTCATTTCTTGATTGAATCAAACCCACCCGCACGACCCTTGACAAGGTCAACAAGGCCGCACGACTACCCTAACCCAATCTGCATCATATGCATAAGCAGATAAATACTGGTTAGCTACCGCACACTGCGCCTTGACAAGGTCAACAAACGCAGCATGAATACTAAACAGGACTTATCTGAAATGACGGAGGGCTATGACAGGTTTTTCTGAAAACCTATTGCGTAATGAACTTGATATCGTTGTAGAATCAAATGATTTTGAAATGGAGTGTTCTTGAGGCTTTTCTAGTTTTGCTAAAGGAGTCACTCCCGGTGAAGGGATCGTCGGTCCTTTCCTCGTCGAATGAGGTGCGGGATATATCATATATATCACTGTGCAAAGCAGAACTCTTAAAAGCAATCAAAAGACAAAACGAGTGTGTAGCATCTGCCAGTTATTGCTAAAGGAGTCACTCCCGGTGAAGGGATCTCGGTCCTTTCCTCATCGAATAAGGTGCAGGATATATCACATATACCGCTGCGCAAAGCAAGAACTGTAGCTACCTGTTTTATTTTGAAATTCGATTCTACAACATATTAGGTTTCTTTTATTTCATTAATCTCATTAATGAAGTCCCATCATTTAAATACCTAAACATCACAGATAAATACGACGTACACTTATGCCATCCGCATTCGCCTCGATGTCCCCTCGTGCACCATTAGGTTAGGTAACTAACGGCAGAGCGGGGCAGGGCTAGCGCAGGTGTAAAACATAAGTAACGTCTATATAATATATCATATATACTATATACTGTATCTATCACAGAACATCACATGATCACATCACAGATATCGCAGCAGAAGAAACATATAAAATATTGGATATACTAGGACGTCCGTGTTTTCAATACGAGCCAGTATAAAACACGGATTCCACGGTCGTGATGAATAGCCAAACCCACACCCCTAGACCCCTACGAGAGCGGCAAGAAACCCTACCAATTCTAGAGTTAGGAAACCCAGACTCGACTCCTTGAGTTGGTCTCCCACTGGACCCCGGAACCCGGTTACTTATGCCCTCCTCCTTGGGTCTATCCTAGTGCAGAAAAGTAAATAATATACAAAAGGTGACTACTTCCGCAACCTGGAAGTGCCCCAATAAAAGAATATTACATACAAGTTTTTACATGAATGAAAATGAAAAACACTCATCTCACATAAAAACCCCCGGCTATTCAAACACGACGATCCAATATAACATATCCAGCAACACATAACATCACATGTCATCAACATAAGTAAATATGTGCATCCCAATTGTCGTTGACATATAGCAACGAAACCGGCGATATCACATATTACACTTACGGTCACATAAAAGAAAGTGTAAAACTACAACAGTTGGAATCCGCAATCTGCATAGACATCGCATGCCTAATCAAATGAATTACTTAGACATCACATGCCTAACAGTTATAAACTCCGCATTTTAGTCTCATTATCGAAAACACTTTTCAATATCAAGTCGGGGAATTCAACAAGATTCCCGACATCCTGATCGAATGCTCGTCGCAAACTTCAGTAGGCGGTCACACCCTCGATACCGTCGACGAAGTGCACCAAGGCGGAACACCGCTACCGCGAGCACCCGAACGGATGCTTTCGGCGACAGGGTTCTCCTACAGTCACTTGGTCGGGGCTATGGGGTGAGGCTGTCTATTAAGTTTACCCGGCGAGTATCCGCGTACGCTACGTGATTGCGACGGACTTTTGATCACATCAAAATTCCGTGGCAACCGATCAAGTGAGACTAAACTGCTATGTTTATAACATTCATTCAATTATCTCATAACTACTTGTGAATTCCAATTATTGTATCACATTCCGGATAAACAGAAAATGTTAAACTTTCCGATCAAACAGTCGAACACCCAAGTTTTCCCGATACAGATCAACACATGAAACAAGTCTAAAAACATTCAGTTCGAGCCTCAGTACCAACGGTCCAGCCGTAGAAGGGTCAAGCCAATGCCTCACATGTGGCACGCCGTACTGCCCCAAACCCGAAGGTTCAAAGGGCAGTTCAAGACGGTCACATAATCGAGTTAAGGTTTGTTGTCTTCTAGAGGGTCCATCGAGTTACTTGCACTACTTAGAACGTATTTAAACTACGGAAAAATCCAACATTTGGAAATTTCCCGACAGGGGAAAAAGTGGGTATTTATATCCGGTCGAACTTTTTAACATATTCTAAAAATATCCGGAAAGCCAAATAGAAAAAGTTTAAATAATCCGATCGATTCATCGAATCCCCAATACAACCCAGAAAATTCAACTCTTGAATAAATATTAAAAATTCCCAGGAAAACCAGCACTGTTAAGTAGGAGTTACTGTACAAACTTCAACTCATAAAACGACAAACTGGACGCGGATCCGCCGCACGAGCCAGGCTCGTGCCGCGGAACCGCGGCTCTTTAATGGAATTAGGGAATAGAAATTTACAGTAACTCTTAGATATTCCTGCTGATCTTTCTGCATATTTTTAATTCTGAAAAATCCTTGTTTTTAGAAAAAGTCCAGAGAGCCGTTTTGAGTTGGGATTTCGGGTCGATCGGACTTCAAACTCCGTCTAGACTTCGCCTAAGGCTCTAGCTAGGCTCTGATACCACTGTAGGGTTCCTAGACACGCTAAGGAGGTCTCACAAGGCATCAATCATGCCAATTTCAAATTTTAACGGTGCCGAGAAACCCGACTACGGATCGTGGGCTAGAAATCTAGGCGAAAATGAAATCTAGTTAACAACTTAACAAAAAGGAAACGGAAATACAACCTTTGTAGATCCGGTGCTCCACCTCCATAGCTCCGCAACGAAGTCCCCTCGCTGTCCTAGTGAATTCACGGGCTCTAGCGTCGGCTTCATCGGAGAATAGGCGAGCTAGGTCGTCGATGTCCATGCCGAAGATGATCTACGTCGAGGCATCGCTAGATCAAGCTCCAACTTCACCAAGTCAAGAAACTTGTGAAGAAAACACACTCTACTACTTGGCAAGAGGTAGAGGATGAAGAAATAGGAAGTGGGTAGACTTTAGAATTGGATTTCTCACACTTATGCTCAAATCACCATTGATGAAGTATGCTTTCTTCTTGAAGAAGAAGAAGAAGAAGATGATAAATGTTATGATAAGAATAATCAAAATAGAAAAGAAAATCAATTCTTATCATAACTTTAACCATGGTAAAGTGTAGAGAATTAACTTGAGTTAGGTTGAATGGTTAGGGTTAGAGAAGAAGACAAGAATGGTTGCTTTGGTCAAAGTTACATGAAGCTTGAAGAAGCTTCCAAAAAAGCAACCATTTGTTTTCTTTTCTCATTCTTTTCATCCAAAAATAAATAGATAAATAAATGAATAAATAAATAAAAACCCAAACCATTTACTTAACCAAGGTTTAATTCTTTACACTTAACCAAATAAGCATGTATCATCAATTATGATACAATCGAGTGCACAAAAGTATATCGCATATACAATACGCACATCCGAGTGAGAAAATCCATCTTAAGTGAACCGATACTAGTTAATGCAAAGTAATATATCAAATATATAATTATACATTAAATCATTAAATCAACACTTGATTTAACGATCCGGTCATATCGCATATAACCGACTAGTATCCTATGTATCGGCTTACCGAATCAATCCTCGATTCGATAACTAGGTTATATCGCATACAACCATTCGATACATTCATCGCGAGAATGAAATACGGTATCACATACACGCAATATTCTTGGTCCCGCACATATCTCATATGCGCTCCTATTTCGTTTCGCTTGAGCCAGGAAACCTCTGTGTAGGACTCTAAAGACTCGTCAATATGCCGGCAGCAGGTGATGATCATATCAAACACCCACAAGCCGCAAGCGGTCTGCTAAACGTAACGGCCACCCGGGTATTGAGCGATCAGAAGATCGACGAGCAAGCCCGCTCACACTCCAGTGAATCCAACCAGTAACACTACCGTACAGTCCGGTCTGATCGTCTGATATGTCGCATATCTCGCCTAGGGGTGGTAAACGTCAGACCCCAATAGCTCGATAAGTCGTGTCGATATGAGGTCTATAACAATTCGAGAAACTACTGGTAACACTTACCAGTAAATCTCAGCAACCCTGGCCAGGGATTTCCTGTTATAGCCAATCGAACACAGCGCAACATCAACTCCCTATACCGGAAGAGACGAATCCCCTCCTATCGCCCATTGCCTCCATGTGACTCGGGACTGTACCCAAAAACCACCGTTTTGCACGCCCTCTTGGACGTGGTAAGATGGAAATCAAAGCACAGTGGGAACCACACAAGACTCTATGACGATCTCGGGTCAACAGACTACTCTGTACCAGTGTCACCAGAGAACTGCCATCTGACGTAAGGTATAATACCATCTGGGAGTTCTCGGCGAGTCCGTCCAGTGTACCCAGTCTCTACTGAGCACCCGTATATCATCTCTGATGTCAAACACCAATGGATATGGGATCATCCATCGCCCATCTGTATGGGTCGAGAAGGTACACGCTAGTCTACTCTGGTATATCGATGCCCCGTCTCGATATACCCACGACTAGGGACTTTGAAGGATGTACTTATGGACTACCATGTCCCCACTAGTATGATCCGCATCATAGTCCAGGTAGTCAAGTACACATCCTAAGGGCTTTACCAATATGTAATAGAGAGGCAATCTGTGTACACGTTAAGGTAAAGAGCAACCAGATAGCATACTATCATGTCGAGCAAGAAAGTCCTCCCTATATATGTCCCAGCATCCACTACAATATACATCCTATGTACAGTAATGGCCTCTAGGGCATACATATAACTAACACGACAAACGTTGCACGAATACTAAGCAATACTAATCTGAAATGACGGAGGGCTACGGCTGGTTTTTGGAGAAAAACCTTTAACTTAATGAACTTGATATCGTTGAAGGAATCCAAGTGGTTTTACAAACATATAGTGGCGAAAACTTTTGCTAAAGAGGTCACTCCCGGTGAAACGGATCTCGGTTCTTTCCTCATCGAATGAGGTGGATGATATTCCAAACTGAATACCACGATGCAAAGCAAAAGAATCGACTATAGTAAAGTTATTACGTTGACGCAAACTTCTGCCCAAGGGGTCACTCCCGATGAAGGGATCTCGGCCCTTGTCTCGTCGAATGAGGTGCAGGATATTCATAAATCGAATACCACTGTGCAAAGCAAAAGAGAACGTCTGTAATGTCAGTTTTAAAAACTTGGTTCCAACAACATCAAATATAGGTTTGTTTTATCCTTGCATTGATCAAAATCAATGCAGTCCCATCAATTAATCACACCAGAAAAGAACGAAAATATGATGTACATATATGCCATCCGCATTCGCCACTGGGTCCCGTCATCACTCGTTAGGTTGTAGGGTTTGTTAGTTATATGTATGCCCTAGAGGCCATTACTGTACATCGGATGTATATTGTAGTGGATGCTGGGACATATATAGGGAGGACTTTCTTGCTCGACATGATAGTATGCTATCTGGTTGCTCTTTACCTTAACGTGTGCACTGATTGTCTCTCTGTTACATGTTGGTAAAGCCCTTATGATGTGTACTTGACTACCTGGACTGTGATGCGGATCATACTAGTGGGGACATGGTAGTCCATAAGTACATCCTTCAAAGTCCCTAGTCGTGGGTGTATCGAGATGGGGCATCGATATACCAGAGTAGACTAGCGTGTACCTTCTCGACCCATACAGATGGGCGATGGATGATCCCATATCCATCGGTGTTTGACATCAGAGATGATATACGGGTGCTCAGTAGAGACTGGGTACACTGGACGGACTCGCCGAGAACTCCCAGATGGTATTATACCTCACGTCAGATTGCAGTTCTCTGGTGACACTGGTACAGAGTAGTCTGTTGACCCGAGATCGTCATAGAGTCTTGTGTGGTTCCCACTGTGCTTTGATTTCCATCTTACCACGTCCAAGAGGGCGTGCAAAACGGTGGTTTTTGGGTACAGTCCCGAGTCACATGGAGGCAATGAGCGATAGGAGGGGATTCGTCTCTCCCGGTATAGGGAGTTGATGTTGCGCTGTGTTCGATTGGCTATAACAGGAAATCCCTGGCCAGGGTTGCTGAGATTTACTGGTAAGTGTTACCAGTAGTTTCTCGAAGTGTTATAGACCTCATATCGACACGACTTATCGAGCTATTGGGGTCTGACGTTTACCACCCCTAGGCGAGATATGCGACATATCAGACGATCAGACCGGACTGTACGGTAGTGTTACTAGTCGGATTCACTAGAGTGTGAGCGGGCTTGCTCGTCGATCTTCAGATCGCTCAATACCCGGGTGGCCATTACGTTTAGCAGACCGCTTGCGGCTTGTGGGTGTTTGATATGATCATCATCTGCTGCCGGCGTATTGACGAGTCTTTAGAGTCCTACACAGAGGTTTCCTGGCTCAAGCGAAACGAAATAGGAGCGCATATGAGATATGTGCGGGACCGAGAATAATGCGTGTATGTGATACCGTATTCCATTCTCGCGATGAATGTATCGAATGGTTATATGCGATATAACCTAGTTATCGAATCAAAGGTTGATTCGATAAGCCGATACATTGAATACTAGTCGGTTATATGCGATATGACCGGATCGTTAAATCAAGTGTTGATTTAATGATTTATTGTATAATTATATATTTGATATATTACTTTGCATTAACTAGTATCGGTTCACTTAAGATGTATTTTCTCACTCGGGTGTGTGCATTACATATGCGATATGATTTTGTGCATTTGCTTGTATCATGTTTGATGATGCATGTTTACTTGGTTAAGTGCAAAGAATTAAACCATGGTTAAAAGAATGGTTAGGGTTTCATTTCCTTTATTTATTCATTTATTTATTTGTTTATTCATTTTGGAAAAGAGGAGAAAAGAATGGTGGCTTATTTTGGAGTTTAGTTGAAGCTTCATGAAACTTTGATCAAGTCAACCATTCTTATCTCATCCTTAACCATAACCATTCCCACTAACCATGATTCATTCTCTACACTTGACTCTAGTTAACATTATGATAAGTTTTGTTTTTCTATTGTTTTTAATTAACTTATCATATATTTTCTTTCTTCTTCTTCTTCATGAGCAAGGAAGAAAAAGCTTTCTTCATCAATGGTGATTGATGATAAAGAGTGAGAAATCCAATTCTAAAGTCTACCCACTTCCTATTTCTTCATCCTCTACCTCTTGCCAAGTAGTAGAGTGTGTTTACTTCACAAGTTTCTTGACTTGGTGAAGTCGGAGCTTGATTTAGCGATACCTCGACGTAGATCATCTTCGGCACGTCGTCGACGACCTAGCCCGCTTCTTCTCCGATGAAGCCGACAAAAGAGCCCGGATTTTGATTTGGACAGCGGAGAGGACCTCGTTGCGGAGCTATGGAGGTGGAGCACCGGATCTACAAAGGTTGTATTTCCGTATTCTCATTAGTTAAGTGTTAACTAGTTATCTTTTCGCCTAGACATCTAGCCATCGATCCGTAGTTTAGGGTTTCCGGCACCTAGAATTTTTTAATTTGGCATGTTCGATGCCTTGAGAGACCTCACCTGAGTGCCTAGGAACCCTACAGGGTTACTAGGCACTCTCACAAGGGTCTACAAGTCATCAACCATGCCCGAATTAAAATTTAGACATGTCGAACAACCCTAACCAAGATCGTAGACTAGAGATTATGCGAAAACAATAAGCAAGTGAACAACTTTACTTCTAAGAGTTTGGCTTTACAACCTTTGTAGTCCGGTCCTTCACTTCAATAGCTCCATGTAGTAGTCCCGTCGCTGCGATCACAATCGTCCGGACTCTAGAGAGGCTCCCGCGAAGAAACGAAAGTGCTTGCTTCGATGACTTCGAGGCCGAAGATAATCTACGTCGAAGAGACACTGAATCAAGTTATTCCTTCACTAGGTCATGAACTTTGTGAAGAGAACACACTCTACAACAGGGAAAGTGGTAGAGGATGAAGAAGTAGGAAGTGGGCTCACTTTAGAATTGATTTTCTCACATTTTATCTCAAAACTCCATTAGAGCTAGCAGGCTTTTTCATGGAGCTTGAAGAAGAAGAAGAAGAAGACTTGTGAATAATTCATCCAAATGAATTATTGGACCTATGGTTGAGTTAAGCCCTCATGGCTAACTCATGTAGAGAATTAACTCATGGCTATGGTTAAAGGTTGGGTTTGATAAATATCTTAAACTAGACAAAAGGGTTGACTTTGTCAAAGCTTATCCATAAGCTTATCCATAAGCTTTTGTGCAAGCTTTAGCATAACAAACTCAATATCTTTTGAATTAGCTTAACATAAATAGAAACCCTAACTTAACCCTAGCATTGTGTTAATCTCATACACCCATCTTGTATGTATCATCAAACATGACACAATCCATGTACACAAATGCACATATCGCGTATATATATACAATGTGCACATCATATGAGAAAAATAAATCAATAGTGAGCTAAATATTAGTTAATGTATTATAATATATCGAATATATAATTATACATTAAATTATCAAATCAACTCTTGATTTAATAATCCGGTTATATCACATATAACCGACTAATATCAAACGCAACATCTTATCGAATCAACGCTCGATCCGATAACTCGGCTATATCACATATAACCTATCATGTCACACATCGCGAGAATATAATGCGGTATCACATACTCGCATTAATCTCGTTCCCGCACATATCGCATATGCGCTCCTACTCCGTTTCGCTTGAGCCAGGAAACTTCTGTGTAGGACTCTAAAGATTCGTCAATACGCCGGCAGTGGGTGATGATCATATCAAACACCCACAAGCCGCAAGCGGTCTGCCAAACGTAACGGCCACCCGGGTATTGAGCGATCAGAAGATCAACAAGCAAGCATATACTTTCTCCAGCGAATCCAATCAGTAACACTCCCGTACAGTCCGGTCTCTTCGTCTGATATGTCGCATATCTCGCCTAGGGGTGGTAAACGTCAGACCCCAGTAGCTTGATAAGTCGTGTCGATATGAGGTCTATAACCGTTTGAGAAACTACTGATAACACTTACCAGTAAATCTCAGCAACCCTGGCCAGGGATTTCCTGTTATAGCCAATCAAACACGGTGCAACATCAACTCCCTATACCGGGAGAGACGAATCCCCTCCTATCGCTCATTGTCTCCATGTGATTCAGGACTGTACCCAAAAGCCACCGTTTTGCATGCCCCATTGGACGTGGTATGATGGAAATCAAAGTACAGTAGGGATCACACAAGACTCTATGACGATCTCGGGTCTACAGACTGACCTGTACCAGTGTCACCAGAGAACTGCGATCTGACGTGAGGTATAATACCATCTGGGAGTTCTCGGCGAGTCCGTCCAGTGTACCCAGTTTTCACTGAGCACCCGTATACCTTCTCTGATGTCAAACACCAATGGATATGGGATCATCCATCGCCCATCATATAAGTCAAGAAGCGCATACGCTAGTCTACTCTGGAGTATCGATGCCCTGTCTCGGTACTCCCACGACTAGGAACATTTGAAGGATGTACTTGGCGACTACTCTATCCCCACTAGTATGATCTGCATCATAGTCCTGGTAGTCAAGTACTTATCCTAAGGGCTTTATCAACATGTAACATAGAGACAATCAGAGTACATGTTAAGATAAAGAGAAACCAGATAGCATACTATCATGTCGAGCAAGAAAGTCCTACCTATATATGTCCAAGCATCCACTACAATATACATCGTATGTACAGTAATGGCCTCTAAGGCATACATATAACTAACAATCTCCCACCTGCACTAGGGCCATCTGTTGTGGTATCGCATACCCAACAATCAGCAGTGGTTGAAGTATCTCATACTCAATCATCCCATAAAAGTCTCTACTGGGAATAGGCCTTTGTGAGTGGATCCGTGCTGTTATCCTCTGTATCTACTCTCCTAACCATGATCTCCCTGGAGATCAACCATCTCCATGATCAGGTGATACTCCCTAAGAATTATATCTGGATTTCTGATGGGACGGGGGTTCCTTACCATAAGACACAACTCCATTGTCACACAATGCTAGGAACGAAGTTCATCTCATGAACTTATATATATCCAGATTGGCTCTTTGGTAGCATCCTTGGTAATAATGTATCTTGTCATTAATTGTCTAGTAAGTCACGGTATCTAGCTTGGAACTCTTTCAATATACTGTCCCTCCACTGAGGGTAAAGACAATGCCTGCGACTGACATTCAGTCGTCCTTATCACCCTGAAACCTTTCCAGTGATTCTCCCCAGGATCGTTTGATACCATCTCACTATAACTAGTGAGATTACTAACATCCAATTAGATCTATCTCATAGATATAAAACCTAGGATTTAGGAGGTATCACTTGATCCTATATGGAGAATCCTTGTGATAAGCGGAGATTGACCGAGTGTAGCATAGGAAACTCCTTCCCTATCAAGAGTATGTCATCCACGAACTCTACGAGGATCACCACCATACTCTCTGCTACCCTTTTGTATATACAAGGTTCATCTACCATTTTGATGAAGTCAAACTCTTTGACTACCACATCAAAACAGACGTTCCAACACCGCGATGCCTGCTTTATCACATAAAACATCTTGCACATGTTTCCGCTGCTCCCATTGTCTACAAAGCCCTCTGGCTGTGTACTTATAGACGCTCTCTTCCAAAACATCATTTAGAAAAGAAGTCATGACACCCAACCACCAGATATCGTAGTCATGGTATGTAGCAGTGGCAAGTCGGATCTGGATGGACTTAAGCATAGCTTCGAAAGTCTCAACTTTTCCATGTACACCAAGTAATCTTCTCAAGATATACTTGCTCCTGATGGGGATTTAACCCTTCAGATAAAGCAACCAAAGTCCATACTTTGTTGGTGTATAAGGATTCCATCTCAGATCGCTAAGCATCCAGCCATTTTTACAGAGTCCCACTCCTGATGTCCAGCTCGAAACTAGTTAGGTCATCATCTCATGATGCAATCCTCGCTCCCACTGTCATAGAGAAACCAAAGTATCTCTCAGGTGGGTAAGGAACCCTACTAGATCGGCGGAGAGGCTGAGATTCGTTGGAAACTATTGAATCCTTCGGGTTTACCAAATCATCAGCTGCAGTTTGTATAGCTGGAACCTTTCCAGTTCTACAGAACTGACCTTGCCTCGAGCTTTGTCCGGATTTTGCTTTTAGACAAAGGCCGGACAACCCTAAATCTCAACTTACTTAAGATATGGGCTCTTCCCATTCCATATCACATATGAAGTGGTAGGCAACTGATTTGATTGGAACCCTATTCAATAGGTATGCAGCTTCTCAAGTGCATGACTCCCAAAAGGAAATACGAAACTCAGTAGTACTCATCATAGAGCGCACCATATCACATAGGGTGTGATTGCTCCGCCCCGATACACCGAGGTGTTGTGGTGTATACGGAGGAGTAATGCTGAGAGAGAATTTCATTCTCCTTTAGAATAGTCCAGGAATCCCGTGCTCAAGTATTCTCCTCCCTGATCACATCAAAGGACATAATACATATACCCATTTTTGGTTCTCTACTTCTAACTTATATTCTGTGATTATCTCAAAAGTTTCGGACTTGTGTTTCTACAGGAACATATGTCTGAATCTTGAGAGATAATCAGTGAGTGTAATAAAGTACAAAGAACCGGTCTTGGCATATGTAGACAGGGGACCTTCATACATCAGCATGTATCAATCCCAAGAGTTCACTAACTCTTTCTCTGTTTCCAATAAACAGAGTTGTGGTCATCTTATCTTTGTGACATGACCGGCAAGTTTCATAAGATGTAAATTCAAACTAATTTAAATATGCATCTAAATGTAACTTCAGCTAGTCGGGTCACATTGATATGACCTAGTCTATAATACCTCAAGAAGGATCCGTTCATTTCTGAACTCTTCCTCTTGTGTGTGTTCTGTACGTTAAGAACTGTGGTTTATTTTAGAACGTCTATGCTTTTAGATAACGTGCCTGATCCGATCAACTCTTGATATAGAAAATGTTCAAAACATTATCCAACAATACAAAATTATATCCTTTCTTTACTAATAAAGAGACTGATATGATGTTGTATATCAGGTTCGGTATCTAATAACATTCGTTCAGAATCAATGTATTCTGGTAATACAGGGTGATAACTGCCAACAAACTTGGCTGCAACACTTGCATCATTTCCAACTCTTGAAACTTATCACCCGTTCTCAGTTCTCTACCTTTCTGTAGCCCATGTAACAAATTATATATGTGGGATCCTGATCTGGCATCAAATACCCAGGACGTAAAGGATACTGAGAAACAGTTCTCGGTAAAGAATACACCCGAAGAAGATGCATCAGCATGCACTTTCTTCGTTTGAGTGTCACGGGAATTCTGGTAATCCCCTATTTCCTGCTCTGTCTTATAACAATTATAAGTTGGAGCGAGACCAACGTTCCCTAGCGCAGCATAACAAGCGGGTTCGGTCAATGCATCCGTATTATTATCTTGATTAAGGCGTGACATAATCATAACCAGGAGAGAGAGAGAAGAAAACACTCAGCGTGCGCTTTTACAAGATTAGATTGGTTATCAATTTATCTAATCAGGATGTCTCCCACTGTTTTAGTCAAATCTTCCTTCAAACCCTAAAAGGAAAGACTGGCCGGGATTAATTACACCCTACAAGTTCGCCAATCTTTCAGCCAGGCCAGTGCCGATACTTTGAGGGAGGTTCCCCATGCTTTCGCACGGACCTAATTAAAGTAAACCTCGTTTTCCCTAGGGCATAACCCCGTTAACACCTTTCTAGACACCTACTTGATCGGGTAATTGTGATGTGTAAAACTCTCCTAGGAGTAACTCTTACTCGCAGCGGGTATAGGGATCCAACTATCTCATAGAAGGTATGAAATCTCATTGCAAATTTCAACACTTGAAATTCCCAATAATATTTTACACCTAGCACTTATGACCTTAACTAAGGTCAACATATCATAAGCACTAGTCAAGTTATACCCGTCATTTCATGATTAATCATACCCATCCTACATGACCCTCAACTATGGTCAACATAATCACATGAATGTCCTAACTAATCGCATCATATGCTGTGTAGGAAGACATCACTTAGCCACCATACACTACGCCTCAACTAAAGTCGGCATACGCAACACGAATACTAAGTACTCTACTTCCTAAAATGACGGAGGGCTACAACAGGTTTTTATGAAAACCTTTTGCGTAATGAACTTGATATCGTTGTAGAATCGAGTGATTTTAAATGGAGTGTTTCTGAGGCTTTTCTAGTTTCGCTAAAGAGGTCACTCCTGGTGAAGGGATCGTCGGCTCTTTTCTTATCGAATAAGGTGCAGGATATTTCACAAATATCACTATGCAAAGCAAAAACTATAAAAACAATCAAAATACAAACCAAGTTTATAGCATCAGCTAGTTTCACTAAAGAGGTCACTCCCGGTGAAGGGATCTCGGCTCTTTCCTTATCGAATAAGGTGCCGGATGCTCTACAAGGAACACCTCTATGCAAAGCAAGAACTAGAGCTACCAGTTTTTAAACAAGTTTCTACAACATATTTAGGTTTCTTTTAGTTTCATTAATCTCATTAATGAATTCTCATTTTATTATGCTTCACAAGCATCACATTTGAAACGAAATCTGCAATATAACATATATCTCATATATATAATATAAACATTCGTCTCAGGCAGTAATATGATCTCATCACAGAACATTGCAGTAGAAGAACACATATGAAATATTGGATATACTTGGACGTCCGTGTTTTATGCGAGCCTGTATAAAACGCGGATTCCACGGTCACGATGAATAGCCAAACCCACATCCCTAGACCCCTACGAGAGCGGCAAGCAACACTGCCAATTCTAGGGTTAGGAGACCCGGTCTCCACTCCTCGAGATGGTCTCCCACTGGACCCTAGAACCCAGTTACTTGTGCTCCCCGTCTTGGGTCTACCTAATACGGAAAAGTAAATAATATACAACGGTGACATCATCCTCAGCCCGGAAGTGCCCCAATAAAAGAATATTACATACAAATGAATTTTACATGAATGAAAATAAATAAAAAACCTCATCTCACATAAAACCCCCGGCTATTCAAAACGCGACGATCCAATATAACATATCACAGCAACACATAATATCTCATATCATCAACGTAAGCAAGTATGCATATCCCGATTGTCGTTGATGTATAGCAACGAAGCCGGCGATACACCACATACTACGCTTACGGTCACAGAAAAGAAAGTGTAAAACTACAACAGTTGGAATCCGCAACCTACTTAGACATCGCATGCCTAACCAAATGAATTCCTTAGACATCACATACCTAACAATTATAAACTCCACATTTTAGTCTCATTATCGAAAACTCTTTTCAATATCAAGTCGGGGAATTCAACAAGATTCCCGACATCCTGATCGAATGCTCGTCGCAAACTTTAGTAGACGGCCGCACCCCCGGATGTCGTCGACGAAGTGCACTAAGGCGGAACACCGCTGCCGCGAGCACCCGGACGGATGATTTTGGCGACGTGGTTCTCTTACAGTCACTTGGTCGGGGCTAAAGGGCATGGCTATCTATTAAGTTTACCAGGCGAGTATCCGCGTACGCTACGTGATTGTGACGGACTTTTGATCGCATCAAAATCCCGTGGCAACCGATCATTTGAGACTAAACTGCTAGATTTATAACATTCAAATTAGTTATCTCATAACTACCTGTGGATTCCAAATATTGTATCACATTCCAGATAAAAGGACAGTGTTAAACTTTCCAATCGAATAATCAAACACCCAAGATTTCCCAAATAGCTCAACACTTGAGCGGAGTTCAAAAAATATCCATCACATACCACAGTACCAATGGTCCAGCCGTAGAAGGATCAAGCCAACGCCTCACATGTGGCAACGCCGTACTGCCCCAAACCCTAAGGTTCAGAGGCGGTTCAGACGGTCACATAATCGAGTTAAGGTTTGTGTTCTTCTAGAGGGTCCACCGCGTTACTTGCATGATTTTTCGGAAGTTTCAAACTCGAGAAAAAATCCAACTTTTGAAAAAAATTCCGACAGGGGAAAAAGTGCATTATTGATATCCGTTCGAACTTTTTAACACGTTCTAAAATTATCCGGAAAAAACTTAAACGAACTTAAATTATCCGATCGAATCAACGAGTCCCCAATACAACCCAGAAAACTCAATATTTGAGTACAATTAAAAATTCCCAGAATAATGCAAAAGTACCTACGGATCAACTGTAGCAAAATATAACCCTCTATCCCCAAGACCTGCCGCGGAACCGCCGCCAATACACTAGTTTGGCCGCGGTTCCGCGGCGCCTTGAGCGATTTAGGGTGTCGTTTTGCACACGTGTCCATAAATTTACCTGCTGAATTTTCTGAGGATTTTTAATATGGAAATTGTCAACTTTTTGAAAAATTTCCAGAAAGGGGTCTAAACCGGGTATTCGAAGTTCGATCGGACTTTAAACTTCGCCTGGACTTCGCCTAAAGCTCTAGCTTGGCTCTGATACTACTGTAGGGTTACTAGGCACTCTCACAAGGGTCTAAAAGGCATCAACCATACCCGATTTAAAATTTAGACGTGCCGAACAACCCTAACCAAGATCGTAGACTAGAGATTATGCGAAAACAATAAGCAAGTAAACAACTTTACTTCTAAGAGTTTGGGATTACAACCTTTGTAGTGTAGGGTTCCTAGGCACACTCAAGAGGTTCCACAAGGCATCAACCATGCCAAATTCAAAATTTTCCGGTGCCGAGAAACCCTAAACTAGAACGTTAACTAGAGATTAGGCGAAACTACAAGATACTAAACTGCTTTAGTACTAAGTGAAAGGAAAATACAACCTTTGTAGATCCGGTCCTCCACTTCCTTGGCTCCGTGATGACGTCCCTCCGCTGTACCCATCGGATCCTGGACTCTAGCGATGGTTTCGTCGAAGAAATGATCGGGCTAGGTCGTCGACTTCGATGCCGAAGATGATCTACGTCGAGGCAACTCAAGATCAAGCTCCAACTTCACCAAGTCATGAAACTTGTAAAGAAAACACCCTATACTACTTGGCAAGTGGTAGAGGATGAAGAAATAGGAAGTGGGTTCACTTTGGATTTGGATTTCTCACTTGGAATCATCACTTGACATTTTTGAAGCAAGCTTTTCTTTCTTCATTAAAAAGAAGAAGAAAGAAATGAAAAAGAATGAATTAACTAAAAAAGAAAATCAAGTGACCCTTATCATATTGCAACCATGGTTTAGTGTAGAGAATAAACTAGGGTTAAGTTGAATGGTTAGGTTAAAGGAAAGAAACAAAATGGTTACTTCTTCAAAGCTTCATGAAGCTTCAACAAAAGACAAAGCAAGCAACCATTTCATTGTCCTTTGCCATAATGAATAAAGAGAATAAATAAATAAGTAAATCAAAACCCTAACCATTAACATAACCATGGTTTAATCATACACACCCAAGTTTGCATGTATCATCAAACATGATACAAACTAGTGCACAAAACTATATCATATATACAATGTGCACATCAAGTGAGAAAATCCATCTTAAGTGAACAAATACTAGTTAATGTAAAGTAATATATCAAATATATAATTATACATTAAATTATTAAATCAACACTTGATTTAACGATCCGGTCATATCGCATATGACCGACTAATATCCAATGTATCGACTTATCGAATCAATCTTCGATTCGATAACTAGGTTATATCGCATACAACCATTCAATACATTCATCGCGAGAATAGAATACGGTATCACATACACGCATTATTCTCGGTCCCGCACATATCTCATATGCGCTCCTATTTCGTTTCGCTTGAGCCAGGAAACCTCTGTGTAGGACTCTAAAGACTCGTCAATACGCCGGCAGCAGGTGATGATCATATCAAACACCCACAAGCCGCAAGCGGTCTGCTAAACATAACGGCCACCCGGGTATTGAGCGATCAGAAGATCAACGAGCAAGCCCGCTCACACTCCTGTGAATCCAACCAGTAACACTTACCGTACAGTCCGGTCTGATTGTCTGATATGTCGCATATCTCGCCTAGGGGTGGTAAACGTCAGACCCCAGTAGCTCGATAAGTCGTGTCGATATGAGGTCTATAACAGTTCGAGAAACTACTGGTAACACTTACCAGTAAATCTCAGCAACCCTGGCCAGGGATTTCCGGTTATAGCCAATCGAACACAGCGCAACATCAACTCCCTATACCGGGAGAGACGAATCCCCTCCTATCGCTCATTGCCGCCATGTGATTCGGGACTGTACCCAAAAAGCACCGTTTTGCACGCCCTCTTGGACGTGGTAAGGTGGAAATCAAAGCACAGTGGGAATCACACAAGACTCTATGACGATCTCGGGTCTACAGACTAACCTGTACCAGTGTCACCAGAGAACTGCCATCTGACGTAAGGTATAATACCATCTGGGAGTTCTCGGCGAGTCCGTCCAGTGTACCCAGTCTCTATTGAGCACCCGTATATCATCTCTGATGTCAAACACCAATGGATATGGGATCATCCATCGCCCATCTGTATGGGTCGAGAAGGTATACGCTAGTCTACTCTGGTATATCGATGCCCCGTCTCGATACACCTACGACTAGGGACCTTGAAGGATGTACTTATGGACTACCATGTCCCCACTAGTATGATCCGCATCATAGTCCAGGTAGTCAAGTACACATCCTAAGGGCTTTACCAACATATAACAGAGAGACAATCAGTGTACACGTTAAGATAAAGAGCAACCAGATAGCATACTATCATGTCGAGCAAGAAAGTCCTCCCTATATATGTCCCAGCATCCACTACAATATACATCCTATGTATAGTAATTGCCTCTAGGGCATACATATAACTAACAATCTCCTACTTGCACTAGGGCCATCTGTAGCAGTGGTTGTAGTATCTCATACTCAACCATCCCATAAAAGTCTCTCTCAGGGAAAAGGCCTTTGTGAGTGGATCCGCCGTGTTGTCCTCTGAGTCTACTCTCCTAACCTCGATCCCCTGGAGATCAACTATCTCCATGATCAGGTGATGCTGCCTCAGAATACGTCTGGGTCATTGATGGGACCAGGGTTCCTGTGCCAAAGCCACACTTCCATTGTCACACAATGGTAGGAACCTAGTTCATCTCATGAATCAATATACACCCAAACTGCCTCTTTGGTAGCATCTTAAGTAGCGATGTATCCAGCCTTTATCGTCTAGTATACCACGGTATCTAGCTTAGAACTCTTCCAACATACCATCCCTTTACTGAGGGCAAAGACAATGCATGTGACTGACATTCGGTCGTCTTTATTACCCTGGAACCCTTCCAGTGATTCTCCCTAGGATCGATTGATACCATCTCACTACATGTAGTGAGTATCCTAACATCCAATTACATCTATCTCATAGATGAAAACTCAGGATTTAGGAGGTATCTCTTTGATCCTATATGGAGAATCATTGTGATAAGCGGAGATTGACCGAGCGTAGTATAGGAAACTACTTCCCTATCAAGAGTGTGTCATCCACGTACTCTACGAGGATCACTACTATACTCCCTACTACCTTTTGTATATACAAGGTTCATCTACCATTTTGATGATGTCAAACTGTTTGACTAACTCATCAAAATAGATGTTCCAACTCCGCGATGCCTGCTTTATCATATAAAACATCTTGCACACATTTCCGCTGCTCCCACTGTCTACGAAGCCCTCTGACTGTGTACTTACAGACTCTCTCTTCCAAAACATCATTTAGAAAAGCAGTCATGACTCCCAACCGCCAGATATCGTAGTTATGGTATGTAGCCGTGGCAAGTAGGATCTGGATGGACTTAAGCATAGCTGCTTAGAAAAGGTTTCATTATAATCCATACCTGGTCAATGATGCAAACCTTTAACAAGTCTAGCTTTGAAAGTCTTAACTTTTCCATGTACACCAAGTAATCTTCTCAAGATATACTTGCTCCTGAAGGGGATTTAACCCTTCAGGTAAAGCAACCAAAGTCCATACTTTGTTGGTGTATAAGGATTCCATCTCAGATCGATAAACATCCGGCCATTCTTACAGAGTCCCACTCCTGATGGCCAGCTCGAAACCAGTTGGGTCATCATCTCATGATGCTATCCTCGCTCTCACTGTCATAAAGAAACCGAAGTATCTCTCAGGTGGGTGAAGAACCCTACTAGATCGGCGGAGAGGCTGAGGTTCGTTGGAATCTACTAAATCCTTTGGTTCTATCAAATCATCTGCTGTAGTTTGTATAGTTGGAACGTTTCCAGTTCTACAGAACTGACCTTGCCTCGATCTTGTCCGGATTTTGCTTTTAGACATAGACCGGACAACCCCAAATCTTAACTAACTTAAAATATGGGCTCTTCCCTTTCCATATCACATATGAAGCGGTAGGCAACTGATTTGATTGGAACCCTATTCAATAGGTATGCAACTTCTCAAGTGCATAACACCCAATAGGAAAAAGGTAACTCAGTAGTACTCATCATAGAGCACACCATTTCAAATAGGGTGTATCAGCTCCGCCCCGATATACCATCGTGCTATGGTGTATACGGAGGAGTAATTCTGAGAGAGAATCTCATTCTCCTTTAGAATAGTCCCGGATTTCCGTGCTCAAGTATTCTCCTCCTCGATCACATCAAAGGACATAATACTTATACCCGTATTTTGGTTCTCTACTTCTAAATCATATTCTGTGAATATCTCAAAAGGTTCGGACTTGTATTTCAACAGGAACATATGTCTGAATCTTGAGAGATCATCAGAGAATGTAATGAAGTAAAAAGAACCGGTCTTGGCTTGTGTAAACAGGGGACCTTACATACATCAACATTTATCATCCCAAGAGTTCACCAACTCTTTCTCTGTTTCCAATAAACAGAGCTGTGATCATCTTATCTTTGTGACATGACCGGCAAGTTTCACAAGATGTAAATTCAAACTCTTTTAAACATGCATCTAAATATAACTTCAGCCAGTCGGGTCGCATTGATATGACCTAGTCTACAATGCCTCAAGAAGGAATCGTTCATTTCTGAACTCTTCCTCTTGTGTATGTTCTGTATACAAGGAACTGTGGTTTGATTTAGAACGTTAATGCTTTTAGATAACGTGCCTGAACCGATCAACTTTTGAAATAGGAAATGTTCAAAACATTATCCAACAATACAAAATTATATCCTTTCTTTACTAATAAAGAGACTGATATGATTTTGTATATCAGGTTCGGTATCTAATAGCATTTGTTCAGAATCAATGTATTGGTAATACAGGGTGACAGTGACCAACAGACTTGGCTGCAACACTTGCCCCGTTTTCTGTCTCATGAAACTTATCACCCGTTCTTAGTTCTTTACCTATCTGTAGCACATGTAACAGATTACATATCTGGGATCCTGATCCGGTATCTAATACCCAGGACGTAAAGGATACTGAGAAACAGTTCTCTGTAATGAACACACCCGAAGATGATGCATCAATATACACTTTCTTCATTTGGGCGGTACGGGAATTCTGGTAATCCCCTATTTCCTGCTCTGTCTTATAACAATTATAAGTTGGAGCGGGACCAACGTTCCCCAGCTCAGTATAACAAGCGGGTTCGGTCAATACATCCGTATTATTATCTTGATTAAGGCGTGACATGGTCGCTACCTGGAGAGAGAGAGAAGAAAACACTCAGCGTATGCTCTTGCAAGATCAGATTGGTTATTATTTTATCTAATCAGGATGGCTCCTACTGTTTTTATCAAATCTTCCTTCAAACCCTAAAAGGAAAGACTAGCCGGGATTAATTACACGCTACAAGTTCGCCGATCTTTCAGCCAGGCCAGTGTCGGTGCTTTGAGGGAGGTCCCCCGTGCTTTCGCACGAACCTAATTATAGTAAACCTCGTTTTCCAAAGGCGTAACCTCGTTGACACCTTTCTAGACACCTACTTGATCGGCTAATTGTAATGTGTAAAACTCTCTCAGGAGTAACAATTACTCGCAGTGGGTATCGGGATCCAACTATCTCATAGAAGGTATGCAATCTCATTGCAAATTTCAACACTTGAAATTCCCGATAATTTTACCCCTAGCACCCTATGACCTTGACGGAGGTCAACAAACCATAGGCTACTAGTCAAGTTCAACCCGTCATTTCTTGATTGAATCAAACCCACCCGCACGACCCTTGACGGAGGTCAACAAAGTCGCACGACTACCCTAATCCAATCTGCATCATATGCATAAGCAGATAAATACTAGTTAGCTACCGCACACTACGCCTTGACGGAGGTCAACAAACGTAGCACGAATACTAAGTAGGACTTATCTGAAATGACGGAGGGCTACGGCAGGTTTTTCTGAAAACCTATTGCGTAATGAACTTGATATCATTGTAGAATCAAATGATTTTAAAATGGAGTGTTTTTTAGGCTTTTCTAGTTTTGCTAAAGGGGTCACTCCCGGTGAAGGGATCGTCGGCCCTTTCCTCATCGAATAAGGTGCGGGATATATCATATATATCACTGTGCAAAGCAGAAACTATAGAAGCAATCAAAAGACAAACCGAGAGTTGTAGCATCTTCCAGTTATTGCTAAAGGAGTCACTCCCGGTGAAGGGATCTCGGTCCTTTCCTTATTGAAAAAGGTGCAGGATGTTCTACAAGGAACACCGGATGCAAAGCAAGAACTGTAGCTACCTGGTTTTGTAAATTCGATTTCACAACATCTTTAGGTTTCTTTTATTTTCATTAATCATATTAATGAAGTCCCATCATTTAAGTACCTAAACATCACAGATAAATATAACGTACGCTTATGCCATCCGCATTCGCCTCGATGTCCCGTCTGCACCGTTAGGTTAGGTAACTAACGGCAGAGCGAGGCAGGGCTAGCGCGAGTGTAAAACATAAGCAACGTCTATATAATATATCATATATACTATATACTATATCTATCTGAACATATCACATGATCACATCACAGATAACGCAGCAGAAAATATCATATGAAATATTGGATATACTAAGACGTCCGTGTTTTCAATACGAGCCAGTATAAAACACGGATTCCACGGTCGTGATGAATAGCCAATCCCACACCCCTAGACCCCTACGAAAGCGGAAAACAACCCTACCAATTCTAGAGTTAGGAGACCCGGACTCGACTCCTCGTGTTGGTCTCCCACTCGACTCCAGAACCCGGTTACTTGTGCCTTCCTCCTTGGGTCTATCCTAGTGCGGAAAAGTAAATAATATACAAACGGTGACATCTTCCGCAACCTGAAAGTGCCCCAATAAAAGAATATTATATACAAGTTTTTACATGAATGAAAATGAAAAACACTCATCTCACATAAAAAAACCCTGGCTATTCAAACACGACGATCCAATATAACATATCCAGCAACACATAACATCACATGTCATCAACGTAAGTAAGTATGCATACACCGATTGTCGTCGACGTATAGCAATGACAATCGGCAATACCACTACATACTACACTTACGGTCACAGAAAAGAAAGTGTAAAACTACAACAGTTGGAATCCGCAACCTTTTTAGACATCGCATGCCTAATCAAATGAATTCCTTAGACATCGCATGCCTAACAATTATAAACCCCGCATTTTAGTCTCATTATCGAAAACTCTTTTCAATATCAAGTCGGGTAATTCAACAAGATTCCCGACATCCTGATCGAATGCTCGTCGCAAACTTTAGTAGATGGCCACACCCCCAATGCCGTCGACGAAGTGCACTAAGGCGGAACACCGCTGCCGCGAGCACCCAAACGGATGCTTTCGGCGATAGGGTTCTCCTACAGTCACTTGGTCGGGGCTATGGGGTGTAGCTGTCTATTAAGTTTACCCGGCGAGTATCCGCGTACGCTACGTGATTGCGACGGACTTTTGATCGCATCAAAAATCCGTGGCAACCGATCAAGTGAGACTAAAGTGCTATGTTTATAACATTCATTCAGTTATCTCATAACTACTTGTGGATTCCAAATATTGTATCACATTCCAGATAAATAGAAAATGTTAAACTTTCCGATCGAACAATCAAACACCCAATGTTTCCCGAAACAGCTCAACACTTGAAATAAGTTCAAAAACATCCACTTCATGCCTCAGTACCAACGGTCCAGCCGTAGAAGGGTCAAGCCAACGCCTCACAAGTGGCACGCCGTACTGCCCCAAACCCTAAGGTTCAAAGGCCAGTTCAAGACGGTCACATAATCGAGTTAAGGTTTGTTGTCTTCTAGAGGGTCCATCGCATTACTTGCACTGCTTAGAACATTCTTAAACTACGGAAAAATCCAACACTTGGAAATTTCCCGGCAGGGGAAAAAGTGGGTATTTATATCCAATCGAACTTTTTAACAGTTTCTAAAATATCCGGAAAAACATAAACGAAGTTAAGTTATCCGATCAAATTAACGAGTCCCCAATAAAACCCTAGAAAACTCAACACTTGAGTGGAATTAAAAAATTCCCATAAAAAATTGCCAATAAAGGACCTAAGAATAAATATATGAAATTTCAGGGACTAAGTCCAAATTGTGGCCGCGGAACCGCTGCCAAACCCTTGGTTTCGCCGCGGTTCCATGGTCAAATTATTGACTTAGTAGACCTTGTTAGTTATATGTATGCCCTAGAGGCCATTACTGTACATTGGATGTATATTGTAGTGGATGTTGGGACATATATAGGAAGGACTTTCTTGCTCGACATGATAGTACGCTATCTGGTTGCTCTTTATCTTAACATGTATACTTTCTGTCTCTCTGATTACATGTTGATAAAGCCCTTAGGATGTGTACTCGACTTCCAGGACTATGATGCAGATCATACTAGTGGGCCCTGGGTAGTCAATGAGTACATCCTTCATTGTTCCTAGTCGAGGGAATGTCGAGACGGGGCATCGATATTCCAGAGTAGACTAGCGCATATCTTCTCGACCCATGCGATGGGCGATGGATGATCCCATATCCATTGGTGTTTGACATCGAAGATGGTATGCGGGTGCTCAGTGGAGACTGGGTACACTGAACGGACTCGCCGAGAACTCCCAGATGGTATTATACCTCACGTCAGATGGCAGTTCTCTGGTGACACTGGTACAGCTTAGTCTGTTGACCCGAGATCGTCATAGAGTCTTGTGTGTCTCCCACTGTGCTTTGATTTCCACCCTACCACGGCTCTACTGAGTTGTGCAAACAGGTGGTTTTTGGGTACAGTCCCGATTCACATGGAGGCAATGAGCGATAGGAGAGGATTCGTCTCTCCCGGTATTGGGGGTTGATGTTGTGCTATGCTCGACTGGCCATAACAGGAAATCCCTGGCCAGGGTTGCAGTGATATACTGGTAAGAGTTATCAATAGTTTCACGAATGTTATGGACCTCAAGTCGGCATGACTTATCGAGCTATTGGGGTCTGACGTTTACCACCCCTAGGCGAGATATGCGACATATCAGACGAACAGACCGGACTATACGGTAGTGTTACTGGTTGAATTCGCAGGAGTGTGAGCGGGCTTGCTCGTCGATCTTCTGATCGCTCAATACCCGGGTGGCCGTTACGTTTAGCAGACCGCTTGCGGCTTGTGGGTGTTTGATATGATCATCATCCGCTGCCGGCGTATTGACGAGTCTTTAGAGTCCTACACAGAGGTTTCCTGGCTCAAGCGAAACGAAATAGGAGCGCATATGAGATATGTGCGGGACCGAGAATAATGCGTGTATGTGATACCGTATTCCATTCTCGCGATGAATGTATCGATTGGTTATATGCGATGTAACCTAGTTATCGAATCAAGGATTGATTCGATAAGCCGATACATAGGATACTAGTCGGTTTATATGCGATATGACCGGATCGTTAAATCAAATGTTGATTTAATGATTTAATGTATAATTTTATATTTGATATATCACTTTGCATTAACTAGTATTGGTTGACTTTAAAAGGATTTTCTCACTTGAATTGTGAAAGTTGTATATGTGATATATTTCTTTGTGCACATGATTGTATCATGTTTGATGATACATTCTTGTTTGGTTTTGTGTAAAGTATTAAACCATGGTTAGTTAGTGATTAAGGTTTCATCTTATTCATTTATCTTTTTATTTTATTTATTTCAAAAGATAAAGATAAATGAATGGTTGAATCTTTTGTTTTTAGTTGAAGTTTCTTGAAACTTTGACTAAGTCATTCTTTTGTCCTTTTGCTTAACCCTAACCATTTAACTAACCTAAGTTAATTCTCTACACTTAACTATAGTTGAAGTCATGATAAGTATTGATTTAATTATCTCATTTTTAATTAACTTATCATATCTTCTTCTTCTTCTTCATCTTCTTAAAAATGAAGAAAGCTTGCTACTCCAATGGCAAGTCATGAAATCTAGTGAGAAATCCAAAACTAAAGTTTACCCACTTCCTATTTCTTCATCCTCAACCTCTTGCCAAGTAGTATAGGGTGTTTCCTTCACAAGTTTTTCCGACTTGGTGAAGTTGGAGCTTGTTCTAGCGATGCCTCGACGTAGATCATCTTCGGCATCGAACCGACGATCAAGCCCGCCCATTCTTCGATGATGCCGACGCTAGAGCCCAAGACATGATTTGGACAGCGAGGGGACTTCATTGCGGAGCCGTGGAGGTGGTGGACCGGATCTACAAAGGTTGTATATCCGTTCCCTTAGTTAAAATGTTAACTAGTTTGCTTATTTCGCCTAAATATCTAGTAAACGATCCGTAGTCGGGTTTGTAGGCACCCGTAAAATTTGATTTGTGCATGTTTGATCACTTGTGAGACCTCACTAGGGTGCCTAGGAACCCCTTCAGTGGTATCAGAGCCTAGCTAGAGCCTTAGGCGAAGTCCCGACGGAATCTGAAGTCCGATCGAACCGAAACCGGACCCAAAAATTGCTCTCTGGATTTTTTTCTAAAATGCGGATTTTTGTGAATTAAAAATTTCTAGAAAATACATAAAATAAAACTAAGAATTACGGTGCAAACTCAGGCGAATAATTCATTTGAACGGCGGCGGAACCGCGGCAGAAGCAATGCTTCTGCGGCGGTTCCGCTGGTACCATGGTGACGTCATCGTACCTTTTCTGCACAGTAATTCCTATTATTTTATGCTGAGTTTTCTGGAAATATTTAAAATTTATTCCAGAGTTGAATTTTCTGGGCTTGTTTTGGGGGATTCGGTGTTTCGATCGGAGTGTCTAATTTTGTCGGTGTGGTTTTCCATGTATTTTTAGAATATGTTAAAAAGTTCGACCGGATATAAATACCCACTTTTTCCCCTGCCGGGAAATTTCCAATTGTTGGATTTTTCCGTAGTTTAACGACGTTCTAAGTAGTGCAAGTAACGCGATGGACCCTCTAGAAGACAACAAACCTTAACTCGATTATGTGACCGTCTTGAACTGCCCTTTGAACCTTCGGGTTTGGGGCAGTACGGCGTGCCACATGTGAGGCGTTGGCTTGACCCTTCTACGGCTGGACCGTTGCTACTGAGGCACGAACTGAATGTTGTTAGACTTATTTCATGTGTTGAGTAGTATCGGGAAAACTTGGGTGTTCGATTGTTCGATCGAAAAGTTTAGCATTTTCTATTTATCCGGAATGTGATACAATAATTGGAATTCGCAAATTGTTATGAGATAACGGAATGAATATTATAAACATAGCAGTTTAGTCTTACTTGATCGGTTGCCACGGAATTTTGATGTGATCAAAAGTCCGTCGCAATCAGGTAGCATACGCGGATACTCGCCGGGTAAACTTAATAGACAGCCTCACTCCATAGCTCCGACCAAGTGACTGTAGGAGAACCCCGTCGCCGAAAGCATCCGTTCGGGTGCTCGCGGTAGCGGTGTTCCGCCTTGGTGCACTTCGTCGACGGTATTAGGGGTGCGGCCGTCTACTGAAGTTTGCGACGAGCATTCGATCAGAATGTCGGGGATCCTGTTGAATTGCCCGACTTGATATTGAAAAGAGTTTTCGATAATGAGACTAAAATGCGGGGTTTATAATTGTTAGGCATGCGATGTCTAAGTAATTCATTTAGTCAGGCATGCGATGTCTGAGGTGGTTGCGGATTCCAACTGTTGTAGTTTTACACTTTCTTTTCTGTGACCGTAAGTGTAATATGTGATATCGCCGGTTTCGTTGCTATATGTCAACGACAATTGGGATGCGCATATTTACTTACGTTGATGACATGTGATGTTATGAGTTGCTGGATATGTCATATTGGATCGTCGTGTTTGAATAGCCGGGGGTTTTTATGTGAGATGAGTGTTTTTCATTTTCATTCATGTAAAAACTTGTATGTAATATTCTTTTATTGGGGCGCTTCCAGGTTGCGGAAGTTGTCACCGTTGTTGTATATTATTTACTTTTCTGCACTAGGATAGACCCAAGGAGGGGAGCACAAGTAACCGGGTTCTGGGGTCCAGTGGGAGACCAACTCGAGGAGTCGAGTCCGGGTCTCCTAACCCTAGAATTGGTAGGGTTGCTTGCCGCTCTCGTAGGGGTCTAGGGGTGTGGGATTGGCTATTCATCACGACCGTGGAATCCGTGTTTTATACTGGCTCGTATTGAAAACACGGACGTCCTAGTATATCCAATATTTCATATGTTTCTTCTGCTGTGTTTTATCTGAGATCATGCGATGTTCTGTGGCAGATATTATATATAGTATATATGATATATTATATAGACGTTACTTATGTTTTACACCCGCGCTAGCCCTGCCCCGCTCTGCCGTTAGTTACCTAACCTAACGGTGCACGAGGGGACATCGAGGCGAATGCGGATGGCATAAGTGTACGTCATATCTATCTGTGATGTTTAGGTAATTTAAATGATGGGATATTCATTAATGAGATTAATGAAAGAAAATAAACCTAATTGATGTTGTGGAATCGAATTTCAAAATAAAACAGGTAGTTACAGTTCTTGCTTTGCATCGCGGTGTTCATTGTAGAACATCCTGCACCTTATTCGATAAGGAAAGGACCGAGATCCCTTCACCGGGAGTGACTCCTTTAGCAATAACTGGCAGATGCTACAACCCTCGGTTTGTCTTTTGATCGCTTCTATAGTTTCTGCTTTGCACAGCGATATATATGATATATCCCGCACCTCATTCGACGAGGAAAGGGCCGACGATCCCTTCACCGGGAGTGACCCCTTTAGCAAAACTAGAAAAGCTTCAAAAACATTCCATTTAAAAACCATTTGATTCCGCAACGAGATCAAGTTCAAAGCGTCAAAGGTTTTCAAAAAACCCAGTCGCAACCCTCCGTCATTTTAGGAAGTAGAGTACTTAGTATTCGTGCTGTGTTTGTTGACCATAGTCAAGGCACAGTGTACGGTAGCTAAGTGATGTCTTCCTACACCGCATATGATGCGATTAGTTAGGACAGTCGCGTGACTTTGTTGACCTTAGTTAAGGGTCATGTGGGTGGGTCTAATTAATCACGAAATGACGGGTAGAACTTGACTAGTACTTATGATTTGTTGACCATAGTTAAGGTCATAGGTGCTAGGGGTAAAAACCTTTATCGGGAGTTTCAAGTGTTGAAATTTGCAATGAGATTGCATACCTTCTATATGATAGTTGGATCCCGATACCCACTGCGAGTAATTGTTACTCCTGGGAGTTTTTTTGCACTTTGCAATTAACCGATCAAGTAGGTGTCTAGAAAGGTGTCAACGGGGTTACGCCTCTGGGAAAACGAGGTTTACAGTAATTAGGTCCGTGCGAAAGCACGGGGAACCTCCCTCAAAGTACCGACACTGGCCTGGCTGAAAGATTGGCGAACTTGTAGAGTGTAATTAATCCCGGCTAGTCTTTCCTTTTAGGGTTTGAAGGAAGATTTGATAAAAACAGTGGGAGCCATCCTGATTAGATAAAATATATAACCAATCTAATCTTGCAAGAGCGCACGCAGAGTGTTTTCTCCTCTCTCTCTCCTGGTAGCGACCATATCACGCCTTAATCAAGATAATAAAACGGAATTTTGACCGAACCCGCTTGTTATACTGAGCTGGGGAACGTTGGTCCCGCTCCGACTTATAATTGTTATAAGACAGAGCAGGAAATTGGGGAATACCAAGATTCCTATGCCGCCCAAACGAAGAGAGTGCATGCTGATGCATCATCTTCGGGTGTGTTCATTATACAGAACTGTTTCTCAGTATCCTCTGCATCCTGGGTATATGATACCGGATCAGGATCCCAGATATGTAATCTGTTACATAGGGCTACAAAAGGGTAGAAAAACTGAGAACGGGTGATAAGTTTCATGAGACAGAAAACGGGGCAAGTGTTGCAGCCAAGTCTGTCGGTCACTGTCACCCTGTATTACAAATACATTGATTCTGAACAAATGCTATTAGATGCCGAACCTGATATACAAAATCATGTCAGTCTCTTTATTAGTAAAGAAATGATATAATTTTGTATTGATGGATAATGTTTTGAACATTTCCTATATCAAAAGTTGATCGGTTCAGGCACGTTATCTAAAAGCATTGACGTTCTAAATCAAACTACAGTTCCTTGTATACAGAACACACACAAGAGGAAGAGTTCAGAAATGAACGATTCGTTCTTGAGGCATTGTAGACTAGGTCATATCAATGCGACCCGACTGGCTGAAGTTACATTTTAGATGCATATTTAAATCAGTTTGAATTTACATCTTGTGAAACTTGCCAGTCATGTCACAAAGATATAATGACACTAGCTCTGTTTACTGGAAACAGAGGAAGAGTTGGTAAACTCTTGGGACTGATACATGATGATGTATGTAAAGTCTCCTGTCTACACATGCCAGGATTGGTTCTTTATACTTCATTATATTCTCTGATAATCTCTCAAGATTCAGTCATATGTTCCTGTTGAAACATAAGTCCGAACCTTTTGAGGTATTCACAGAATATAAGTTAGAAGTAGAGAACCAATAACCGGGTATAAGTATTATGTCCTATGATGAGATCAGGGAGGAGAATACTTGTGCATGGCAGTCCTGGACCATTCTAAAGGAGAATGAGATTCTCTCTCCGTACTACTCCTCTGAATACACCACAGCACAACGGTGTATCAGGGCGGAGCAATTGCACAATATTAGATATGGTGTGCTCTATGATGAGTATTACTGAGTTACCTATTTCCTTTTGGGGTTATGCACTTGAGAAGCTGCATACCTATTGAATTAGGTTCGAATCAAATCAGTGCCTACCACTCCATATAAGATATGGTGCGGGAAGATCCTATCTCTTAAGTAAGTTAGGATTTGGGGTTGTCCGGCCTATGTTTAAAGCAAAAACCAGACAAGATCGAGGCATGATCAGTTCTGTAGAACTGGAAAGGTTCCAGCTATACAAAACTGCAGTTGATGATTTGACAGAACCATAAGATTCTATAGTTCCCGACGAACCTCAGCCCCTCCGCCGATCTAGTAGGGTTCCTCATCCGCCTGAGAGATACCTCGGTTTCTCGATGACAGTGGGAGCAAGGATTGCATCATGAGATGATGACCCAACTAGTTTCGAGCAGGCCATCGAGAGTAGGGACTCTGTAAGAATGGCTGGATGCTTAGCAATCTGAGATGGAATCCATGTACACCAGCAAAGTATGGACTTTAGCTGCTATATCTGAAGGGTTAAATTCCCATCAGGAGCAAGTATATCTTGAGAAGATTACTTGGTGTAGATGGAAAAGTTGAGACTTTCAAAGCTAGACTTATTAAAGGTTTTCGTCATCGACCAGGCGTGGATAATGATGAAACCTTTTTCCAGTAGCTATGCTTAAGTCTATCCAGATCCTACTTGTCACGGCTGCATACCATGACTACGATATCTGGTGGTTGGGTGTCATGACTGCTTTTCTAAATGTTGTTTTAGAAGAGTGCGTCTATAAGTACACAGCCAGAGGGCCTCGTAGACAGTGGGAGCAGCGGAAACGTGTCCAAGATGCTTTATAGGATAAAGCAGGCATCGCGGAGTTGGAACAACTGTTTTGATGGATTAGTCAAAGAAGTTGACATCATCAAAATGGTAGATGAACCTTGTATAAACAAGAAGGTAGTAGGGAGTATGGTGACGATCCTCGTAGAGTACGTGGATGACATACTCTTGATAGGGAAGGAGTTTCCTATGCTACGCTCGATTAATCTCCGCTTGTCACTAGGATTCTCCATATAGGATCAAAGTGATACCTACTAAATCCTGGATTTTGGATCTATGAGATAGATCTAGATGGATGTCAGGATTCTCACTAGTTGTAGTGAGATAGTATCAATTGATCCTGGGGAGAATCACTGGAAGTGTTCCAGGGTGATAAAGACGACTGAATTTCAGTCACAGGCATTGTCTTTACCCTTAGTAAAGGGACGGTATGTTGGAAGAGTTCCAAGCTAGATACCGTGGCAAACTAGACGATAAAGGCTGGTAACATCGCTATTAAAGATACTATCAAAGAGGAAGTTTGGGTGTATATTGGTTCATAACATGAACTAGGTTCCTGCCATTGTATGACAATGGAACTGTGGCTTTGGCCCTGGAACCCTGGTCCCATCAGTGACCCAGACAGATTCTGAGGCAGCATCACCTGATCATGGAGATAGTTGATCTCCAGGATGATCGAGGTTAGGAGAGTAGACTCAGAGGACAACACGGCGGATCCACTCACGAAGGCCCTTTTCCCAAAGAGAGACTTTTAGGGGATGGTTGAGTATGTGATACTGCAACCACTGCTACAGATGGCCCTAGTGCAAGTGGGAGATTGTTAGTTATATGTATGCCCTAAAGGCCATTACTGTACATTGGATGTATATTGTAGTGGATGCTGGGACATATATAGGAAGGACTTTCTTGCTCGACATGATAGTACGCTATCTGGTTGCTCTTTATCTTAATATGTATACTTTCTGTCTCTTTGATTACATGTTGATAAAGCCCTTAGGATGTGTACTCGACTTCCAGGACTATGATGCAGATCATACTAGTGGGCCCTGGGTAGTCAATGAGTACATCCTTCATTGTTCCTAGTCGAGGGAATATCGAGACGGGGCATCGATATTCCAGAGTAGACTAGCGCATATCTTCTCGACCCATGCGATGGGCGATGGATGATCCCATATCCATTGGTGTTTGACATCGAAGATGGTATGCGGGTGCTCAGTGGAGACTGGGTACACTGAACGGACTCGCCGAGAACTTCCAGATGGTATTATACCTCACGTCAGATGGCAGTTCTCTGGTGACACTGGTACAGCTTAGTCTGTTGACCCGAGATCGTCATAGAGTCTTGTGTGTCTCCCACTGTGCTTTGATTTCCACCCTACCACGGCTCTACTGAGTTGTGCAAACAGGTGGTTTTTGGGTACAGTCCCGATTCACATGGAGGCAATGAGCGATAGGAGGGGATTCGTCTCTCCCGGTATTGGGGGTTGATGTTGTGCTATGCTCGACTGGCCATAACAGGAAATCCCTGGCTAGGGTTGCAGTGATATACTGGTAAGAGTTATCAGTAGTTTAACGAATGTTATGGACCTCAAGTCGGCATGACTTATCGAGCTATTGGGGTCTGACGTTTACCACCCCTAGGCGAGATATGCGACATATCAGACGAACAGACCGGACTATACGGTAGTGTTACTGGTTGGATTCGCAGGAGTGTGAGCGGGCTTGCTCGTCGATCTTCTGATCGCTCAATACCCGGGTGGCCGTTACGTTTAACAGACCGCTTGCGGCTTGTGGGTGTTTGATATGATCATCATCCGCTGCCGGCGTATTGACGAGTCTTTAGAGTCCTACACAGAGGTTTCCTGGCTCAAGCGAAACGAAATAGGAGCGCATATGAGATATGTGCGGGACCGAGAATAATGCGTGTATGTGATACCGTATTCCATTCTCGCGATGAATGTATCGATTGGTTATATGCGATGTAACCTAGTTATCGAATCAAGGATTGATTCGATAAGCCGATACATAGGATACTAGTCGGTTTATATGCGATATGACCGGATCGTTAAATCAAATGTTGATTTAATGATTTAATGTATAATTTTATATTTGATATATCACTTTGCATTAACTAGTATTGGTTGACTTTAAAAGGATTTTCTCACTTGAATTGTGCAAGTTGTATATGTGATATATTTCTTTGTGCACATGATTGTATCATGTTTGATGATACATTCTTGTTTGGTTTTGTGTAAAGTATTAAACCATGGTTAGTTAGTGATTAGGGTTTCATCTTATTCATTTATCTTTTTATTTTATTTATTTCAAAAGATAAAGATAAATGAATGGTTGAATCTTTTGTTTTTAGTTGAAGTTTCTTGAAACTTTGACTAAGTCATTCTTTTGTCCTTTTGCTTAACCCTAACCATTTAACTAACCTAAGTTAATTCTCTACACTTAACTATAGTTGAAGTCATGATAAGTATTGATTTAATTATCTCATTTTTAATTAACTTATCATATCTTCTTCTTCTTCTTCATCTTCTTAAAAATGAAGAAAGCTTGCTACTCCAATGGCAAGTCATGAAATCTAGTGAGAAATCCAAAACTAAAGTTTACCCACTTCCTATTTCTTCATCCTCTACCTCTTGCCAAGTAGTATAGGGTGTTTCCTTCACAAGTTTTTCCGACTTGGTGAAGTTGGATCTTGTTCTAGCGATGCCTCGACGTAGATCATCTTCGGCATCGAACCGACGATCAAGCCCGCCCATTCTTCGATGATGCCGACGCTAGAGCCCAAGACATGATTTGGACAGCGAGGGGACTTCATTGCGGAGCCGTGGAGGTGGTGGACCGGATCTACAAAGGTTGTATATCCGTTCCCTTAGTTAAAATGTTAACTAGTTTGCTTATTTCGCCTAAATATCTAGTAAACGATCCGTAGTCGGGTTTGTAGGCACCCGTAAAATTTGATTTGTGCATGTTTGATCACTTGTGAGACCTCACTAGGGTGCCTAGGAACCCCTTCAGACCGTACTTCACAGTAATTCTTAGTTTTTCCTTCTTGTTTTTCTGAGCATTTTTAATTCACAAAAATCCACTGTTTTAAAAAATGTACAGAGAAGGGTTTTGTCGGGGTTTACGGGTTCGATCGGACTTCTAACTTCGTCTACACTTCGCCTAAAGCTCTAGCTAGGCTCTGATACTACAGTAGGGTTCCTAGGCACACTCAAGAGGTTCCACAAGGCATCAACCATGCCAAATTCAAAATTTTCCGGTGCCGAGAAACCCTAAACTAGATCGTTAACTAGAGATTAGGTGAAACTACAAGCTACTAAACTGCTTTAGTACTAAGTGAAAGGAAATACAACCTTTGTAGATCCGGGCCTCCACTTCCTTGGCTCCGTGATGACGTCCCTCCGCTGTACCCATCGGATCCCGTACTCTAGCGATGGTTTCGTCGAAGAAATGATCGGGCTAGGTCGTCGACTTCGATACCGAAGATGATCTACGTCGAGGCAACTCAAGATCAAGCTCCAACTTCACCAAGTCATGAAACATGTGAAGAAAACACCCTATACTACTTGGCAAGTGGTAGAGGATGAAGAAATAGGAAGTGGGTTCACTTTGGATTTGGATTTCTCACTTGGAATCATCACTTGACATTTTTGAAGCAAGCTTTTCTTTCTTCATTAAGAAGAAGAAGAAGAAAGAAATGAAAAAGAATGAATTAACTAAAAAATAAAATCAAGTGACCCTTATCATATTGCAACCATGGTTAAGTGTAGAGAATAAACTAGGGTTAAGTTGAATGGTTAGGTTAAAGGAAAGAAACAAAATGGTTACTTCTTCAAAGCTTCATGAAGCTTCAACAAAAGACAAAGCAAGCCACCATTTCATTTTCCTTTGCCATAATGAATAAAGAGAATAAATAAATAAGTAAATCAAAACCCTAACCATTAACATAACCATGGTTTAATCATACACACCTAAGTTTGCATGTATCATCAAACATGATACAAACTAGTGCACAAAACTATATCATATATACAATGTGCACATCAAGTGAGAAAATCCATCTTAAGTGAACAAATACTAGTTAATGTAAAGTAATATATCAAATATATAATTATACATTAAATCTTTAAATCAACACTTGATTTAACGATCCGGTCATATCGCATATGACCGACTAATATCCAATGTATCGACTTATCGAATCAATCTTCGATTCGATAACTAGGTTATATCGCATACAACCATTCAATACATTCATCGTGAGAATAGAATACGGTATCCCATATACGAATTATTCTCGGTCCCGCACATATCTCATATGCGCTCCTATTTCGTTTCGCTTGAGCCAGGAAACCTCTGTGTAGGACTCTAAAGACTCGTCAATATGCCAGCAGCAGGTGATGATCATATCAAACACCCACAAACCGCAAGCGGTCTGCTAAACGTAACGGCCACCCGGGTATTGAGCGATCAGAAGATCAATGAGCAAGCCCGCTCACACTCCTGTGAATCCAACCAGTAACACTTACCGTACAGTCCGGTCTGATCGTCTGATATGTCGCATATCTCGCCTAGAGGTGGTAAACGTCAGACCCCAGTAGCTCGATAAGTCGTGTCGATATGAGGTCTATAACAGTTCGAGAAACTACTGGTAACACTTACCAGTAAATCTCAGCAACCCTGGCCAGGGATTTTCGGTTATAGCCAATCGAACACAGCGCAACATCAACTCCCTATACCGGGAGAGACGAATCCCCTCCTATCGCTCATTTCCTCCATGTGATTCGGGACTGTACCCAAAAACCACTGTTTTGCACGCCCTCTTGGACGTGGTAAGGTGGAAATCAAAGCACAGTGGGAATCACACAAGAATCTATGACGATCTCGGGTCTACAAACTAACATGTAGAGTGTCACCAGAGAACTGCCATCTGACGTAAGGTATAATACCATCTGGGAGTTCTCGGCGAGTCCGTCCAGTGTACCCAGTCTCCACTGAGCACCCATATATCATCTCTGATGTCAAACACCAATGGATATGGGATCATCCATCACCCATCTGTATGGGTCGAGAAGGTATACGCTAGTCTACTCTGGTATATCGATGCCCCGTCTCGATACACCCACGACTAGAGACCTTGAAGGATGTACTTATGGACTACCATGTCCCCACTAGTATGATCTGCATCATAGTCCAGGTAGTCAAGTACACATCCTAAGGGCTTTACCAACATGTAACAGAGAGACAATCAGTGTACACGTTAAGATAAAGAGCAACCAGATAGCATACTATCATGTCGAGCAAGAAAGTCCTCCCTATATATGTCTCAGCATCCACTACAATATACATCCTATGTATAGTAATGGCCTCTAGGGCATACATATAACTAACATGTAGTCCGGTCCTTCACTTCAATAGCTCCGTGTAGTAGTCCCTTCACTGCGATCACGATCGTCCGGACTCTAGAGAGGCTCCCGCGAAGAAACGAACGTGCTTGCTTCGATGACATCAAGGCCGAAGATAATCTACGTCGAGGAGGCACTGAATCAAGCTATTCCTTCACTAGTTCATGAACTTTGTAAAGACAACACACTCTACTACAGGGCAAGTGGTAAGTACGAGGTGGGCTCACTTTAGAATTGATTTTCCCACATTTTATCTCAAAACTCCATTAGAGCTAGCAAGCTTTTTCATAGAGCTTGAAGAAGAAGAAGAAGACTTGTGAATAATTCATCCGAATGAATTATTGGACCTATGGTTGAGTTAAGCCCTCATAGCTAATTCATGTAGAGAATTAACTCATAGCTATGGTTAAAGGTTGGGTTTGATAAATATCTTAAACTAGACAAAAGGGTTGACTTTGTCAAAGCTTATCCATAAGCTTATCCATAAGCTTTTGTGCAAGCTTTAGCATAACAAACTCAATCTCTTTTGAATTAGCTTAACATAAATAGAAACCCTAACTTAACCCTAGCATTGTGTTAATCCCATACACCCATCTTGTATATATCATCAAACATGACACAATCCATGTACACAAATGCACATATCGCGTATATATATACAATGTGCACATCATGTGAGAAAAAGAAATCAATCGTGAGCTAAATATTAGTTAATGTATTATAATATATCGAATATATAATTATACATTAAATTATCAAATCAACTCTTGATTTAATAATCCGGCTATATCACATATAACCGACTAATATCAAATGCAACATCTTATCGAATCAACGCTCGATCCGATAACTCGGCTATATCACATATAACCTATCATGTCACACATCGCGAGAATATAATGCGGTATCACATACTCGCATTAATCTCGTTCCCGCACATATCGCATATGCGCTCCTACTCCGTTTCGCTTGAGCCAGGAAACCTCTGTGTAGGACTCTAAAGACTCGTCAGAACGCCGACAGTAGGTGATGATCATATCAAACACCCACAAGCCGCAAGCGGTCTGCCAAACATAACGGCCACCCGGGTATTGAGCGATCAGAAGATCAACAAGCAAGCATGTACTTTCTCCAACGAATCCAATCAGTAACACTGCTATACAGTCCGGTCTCTTCATCTGATATGTCGCATATCTCGCCTAGGGGTGGTAAACGTCAGACCCCAGTAGTTTGATAAGTCGTGTCGATATGAGGTCTATAACAGTTTGAGAAACTACTGATAACACTTACCAGTAAATCTCAGCAACCCTGGCCAGGGATTTCCATTTATAGCCAATCAAACACAGTGCAATATCAACTCCCTATACCGGGAGAGGCGAATCCCCTCCTATCGCTCATTATCTCCATGTGATTCGGGACTATACCCAAAAGCCACCGTTTTGCACGCCCCATTAGACGTGGTATGATGGAAATCAAAGTACAGTGGGAATCACACAAGACTTTATGACGATCTCGGGTCTATAGACTGACCTGTACCAGTGTCACCAGAGAACTGCCATCTGACGTGAGGTATTATACCATCTGGGAGTTCTCGGCGAGTCCGTCCAGAGTACCCAGTTTTCACTGAACACCCGTATACCTTCTTTGATGTCAAACACCAATGGATATGGGATCATCCATCGCCCATCATATAGGTCAAGAAGCGCATACGCTAGTCTACTCTGGAGTATCGATGCCCTATCTCGGTACTCCCACGACTAGGAACATTTGAAGGATGTACTTGGCGACTACTCTGTCCCCACTAGTATGATCTGCATCATAGTCCTGGTAGTCAAGTACTTATCCTAAGGGCTTTATCAACATGTAACATAGAGACAATCAGAGTACATGTTAAGATAAAGAGCAACAAGATAGCATATTATCATGTCGAGCAAGAAAGTCCTACCTATATATGTCCAAGCATCCACTACAATATACATCATATGTACAGTAATGGCCTCTAGGGCATACATATAACTAACATAGGTTACTTAACAAATGATATAGCGGGGACTGGACTAGCGTGGGTGCAAAACATATACAACATCTATAAGTATATATATAAATATATATAACAATCGTCCCAAGCATGATATAAAGCAACATCACAGAATCTCAGCCAAGCAACAGAGAGTGGTGGATAATCCTGGAGCCCCGGATTTCACTTGAGCCGCAAATGTTACCTGACGTTCCCTGTCGTGTGGATAGCCTGTGCAATGAAAACCTAGACCCCTACGAGTGCAACAAGTTACCCGCCAATCCCAGAAGCGGGGAAACCCCAATCAACAACGTGAATGGGCCACCCAACACTTCACGGAATCCGGTAACTTGGGCACCCCTTCATGGGTCAACCTATACCCCTTACGAGTGAGCCAAATAGCCCGCCAATTCTAGAGTAAGGTCCCCTCCGTCTCAACGCCATGAGATGCGGACCCGTTGCCCTCCAGAACCCGGCTATTCATGCACTCCACCGCGGGGTAATCCTAGTACAGAAAAGAAAATAATATGTACAAGGGTGACATCGACCTCGACCCGGTCGTGCCCGAAACAAATAATATACAAACTGGCAGTGACGACAGTCCACATGTCGGAAGCTCGCCCCGCAATATCAAATATACAAATGAATCTAAACTATACTAACATTGCACCCCAAGCTATCCACCATGACGATCCAACCACAACACAGAACATCAACGTGAATGTCACGTTCGCAAACTCGTCTAAAAGAACATATAGCAATTAGACGAGTTGTACCGCTCGAATGACATTCACGGTCGCAGATAGTAATGTATGTACTGTAAATATTTAAACAGTACTAAAATATCGACTTCGAAGCACCCCGAATTGCCCCTGAACAAAAGATAACATAATATCCAAAATGGACTAAACAAACAATACCACTGCACCAATATTCCAGAGACTAGAAAACACCAAAAATTTCAAGTCCAAATTCCAAAGAAAAACCGGCCTCACCCGTTTTTTCGCAGATCTCGCCGGGTCAAATCCGGCAGTTTGGGCCCGTATTTGTGGTGTGTTCTAGCGGTCACTCAAGTAGTCTTCTGCAGTTGCTAAAATTTTATTTTGAAGACTCTGAAATTTCGACAGCAACTGGAATATTCAGGGTATTGATTTGGAGTTGTTTCGGTTTCGACACTTTCACATTGTCTAAAACTGCTAGTAAGGGGTTTACGGGTTGGCTCTGATACATGTTGGGTTACGGCAGCGCCCCGGCCATCAAACCGTGGCCAAATGCGGAACAAAATTTTTCTAAACTTGCGCTACCATGACCTGATGCCCGGATCTACCCTAAACCCTATACTAGAAAGCAATATAAACAAGTTAGAATGGTTATACCGAGTTGATCTGTGTCCTTCGGTCTTCAACCATCTTCCCAAGCTCCTAGAGGCTCCTTGATCAATCTTGGTCGCCGGTCTCCCTCCATCGAAGATGATCCACCCGAGGGATGTAGTTATAGTTCTAGCTTCACATAATGGATGCAAGTAAAGCAACTAAGGTTTCTAGGATACTAATCTAGAAAGCCTAGGATATAGTATGTGAACTAAGTGTAGGTATATCTCATCTCACCTCCTCTCATGTTTCTCAACTCATGAGAAGGTTTAGAGGAGGTGGAGAATGAAGGTGGAGGCAACCATAGAAAATCAAAAGAGGAGTGAAGCACAAAACGGTGAAGAGAACAAAGCATGCTCAAGAGAAAACCAACCATCAAAAATAATGAAGCTCTCATGAGAGAGAAAATAAAGCATGCTAGGTTTTGTAAAACAATATCTTTTATTTTAAAAAACCACCAATACTTGAATATCATGCACAAATGAATTAATAATTCATTTGTGCACACTATGCAAGCATGGTCATCACCATACTCCCCATTTTCCAATTTCCACCTCATTTACCATTTTCTAAAAAATGGTCAAATCCAAAAATGAGGTGGCCACCTTCTAGAATGTTTTCCGGATAAAATACGGATTACATTCTACTGTATTTACATACCTGCATTCGTACCGAAATACGAATACCCTAAGAGATAGAATAACACAAAGAACATAATACTAGAATATACGTATCGAAATACATATAAATAAATTATTAGATCAATACCTGATTTAATAATCCGGCTCAAACCCGAGCCGGCTAGTATTATCAATTGTCCGATCGAAAGTCCGAGTACAAAGTACATCAATCGATCGAAACTCTGCACGTATCCAATACGGCTACTACATCATTTCGCCAGAACCAGGGAAACCCTCTGTTTAAGACTCTAAAGACTCGTCAATACGCTGACAGTGGGTTTAACCACAAGCACGTCAGCGGCACTAGCTGTACGTAACGGCTACCCAGGTATTGAGCGAAAAGGAGACCGACAAGCAAACTCATCCTGATCCCGTACTGAGCCTGACAGTGACAATATCTGTAAAGTCTGGTCTGTTCGTCTAAAAGTCGCATATCGAGTCTAGGGGGTGGATAAAGTCAGACCCCTACTGACACGATAATTCATGTCAGTATGTAACCCATCACCACCTGAGAAACTATCGATCCTGGATCGATAATTCTCGTCTACCCCGGCCGAAGATTTCTGGTGATGGCCACCCATGCATAATGTGACATCAAACCCCAATACTGGGAGAGGCGAATACCCGACGATCCGCTCACTACCTCCATGTAGCTCGGGACTGTACCCAACTAAAACCTGTTTGCACAACTCCTTTGAGTTGTGGTAAGGTACCCAACTAAAAACAGTCAGACTTGAGGCTTGACTCAACAAATCACAAAATGCACAATCAATCCCTAGAGTTAGGGTCTCCTAGGTCAAGTCACTAGACCGCTCTTAGACTTCCAAAAGACAAGTCGTAAGATCAATCCTCTACTATCTGCTTATCAATCTTGCGGCCAGGTAAGTGTCTGGTAAGTGGGAGGTATTCGCTATACGAATCACCGAAATGATGGGCCTAATTAAGTAACCACTTTCCTTAGTCACACTTTCCGAGACACCACAAGAGAAATGCGGATAAGCAATAGATTACCCACAAACCTCATCTGTCCTAATTGAGCGCGAATGTCCTTAGGGGTTAGGTCTAGATATTTTTTTATTATTGTAGGGTGATAGTATGCTCGTTTGTGATTTGTGGGGCCTAGGAAGGGTGATTAAATCCCCACCTAATCTGGATTTGGGTTTATTGTCTTTTAAAATCCGGTTTAAATATGCAAAAACAAACTGAAATCAAAACACGCAAAAAGATTTTTGAGCGGCGTTGTTTGCAAAGAATTCTACAGGTAAAATCAAATTATTGGACCTTTAGAGGAGAGAGAAAGATAATAGGAAAATACCACAAAAGTTTAGGGGCCCAAATCCTCAAGAAGGTCGCGGTTCCGCCACCAATTGCAACCAATAGCCGCAGTTCCGCCGCCGTGTGGAAGGTTCTTTTTCTAAATTTTCTTCAGAGCATCTCTATACTCCTCTGGTCCAAGTTGAAAGTCTCTGAATCTCTGTTGCCTTGCTCCAGTTAGTCCAGATTCCCTTGCATAACTCGCACAATAATCGTTATAAACACAAGATGCTATTTTGGTTCCTTTTTATTCTATATTTGCTGGTTTTAATAAGAAATCAACCTGAATAACAAGAAAAAAATTATGAACGTTTTCCCGGCAACGGCGTCATTTGATTGATTGTGCGAAAGTGTTTTGTAAATAACCGCAATTAAAACGGTATCGCAAGTAGCTATCCGCGATGGGTACGAGTCGTCCGCAGGGAAACGTGAATTCTTGTCTTACTTTAGACGAGTTGATAAAAGAGAGGATGGTTTGTTATCATTCTATTTTAAGACAGATATAAAAATTTTAGTAAAAAGGCTTGTAGGGTTCATAGGACTTAATAGTTAATGGATGAATATTTAAAAATGACTGTTTTTATTTTTTAATAGTTTAAAGCTAGAGAGATACCGATGAATGTGATTTAAGGTTCTTGGAAGAAATTAGGGTTTCCCACTACCGACCCTTGTCCGTCCATAGATCTTTATTCATATCAAGCCCTTAACAAAACAAGTGTTTAGCCAATCTCAAATCGTGGTCGTGACTATCAATAAATTGATAGCGCACCCAATAAGAAGGTTAACATTTTTTTGCTAAAGTTTATAAACATTAAAATGTTAAAAAGAAGTTAAAAGATTTTTCATCTATTATTCTACCATATCCTTCAAACCCTAGCAAGTAAGGAATTACTAGCTCATGGTTAATAGTGATTTAGAAAAAAAGTTGAAGATGAATGAAAGCATAATTAAGATGCAGAAAAGTAATGCGTAAAGTAAATGCTGAAAAGTAAATGCAAAAATAATTAAAACAAAAACTACCTTTATTAATCAACTATTGCATTACAACTTTTTTCCTTAGAAAGTAGATTACAAGAACCCTAGTTTGCTCTAGATCTCTCTCTTTATGGAGATAGATGAATAGATGATTATGTGATCACTTGGATGATTTTGAATGCACGGCACTCGGTCCTTTATATAGTCCCTGAAACCAGAAACCCTATATTACATATGTGAGTAGATGCTGTTAAGATCAGATCCACAAAATCCCTTATCGAACGGCTATCAAAGAGCCGCGGTTCCGCCGCATTGTGCAACATTTGGCCGCGGATCCGCCGCTTCCTGGTGGAACTGGGTTTTATGATTTCTTCTGGCTTTTTTGTCGATATTTGGAGATCCTTTTATGTATAGATTTTGAAAATCTTGCTCTGAGTCTCTGCCGTTGCTAGATTCCTTGATTTGCTTCTAAAATTTGGCAGATTCGGTTCCGATATCCCGATTTTACTTGGATCTCTTACTTGGATTGCAGACCTGAGCTAATACATGTACAATATCTCAAATCAAAGTGTTAGTAACATTTGGTATTTTTGAGATATTATCATAACCATTTATATGATATAATATCTTAAGAATATTGATTAGGAATATTTGATATGATATGCATATTTTATTTACTAATATTTCATTTAAATATTATATGCATTTTCCCTTATTATATTAATTGAAATGTAGAAACATGTGATAATAATCTTTTTACAAATAAACCTACATATGTTCTCTATTTACAATTAACACATTTTAACACTTAACAATAGTAAGGAAAATGTTCATACAAATGTGCAATATATTTGACTAATCACAAGCTCTCACAAGAATGATTGCCATCATAACTCTGGTAATCAAGCAAAGATCCTACGGGTTTTATCGTTATATATTAGTGACACGTAATAACCAGTAAAACATATATACATCAATGATCAAGACAAACCAGATAGCATGCTATCATATCGAGCAAGACTGTTCTACCTGTATAGGTCCTCCTTCAATTATCATAATCGCCTACTTTCGATTACAATAATTGCTTTGAGAGCACTATAGCCAACAATATTACATCTCATTCTGCACCCTTTATATTCATCACTATTATTTGGGAACTTACCGAGCGTAAGTTCGCCAGGCATTCCACCCATGTCTTTATTTTTTTTTTAATATTCATCAGGTGATCTAGGGTATGAGGAGATGGAACCGACTGTAGAGGATTACAACTAGTTCGCTTCTGAAGCTGATTCTTAGTTTTCTTTCCAGCTTCCATTTTCAGTATGCCATATATTTAAGCATTTTTATGTTATTGTACTTTTGTTTTCAGACATCTTATCTATATATTGAACTTGTGGAAGCTGAATGTAAATAAAATAGTTGCTGAAAATTTTATTCTCTTGACTATTCTTGTACTGTTTACATTGCTTATTTACGCTTAACGCATTTGTTACGAGAAATGACCTTCTCGGAATAAATACGTCGTGGGCTTGTTTCGTGTCCGTTACCGTACTTTGGAAAGCAGGGCGTGACACACCATCTCCAACTTCTTGGTCTTATTTGCTACGCCTCCAATTTGAAACATGAGCATGCTTTGCTTCCCACAAACGCAGCTCTCGTGAAGCCCCAACTCCGCCTTCTTCAGCCCCGAAAGAAGCCCTCTACCCTGAAGAATTTTCATATTCTTCTCACTAAGGTTCCCCAGTCTTCTATGCCACAACGAAGTCTCCGAATTTATCTCCGAACTTGCCGCCAACGCAACTGAACCTTCACTGTTCCTACTGAAGGAATACAACGAACCGCTCAACTTGCCCATTACGACCACCAACGATCCTTTGAAAATCTTCCACTATGAAATTCCAAACACCATCATATATCTTTCATTGTCAAGCTGGCTTGTGGAAATAAAACTTTTCTTCAAATATGGAATATGACTCACGTGCTTCATCTTTAATTGACCTCCTCCCGACGGTTGTAAGATGATCGTCTCTTTGCTAATGATCTTACATGACTGACCGTTTCCCACCGTCACATATCCAAGATCGCCTTAAACATACTCGCAGAAGTAATGCCGGCCTGAACTGCAATGAAAGGATGCCCCCTAAATCTAGGAACCAAGTATTTGCATTTGTGTGTCGTTCTCCTGTAAACAAATCCTTAGTTCCCCATGTTCTTGTGTAGACACCATATTTGCTTCCTTTTCATCCACCTTCTCATCTGAGCATTTTTTTGGAGATTTGCAATCATTTTTCCTATGACCCTTCTTCCCACAATTCCAACACGCGCCTTGGATTTTTCCTTGAGATTTTTCTCGGATTTCAAACTTGTCCTTCTTGCTCTTTCCCCTTTCCATCGTTCAACCATGATTCTCCACCGAAAGTGCAGAAGTTACCAAACGTCCACTCACGCCCTTTCTCCGCATCTCACGTTTAATATACAACTCACCACATCATTAAACATGGGTCTCTGAGATAGAATTGCTAACTGCTATAACTAGATTCTCCTAACTCTTCGGTAACGAACAAAGGAATAACAAAGCTCGAATCTGATCTTCAAACACGATCGAGACGGATTCTAACTGGCTCGTCATGATGTTGAACTCGTTCAAGTGTTGTGTCACCGAACCATTCTTAGTCGTTTTCATATTGAAAAGATTCTTCATCAAGTATATCTTGTTTAATGTTGAAGGCTTCTCATACAACGTCGCTAACGTCGTCATTAGCGCCATGGTCGTCTTCTCCTTTAAGATATTAAAGGTCACCGCGAAGTCAATGACAGGCTTTCCTATCCAAAAGGTTCCATGCCTCATTGGTCATCTTCTCGGACTTTTCTCCTAGCAACAGAAGATGCAGATCCTTTTGGTATAGGTAGTCATCCATCTGCATGTGCCACCAACTATAATTGTGACCATTGAATTTTTCGATCTTTATTTTATCCTCCACCATCTTTCCGTCTAACGTCGTAGCAAAACACAAATTCTCTCTTGATCTGAACCAACGCCTTAAAATAACGATCTTAAAAAGTGAGGAAGAGGATATAGGCGTCGTTACCCACCGTTAACCATGATCATGGAATTGAAGAACCCTAGGTTTCTTAACCACGCTCTGATACTAGTTGTTGGGGATGAAGAAGTCGTTCAACGGAACAATGCTCACGATAAACCAAATCACACAATCAACAACTAATCACGCAATTAATAATGAAAAGACAAAATTAATAGCAATGCGAGAATAAGTAAATAAGAATTAAAAAAAACAAGAGAGAAATAAGAATAAAAAAGACGAGAGATTTGTTAACGAGATTCACCCACCGTACGGCTAGTCCCCATCATAGTGGAATATGCAATTTCTACTATAATTTTGAATCAAGTACACCACGAGCAAAGCCTAGGAGATTTCTCTCAAATCTCTCTAGATCTAAGCTGTCACTCTCTCAATACAATTATCTCTCCCTCTATTAAATTTTGGCTGTAAAGAATACATATGAGATGTCCTCTTATATAGGCAAACACTAATCCTATAATAAATAGAGATAAATCACAATATGGAAAAATTTGATTCTCAACAAATTCATCGACGATGCTGTATCTATTTAGCGCTTCTGCCAGACGTCTGACCCACACTTTGACAGACGTCTGCTTGCGCTCTGGATTGGGCTTCGTTACTTCTGCAGACGTCTGTCTCACTGGTCTTCAAACGCCTATCGTTATTCTGTGTTTCTAACATGCTTCTCGTGTGCACGTCCAGACGTCTGCTGTTGTCGACGACAGACGTCTGACCTGGAAGTTTTTCCACAATTTCCAACATGACCGCCTCCACAACGAATCCCTTGCCGCCTCTTATTCCCACTATTTTTCATTCATTTACTTAATGCCATGGGGCTATTTTTCATTTGTTGCAATGCAACTAATCACCTGCTTACTAGTTATGTTGTTATCATCGTAAAATTTCTCAGCCTAATCAAAACTTCCCAATTTATCACGGGATTCATGATCAAAGTAACCAGTAGCATGGACTTATGGCATTTTTCTAAAAAATAAATCAAAATTTACAAGATATTTTCAAAATATAAATATATGTTGATTTTAGTTGCATGAATTTGTTAAATCCTGGGGCCTAGGCTACCTACTCTAATTCTTGATCAAACAGTACAAGCGAGCTTAGTCCCACACATGCACAATAGGATTTTCATCTGCAAAGTCATAAACCATCAACTGAGATGCAACGAGGTTTAAATCTTGTTAACATCGAGCATTGATCAAAATTTTCAAACAAATTAAATTGAAATAATAAAACGAATAAAAATGGACACAATTGGTAGTGGAGTAATATTTTGGACAGCGCCTCAATCCGTTCTCCAACGTGGATTCACCTCGGGATCCGTTACTGACACCGGTCCTAACCCCCAGAACCACGGATGTCCGCCACGTGTCGACCATACCAATCCAACGGCTGACATGCTCCTCCACACGTGCCCTGCTGACGTGTACGCAAGCGGCCCAAGCACGCTGTATACGTCGTGCTCAAACGTGGGTTAAGTAACGATCCGCTAAAAATTAACAGAAAATTACACAGAAATGAGCGCGAATTTCGAGGCACGAGGTGAAATTAAAAAGAAAAATTAAGATAAAAATAGTAAGGTGAGAAAAAGGGGACAGAGGACTGCGGCTGTAAACTTGGGCGCTAATGCACGAGGCGCAGCGGTAAACACTCTGGGATCGATTCCTAAGGAGAGTTTTACTGTTGAATTGATTACTTACTTTCACCCCAAATTCCCATTTAATTACCATCTTACTGGCCCTTCCCATTTAACCGCCGCGTCGGTTTCCCCAAACTACCCTTCGCTACAGCGATAGCGTCGGAGGGCAGAAACGTAAATGGCGGTGGGCTCAGTATAAAATGGGTTTTCACAACAGTTAAAGATGCGCGATGCGCTCTCTCTCCCTCTTCCTCTCTCTCCCCTCTCGATGTTTTAAACTCACCCCAAACTTTTGTTTATTTACAATCTGACCCCTTCTTCTTCTTCAAAAAAGTTTTAAAACCCTAGCTCCACTCTCTCTCTCCATCCTCAATCGAAACCCTAGGTCGTCTCAAATGGAAGCTTACTTAAGGTCGGGGGAGAAGCAAAAGGGCGGGGACCACTTCATCGTCGAGGAGCTCCTCGATTTCTCGAACGAGGAGGAGGAGGAGGATGACGCCGTCAATGCTGCCGACGAGGGAGCCAACGGAGGCGACGACGGAGGATTCGAGGTTCTGGCGGGAAACTCCACGGAGGAATCCGGCGTCACCGCTGTCGACAGCTGCAACTCCTCCTTCGACGCCAGCCTCTCCGGCGAACTCTGCGAACCGGTAATTTTTCCTCTCTTCCCTTCAAATTTTCAGTAATTTTGGGTGAATTTTGGGAATTTTCATTAATTTTCTGCAGAGTGTAGTTAAAGAGCGGATAATTAATTTAAGAAATCTGACGTTATTTCCATTAAAATTAAAAATTAAACTAAAGCTTCTAGAAACGAATCATTCGTTTCGTTTTAATTTCCATTTTTAATTCCGCGAGAATTTGAATTTCGAATTTTGCGTTTCATCCCTTCTTAAGCGTTACGATTGTAATATTTTAATAGTATTTCTAAAGTAAATTCTTCATTTTTTTTAAATTTTTTTACCTTTTTACCATTTACGGTTACAGTATGACGATTTGGCCGAGCTGGAGTGGCTTTCCAATTTCGTGGAGGAGTCCTTCTCAAGCGAGGACCTCCAGAAGCTGCAGCTCATCTCCGGCGTCAAATCGGGCTCCGTTTCCGGTTCGGGCTCCGTTTCGGGATCTGGCTCGTCATCCGAGGCCCGCGAGCCCGAAAACCCGTCCTCGGCCGGCGGTAAGTTCACCACCTCCACGGTGCCGGGCAAAGCCCGGACCAAGCGACCCCGGCCCGCGCCCTGCAACTGGCCCTCCAACCTCCTTGTCCTCGGCCCGACCACCAACACCTCCACCGCCACGTCGTCATCCGACTCGGACTCGATCCTGCTCTACCCAAACCCGGTCAGGAAGGCCCCGAAGCCCGCGAAGAAGAAGGAGCACGGCCTGCTGGCAGTGTCCGACGGGCGGAGATGCCTGCATTGCGCGACGGATAAGACCCCGCAGTGGCGGACGGGCCCGATCGGGCCGAAGACGTTATGCAATGCTTGTGGTGTCCGGTACAAGTCAGGCCGGCTCGTGCCCGAGTACCGCCCTGCTGCGAGCCCCACTTTTGTGCCTGCGAAGCACTCGAATTCGCACCGGAAAGTGCTGGAGCTGCGGCGACAGAAAGAGATGCAGGAGCAGTTTGGGGGAGGAGTTTATGATGGGGATGAGGATTTCTTGATTCATCAGCATTTGGGGCATGATTATAGGCAGATGATTTGAATTTTATCTAGAAGAGGATTGATTAATGATTAGTTTGAGGTTAATTAGAGGTTAGTTTGGGGTTTAGAGCTTTAATCTTCTTCTTCTTGTTGGTTTTTTTGAATTTTAAAGAAGCACTACTGTTTTTTGCCGAAATTTTAGAATAATGAGATCGATTAGGTTCTTGTATCAAACTGACAAATTTCAAGTTAATTCCAAGTTGTTACTGATTCTTTTCTCTTTTATGTTTGGTTGAAAACTTCTTGCATTGTCGATATAGTTACGGTTGTACAAACTGTAATTTGAAGCTTATATAACCGTTTTGCCATATCTGATCAGAACTCATGAGACAGAAAAATGGTAAATACATCTGTTAATTTAAACAAGAGTCTATTTAGTAGGTTACAATTTAATAAATTTCGACTTTGCATCTTTTTCTTATTATGATCCTTATTAATTTTGGGATCCCTTTCAGGATTAGGATAGGCCACATAAGTAATTCTTAATTGCGATGTAATTATGATGTGCACAAAAGTAATGCGGAGTACCAAGTCACGTCCGATACCGATACATATCCGATACATAAGTTGTGGATCTCTAAGGAACTGGTATCGATTGATATGTGGCTAGGTATGATCATCCAAGCATGGAAAATAACAACATACTAGCATTAAAATTAATAATACGGAGTCATGTGAAGTATTATAATTACTCCTTTCGTTCATTTTTACTTGACGTTTTAGAAGAATGCACACTGATTAAGTTAAGCATTATCAATTTCTTAATATCAGCAATTAATCTGCTACCACATCACCGCTAAAAAAATCATAAAATTTCCGCACTCGACTATTTTGGAAAGCATTAATGATATATTATCATCACTGGTAATTTTCGAGGCTATTTTTTTGTACTGTATCATTTATAAATATGTTTATTATTAATGATTTTCTCGTTCTTCTAAAAAGAGACATTTTTTTCTCTTCAAAACATCAATTAAAAAAATGGGGGGAAAGGAGAGAATAAACTATTGGAATAATTGAAGTAATTTGCTTCGACAGAAGCGTCCACGTGATACCATGCACAGGCTACTGCTGCTGATCCATAGGGATCTCAAAAAATTTCGAATATCCCCATAGTTATCAATATATTTAAATTATTTTGGCTAAAATGCCGAAGCATTCCTCATTTTTTTCCCGGAAAACAGAAAATCTTTATAAATTTAAAAAACATGTACTTTACCTACAATAAATTTAACATTGTTCGTTTTTAGATGTATATTATCCAAATTACCCGTTAAGCCTTTCTTCTCCAAATATTTCTCTCTTTCTTCTTTATACATTTTCTTCCTTCTCCAAACATTTTTTAGTCATTCTATCCTAAATCTCTAATTCAAAATATCACCAATTTTCTCTTTGATCCTCCAGAAGATTAAACATCGATTCAAAAGGATACGATTTGAAACAGATGAAGAAAAAGAAAATAGAATTTGGTCAATTAAATATATTAGAGGGGCATTTTGGCATGTAAAGTCTTATGATCAAAATACTTACACGGTTAAGGTTTTAAGGATAAAGCGCATGTTTTCAAATATAGAGTGTTTTCTGTCTTTCAGGAGACGGCAAGAAAGTTCTATTGTATTTTAGCCAATTATTTTTGAAAAGGGAGTCGAAGGGGAACACACGTAACGGTGATCACGTGGGCATGCTGCTTTTAATTTAATAAGGTTGGTTGAAGGCTGAGGTAACGTGACAATGGACATTATTGTTACTGTTTTATTGGTGGATTGAAGATGGAGAGAAAGAGAGAGAGAACGTGGTTAGCATAAAGTTGTGCATGTGCTTGAGATCTGGACATCATTAGTTTACCCACCACCTTAACCTGCTTGTGTTTTGATTGATGTTTCAGCTCACCTCAGGGTTATGTAATACTAAAGGTTTATGCTTAAGTAACCCAACTTGACCTCTAAGCGCGTGTGATGCACGTGAAAAGACGGAAAAAAAGAAGTTTTGGAGAGAGAGAGAAACAGAGAATTTGTGCGATGGATTAGTCTAGTTTGAGGAAAGTGAGGGTCAGAGAGACGTGTATATGAGAGAGAACTCTTCATGTCGTCGAAGAAAAAGTGAACAATCTGTCTTTTATTAATGATCAGCAATGTTTATCTTAATCAACAAATTCTAAGCTGTGCATGCATAGAAAATGATGTGATTTAGATGCTCTTGCACTTCTTTCTGTTGGTTGCAAATTTAATGTAGATAATTAAACATTTTCATAACCACATCAATGGTCAAAGAGCATCGGGATCATATGGAAATCGGTGCATAATGATTTAGATGGTCTAGATGGATGTCGATCATCTAAGAAAGTTGGATTTTTTTACATATTATTTCGATACATATATGTGAAATGTCCTTAATTTCTGCTGTCAAAGAGCCCTTTGGGCCGAAAACTAGGATTTTGCGCAATGGTATTTTTGTTAATTTAAATAAAACCGTATTTAACATGCATCTGATGGGAATTGAATCTGGTTTGCTCTGATACCTTATGAAATGTCCGTTCCATTACGCCACAATTCCGAATTTATGATGAGAGTTGAGCGAATATATTGTATATTCTAACACTATGGATGTTTTTGTTTTGATAATCATTTTTTTCCCTTCTTCTTCATACATGCGGTAATAATAAGAGAAAACGATCATGTGATCAGTAAGCTTGGAATTAAAGATCACATTTTCCTTTTTACTAGTTAATATATATTAAGTTTGCTCGAAGCATTTGGACATTTGATGGTTTTGATGATCCTTGAAGCACATGCTAACATGATTTCACCAAAAGAAATGGTAAGCATTTGTGAAATATATGTTGGTTTGTGCCTAAACCTAGCTTTGTTTCAAGACTATGTATCTTTATGAAGAGTGAACTGATATCTTCATTTATGGAATAAACGTTTTCACAAACGTTTATTTGTGCTTTTAATAAAAAAGAAAATGATATCTAACAAATTTTGGATCAATTGATCAATTATCATCATCTCATCTTTGGACATAAAAAATCTAGGTTATATATGCTATCAGAAAATGGGGTCTACAGTGTCACTGCTGGCTTCTTACCGCAGTGTCCAGCCTGATCCCCACCAGCCCAAGAGTCTAGGCACTGCAGTTTAAGAACACTGCAGTCCCGTTTTCACTTATGCTACTGGGCAGAAGTTAGGAGTATTTACTGCAGGGTGTAGAAGTTGTTACTGAATTTGCTAAAAATGATAAAAATCAGTCGAAATACATGACTAAAATAATATTTAATATAACATATGAATCAATATTTGTAAAGAAAAAAATTAGTAATCTTATAAATTAGTCCAGACATGACTGAACAAATTCATTAATAAAAAACTTTATTATCTTTTGTTAAAATTTCCATTTACTGAATTACAGGAGCATTTGCTTCCTTTCTCGAGGTCCAATCTCACTATAGTAAATCTCTCGATAATTATAATAATAATGTGGGCATGAATATTGCTACTTCTTACAGCATTATTGTTAAAGATGAAAATACTATTAATAATATTCGTCTATTGGATAAGCAGAGAATGAAGGTTCTTAAGCCCAAATTTGCAAGTCATTCAATCTAGGGCGCCGATATTTGAAATAAGTAATGGAAGCTTTTCTTTTGTGTCTGTAACTTTAATATGATATCGATGTATCGAAGACTTTTATTGTGTTATGCAAAACTTATATCTTATGATTGCATATGTGTAAAGATAACGGCAATGATCCGTTACTCTTTCACAAATAAAATCATAAGATATTAGTTCAATTGCTTACTATTTAGGTGGGGACACAATCTTGTAAATATTTTATTTTATTTTACTTTCTCTTATTGAGTAGGGCTTCTTATCATGCCTTTTCAGGGGGAAAAATCTCACTCTAGTATGAAAATGCTGGAGCATTTGCTTCTGTTTTAGTAAAAAGTTAAAAAAGATAAGAAAAACATCAAATCAAAACAAAATTCGTTAAAAAATCCAAATATATACCGGCCCAAAATTTCTTCAACTTATGTAGGATACGTTAGACACGAAATGGGCTTAGGGAGTGGGCTAACTTTGGGCTTTTTCAGGCTCCTAATACAGTATTTATAAGTTAATGGGTAAATTGTCAAAAAGCCCCGGCTCCCTTCAAACTTGTGTAAACACTCCTGAGCTTTTCGCTCTTGTTAAAAAACCTTGGCCCAATCAAAACTCTTGGTAGACCAGTTGTTGCATGATCTTAACAGTTGCAGTTGCATGTAATATCCAAACAATGAGATAATACAAGGCCTAAATGAAATAGGCCCAGTCGTTTTTCATAAAGACATTGAACAGCAGGTCCTTTCCAACGATTTCGAAAATTACAGGGTTTTTAGACAACTCCCGAGCAGGGCGGAGGCTTTTTGACAATTTACCCAAAGTTAATTACATGTTAACTCGGGAAGAAAAAGGAAATGAGTTTACACCAAACTACCTTCGATTATTGCTGCTTTTTCCAGTAAGTATCTTAAAGTTTTTTCTTAATAAACACAATTACCTTCTGAATGTTGCATTTCATTGAAAATCTCCACTAATACCAAATTTTTAGTGAATAACAGAGATGATTAACATATGGGAGGAGTTTAATGTACACCAAGGCTCGGTCCGAAGCGAACCCAAGAGCAATAAACATCAAACGGTACAACAAAAATATCAAAACTAGACGGTTTTTGTATTATTCACATAAACAAGACCGATTCAATTTACCCTGTGACTTTTTTGGTTTCTTGAAACCCTAGATTGTGTATATGACTTTTTTGTGAGAGCTTTTTAGATTTGGTAATATGAGAGCAAAATCGGTTAAGCCGTGAATATCTTTAATTTTCAGAAAATTATGAATCTACGTATTGTGTTGCCATATTTAATTATATCTGAATCCGTGCTACTTACATATTTACTACCAAATTGGTTCCAGATAACTCTTTAATCTTATTGGTGCAAGTGGGATTTAATGCCATGCGCCTCTTGCTGACCATTAAACTATACAGACATTTTGACGCAGGACGGTAAATTAGGACCAAACAGAATGCCGAGAGATTCAGTTTTCATATTCAAACATGCATAAAATATTAAAATAATTTTCTTAATATTAGCAATTAATATCATGAATTTATTCTGACATCATGATGTAAGAGTTTATACCTGAATATGGTTGATTATAAGTTGTCAATGAGGTATTGAATCATGCCTTTAAACAAGTCTAAAAACCAAACATTAAAATATGAGATTTCTCTCGACGTTCTTCAAGTATGGACTTGGAAAATAATAATAAAAAAAATCAAAGCCCAAAGAACTTAACCGCGTAAATTAAAGACGTTTGTTGTTTGGTTCTTTGCTCGTCTGATCAAAGTCGAGTTGTTCTTTGCTGAAACAGAGACAATTGTTGTTGTCGAAGGCCGGAATAGTGCTGCAACAGGATAGCCAATCTTCCTGAGTTTTAGAGGACCGAAACAAAGCGGGTTTAAGGGTAGCGCATGGCTGTTTTGAACATAATTATTTGGGGCTGTTTTTGATGAAACTAGACTGAATTGGAGGCATATATTATATTAGATGACGGAGCCAAGCTTTACGATCCTGAAGAAATGTTTGATGGTTGATCTGAGCATGTTGTTGTTCGTGTTGGATTGGCGAAGATGAATGATGTTGACTAGCAACGAAGAGACTTCAAAAGGGTTATCATGTTAACCAAAGATCGAAAATTATACCGCAATGAGAAAAGATATTGACCGTAGCTAATAAGTTGTCGACTGTAGCGGACCACAAAAGTTGTTGATGTTCTTTCAATGTTTGCTTGGATAATGGATAATGTGCCTAAATACATGATCAAACTCTTCATTTGATACATTATAGAGAACACTAAACCATCTTCGCTAGTATACATTGTGGGGATACAAAACCTTCCCACAAGATTATCAACCAACCTTCTTTCAAGGTTAAACCGATGAATATCACAGACCTTCTTCACTAGGTCGTACAAGACAGATTTTAACAAATCTTGACAATAACCAGCTTTACAATTCTATTGATCTAAACCAAGATAAAATTAAGGAGATGTTGGATTGTGTTTTGAAGATAATGAAAGTTTAAGATCGATTCAAAGAAGTTTTCTAAAACGGATAATGAAAAACTTAATCGGACGAAAACTTCTTTGAAAATAGAGATCTTTCTTGACAACTGATTAGAACAAATTCTAAGCACCTGAAAGATCTCTTCTTTCATTTAGATTACCTAAAAAATTTAAGAACAGAGAGCAAAAGAGTCTTCACATGAAAAGTTAAAGAATGATTAAAGTGTAAAAAGTGTTTAGTGTATTAAAAACTCAAGTATAGGGTCTCTTATATAGGATCTGAGTGTAGGGTAGTTAGGGAAGCCCTTTCCAGAATTTTGGAATATTGGAGGCAGTTAACAGTCGTTGAGATTTGAAATTCAAGTCGAAAAGATATTAAAACATTCAAAATTGGAAAAGGCTGATAACTGCTATAGACGTCTGTGTGGACGTTTATAGACGTATAGACGTTTACAGAGACGTCTACAGTCTGATATATCGGTTATAAACGTCTACAGAGACGTCTATAATAATATCGATATATAGAAATGATGTTGTTTGAAACTCAAGATTGGTATTTTAGATATCTCTTTAAGTAAAGAGTTATCTAATAATGAAATTTATGAACATGAAGAGATTCAAACAACTGAGAACAATTCTAGACTCAAGAAAAATAAAAGGTCTACAATTTGTTTGTTGTTTGACTTCTTCGTTACTTTCCTTTTAAATGCTCTTTGAACTTTAGAATCGCTTGAAATTACCGTTGAAAATACCAATTGCTTTGTTGATTGTTATCTTACTTGAGTAATCCGTTACTTTTGTACTTTAACTGATCTGACATGATTAGTAACATTTGATATATTAAAATATGGTTTTGTAAAATAATCAAAATTAAAAAGAATGTGACTCATAGGTCAACAATCTCCTTTTTTTGTTATTTTACAAAACTTAAATAATAAAATTCAATATATATATATATATATATATATATATATATATATATATATATATATATATATTTCAAAAATGTAGAAATCTATTCAAATGCTCCCACTGAATATATGCATATTAATTCTCTCCCTTTCTGGAAATATCAAAAAGTATGGTATGGAGGATGAACGTAGAAAAAATATGTAGCAAGTGAATAATAGAAATGAACATAGCAAAATGTAAAATATCGAGTACTAATAAACATCAAGTGCTGATAAGCATAAGCATCAAGAAAATACACAACAAGTTTTCAAACAACTAAATAACTTTTACACATCAAGTTCATGAAAATTTAAAACTAACAACTAATCGTTGTCGTCGAGTTGAGTGGGAGGTTGTTCGATATCCATCGGTGTATGATACTGAAAAGAAGGCGGTAGAGTAAAGCTGGATTGACCGTTGATGCAGTTCATGTGATACTCAAATCGTGCGTTCGTTTCTGCGAATCCCATAGTAATCCAATTACGGGTCTCAAGATGCATAGCGTTAATACGCTCGAACATATGGTTTTCAAAGTTTTGAGGGTTATAAGGCATAGGTTGTTGAATTTCAGGTTCAGGTGGATGGTGTGGTGGAGATTGGTGCGGTGGAGGTTGTTCTTTTGCGGGTGGAGAATCCAAAGACATGAGACAGATATTATAACGACCAAAGTGTTTGTCCTCACTAACAATGGCTTTGTCGATATTGGGATTAATACCGAAGGCTTCAAGGATTTTAGTGATAACTTTTCCATAATAGAGATGCGAAGTTGAACCCGGTAAATTCCACATAGTATTAATGAGAAACAAAGGAAGATTTACTTTGATTCGGACCAACACACAATAAGTCAACAATTTGTGCGTAAGAGTGATTCGATCTCGACCACCCGTCTTAGGATAAATAGTATGGCCTAATAAGTAGGCCAACACTCGAGCATGAGGAAAGATGGTTTGGATGTAAAGATCATTATACAAATTTGGATAATCATTACCATGGAGGAGCCTAGAGACATCCTTCTTGGTCACATTAGGAGGAAAATGCTCAAAGTTGGACAATATACGTTTATAAATATCAACTCTCTCATACGGAATTTTAAGAATAATAGCAAGAGAAGAGGGTGAAATTATTATGGATTGATTTTGAATCTGAGTTTTAAGGATATATGCATTATCATGATTGCTCATAAGATTGGTATAGAAAGGATAAAAAAAAAATTAGAGTGTGTAGAACAATCGAGAGTCATGAAATTGAGCCAACTTTGATATCGAAGAAGGGGTTTGAGATGAAAGTTGTCAATCTCATCTAATCGGACGAAAGCGCCGGTCACGATCATCTTCTTGACGATTCTCTCATATAGGCGATATGCTTTGTCAAAGACAAATTTGAAAGCAACGTCTTCTTCTTTTCCTTCGTATTTTTGTTCTTTGGTCTCTTTTCGTAAGCATCGTCGTCTTCGTCATCATCCTCCGATTCTTCAATGGGAGGTTGAGGAGGAGGAGGAGGAGGAGGAACCCTTCTAAGTTTGGAGGTGGAGAATTCTCCAACTTTTTTGCTTCAACTTTTTGTTCTTGGAATTTTGAAAAATGGTAAAGATGGAAACCCTAGGTTTAGATTTGGCGAAAAAGAGAGAGAAAAGAGGAAGAGAAATGAGGGTTTAGAACTCTTCCCACCTAAAATAGGACGCACCCCATTCTTGTAACGCGTGCTATATTGAAGCTTGAAGCGCAAGCTTCTGATGCGCACTTGCACTTGCGTTACATACAAAACACGCACACTACGTGCACTGCGCGTGCGCATGCACAAGCGTTGCGCTACACGTGCAAAGCACGGTGCACAAGCGCACTTCTGAGACATGCGCTCCTGTTAGAGCCTCTACTCATTTGGAAGAAAAAAAAATTCTTGTTAACTATCTTAACAAATAGAATCTGGGATAAACGGTCCAACGGTACGTGCACACCCTAAATTGATATGAATCAATTCAAATCTTGTAGTTAGGAACAAAGCCTAACTACTTCTCTCCTATAAATAGGAACCCCTGAGAAGAAAAATCTCGATCAACTTAACTCGCTCCGCTTTGTAGGAATCCTGAATCCATCTTAAAAATGATTCGATCTCCATTTTATTCATCCAACAAGAAATAGTTCTCAAGGCCTACGCCTCTACATCTTCTCAAAGAAACCCTAATGTTTCCGCAATATTTATCCTAATAAAAGAGCAAAGCTCTGTTGAATCTAACGAGACAGCACCTCACGTGCTCTTCACAAGAGCGCCAGCGCCAGAGCCAATCTTATAGGATTAAATCCTATGGTGGTGCCTCACATGCTCCTCACGCGGACGCCAATATGCAAAGAACAGAAGAGTTCATAAAAGTTAAACTCTTAGATGACGCCGCACGTGCTCCTCACATGGACGCCAATGTGCAAAGCACGGAAGAGTAAATTTCATATGAGTTAAACTCATAGATGGCGCCGTACGTGCTCCTCATGCGGGTGCTAATGTGCAAAGCACATAAATATTCATTATAAGAATTAAATTCTTAAGTAGTGCCCACGTGCATAACACATGAGCGCCAGCACCTAGGTAGAATTAAAATACTACAATACTCCCTATTAAACAGAGCCGTTGGATCAAAAAGTCAACGGAGATGATAAATCATCAAAATACAGAATTAAATTCTGTTGGGAGAAAACATTTCCCAAATCTTTCTAAAATAAGAAAGATACTCTCGGTTGGATTAAAAATCCAATTATAGAATAAAATTCTATTTTGGAATATATTCTCTCAATCTTTCTAAATAATAAAGATTGCTCTCTGTAAAACAGAGAACTCTTGGATTAAGAATCCAATAGTGATTAAAAAATCACCATTTTACAGAATAAATTCTGTATAGGAGAAAATATTTCCCCAATCATATTATGTAAAACAGAAGTCCTTGGATCAAAAATCCAACGGTGGGTAAAATTCCCCAAATCAATTTTGAATCCAATTAAATCAATTAGAATCTCTCAATAAGAGATTTTTTCAAAACTAGATAACAATTTGCCTCCGCTATATAAAGGCCCCGAGACTCCAAGTTTCAGGGAGGGAGGGACAGAAAAAATACATGAAGCTCTAAAAAAACAGAGAATTCAATTCTCAAAGAAAAAAACCTTACTTCTCAAAACCCTAGGTAAAGAAAAGAGATCAAAATATCTCTATCACATCTAAGGGTTTAACCCTTTTTAAAGAACTTAGTTCTTTCTCTGGATCTGAGATCAATGTTCAGTCGAAAATATTGCACTTTTGATATAGCATTTTCCTTACTTTTCTTAAATATTTAAAGGTGTTTATTATAAATATATAACATATGTGGGTTTATCTCCAAAGTTACTCTTTATCATATGTTTATATATTATAATTAACATTATGAAGGAAAATATATGCATATAATATTTTTATTATGTATATCATATCAAATAATCTTAATCGAATTTCTTAAAGATTTAATACCATATAAAATGATTAAGATAATATCTATAATATAATAAATATTACTAATATTATTTATGGAGATATTGTGCAGATTTAGCTCAGGTCCGGAGATCGAGATATTCGAAAAGTCAGGAGCAAGATCTGTCGATAAAATCGTAAAATCAATAATGGTAGAGACTCGGAAAATATTTGAAGAAACCAGACATTGAAGAAATCTCCATGTGTCAACATGAGAAAGCACCTGAAATTTGGAACCCTGATCTCCACAAACCACCACCCTTCCGCGGCCAATAGGCATAATCCGCGGTTGATCCACGGCTATTTAATAGTCGTAGGATCTAAAAATTTGGGAGTTGGATCGTGATTGCATATCATAAACTATGAGATCTAGGGTTTCTGATTTAGGGGCTATATAATGGACCGAGGGCTAAACTTAAAAATCATCACCTTTAACACGAAGCAAATCACCGTCAAGAACAAGAGATCCACGACAGGTCCGTGATTCGACGTGATAGAGCGATGTGAATATCGACTGAGCATGTACTTCCTACGAAGCAGAGATCGAGAGCAACTTCTTCTTGTAATCTAAATTCGAAAGATTTGTACTTGTAACGTTGATTAATAAAGGTAGATCATTTGCTTAATTATTTCGCATTTATATTCTGCATTTAAATCCTGCATTATGATTTCCTTCTCTATCATTTCTTCTTCTTCTCAAAACATGCGTGAGTAATCCTGTGCTTGTTAGGGTTCGTAGAATTAGGGTAGATCAATGGATAAAAAATATTATAACTCCTTTTACATCTTATAAATTTTATAAACTTTAGCAAAATAAATGTTAACATTCTTATCGGGTGCACTACCAATTCATTGATAGTCTCGACCGCGATTTGAGATTAAATTAACAATTGTTTCGATAAAGGCTAGACATGAATAGAGATCAATGTAAGGATAAGGGTTAAGAGTGGGGAAACCTAGTTTCTTCCGAAAGAACCCTAATCCACATTCATCACTATCAATCTAGTTTTAAATCTATTAAAATATAAAAGGAGTCATCTTTAATTAATCATCCAATACTACTAAATTCTATGAACCCTACAAGCCTCTTCTTCATAAATTCTACATTCGTATTCAACATAAATCTACAACCAATCACCCTAATTTTAATCAACTCGTCTAAAGCAAGATAAAAGATTCGACGTTTCTCTGAGGACGACCCGTACTCATCTCGGCTAGCTACTCATGACATTGTTATTGATTGCGGTTACTACAAACACTTTTTCATCACCAATCAAATGGTGCCGTTGCCGGGGACACGTGCGTAATTTTTTTCTACACGTGCGTAATTTTTTTCTTTCTATTCGAATTGAATTCTTATCCGATCCATATCATAAAAAAATAAAACAAAACTGCATCTTGAATATTTAACGATTATTGTGTGAATTTTTGCAAGGGAATCTGAAGTCACGGAAACGAGAAAACAGAGATTCAGAGACATCAAGCAAAGCCCAGAGGAGCAAAGGAGGCGATTGAAGAAAAAATTAGCAGAAGAACCCTAATTTCCGCCGCAGAACCGCGGCAATAGTAGGCTATTGGCGGCCGAACCGCGGCTCTCTGGGTGAGTTAGGTCGCCAAAAATCTTCAGGTATCTTCTCTGATTCTTTCTCTCTTCTCTGAAATCCAATAATTTGATTTTCTGTAGGATTCTTTGCAAAATATCGCCGCTCAAAAATCATTTTGCGTGTTTTGAAATTGATTTGTTTGTGCATATTTTTTTTAAAAAGGATTTTAAGGGGCAAAACCAAAATCCAGATTAGGTGGGGAGTTCATCACTCTTCCTAGGCCCCACAAATCATAAAACGAGCATACTTTCACCCTCATTAATTAAAAAATATCTAGACAAAGACTCTAAGGACCGTCACGCTCATTTAGGACAGAGAAAGGTCATGGGTAATCTATCGCTTATCCGCATTTCTCTTATAGTGTCTAAGCAAGTGTGACTAAGGAAAGTTGTTACTTAATTAGGCCCGCTATTTTCGGTGATTCATATAGCGGATACCTCCCACTTACCTGGCACTTACCAGGCCACAAGAGTGATAAATAGGTGGTAGAGGATTTATCCTGCGACTTGTCCTTTGGAAGTCTAGGAGCGGTCTAGTGACTTGACCTAGATGGCCTTAGTTCTAGGGTTGATTGTGCATTTTTTGTGATTTGTTGAGTCAAGCCTCACGTCCGACACTTATTAAAAACAAACCATTTTAAAATCGTTCTCACACACGCTGCCACGTGTGCTAAACCTGCTTAGTGCATGATCGGCTGGATACGGGATTCTAGTACCCGTCTTGTCCGCGTTTCTGCTATCGACTCCGAAGTTGGTACTTCTTTATCTTCTTTTTCCCCTCCACCCACCACATCGACCGAGATGGACGGTTCTCCATCAGATTTTACCAACACACCCCTGCCACCACCCGTAGGTACGCAGAATCCACCGCGTATCTCTCTTAGAAAGATACTACCCGATACGGGGTCTCCAAGAAAGATACCACCAGCCAATGGGGATAATTTTGAAATTAAACCCCACTTCATCAACCTGTTGCCCAAATTTCACGGGCTTGAATCCGAAGACGCATACGTTTTTATAACCAAATTAGAAAACGTATGCGCAATGATGGGCACTACACAACTTTCTATAGATGCTATGAGATTACGTCTTCTCCCTTTTACCTTGTGCGACCTAGCAGAAAAATGACTTTATAGCACTGCCGCACACTCTATCGCCAAATAAGACGAATTCGTTATAACATTCCTTAAGAAATTTTATCCCAATCAAAAAACCGCCCGTGTTCGAAGAGAGATTAACCAGTTTACCCAACTTCCTAACGAACCATTCTGGAAATGCTTTGAACGGTTCAAGGATCTTATTTTACAATGCCCCCATCACGGAATTGATAAATGACAAGTTTGCCGAATTATATATGAGGGTGTTAATCCTGCCACAAAACAGATTCTTGAAACCATTTTTCAATGCCATTTCATGTCTAAACATGATGGTGAAGCTTGGGAATTTCTGGAAGATCTTGCCGAACAAACTTTGCAGTGGGAAAAGTGTTAGACCAACATCGTTTAAAGGAGGTATCTATTAGCTCGACGTTTCCATCGCAGTGAAAGCCGAAATGGCCGCGATTCAAAACAAACTCGATGCTATCGAAAACAAATTCTCAGCTGCCTCCCTAAACCAAGTTATGCTTTCCAAAACCGTGTGTGGTTGCTGTTCTGACCCATCACATTTGACGGAAGAATATCCTTTGAGTCCACCGTTTCAAGGTCAAGAACAAATTAATGCTACTTTTCAACAACGACCTAGAAACGATCTTTATTCTTCCACATACAATCAGGGATGGAGAAATCATCCTAATTTTGCTTGGAAAAAAAACAAAACTCAAAATCAAAACCAGTTCCGAAGAAATTATCAAAGGCCTCCTCCACAGCAATAGCAACCACCACAACCGAGTCAGCACCCCTTTCAACCGCAAACTTTTCAAAATCTGGCCAACAATTTTGCACCTTATAATAATTCTTTCCAAACGGCCGGTACCGATAAAACCTCTGCACTCGAACATAACTTAGAAATGTTCATTAACCAATCTACATAAACGACGGCTAATTTAACATCTTTTATCCAAACGTTATTGCAGCACACTGCTTCCTACGGTGAAAGCATAAAATCGATAGAAGCACAACTTGCACAGTTAAATGCTGCGATCAGTGAGATAGAGAAAGGGAAACTTCCATCTCAACCTCTACCGAATCCTGGCCACTCATAAAGTCATAATGTGTGTGCCGTAACCATGTTGAGATCGGGAAGAGTGCTGAATAACCAAGTGGGTGAACATGTTGATGTTGATGATATTGATGATACACCAGCTTCTACTTCTACTCCTCCTTCATCTAATCCAACAACTTCTTCCGAGCTTATTCTCCGTTTTCCACTAGGCTCGAACCCGCAGCCCACTTCCTCGAGTCAACCTCAAACGATCCCATCTCCAATTCTGGGACCTATTCCATCTCCACAAATGTTGGACCAAACCCTTATTGATAAAGCTTCTTATCCACATAGGTTAAGGGGCAACAGACCAAGTCCCCAAATGGAGAAAACTGTGGAAATTTTTAAGCAAGTTAATATAAATATTCCTCTCCTACATGCTATCCAACAAGTTCCATCCTATGCGAAAATTCTAAAGAACTTGTGCACTAGGAAAAGGAAAATTCAAGTGCCTAAAAAAGTTTTCCTAACGAGTAATGTATGCATTGCTTTTACCCAACAAATACCCAAGAAACGAAAGGGCCCCGGGAATCCTACAATATCTATTGCTATTGGGGGTAAAAATATCAATCGTGCTCTACTCGATTTAGATGCTAGTGTTAACTTGCTTCTGTATTCTGTCTATGAGCAATTAGGCATTGGAGAGTTAAAACCAGCGCACTACACTCTTCGGATGGCCGATCGATCTATCACCCAACCTAGGGGTGAGTTAGAAGATGTGTTAATCAAAGTCGGGGAATTTATATTCTCTGTGGACTTTATAATTATTGATACACAACCTGTAGCAAACACACGGAACTAAATCCCGGTGATTCTAGGTCGACCTTTTCTAGCAACTTCCAACGCAATAATTAATTGTCGTAACTGTTAAATGAACCTATCCTTCGGGAAGATGTCAATTGAGCTTAACATTTACAAGCTGGGAAGTGAACCCTCCGAACTCTATGCTCATGTATGTTCTGTCGAAACGGTAGATTCCGACAGTAGCAAACTTGAAGAGCTTCACGATACTTATCTAGACTCCACTAGTGCGTTAATGTTCGATCCTGCTATTTTTGAGGACCCTTCTTTCGACAAGTCCATACCCAAGTCTGAATCCTTTGAATTTTCGAAAAAGTTAGTTGAGCTGTCCGGGTCAACATCTAACACTAAATATGAACCTTTTACGGAGTCCGAGGATCATACCTTTCTTTCCGATGAGATTATCATTCCGAATATCGATGAAAGCTTTGAAGACATTTCGCTGAAGAACTCGCATTCCTAGAAAACATAGGAGTTGTGATGAACCAACCCTAAAACAAAGAAGTTGAACCGCCACCCCTTCTTCTTATCAATAACGAGAATGCGAGTAATCCATCATTATTGTTTCGTCTCTACAAACCGAGACGTAAACCCGTTCTATTCCACCTCTTATCTCCTCCCCACTTCTTCACGTTTATAGGTGACATGTTCTTCTACCAACCTTGGTGCTACATTGATAAAATTTTCGAATGGTTGGTATTGAATTTTGGTCTTTGTAAAGCTTTGCATAGACCAATTCCCCCCTCTTATAATTTTAAATGCTTAAGACTGTTTTACTCAAATTTGGTGGGGAGAAAAAATATTTTGGCTCTTGAAAATAATTTTTTACAAAATTATGAGCCGAAAATAAGTTTGGGGAGGATTTCACTGTCATTATTTCTTGTCTCCATTAATAACTTTTCCTCCCAAGTCTACAGGTTTTTTTTAAGCTTAACAGATGACATCAGTGTGGACACTGCTGCAAATAGGTTTGGGGGAGGTTTGTACTTATTCACGCATTATTTTGCATTATCATAAATAAAAGCACAAAATAAATTTTTTGTATTGATAATGATAGTTTGAAAGTGAAAAATTATATATGAAAGAAAGTAATAGTTTGAGAAAAGCAAGAAACTTAGATATTTTCTTAAACGAAGCTAGTAATAAGTAGTTATGAGCTGTTGTCCTAAGGGTTAGTAAGATAAAGGGAATCACTAATCTGAGGATAAATCTGAGTCTGAAAAATAGTCCCTATTTTTGAGTCCAAACATTTGAACGTTGATACCCTATTATACGCACTTGCACACATCTTGAAACTTGGGATAGTAGAGGATACCTTGAAATGCTCTTATCTAAAAGCCTTGGTATGAAGAAAAATATAAATATAAATAAAAAAAATGGTGAAGAAAAATGAACACTGGTTTTGTAATTGATTAAGGCAACATAAAAAAATATAGAGAGGGTGCTTTATCACCTAGTGCCTTAGACCAATTGGTTTGGGAGCCACTGCTAAGCCTTAGGTGTTGCAAGACGAGGAAATTGCTAGTAACGCCTAAATGAGTGACCACATTTAGTAATGTTAGTTATGTATATGCCCTAGAGGCCATTGTTGTACATATGATGTATATTATAATGGATGCTTGGATATATATATAGAAGACTTTCTTGCTCGTCATGATAGTATGCTATTTGGTTTCACTTTATCTTAACATGTTGACTTGTATTGGTTTACTGTTTTACTCTCACATGTTGATAAAGCCCTTAGGATCTGTACTCGACTACTGGGACTATGATGAGATCATACTAGTGGGGCCACGGTAGTCGATGAGTACATCCTATAACTGTTCCTAGTCAAGGGTATATCGAGACAGGGCATCGATACACCAGGGTAGACTAGCGTATACGCATCTTGACCCATATGATGGGCGATGGATGATCCCATATCTATCGGTGTTAGACATCAGAGATGGTGTACGGGTGCTCAGTGGAGACTGGGTACACTGGACGGACTCGCCGAGAACTCCCAGATGGTGTTATACCACACGTCAGATGGCAGTTCTCTGGTGACACTGGTACAGGGTAGTCTGTAGACCCGAGATCGTCATGGAGTCTTGTGTGATTCCCACTGTGCTTTGATTTCCACCTTACCACGTCCAAGAGGGCGTGCAAAACGGTGGCTTTTGGGTACAGTCCCGAATCACATGGAGGCAATGAGCGATAGGAGGGGATTCTTCTCTCCCGGTATAGGGAGTTGATGTTGTGCTGTGTTCGATTGGCTATAACTGGAAGTCCCTGGCCAGGGCTGATATAGAGATTTACTGGTAAGTGTTACTAGTAGTTTCTCGACCCGTTATGAGCCACACATCTACACGACTTATCGGTTACTGGGGTCTGACGTATATCACCCCTAGACTTGTTATGCGACATATCAGACGAACAGACCGGACTGTACGGGAGTGTTACTGATTGGATTCACAGGAGAACGCACAGGCTAGCTTGTTGATCTTCTGATCGCTCAATACCTGGGTGGCTGTTACGTTTAGCTGACCGCTTGCAGCTTGTGGGTGTTTGATATGATCATCACTTGCTACCGGCGTATTGACGATTCTTTAGAGTCCTACACAGAGGTTTCTTGGCTCAGGCGAAACGGAGTAGATGCACATATGTGATATGTGCAGGACAGAGAATAATGCGATATGGGATACCGTATTATATTCTCGCGATATTTAGATATGAACCGGGTCATCGGATCAAGTGTTGATTCGATGAATCGGTACATGATATATTAGTCGGTAATATTCGATATAACCGGATCGTCGGATCAAGTGTTGATTCGATGATTTAATGTATAATAATATATGTGATATATTATTACATTATCTAATATTGGCTCGCTTTATTATTTCATTTTCTCACTGGATGATACATTGACATATATGCGATATATGTTAATTGTATTATTTTCTTTTGTTGCAAATATATAATATATATGTGATATATATTATTGTGACATGATATGATTAATTGTTAAACATGTTTAAGGATGATTAATTGAGATTAGGGTTTGATTAGGGTTAGATGCTTCATGCACCTTCTAGAAGCTTTTTCTTTTGTCATTCTTAAGATATTTTTGGATGACACTTATTTAACCCAACCAAACCCTAACTCTAGTTTATTCTCTACTAAATCCTAGCCACTCATCCTTGACCATGGTTTATAAATCAATCATATAGTCTTCTTTCTATTCATCACAAAAGAAAAAATCTTATTATTGATATTCCATTATCATCTTCTTCTCTCTTGAAAAGCTTACTTGATTTTCTTTAAGTGATGAACAAATATGAGAAAATGATATAAAAAGAAAGCAAAATTACTACTCTCTCATCCTCATCTCATCTAGCCCTTGAGATTAGTGTGTTCATCTCATAAGAGTGAGAAAGCTTGAGTCTTTGCAACTTCGACGTAGATCATCGGAGATTTGGAACACTTCAAGCTAGCATGGATCGTTCGAGTCGTGGAGCCTCTCATGAGTCCGGGAGATCGTGGATCGTGGCAAAGGGACTTCTACTCGGAACTTATGAAGCGAAGGAGCGGACTACAAAGGTTGTAATCCCACACACTTAGATAAAAGTTATCATCTTGCATGTTAAACCCTAATAATCTAGCAAAGATCCCGGCTTTGGGTTGTTCGGCACGTCTAAATTTTTATCCGGGCATGTTTGATACCTTATGAACCTTCACAAGAGTGCCTAGGAACCCTACAGTGGTATCAGAGCCTAGCTAGAGCATTAGGCGATGTGTTTACGAAGTTAAAACTCCGATCGAACCCGAACCGACGGAAAAAGCCCCCTCTCTGGAAATTTTTCAAAATTTGGGATTTTTCTGAATTAAAAATATGTAAAAAAATCAGCAGGGAATTCTAAGAATTACCATAAAACCCGAGCCCCCAATTCGACCAAACGGCGGCGGAACCGCGGCGCAAGCATGCTTGCGCGGCGGTTCCGCGGCGGATTCATCGATTGGCGACACGTGGCTTTTCTGGTAATAACCGTAGGTACTTGTTGAGTTTTCTGGGTATTTTTAATCTGTTTTAACTGTTAATAATTCTGGGGTTTGTTTTGTAATAGTAGATTCGATCGGAATATTTAAATTCGTATTTCTTTCCGGATATTTAGAAACTGTTAAACTATTTGAACGGATATCATTAACTCACTGTTTCCCGGTACGGCAAACTTTCAAGTGTTGAAATTTTTTCGGGTTTAAATCTTTCGGAAAAATTGTACAAGTTAAGCGGTGGACCCTCTAGAAGACAACAAACCTTAACTCGATTATGTGACCGTCTTGAACTGCCTTTTGAACCTTCGGGTTTTGGGCAGTACGGCGTGCCACATGTGAGGCGTTGGCTTGACCCTTCTACGGCTGGATCACCGGTACTGTGACATATTCTGGGATTATTTGAACTCTGCTCAAGAGTTGAGCACTTTAGGAAATTTTGGGTATTTGATTATCTGTTCGAAAAGTTTAATACTGTCTATTTATCTGGAATGTGATACAATATGTGGAATTCATAGAGTTAGGCATGAAATGCGAAGTATGTGATATTTCGGATTTACGATGTCTAAAGTGATTGTGGATTCCAAATATTGTAGTTTTACACTTTCTTTTCTGTGACCGTAAGTGTAATATGTGATATCGCCGGTTTCGTTGCTATATGTCAACGACAATTGGGATGCGCATATTTACTTACGTTTATGATATGTGATATTATGTGTTGCTGTGATATGTTATATTGGATCGTCGCGTTCAGAATAGCCGGGGGTTTTATGTGAGATGAGGGTTTTTATTTTCATTCATGTAAAATTCATTTGTAATGTAATATTCTTTTATTTGGGACACTTCCAGGTTGCGGTTGCTGTCACCAGTGTATATTATTTACTTTTCCGCATTAGGTAGACCCAAGGAGGGGAGCACAAGTAACCGGGTTCTAGGGTCCAGTGGGAGGCCATCTCGAGGAGTCGAGACCGGGTCTTCTAACCCTAGAATTGGCAGTGTTACTTGCCGCTCTCGTAGGGGTCTTGGGATGTGGGTTTGGCTATTCGTCGCGACCGTGGAATCCGTGTTTTATACAGGCTCGTATTGAAAACATGGACGTCCTAGTATATCCAATATTTCATATATGTTCTTCTGCTGCAATGTTCTGTGATGAGATCATATTACTGCCTGAGACGAATGCTTATACTATATATATATGCTGATATATAAATATTACTGCTTTCGTTTCTTCTGTGATGCTTAGGAAGCATAAGCTGATGGGATTTTTATTAATGAGATTAATAAAAGAAAAGAAACCTAAAGATGTTGTAGAATCAAAAACTTTATAAAAAAGGGGTAGCTACAGTTTTGTTTTGCACAGTGGTATATATGATATATCCTGCACCTTATTCGATGAGGAAAGGGCCGACGATCCCTTCACCGGGAGTGACCCCTTTAGCAAAACTGGCAGATGCTACAAAACGCGGTTTGTCTTTTGAATGCTTTTAATGTTTTGTTTTGCACAGCGGTATATATGATATATCCTGCACCTTATTCGATGAGGAAAAGGCCGACGATCCCTTCACCGGGAGTGACCCCTTTAGCGAAACAAGAAAAGCCTCAAAAACACTCCTTTTCGAAAACACTCGATTCTACGACGATATCAAGTTCATTACGCTCGGGGTTTTCTAAAAAACCTGCGTAACCCTCCGTCATTTTAGGAAAATAGAGTACTTAGTATTCGTGCTGCGTTTGTTGACCATAGTTAAGGCGCAGTGTACGGTAGCTGAGTGATGTTTTCCTATATAACATAAGATGTGATTAATTAGGACAGTCATATGACTTTGTTGACCATAGTTAAGGGTCATGTGGGTGGGTCTAAATTAATCAAGAAATGACGGGTAGAACTTGACTAGTGCTTATGATTTGTTGACCATAGTTAAGGTCATAAGACACTAGGGGTAAAAAAGATTACCGGGAATTTCAAGCGTTGAAATTTGCAATGAGATTGCATACCTCCTATGAGATAGTTGGATCCTGATACCCACTGCGAGTAAGTGTTACTCCTGAGAGAGTTTTACACTGGACAATTAATCATTCAAGTAGGTGTCTAGAAAAGTGTTAACGGGGTTACGCCTCTGGGAAAACGAGGTTTACTTTAATTAGGTCCGTGCGAAAGCACGGGGAACCTCCCTCAAAGTACCGACACTGATCTGGCTGAAAGATTGACGAAATTGTAGGGTGTAATTAATCCCGGCTAATCTTACCTTTTAGGGTTTTAAGGTAGATTTGATAAAAACAGTGGGAGACATCCTGATTAGATAAGATAATAACCAATCTAATCTTGCAAGAGCATACGCTAAAGTGTTTTTCTTCTCTCTCTCTCCAGGTAGCGACCATGTCAGGCCATAATCAAGATAATAATATGGATGTATTGACTGAACCCAATTATTGTACAGTGCAGGGGAACGTTGGACCCATTCTTTCTTATAAGAGTTATAAGACTGAACAGGAAACAGGAGGATATCTGGATTCTCACGCCGCCCAAAAGAACATACATGTTGATGCATCTTCTTCGGGTGTGTTAGTTATTGAGAACTGTTTCTCAGTTCACCCTACGTCCTGGGTATTAGATACCGGATCAGGATCCCACATATGTAAACAGTTACATGGGCTACGTAAAGGTAGAGAACTGGGAAAAGGTGATCATTCCGTTCAAGTAGGGAACGGTGCAAATGTTGCAGCCAAAGCAGTTGGCGAATATCACCTGGTATTGCCAAGTCGTAATACACTGATTCTAAATGAGTGCTATTATATACCGAACATGATGTGCAACATTATATCAGTTTCTTTATTAAGTAAAGAAGGATATAATTTTGTAGTAAAGGATAATGTTATGAACATATTCCTAGATCAAAAGTTGATTGCATCAGGCTCGTTACATAATGGCATATTCATTCTAAATCAGAATACAGTCCTGAATATACAAAACACACACAAGAGGAAAAGTTCAGATATGAACGAATCCTACTTGTGGCATTGTAGACTTGGTCATATCAATGCGACACGACTGGCTAAGTTACATAAAGATGGTTATTTGAATCCGTTCGAATTATCATCTTATGATACTTGCCATTCATGTCTCAAAGGAAAAATGACCAAAGCTCCGTTTAGTGGACACGGAGAAAGAGTTACTGAACTCTTAGGACTAATACATAGTGATGTATGCGGTCCCATGTCTACGCATGCCAGGAACAGTTCTTCCTACTTCATTACATTCACTGACGATCTCTCTAGATTCGGACATGTGTTCCTGATGAAACACAAGTCTGAAGCTTTTGAGAAATTCATAGAATATAAGCACGAAGTAGAGAATCAAACGGGCAAAAGTATTAAGATTCTTCGATCTGATCGAGGAGGTGAATACTTAAGTAATGAGTTTCGGGATTATCTAAAAGAGAATGGGAATCTCTCTCAGCTTACTCCTCCTTATACACCACAGCACAACGGTGTATCGGAGCGGAGGAATCGCACCCTATTAGATATGGTGCGCTCTATGATGAGCACTGCTGAGTTACCTATCTCCTTTTGGGGTTATGCACTGGAAACAGCCACATATCTATTGAATAGAGTTCCAACTAAATCGGTGCCTACCACTCCATATGAGATATGGAATGGGAAGAGACCATCTCTTAAACGAGTTAAGATATGGGGTTGTCCGGCCTATGTTAAAAAGCAAAATCCGGACTAACTCGAGGCAAGATCAGGTATATGTAAGTTTGTAGGATATCCAAAAGATTCTTATGGATATATATTCTATCACGCTGAGGAACAAAAAGTGTTTGTTTCTCAATATGCCGCCTTTTTAGAAAAGGAATTTCTTGCAAAAGAAATTAGTGGCGAAGAGGTAGAACTGGAAGAAGTTCCAGCAACACAAACTGCAACTGAAGATTTAGTGGAACCAGAGGATTCAGTAGTACCCGACGAACCCCAGCCTCTCCACCGATCTAATAGGGTTTCTCGTCCACCTGAGAGATACTACGGTTTTCTCATTGATGGTGGAAGCGAGGATTGCATCATGGATGATGATGACCCGACTAGTTTCGAGCAGGCCATCACGAGTGGTGACTCTGTGAAATGGCTGGATGCAAAGCGATCTGAGATGGAATCCATGTACACCAATAAAGTATGGATTTTGGAAAATGCTCCTGAAGGGGTAAAACCCATTGGGAGCAAGTGGATTTTTAAAAGGAAATTTGGTGTAGATGGAAAAGTTGAGACTTTCAAAGCTAGACTTGTAGCAAAGGGTTTTCGTCAACGACCAGGTGTGGATTATGACGAAACCTTTTCTCTAGTGGCTATGCTCAAGTCCATCCGGATCTTACTTTCCATTGCTGCATACCATGACTACGAAATCTGGCAAATGGATGTTAAGACCGCCTTTCTAAACGGTGATTTAGAAGAGAGCGTATACATGACTCAGCCAGAGGGCTTCGTAGATAGTGGGAGCAGCGGAAAGGTGTGCAAGCTGCTTAAATCCATTTATGGGTTAAAGCAAGCATCGCGGAGTTGGAACATCTGTTTTGATGTTGTAGTCAAAGAGTTTGACTTCATCAAAAATGTAGATGAACCTTGTATCTATAAGAAGGTAGCAGAGGGTAAGGTTGTCTTCCTCGTATTGTACGTGGATGACATACTCTTGATAGGAAATGATATTCCTATGCTGCAATCAGTCAAGCTCTTCTTATCACAGAGATTCTCAATGAAAGATCTAGGTGATGCCTCCTGCGTATTGGGAATCATGATCTATAGAGATAGATCTAAACGGATACTGGGATTGTCCCAATCTAGGTACATTGACACCATACTAAAGAGGTTTAGTATGGAAGAATCCAAGCGTGGGAACCAACCCACGATCTCTGGACTCACTCTCTCCAAAGAGATGTCTTCCAAGACTGATTTGGAGAGAGCTCGCATGCAAGGGATACCCTATGCTTCGGCAGTAGGCTCTATCATGTATGTGATGTTATGTACCAGACCCGATGTAGCATACTCACTAAGTGTAGCGAGTCGGTATCAAGCAGATCCTGGAGAGAGTCATTGGACAGCAGTAAAGAACATTCTCAAGTACTTGCGAAGGACTAAGGAGATGTTCTTGGTATATGGTAACGGAGAACTCCAGGTGGAGTCCTTTACCAATTCCAGCTTCCAAAGTGATAAGGACGACTCTAAGTCGCATTCGGGTTTTGTCTTTACCCTCAATGGAGGGGCGGTATGTTGGAAGAGTTCCAAACAAGATACCGTTGCAGACTCAACGATGGAGGCTGAATACATCACTGCCAACGATGCTGCCAAAGAGGCTGTCTGGATCAAGAAGTTCATTAGTGAACTTGGTGTGGTTCCATCCATTGAGCATCCAATACCTTTGTATTGCGATAACAATGGAGCAGTGGCTTTGGCCAAGGAACCCAGATCCCATCAAAAGTCCAGACATATTCTTAGGCGATATCACCTGATCAGGGAGATAGTTGATCGCCGGGAGATCGAGGTCAGGAGAGTAGATACGAAGGACAACACTGCGGATCCATTCACGAAGGCTATTCCCCAGATACAGTTTGAGAGATTATTCGGGATGCTAGGTATGAGATACTACAGCAGCTGGCCTTAGTGCAAGTGGGAGATTGTTAGTTATGTATATGCCCTAGAGGCCATTGTTGTACATATGATGTATATTATAATGGATGCTTGGATATATATAGAGAAGACTTTCTTGCTCGTCATGATAGTATGCTATTTGGTTTCACTTTATCTTAACATGTTGACTTGTATTGGTTTACTGTTTTACTCTCACATGTTGATAAAGCCCTTAGGATCTGTACTCGACTACTGGGACTATGATGAGATCATACTAGTGGGGCCACGGTAGTCGATGAGTATATCCTATAACTGTTCCTAGTCAAGGGTATATCGAGACAGGGCATCGATACACCAGGGTAGACTAGCGTATACGCATCTTGACCCATATGATGGGCGATGGATGATCCCATATCCATCGGTGTTAGACATCAGAGATGGTGTACGGGTGCTCAGTGGAGACTGGGTACACTGGACGGACTCGCCGAGAACTCCCAGATGGTGTTATACCACACGTCAGATGGCAGTTCTCCGGTGACATTGGTACAGGGTAGTCTGTAGACCCGAGATCGTCATGGAGTCTTGTGTGATTCCCACTGTGCTTTGATTTCCACCTTACCACGTCCAAGAGGGCGTGCAAAACGGTGGCTTTTGGGTACAGTCCCGAATCACATGGAGGCAATGAGCGATAGGAGGGGATTCGTCTCTCCCGGTATAGGGAGTTGATGTTGTGCTGTGTTCGATTGGCTATAACTGGAAGTCCCTGGCCAGGGCTGATATAGAGATTTACTGGTAAGTGTTACTAGTAGTTTCTCGACCCGTTATGAGCCACACATCGACACGACTTATCGGTTACTGGGGTCTGACGTATACCACCCCTAGACTTGATATGCGACATATCAGACGAACAGACCGGACTGTACGGGAGTGTTACTGATTGGATTCACAGGAGAACGCACAGGCTAGCTTGTTGATCTTCTGATCGCTCAATACCTGGGTGGCTGTTACGTTTAGCTGACCGCTTGCAGCTTGTGGGTGTTTGATATGATCATCACTTGCTACCGGCGTATTGACGATTCTTTAGAGTCCTACACAGAGGTTTCTTGGCTCAGGCAAAACGGAGTAGAGGCACATATGTGATATGTGCAGGACAGAGAATAATGCGATATGGGATACCGTATTATATTCTCGCGATATTTAGATATGAACCGGGTCATCGGATCAAGTGTTGATTCGATGAATCGGTACATGATATATTAGTCGGTAATATTCGATATAACCGGATCGTCGGATCAAGTGTTGATTCGATGATTTAATGTATAATAATATATGTGATATATTATTACATTATCTAATATTGGCTCGCTTTATTATTTCATTTTCTCACTGGATGATACATTGACATATATGCGATATATGTTAATTGTATTATTTTCTTTTGTTGCAAATATATAATATATATGTGATATATATTATTGTGACATGATATGATTAATTGTTAAACATGTTTAAGGATGATTAATTGAGGTTAGGGTTTGATTAGGGTTAGATGCTTCATGCACCTTCTAGAAGCTTTTTCTTTTGTCATTCTTAAGATATTTTTGGATGACACTTATTTAACCCAACCAAACCCTAACTCTAGTTTATTCTCTACTAAATCCTAGCCACTCATCCTTGACCATGGTTTATAAATCAATCATATAGTCTTCTTTCTATTCATTACAAAAGAAAAAATCTTATTATTGATATTCCATCATCATCTTCTTCTCTCTTGAAAAGCTTACTTGATTTTCTTTAAGTGATGAACAAATATGAGAAAATGATATAAAAAGAAAGCAAAATTACTACTCTCTCATCCTCATCTCATCTAGCCCTTGAGATTAGTGTGTTCATCTCATAAGAGTGAGAAAGTTTGAGTCTTTGCAACTTCGACGTAGATCATCGGAGATTTGGAACACTTCAAGCTAGCATGGATCGTTCGAGTCGTGGAGCCTCTCATGAGTCCGGGAGATCGTGGATCGCGGCAAAGGGATTTCTACTCGGAGCTTATGAAGCGAAGGAGCGGACTACAAAGGTTGTAATCCCTCACACTTAGATAAAAGTTATCATCTTGCATGTTAAACCCTAATAATCTAGCAAAGATCCCGGCTTTGGGTTGTTCGGCACGTCTAAAATTTTATCCGGGCATGTTTGATGCCTTATGAACCTTCACAAGAGTGCCTAGGAACCCTACAAGTAATCGGTCGGTTAGTACCTCAAGAAGTATTAACGGTCGTATGAAGAATGTGTGGGCAATTCCATCTAAAATATTCCCCGACTAAAAAGCACTCAGGAAGATGGACAGAAGTATGATAGCTTGAATTGAATTCTCTAAGTGTAGGGATGTCTTTTACACACACGTAAGGGTATATGATCAATGTTTGGAAGAAAGGTAGGAAGGAAGACTAAAGGCGATGTTTTATTGAGGGATGATGTGATTTCTGACTTTTTTCATGACCATTAAGATAGGGCTCATGGCAACTGAAAAGCTAGTGTAATTGGAAACTCTTCTTTTCAAGTTCTTTCTTTTATAGTTCTTATCTTTGTATGTAACTTTCATTTTCTTTCTTTTATTGTGGGATTTTGTGAGTGTAATCCGCTGAAAACCCTCAGGAGACAACACTACTCCTACTAGGGACACCTAGAGATTTAAATGCTTGTTGCACGTGCTCAGTGCAATCGTGATTGCCTACGAAAGTGAGCTAGGTTTTTCTTTTTCCTTTTCTCCCTCTCTTGAATAACTAGTTTGCTCGGGACGATCAAAGTTAAGTTTGGAGGTATTTGTTCAGTCGAAAATATTCCACTTTTGATATAACATTTTCCTAACTTTTCTTAAATATTTAAAGGTGTTTATTATAAATATAGAATATATGTGGGTTTATCTGCAAAGTTACTCTTTATCATATGTTTATATATTATAATTAAGATTATGAAGGAAAATATATGCATATAATATTTATATAATATTTTTATTATGCATATCATATCAAATAATCTTAATCGAATTTCATAAAGATTTAATACCATATAAAATGATTAAGATAATATCTCTAATATAACAAAGATTACTAATATTATTTATGGAGATATTGTGCAGATTTAGCTCAGGTCCGGAGAATGAGATATTCGAGATGTCAGGAGCAAGATCTGTCGATAAAATCGTAAAATCAATAATGGCAGAGACTCAGGAAATATTTGAAGAAACCAAACATTGAAGAAATCCCCACGTGTCAACATGAAAAAGCACCTGAAATTTGGAACCCTTATCTCCCCAAACCGCCGCCCTTACGCGGCCAATAGGCACAATCTGCGGCGGATCCGCGACCATTTAATGGCCGTAGGATCTAAAAATTTGGGAGTTGGATCGTGATTGCATATCTTAAACTATGAGATCTAGAGTTTCTGATTTACGAGCTATATAAAGGACCGATGGCTAAACTTAAAAATCATCACCTTTAACACGAAGCAAATCACTGTCAAGAGCAAGAGATCTATGACAGGTCCGCGATTCGACGTGATAAAGCGACATGAATATCGACTGAGCATCTACTTCCTACGAGGCAGAGATTGAGAGCAACTTCTTCTTGTAATCTAAATTCGAAGGATTTGTACTTGTAACGGTTATTAATAAAGGTAGATCATTTGCTTAATTATTTCACATTTACATTCTGCATTTAAATTATGCATTATGATTTCCTTCTCTATTCTTTTTTCTTCTTCTCAAAACATGCATGAGTAATTCTGCGCTTGCTAGGGTTCGTAGAATTAAGGTAGATCAATGGATGAAAAAAATATTATAACTCCTTTTACATCTTATAAAGTTTATAAATTTTAGCAAAATAAATGTTAATATCATTATCGGGCGCACTACCAATTCATTGATAGTCTCAACCGTGATTTGAGATTAGATTAACAATTGTATTGGTAAAGGCTAGACATGAATAGAGATCAATGCAAGGATAAGGGTTAAGAGTGGTGAAACCCTAGTTTCTTCCGAAAGAACCCTAATCCACATTAATCACTATCAATATAGTTTTAAATCTATTAAAAGATAAAATGGGTCATCTTTAATTAATTATCCATTACTACTGAATTCTATGAACCTTACAAGCCTCTTTTTCATAAATTCTACATCCGTGTTCAACATAGATCTACAACCAATCACCCTAATTTCAATCAACTCGTTTAAAGAAATATAAAAGATTCGATGTTTCCCTGAGGACGACCTGTACTCATCTCGACTAGCTACTCACGACACCGTTATTGATTACGGTTACTACAAACACTTTTTCATCACCAATCAATCCACAAGACAAGTCTCTCATAAGTTGAGAATTTAATTCTCATCGGAAAGATCTTGTTCTTGAGAATCAAAGATTCAGAAAAGAACTAGGTTCAAAAGAAAAAACAAAAGGAGAAAGGAACCAATAAAAGAACTCGGTTCTTAAAGAGAAAAAAAATCCGATCCCAGATCTTCAAAAAACAAAGATCTTGGTGATCAGTAATGGTCAAAATGCCATTAACAGATATTTAATCTCTAAAAAAGAAAAAAAGACTAGCGCCTCACGTGGGCGTCCCCTTTTAACAACGCCTAGCGCCTCATGTGAAAAACACATGGGCGCTCAAAACAGAAGGCCAGTGCCTCACATGAAACACACGTGGGCGATGAATAAAAGTGCTTGCAGGGTGTTTTCGTCACCCCATTGAGATGGGAATATGCGTCGCTTGTCAGGCGTACTGCAGATTCCTCCTGCCTAGGGCAGGCGGGGGTTTATTGATTGTGGGAATCCGAATCTCCGGCAGCCGTGGACTAAGCTGCTATTAATTACCCGTTGCCTTTGGAGCGAGTGAACCTCCGATTGACGGGTTAAATTGGTCATGCGAACTCAATGTGCAGTGTGCGTATGTGTGTCTCGAAGGGTTTTGGATATATCGGGGGCCTCACAGAGTTTACGGGGGTCCTGCTACCCTGTTAGCAAGCTGGGGGTCAAGGGGGATAGCAGCCCCCTTACGGAGTGCAGGGCAGCGCCCCGTTAGAAATTTTTTCTAACGAGAAAAGAGTTGTGGAGTGTGTATATATATAAAAAAAGGGAAATAGCGTTCAAAGGACGCGTGGGTTCCAGCGCCTCACATGTCCAGCAAGCGGGCGCTGGGCGCCGGACGCCAGCGTCTCACATGTTTGGCATGTGGGCGCTGGTGCCAGCGCTTCGTGTGCTTGGCATGCGGGCGCCGGGCACTGGAAGTGCTTGGCAAGCGGGCGCCGGGCGCAGGCGCCTCACGTGCTTGGCATGCGGGTGCTGGGCGCCAGTGGGAAAAGAGGGCTTAGCCCCTATACTGGGAGTTATACTCCCAATTGACTTTTGAAGTTAAACTCCTGAAAAAGATGACAAAGGGGCTTAGCCCCTGCACTGGGAGTTATACTAAAAAAAGGGTTTATTATTTTATATATATACATATTATTTTTTTTGGGAGTTAAACTCCCAAGATATTTTCGAAGATGATGAAAGGGGACCCCTTTCTTCTCTCTTGAGCCCTGGGTTTTCTCTTGAGCCTTGGATCTTCCCAAAGCGGGATTTTTGGGGATGGGTCTTCTTCTTCCTTCTCTCTATTGGCTAGATCTTGGAGAAAGGAGGGTGAGATTTAAAAATCTCCCCTTTCAGAGATTTGATGGAAGATCCGTGTTCCCCTACAAGGGTTTTGTGGTGAAAAACTATTTCTTTTTGGAAAAGGAAGAATGAAACTCTTGATTTAATTCAAAAAAAAGGAGAAAATTTATAACCTTGAGGAAGGAGAAGGAGGCACAAAAACCCTAGCTTTTGAGGAAATCCATTCTTTATTTATTTCATCATCATGTTGCCTTTTATAGGCTTACAAATTTACACATAGCCCCTTGGGCTTTACAAAATGGCATTTTGCCCATCTCATGCCTCATGTGCTTATTTCTTTTGCACATGAGCAATGGGCTTTACAAAAATTTGACTTTATACCCATTTTTCTTACATTTATTCATAAAAATTACATCAAAATTATTTATTACATGATTTCCATTTTGGCATGGGAGAGGCCGGCCATGGGGCTCGACTTGGGCATGGGCCCACTTGACCTGTGTAAGGTTCCTTAGCATGACAGGAAGGTTTCGGGAGGTATCGTCCATACCATTTTCAAAAATTTTTATGCTAAGCAACCCTAAACTAAGAATCTTTAACTAGAGATTTAGACAATAGCTAATGTAAACTACTTTTACATCTAAAGAGAATAAGAATACAACCTTTGTAGACGGTCCTTCTCTTCACTTGCTCCGTGTAGTAGTCCCGCGACTCCACCAGGATTCTCTTAAGATTTTGAACGACCCTCCTTCGTGATCTTCGCGCCAAAGACGATCCACCCTGAGTTTCTCTAGATCAAGCTAACTCTACACTAAAGTTCTTTAGTGTATGAAACACACCACACTAAATTGCCAGTTTAGTGTGGGATGATGAAGTAGTGGATATGATAAGCTCACTAGGTTACTCACAAGCTCAATGATTCACATCTTATGTGAGGGTTTGAGCTTGGAGGTGAGATGAATAAATTGTAGAGATCAAGCGGCAGAAGAAGCTCAAGGGAAAATGGCTAAGGCTAAGGCATGAAGCAAGTGTAGAAAGAATAATATCAATCCTCTCTCTCCTCACTCATTCAAGCATGGAATAAATTGCAATTCTAAATTGCAACCATGCTTGAATAGTGAGTCAAGAAGAATAAAAAACCATATAAGCCCTTACCTCATCCATACCCAAAATATCTTCACAATTTACACCTCATTTTTCCATTTTCTAAAAATAGAAAAATATGCCATGCTTCATATAATATATATATATTTATATATATCAAATATAAATTAATATATATATATATATTTATATATATCAAATATAAATTAATATATATATATATATATATATATATATATAAAAGTAATGCAATTAGTGAGCTAATGATATTAGTTAAGATATAATTATATCACATATAATATATATCACATTATTAAATCAATACTTGATTTAATAATCCGGTTATATCACATATAACCGACTAATATCATTTATTTGAATATCACATTATCAAATCAACACTTGATTCGATAATCTGGTCATATCACATATGACCTAACCGATACCAGATAACTGCTAGATTACATTACGGTATCACATACACGTATTTAATCAGGCCCACGCCCATATCACATATGCGCCTTACTTCATTTCGCTCGAACCAGGAAACTACTGTGTGAGACTCTAAAGACTCGTCAATACGCCAGAAGTAGGTGATGATCACATCAGTCACCTACAAGCCGTCAGCGGTACTAGCTGGACGTAACGGCTACCCGGGTATTGAGCGATATGAAGATCAACAAGCAAGCTCGTCTATACTTTTCAAGAAGCCTATCAGTAACACTACCGTACAGTCCGGTTTCTTTATCTGATATGTCGCATATCATGTCTAGGGGTGGAAATCGTCAGACCCCAGTAATGTGATAAGTCATGCCGATGTCTGGCCTATAACGGTTCGAGAAACTACTGATAACACTTATCAGTAAATCTCGGCAGCAGCCCTGGCCAGGGACTTCCAGTTATAGCCAATCGAGTATAGCGCAACATCAACCCCTAATACCGGGAGAGACGAAACCCCTCCTATTGCTCATTGCCTCCATACGATTCGGGACTGTACCCAAAATCCACCTGTTTGCACGTTTCATTTGAGCGTGGTAGGGAGAAAATCAAAGCACAGTGGGAGCCGTACAAGACTCTATGACGATCTCGGGTCTACAGACTAACCTGTATCAGTGTCACCAGAGGACTGCTATTTGACGATAGGTATACTACCACATAGGAGTCCTCGGCGAGTCCTGTTCAGTGTACTCAGTCTCCACTGAGCACCCGTATACCATCTTTGATGTCAAACACCAATGGATATGGGATCATCCATCGCTCATCATATGGGTCAAGAAGCGTATACGCTAGTCTACTCTAGAATATCGATGACCTGTCTCGATACACGCTCGACTAGGAACAATTAAAGGATGTACTTGTAGACTACCATGGCCCCACTAGTATGATCTCCATCATAGTCCTAGTAGTTAAGTACACATCCTAAGGGTTTTATCAATACATGAGAGCAAGACAGTATCACAATACAAGTCTACATGTTAAGATAAAGAGTAACCAGATAGCATACTATCATGTCGAGCAAGAAAGTCCTCTATATATATGTCCAAGCATCCATTATAATATACATCAATGTACAACAATGGCCTCTAGGGCATACATATCACTAAGAATTTCCTACTTGCACTAAGGCCATGTGTTGTAGTATCTCATACCCAACATCCTAAAGAGTCTCTCAAATTGCGTCTGGGGAAGGGCCTTCGTGAGTGGATCCACTACGTTGTCCTTCGTGTCAACTCTCCTGATCTCGATCTCCCGGCGATCTACTATCTCTCGGATCAGGTGATACCGCCAAAGAATATGTCTGGATCACTGATGGGACCGGGGTTCCTTGGCTAAAGCCACAGCTCTATTGTTATCACAATACACATGTATTGGATGCTTAATGGATGGAACCACACCAAGTTCAGCTATGAACTTCTTCATCCAGACATCCTTTTTGGCAGCATCGTTGGCAGCGATGTATTCAGCCTCCATCGTCGAGTCTGCAACGGTGTCTTGCTTGGAACTCTTCCAACACACCGCTCCTCCGTTGAGGGTAAAGACAAAACCCGAGACCGACTTACTGTCGTCCTTATCACTTTGGAAGCTCGAGTCGGTAAAGGACTCCACTTGGAATTCACCGTTACCGTACACCAAGAACATCACTTTAGTCCTTCTCAAGTACTTGAGAATGTTCTTCACAGCTGTCCAGTGATTCTCTCCTGGATCTGCTTGATACCTACTCACTACACTTAATGAGTATGCTACATCGGGTCTGGTACATAACATCGCGTACATGATAGAGCCTACTGCCGAAGCATAGGGTATCCCTTGCATGCGAGCTCTCTCCAAATCAGTCTTGAGAGACATCTCTTTGGAGAGAGTGAGTCCTGAGATCGTGGGTATATTCCCACGTTTGGAATCTTCCATACTAAACCTCTTTAGTATGGTGTCTATGTACCTGAATTGGGACAATCCCAGTATCCGTTTACATCTATCTCTATAGATCTTAATCCCCAAGATGTAGCAGGCATCACCTAGATCTTTCATTGAGAATCTTTGTGATAATAAGAGCTTGACCGAGTGCAGCATAGGAACATCATTTCCTATCAAGAGTATATCATCCACGTACAATACGAGGAAGACGACCTTACTCTCTGCGACCTTCTTGTATATACAAAGTTCATCTACGTTTTTTATGAAGTCAAACTCTTTGAGTACTCTTCCCGCCAAAATTTTGGCTCAAAACCCGCTCCCAATAATAACAATAAAATGAAAAAATAATAATAATAATAATAATAAAAACTCTATTTTCCCCAATCAGAGCAATGCTCTGTTTCAAAATTCAAAATTTAAATTGAAGCAATGCTTCAGATCTAGCGCTCTGCGCTGCACGCCACGTGTCAAACACATGTGCGCTAGCGCAGTTGCGCTGCGCTGCGCGCCACGTGTCAAACACGGGTGCGCTAGCGCTGTTGCGCTGAGCGCCACGTGTCGAGCGCAGGTGCGCCAGCGCTGGAATTAAAAATTCTCCACCGTTTGATCAAAAGATCTAATAATAATAAATTATTAATTAATCAGAATTAAAATTCTGTTATGGAAAGATCTTTCCAATCTTGTTAAAAAACAAGAAGATTATCTTCTGTAAAACAGAAGCCTTAGGATCAAAGATCCAACGGTGGGAAATATTCCCAAATCAATCAGAGAAAGATCTCTCAAAACTGATTTAACAAATCACTTGGCCCTACATAAAGGACCTTAGACTTCAAGTCTCGGAGACAAAAAGAGAGAGAAAAACCCTCTGCAAACTTGGAGAAAAAGAAGAGCAAGCTCTTAGAAAAAAGAAGATTTTTCTTTATCTTCAAGGTAAAGAACTATTTTCTTGAATAACAAAGATGAAACCATCTCGTAAAAAGAAGAACCATCTTCTAAAAAGATCATAGATCTGAAAAAAGACCAAGGTCTTTAATAAAAAGCAAAAGATCAAAAGATCTAATATATATATAAATATAAAAGAAGTAATTTACTTCATTCCAGATCTTTGATCTATAAAGGCAGAGCCTTTTGTTCTTGAATCTTGAGGCAAAGCCTCCTTTAAGAAGAACATAAACTTGTTCTCTGATCATAAATTTGATCAAATGCGTTTTGTGCTACTGAAAAGTGCCTTGCACTCATAAACTGCACTTTTGCGCTCTTTGGACTGGCGCACTGCGCCAAAATGCGCCACGTGTCATTCATGTGTGCACCAATGAACCAATAGCACAATGCGCTCATAAATTAGCGCAATGCGCTCATCATCTGGCGCTCAGTGCCAAGCGCACCACGTGTCACTCACGTGTGTGCTATTCAGCAGAAGCGCAATGCGCTCATCATCTGGTGCTCAGCGCCAAGCGCACCACGTATCATTCACATGTGCGCTATTCAGCAGAAGCGCAATGCGCTCATCATCTGGCGCTCAGCGCCAAGCGCGCCACGTGTCATCACATGTGCGCTGCTCAGCAGAAGCACAGTGCGCTCTTTAACTGCCGCAAAGCGCCTGTCGCGCCACATGTCGCGCTGACAGAACATAAATTGTTCTGATGAATTCTCTGCATTCAATACAAGACAAAAAAGGTGTCAGGATCTGATGCTCTGCATTATTAAAAGGGCCAAGCCCAAATAAAGGCTCAATAGCCAAAACAACAAAATGTTAAACATTTATTGGACTTAGCCCAACATTGGCCATAAGTCCTCAACTCATATCAACTGAGCCCATATGCTCATAAACCTTTTAATAGACTTTAGTCCTAAATTGAACTATAGATCTCCCAACCAACATTGGTTCAAGGGTACATCTCTGAACTCCTCTGATATTTGTCGTTGTAATCTTTCAACGTCTTCAGAGAGGTGACGGGTCCTGACAACCAAACATTCCACGGACTGTTGGGTCCTTAAGCCCATAGACTATGATGTCCTTAACCTTGACTGTGAGGTCTCTAAACTCATGGACTATGATGTCCTTAACCTTGACTGTGAGGTCTTTAAACTCACGGACTATGATGTCCTTAACCTTGACTGTGGGGTCTTTAAACTCACGGACTATGATGTCCTTAACCTTGACTGTGAGGTCTTTAAACTCACAGACTATGATGTCCTTAACCTCGACCGTGATGTCTTTAAGCTAACTCTGGACCACCATGTCCTTAAACTAGTAATGGACCACCATGTCCTTAAACTGGTAATTGACCGCAAAGTCCCTAAACTAGAACAATAGAGCCCAAATGCTCTTTTGTTGGATCTAAACGATCCCGTTAAGTTGATCTCAGTCTAAAATTAGACTGACGTATCCTTAACAAGCGTTAAGTTGATCTTAGTCTAAAATTAGACTAACGTGTCCTTAACTAACGTTTAAGTTGATCTTAGTTTAAAATGAGACTAATGTATCCTTAAACACAGCCCCAAACCCAAATCTAAGAAGATACGGATTTGGACTAATCCACGTCCTACGGGCGACAACATAAATTAGTCTCCGTATACAATCCACGGGCAACCACAAATAAAACAAACATACATGACACGAAGTGACCATTTGGAGAAGTAGAAAGTTGTTACCGCGATACGGTAGCGTAATTAACTGCAGGGGCTTGCGCCTGCAGGGAAGAGCGTCCTCACAATCAAAAACACCTCGAACGAGGGGGAATCTGACGAAGTCTGCTATATCGGCCGCATCCGTTTAAACCTCCGATACGTGGTGCCATAAATCAACTTGGCATCTTCGGAGAGGTGGACGGATAGCACTAAATAGCATCTGCCCCCAGATTCAGGCAAGACCGTCCGCCTTCCCGGTTTCCGGCGGTAAACAACTACCTCATCAAAACAGATGTTCCAACTCCGCGATGCCTGCTTTAACCCGTAGATTGATTTAAGCAGCTTGCACATCTTTCCGCTGCTCCCACTGTCTACGAAGCCCTCCGGCTGAGTCATGTACACGCTCTCTTCTAAATCACCATTTAGAAAGGCGGTCTTAACATCCATTTTCCAGATTTCGTAGTCATGGTATGCAGCGATGGTAAGTAGGATCCGGATGGACTTAAGCATAGCCACTGGAGAAAAGGTTTCATCATAATCCACACCTGGTCGTTGACGAAAACCTTTTGCAACAAGTCTAGCTTTGAAAGTCTCAACTTTTCCATCTACACCAAGTTTCTTTTTAAAGATCCATTTGCTCCCAATGGGTTTTATCCCTTCAGGAGCAACTTCCAAAGTCCATACTTTGTTGGTGTACATGGATTCCATCTCAGATCGCATTGCATCCAGCCATTTCACAGAATCCCCACTCGTGATGGCCTGTTCGAAGCTAGTTGGGTCATCATCTTCCATGATGCAATCCTCGCTTCCACCATCAATGAGAAAAATGTTGTATCTCTCAGGTGGATGAGGAACCCTACTAGATCTACGGAGAGGCTGGGGTTCGTTGGAGACCACTGAATCCTTTGGTTCCAATAAATCATCAGTTGTAGTTTGTGTAGCTGGAACTTCTTCCAGCTCTATCTCTTTGCCACTAATTTCTTTTATAAGAAATTCCTTTTCTAAAAATGTGGCATGTTGAGCAACAAACACCTTTTGCTTCTCACTGCGGTAGAAAAAATATCCATATGAATTCTTTGGATATACCACAAACTTGCAAAGAACTGATCGTGCCTCGAGTTTGTCCGGATTTTGTCTTTTGACATAGGCCGGACAACCCCATATCTTAACTCGTTTAAGATACGGTCTCTTCCCACTCCATATCTCATATGGGGTTGTAGGCACTGATTTAGATGGAACATGATTCAATAGGTATGCTGCTGTCTCAAGCGCATAACCCCAAAAAGAAATAGGTAACTCAGCATTATTCATCATAGAGCGCACCATATCTAATAGGGTGCGATTTTTCCGCTCCGATACACCGTTGTGCTGTGGTGTATACGGATGAGTAAGCTGAGAGAGAATCCCACTCTCTTTTAAATAGTCTCTGAATTTCCCGCTCAAGTATTCACCTCCCCGATCAGATCGTAGGATTTTAATACTTTTGCCCGTCTGGTTTTCAACTTCGCACTTATATTCCTTGAATTTCTCAAAAGCTTCAGACTTGTGTTTCAACAAGAACACATGTCTGAACCTTGAGAGATCATCGGTGAATATAATAAAGTATGAAAAACCATTCCTGGCATATGTAGACATAGGACCGCATACATCACTATGTATCAGTCCCAAGAGTTCAGTAGCTCTTTCTCCGTGTCCAGTAAACGAAGTTTTGGTCATTTTGCCTTTGAGACATGACTGACAAGTTTCATAAGATGAAAATTCGAACGGATTCAAATATCCATCTTTATGAAGCTTAGCTAGTCATGTCGCATTGATATGACCAAGTATACAATGCCATAAGAAGGATTCGTTCATTTCTGAACTTTTCCTCTTATTTGTGTTCTGTACATTGAGAACTGTGTTTTGAATTAGAACGTATAAACCGTTACATAACGCACCAAACCCAATCAACACTTGATTTAGGTAAATGTTCATAACATTATACTCTAGTACAAAATTATATCCTTCTTTATCTAATAAAGAAATTGATATTAAATTGCATATCATAGAGGATACGTAATAACATTCGTTCAAGATCAAAGTATTCCTTTTAGGTAATACTAGGTGATATTCACCAACTGCTTTGGCTGCAACACTTGCACCATTCCCTACTTTTAGGGAATGATCACCTTTGCCCAGTTCTCTACCTTTCCTTAGCCCATGCAACATATTGCATATGTGGGATCCCGATCCGGTATCTAATACCCAGCACATAGAGTGTACTGAGAAACAGTTCTCGATAACTAATACACCCGAAGAAGATGCATCAACATGCTTATTCTTCATTAGGGTGGCATGTGAATCCGGATATTCCCTTATTTCTAGCTCGGACTTATAACACTTATAAGTTGGAGCGGAACCAACGTTCCCCTGCTCAGCATAACAAGCGGGTTCGGTGAATACATCTATATTATTATCTTGATTAAGGCGTGACATTGGTTGCTGCCTGGAGAGAGAGAGAAGGAAACGCGTTAGCGTGTGCTTTTTGCAAGATTAGATTGGTTTATTATCTTATCTAATCAGGACGGCTCCCACTGTTTTCATCAAATCTTCCTTCAAACCCTAAAAGGGTAAGAATAGACGGGATTAATTACACCTTACAAGTTCACCAATCTTTCAGCCAGGCCAGTGCCGATACTTTGAGGGAGGTTCCCCGTGCTTTCGCACGGACCTAATTAAAATAAACCTCGTTTTCCCAAGGGCGTAACCCTGTTAACACCTTTCTAGACACATACTTGATTGGATAATTGTGATATGTAAAACTCTCCCAGGAGTAACTCTTACTCGCAGCGGGTATCGGGATCCAACTATCTCATAGAAGGTATGCAATCTCATTGAAAATTTCAACACTTGAAATTCCCGATAATATTTTGCCCCAAGCAATCTATGACCTTGACAAGGTCAACAAACCATAAATCGGAAGTCAAGTTCAACCTGTACATTTCATGATTGAATTAAACCCACCCGCACGACCCTTGACAAGGTCAACAAGACCGTACGACTACCCTAATCCAATCGCATCTCATGTTTTAGCAGATAAGCACTAATCAATTACCGTACACTACGTCTTGACAAGGTCAACAAACACAGCACGAATACTAAACAGTCCTTATCTAAAATGACGGAGGGCTACGACAGGTTTTTAATAAAACCTTTTGCGTAATGAACTTGATATCGTTGCGGAATTGAGTGATTTTGAAAAGGAGTGCTTTTGAGGCTTTTACTAGTTCTGCTAAAAAGGTCACTCCCGGTGAAGGGATCTCATCTCTTTCCTCATCGAATGAGGTGCTAGATATTCTACAAGGAATACCGCTATGCAAAGCAAGAACTATAGAAGCAATCAAAAACTAAACTGAGTGAGTTGTAGCATTTGCTAGTTTCGCTAAAGAGGTCACTCCCGGTGAAGGGATCTCGGCTCTTTCCTTATCGAATAAGGTGCTGGATATTCTACAAGGAATACTGCTATGCAAAGCAAAAACTAGAGCTACCCTTTTTGAAAATTTGATTCTATGACATCTTTAGGTTTCTTTTCTTTCATTAATCTCATTAATGAAGTCCCATCAATTATGCTTCCTAAGCATCACCGAAGAAACGAAAATACGTATGCTTATGCCATCCGCATTCGCCACAGTGTCCCGTTATGCACCGTTAGGTTACTTAACTAACAACATAGCGGGACGGGACTAGCGCGGGTGCAAAACATAAACAACGTTTATTATATATCATATATACAATAATAAAACATTCGTCTCACGCATATAAAGTGATCACATCACAGAATATCAGCAGCAGAAGATAACATATGAAATATTGGATATGCTAGGAATTCCGTGTTTTAATTTAAGCCGGTATAAAACACGGATTCCACGGTCGCAATGAATAGCCAAACCCACATTTCTAGACCCCTGCGAGAGCGGCAAGCAACCCTACCGATTCTAAAGTTAGGAGACCTGGACTCGACTCCTCGAGATGGTCTCCCACTGGACTCTAGAACCCGGTTACTTGTGCTCCCCGCCTTGGGTCTATCCTAATGCGGAAAAGTAAATAATATACAACAATGGTGACATCATCCTCAACCCGAAAGTGTCCCAATAAAAGAATATTACATACAATGAATTTTATATGAATGAAAATAAAAACTCTCATCTTACATAAAACCCCCGGCTATTCAAAACACGACGATCCAATATAACATATTCAAGCAACACATAATATCACATGTCATCAAATAGCTAGACGATGTTAAACATTCCGATCGAATCAACAAACACCCAAAATTTCCCAAAAAGCTCAACACTTGAGCGTTGTTTAAAAAATAATCAATACATGCCACAGCTCCTATGAACTAGCCGTAAAAGGGTCAACCAATGCCTCACATGTGGCGCCGCTGAACTACCACAAACCCTAGGGTTTAGTAGCGGTTTTGACGGTCACATAATCGAGTTAAGGTTTCGTTCTTCTAGAGGGTCCACAGTATCGCTTGCATGATTTTCTGAAAGTTTTAAACTAAGAAAAAATCCAACACTTGGAAAATTTCCGGGGAGGGTTAAAATGGGTATTTGATATCCGTTCGAACTTTTTAACACCGTCTAAACTAACCCGAAAAACTATTAGAATTACAAATACGAAACACTCCGAGTTGTCTTTGCAGAAAGTTATCATCATATGAAAATTCAGAAAAAAACAAACAACACCTGAAACACCAAAACCTAGAGACTAGAACACAGTACAAATTTCAACCCCAGACCCCTCCAAAAATCCGAGCAGGCCGGTTTTAACAAGCATGTGGCCGGCCAAAATCCGAGGTGCTGGGCTAACTTTTATACTGTGTTCATGTTGTAGCTCATACAACATTCTGCAGTTGTTTAAAAAAATTTTAGAGCACGTTTTAAAAACGACAGAAACTGGATTCCAGGGTTTCAAGTTTCGGAGTAGTTTCGGTTTCGTAATCTAACAAATATTGTCTAAATCTTTAGCTTCGCTCTGATACCACTGTAAGGTTCCCTAGCACGACAGGAAGGTTTCGGAGGATCGTCCATGTCATTTTCAAAAATTGTCAAGCTAAGAAACCCTAAACTAAGAATCTTTAACTAGAGATTTAGACAATAGCTAATGTAAACTACTTTTACATCTAAAGAGAACAAGAATACAACCTTTGTAGACGGTCCTTCTCTTCACTTGCTCCGTGTAGTAGTCCCGCGACTCCACTAGGCTTTTCTTGAGACTTTGAACGACCCTCCTTCGTGATCTTCGCGCCAAATACGATTCACCCGAAGTTCCTCTAGATCAAGCTAACTCTACACTAAAATCCTTTAGTATATGAAACACACCACACTAAATTGCTAGTTTAGTGTGGGATGATGAAGTAGTGGATATGATAAGCTCACTAGGTTACTCACAAGCTCAATGATTCACATCTTATATGAGGGTTTGAGCTTGGAGGTGGGATGAATAAATTGTAGAGATCAAGAGGAAGAAGAAGCTCAAGGGAAAATGGTTAAGGCTAAGGCATGAATCAAGTGTAGAAATAATAATATCAATCCTCTCTCTCCTCACTCATTCAAGCATGGAATAAATTGCAATTCTAAATTGCAACCATACTTGAATAGTAAGTCAAGAAGAATAAAAAACCATATAAGCCCTTGCCTCATCCATACCCAAAATATCTCCACAATTTACACCTCATTTTTCCATTTTCTAAAAATAGAAAAATATTCCATGCTTCATATAATAATATATATATATTTATATATATCAAATATACATTAATATATATATATATATATATATATATATATATATATATATATATATATATAAGTAAAGCAATTAGTGAGCTAATGATATTAGTTAAGATATAATTATATCATATATAATATATATCACATTATTAAATCAACACTTGATCTAATAATCTGGTTATATAACATATAACCGACTAATATCATTTATCTGAATATCACATTATCAAATCAACACTTGATTCGATAATCTGGTCATATCATATATGACCTAACCGATACCAGATAACTGCCAGATTACAATACGGTATCACATACACGTATTTAATCAGGCCCACGCATATATCATATATGCGCCCTACTTCATTTTGCTCGAACCAGGAAACTTCTGTGTGGGACTCTAAAGACTTGTCAATACGCCGGCAGTAGGTGATGATCACATCAGTCACCTATAAGCCGTCAGCGGTACTAGCTGGACGTAACGGCTACCCGGGTATTGAGCGATATGAAGATCAACAAGCAAGCTCGTCCATACTCTCCAAGAAGCCTATCAGTAACACTACCGTACAGTCCGGTCTCTTCGTCTAATATGTCGCATATCATATCTAGGGGTGGAAATCGTCAGACCCCAGTAACGTGATAAGTCATACCGATGTCTGGCCTATAACGGTTCGAGAAACCACTGATAACACTTATCAGTAAATCTGGGCAGCAGCCCTGGCCAGGGACTTCCAGTTATAGCCAATCGAGCATAGCGCAACATCAACCCCCAATACCGGGATAGACGAAACCCCTCCTATCGCTCATTGCCTCCATACGACTCGGGACTGTACCCAAAATCCACCTGTTTGCACGTCTCATTTGAGTGTGGTAGGGAGGAAATCAAAGCACAGTGGGAGCCGCACAAAACTCTACGACGATCTCGGGTCTACAGACTAACCTGTACCAGTGTCACCAGAGGACTGCTATCTGACGATAGGTATACTACCATATATGAGTCCTCGGAGAGTCCTGTTCAGTGTATCCAGTCTCCACCGAGCACCCGTATACCATCTTTGATGTCAAACACCAATGGATGTGGGATCATCCATCCCCCATCATATGGGTCAAGAAGCGTATACGCTAGTCTACTCTGGAATATCGATGCCCTGTCTCGATACACCCTCGACTAGAAACAATTAAAGGATGTACTTGTAGACTACCATGGCCCCACTAGTATTATAACATTTCAGAAAATACAAAAATTATTTTTTTTGGAATTTAATATTAAAATAATATATTTCGCAAAAAATACCCGATTTGCGAAATTGGGGTTTTCGTAAAATGGTATAATATATACCAATAATTTTGAAATAATTGAAAATTTAAAATAATTTATTCATTTAAAAATATATTTATCGGATTTGGCATTTTTTAAAAAAGTTTATTTTATGCAGTTTAGATAAAACCCGATTAGTGCACTGCTAATCGCGATTAAGCCAAATCCGTGTTTATACAGTTTTCCATAGTTAGTGCACCGTGTCATGTCGCATTTGATTACATATTATTTCTTATGTTGTTTTGGGGTATTATGTGTTTTGGTTTTAAATTTTAAAAGAAAAGAAAATGAAAAGGGTAAAAGGGTAAATAGTTGAGTGAGGGTGAGAATATGAGAGAGGAGAGGGGGGGGGGCAGCCACATTCTTTCCTCCTCCATTGTTTTCTTCTTCATCTCCCTCAACCTCATCCCCCTCCACCTCTACCCCAAGAATCATCTCAAATTCTTCATCCAAACCCTAAACCCCTTTCATTAAAGTTGATCCCCTCTTCACCCTCTACACTTTGGACCTATCAATATTGGATTTTGAGGACTTTGGAAAGATAGGGTTTTTCTTGGGTTGCCCAAATGAGGTATAAGTTCTTCATTTTAGTTTGTTTTAAGTTCCTTTGTATTCTAGTTTAGTTAGAACTTGATTTGGTTAAGTTATGTGTTGTATAGAAAATCCTAGAGAAGGGTTTGGCTAATTGTGAGGAATTGATGATGTATAGTGGCTGTTAACAAGACTTGAGTGGTGCCTAGAACAAAAAATAGAACCCAAACACGAACTTAGAACTTTCCGACATTGGTAAATTTGACGGTTTGTGAGTGTATTTAGAGATCTGGGATGACCCGGGACCTTTGTAAATATAGTTCCCTTGACGATGAGACGTGCAGGCAACTATGAATCCCCCCTGAAACCTGAGCCCCTACCCCCTATATTTGGTCGCAAATTTATTCTCTGTGGCCACAAATTGCGGCCACATTAGAGGAGAATCTGTATATTTTTTATGGGTAGCCTTGTTTTGTGATATCTAGACAAACCCTATGTGCAAAATCGCTTAGTTTGTCCTATAGTGAAATCTGGGAGTGCTTTTCCTAGGTTGCTGTTTTCGTGTTTTGCGATTCATAAACTTGGGATTTGGTATTTAGATTTGTGTTTGGTTGTTGAGCGTTTGTACGTCAACAACAAGGGTTGTTTGATTGTTTTGCATGCGTAGGCTATAGGTTCTAACCTATGGACGCACTGTGTGCCGTATTGGTTTTCCGAACTCGATTTTTATTGCGATTTTGATTGTATATCATTGTAGGTACCTTCGCGTGGATTCCGAGGCGACGGAGCATGGCGTCATCGACTCCGGCGAGCAAGGATCAGGTGAGTAGATCTATATCTACGGGGGAAGTCGGGTGGATGGCGTATAGCACCTCCGCAAGTTTTGATGGAAATCGATCTATAGTATATAGTCGTAGAAACATAGATTAGGAACCAGGGTTATGGTTAAATAGATAGTTAGAGAAAATATGAGTGATTGAATATGTGTATCGAGATATGAGATGAAAGCTTTAGGGATATGAAAAGTGAAAGTGAATTACGACTTATAGATAGGTAATTACACTAGAATAAGCATTGTGTTTTAGCGTAACATGAAACTAGATTAATAAGGTAGAATGTATATCTAAAATTGACTTAATGTGATGAAAAGAATATATGATGTGATATGATGACTTGATGATATGTTTGTATACGGATGCGAGTCGATATGAGACGATTGATACCTTACCGGTCCCATGATTCGAGATTGATGCGGACGTGACCTGAGAGATAGGTATATATATATGGATAATGTTTTGAATCTCAAATGATAAGCCGTACGAGACGTGAGGTCCGTACCCTCCTTGTCATATAAATTGTTAGGATCCTAAACTGTTTATTGACGCCGTACGATGAGTTACCGTACGTGATGAGTTTATTGATGATTGATCCATACTCTTGACTAGAGGAGGCCGATTGATAGAGTCACCGACTCGGTCATGTTAGATACGTATACCTTTTACCTTTTAGCTGCCGATTTACTTTATGCTATGTTCATGTCATTACTATTGCATTTCATATACATTTGCTAGTACACCTGCACCATTATCGATGATGCGTATGTCACACTTACACAAATTGGCCGGCTCACACACATCATCATCGATAATTTCCATGTCACTACACAGTAGAATTGCTGCATCATGATATGACTCTTTGCATAACTTACTTGCTATAGTTACATATACACCTTTATACGATGTTGCATTTGACCTTGGAGAAATTGGGAACCGCGGGATATATTTTAAAACTAGATTCACTTTAAAGAGCGGTTTTCCCTTGATATATGCATATTACCGTTCCATGTTGCATGATTTACGGATATGCTTGCATTCTGTTATATGTCGCATACATCACGCTTTACGATTTTTACGTATTGAGATATGCTGTTTTCATTAGATTATTGGATTTGAGAACCATGGTTATTTCAAAGGAAAGTATGTATTGTTTTAAAAACCCGATTTCTCTTGATATGATATTTCAGTGCGTCCACCATGCGTTTTCTCGGTTCTGAGATTGGCATGTGACACCCGATTCGAGGAGGAGGAGGAACCGTCTGTGGGTGCATGGTGGACCCGGTGAGGTATCCCGAGGCAAGATGGTCGCAGATGATGGCGTTGAGCCTGGCAGGGGAGCACTACCTACCGGTGATAGTATTTGCACTCGGCGGTTTATCCGGAGGATATCGACCGGAGTAGAGAGATGGACTTGAGGGCCGATCTGAGGATGCGGCGCATGAGATATGATGATTTACGTGTCGATGCTGGACACGGATTTCATGATATTTCAAGTGTCGGGGTTGGACACTCAGGTTATATGTTTTGGTGTGTCATTAATAGACACACACATTCTTGATATCCTCATATATTTACATGCATATGCTTTTACGATGTTTCGAGTGGACGAGATCCACATGTATATTGACAATGATTTTATTATTGAATGATATCCACTTGCATACTTGCATTTATTTATTGCTGGCATAATTTTTACATACGGTCGCCCTAGATATCATAGTATTACCTTTATGATATAATTGACCTAGGAAATCATTATTTTATTCGATTTCTACCTGTTGATATTTTCTACTCATGAGTTGGCAACTTACCCCCGTTGTGCCATAGTTATTGCTGGTTAACCGCATGGATCGGTAGCGGCATCTTTGGCGCACAGTTTGCATTCGGGTGATTTTCTTTGGTAGGTGGTACACATCGGATCGTGCCACTATTGTATTTATCATTCTTTTGTATCTAGTCAACCCCATCAATCAAAACTAGTAATTGTATAAATAGTAAGATTTAGTGAGACTTGTAGTTGCGAGATTTGAGCGATGGGTTTTATATTCGCTTTATGGGTTGATGTATTGCTTTATTTATTATCTTTTGTGTTGATCTTAGCCGATTGGGAGTCGTATACTTGTTTTATTACTTGCGTGGTTGTGAATCCGCCGTTTAGCGAAGAGCTAGCTCCCGCTTGGGGATGCCTTTATTATTATCTTGTATTTGTAGTTTCGGATCAAAATATATAAAGGAGGTGCTGCCCAAATTTGTTAAGAAGACGAACATGTTTTACAACTAGTAAGATAAAATTGCATTTTTCATGTTCCCTTTTCTATGCTTTAAGCAAACTTTTGATTTCATTATACCTTTATTTCAAAACTGCAGCTCTTTTATTTCTTTAAAAGGTTTAGATTTCTGGGTTTCAACTTACTTGGATTACGTTACGCCTTTAGACGTTGCGTGATTTAAGTGCTGGTCACGAGCTAATATTTCGGGTCATGACAAAGTTGGTATCAGAGCGCTAGGTTTAACCTTTGTTCGAGTTTAGGTTTGACTATGTGGAGTCTGGGGCGTAAATATTTCAGAACCTAGGCTTGATCTTACGGAACTTAGACTTGGAGAGGGGGCTATTAGACCCGAACTTTCGTTACATAGGCTGACCCTGATTGATGGAGTAGGTAACTTCAGTAGAGTAACGTACCGTACGTATGTTCCGCGGCATATTTACGATACGATAATCCACTTAAGAAACCTTAGGATGTACGTATATAGAGATCTTTGATTCTATTTGTTCCATGATCATACTTTTATTGATTCCATTCCTCCTTATGATCATGCATCCATTTTGGGATCTGTTGATTCCTTTCATTCCATTGTTATGGGTTCATCGATACATGCTTGAGGTTCCTGTCACCATTATTTGAGTGCAGATTGAGCTGCTGCTAGTGATGTGGTTAGGGTGAGCTCATCATGGACGAGGACTGACTATCGTGTTTTCTGGTGACACGATAACGTCTCGATTTTGTATTGGTGTTGTGACTTCTCGTTTGAGGCGAGTGTTCGGCATTGCACCGTATGATCGGGACGTTGATAGAGGCTGCCAGTTATGAGAGGACTATTGATGTACAGCATACCTCAGAGATTTTGATGCCGTCTACCGTGTGGACAGATGACCCAGCTGTTGCTGAGATTGATGTGATGTCGCTTCCAGAGCTTATGAACTGAGATCACTGGAGCTTTCAGGCAGAGATACGACAGATGATAGCTAGTCTATCTTGAGTTGAGAGACGAAGGGTATTCACATGTTGTCTAGGCGAAGTTAAAAGTTTGAACGAATGTCAGAAATCCATTTTTTCAAGTTTAAAGTATTCGGAGGAACATGCAAGTAATTCTGTGGACCCTCTAGAAGAATGAAACCCTAACTCGACATGATGACCATGGAACCGTTTTTGAACCTTAAGGTTTGCGGCAGTTTAGCGGTGCCATCAGTGAGGCTTGGGTTTGCCCTTCTACGGTTGGTCCATAGGTACTGTGGTGTGTACTAGATATTATTAAACTGTGCTCAGAGTTGAGCTTTCGGGGAATTATGGGACTTTGACAAATCGAATGAAAAGTTTAACGTCGTCCGGATATCATGTGATAGGCGACCAGTAAGTGGACCAGCTTCAGATAGAGGACCTCACCCAGATGCGTTGTGAGTTAATCTAGAACGGATGAGTATTGAGTAATCCTCCGATGGTATGGAAGAGTTCCCGAGGACGTGTTCGGCTAGAGATCTTCTACGGAGTGATGAAGATACCGAGTTCAAGATTTTGAGTCCGTGTGAGAGACTTCGGATTGACTGTAGCCGAGATAATTGCAGTACGCAGATAGCATGACGTGACGTCGAATCAGACGATAATAAAGATGAGTAGAACAAGAGGTTCGTGCGAGATGTCAACGAGCTGTTGCTACTCCCCGTTGAGATTAGAGATCTGATATGTATACAGAGGCGTGAGATACGACCAGTTCCCGAGGAAAAGTTATGCTAAGAACGCAGATGTCCAGAAAGAGAGAAAAGATTTTGCAAGAGTACCAGCCTCCGTATAGTTCAGCATAGGCAAGATTGGAAGAGACCCTGAGCAGGTTCCTTCCAGGACACTGCTGCAATAAGATTTGCACTGATGATCAGACGTGTGATGAGTATTCAGAAGACCAGAGGCTGATGCCAGTGACGTGCTGCTTTATGAGAGGTCATACTAATTAGCCAAGAATTGACCAGAGAAGTGCCAGAGCGGAATCGTTTCCGTTAGCACACTTGACTGAACCGATGAGCTGATGGATTGCGAGATTGGTAATCCACAGAGAAATGACGACCCAGAGACAGAGGACGCCAGACCGTGAGCAGGAGGCAAGCGGATGTTCTTGCTCTGCCAGATTTGGGCGCACCAATATTTTTTTCGACGTTGTAGGAGGTGTACCTCAATGTCATTTGCTGCGATTTGCGTTGTGATCCGAGTATCACGCTTATATAGCTTGGATTTAAGTTTTGATGATGAGTTTTATGATATTGATTTCGTGCACCATTGCTGCACCTACTAGATAATTACATCTTCGTGCATAGTTATTGCACTTGATATATGTTTTTATACACCGTTGTGTTGGTTTATGATTTGTGCATATCTATTGCACTTGATATTGATTTTGTGCCTTGGCTACACATGTTTATGATTTCCTGGATTTCATACAGTTGATTTGATTTTGTGCGTGTGGTACGCACTCGATTTGAACTTGCACTCGGTATGGCTGATATGTGCTTGCAGTGCATTGATACGTGTTTTGTGCACGCAGTTGCACACGTTTATGATATTATACACCTTGGTATACTCGATGTTGCTTTTTATGCACTTGAGTTATTGATTGGTATTTTTGTGCATTTGATGCACCAGATTTGTATTTTTGTGCATTTGTTACACCAGACATATATTTTTTGTACATGCTATTGCACTAGATGTTTTTTACGGACCTGATGCGTTGATTTGGATTTTCGCGCATGATATGAGATGTGATTTTGTGCACACCGGATGCACTCAATTAAGATTTTCGTGCATAATAGCTGCACCAGATACTGTTGTCGTGCACACCTGTTGCACTGGACAGATGCTTTCGTGCACACCCGTTGCACTTAGTTTTGCTTTGTGCATATTGTGGCACCTGTGTTTGGATTTGATTTCCGTGCGCACCAGATGCACGCGATTGTTTGATAGGCCTTTTGAGGCTGATTTTGCTTTTGAGCACCTTGTTTTCATGTTGGGTACTATAGTGTGTAATAGCCAAACATGACTGATCTGAAGACAGTACCTGAGTTTTTTGCATGCACTAAAAAGTTAACAAGAGGTTTTCAAAGAGGAGCTATAGTCTCACTATTTCCTACGTGTCCGTGAGCGGCACGGACTTTTATAAAAGAAAACCTTTTGGGATATTTCAAGACGGCGGAATGTATAATTCGAGCAAAAACATATATAAGTATATTTACTACTTTGCAATGAGGGTCCGCCCCTTGTGCCATGAGTTACGCATCACATGGTAATTCAGAAAAGATTCTACATGTGTTTTATTCGGTTTTAAGATTTTTTTCCAAGGACGCGTGCTATATATATGCATTATAGTATTTGACTATGCATATTGGATTTCAGTAGGGTGTTTCGAGATCTGTTTCTCCAATGTAATTTCGATGATATGCATGCAAATCCGATGATTTGCGAGACGCTTAACGGAGTTCGATTTTGAGTTAGTATTCGTTTTCAGTCGCACGCGATGCGCTGCAGCTTTTCTATATCTTCCATGATTTCGGAGCCCCGTCGATTTGAGTTGATTACTGAAATGTTTTAGTATTTGGGGGTTTAAATTTAAATTCGGGGACCGAATTTCTTTAATGGGGAAGATTGTAACATTTCAGAAAATATAAAATATTATTTTTGGAATTTAATATTAAAATAATATATTTCGCGAAAAATACCCGATTTGCGAAATTGGGGTTTTCGTAAAATGGTATAATATATACCAATAATTGTGAAATAATTGAAGATTTAAAATTATTTATTCATTTAAAAATATATTGAACGGATTTGGCATTTTTGAAAAAGTTTATTATATACAGTTTAGATGAAACCCGATTAGTACACTGCTAATCGCGATTAAGCCAAATCCGTGTTTATACGGTTTTCCATGATTAGTGCACCGTGTCATGTCGCATTTGATTACATATTATTTCTTATGTTGTTTTGGGGTATTATGTGTTTTGGTTTTAAATTTTAAAAGAAAAGAAAATGAAAAGGGTAAATAGTTGAGTGAGGGTGAGAATATGAGAGGAGAGAGAGAGAGGGGGCAGCCACATTCTTTCCTCCCCTATTGTTTTCTTCTTCATCTCCCTCAACCTCATCCCCCTCCACCTCCACCCTAAGAATCATCTCAAATTCTTCATTCAAACCCTAAACCCCTTTCATTAAAGTTGATCCCCTCTTCACCCTCTACACTTTGGACCCATCAATGTTGGATTTTGAGGACTTTGGAAAGCTAGGGTTTTTCTTGAGTTGCCCAAATGAGGTATAAGTTCTTCCTTTTAGTTAGTTTTAAGTTTCTTTGTATTCTAGTTTAGTTAGAAGTTGATTTGGTTAAGTTATGTATTGTATAGAAAATCCTAGAGAAGGGTTTGGGTAATTGTGAGGAATTGATGATGTATAGTGGCTGTTAACAAGACTTGAGTGGTGTTTTACTGACCTAGAACAAAAAATAGAACCCAAACACGAACTTATAACTTTCCGACATTGGTAAATTTGACTGTTTGTGAGTGTATTTAGAGATCTGGGATGACCGGGACATTTGTAAATATAGTTCTCTTGACCATGAGACGTGCAGGTAACCATGAACCCCCTTGAAACCTGAGCCCCTACCCCCTATATCTGGACACAAATTTATTCTTTGTGGCCACAAATTGCGGCCACATTAGAGGGGAATCTGTATATTTTTTGTGGGTAACCTTGTTTTGTGATATTTAGACAAACCCTATGTGCAAAATCCCTTAGTTTGTCCTATAGTGAAATCTGGGAGTGGTTTTCCTAGGTTACTGTTTTTGTGTTTTGCGATTCTTAAACTTGGGATTTGGTATTTGGATTTGTGTTTGGTTGTTGGGTGTTTGTACGTCAACAGCAAGGGTTGTTTGATTGTTTTGCATACGTAGGCTATAGGTTCTAACCTATGGACGCAACGTGTACCGTATTGGTTTTCCGAAATCGATTTTAATAGCGATTTCGATTGTGTATCATTGTAGGTACTTTCGCGTGGATTCCGAGGTGACAGAGCATGGCGTCATCCACTCCGGCGAGCAAGGATCAGGTGAGTAGATCTATATTTACGGGGAAAGTCGGGTGGATGGCGTACAGCACCCCCGCAAGTTTTGATGGAAACCGATCTATAGTATATAGTCGTAGAAACCTAGATTAGGAACTAGGGTTATGGTTAAATAGATAGTTAGAGAAAATATGAGCGATTGAATATGTGTATCGATATATGAGATGAAAGCTTTAGGGATATGAAAAGTGAAAGTGAATTACGACTTATAGATAGGTAATTACACTAGAATAAGCATTGAGTTTTAGCGTAACATGAAACTAGATTAATAAGGTAGAATGTATATATAAAATTGACTTAATGTGATGAAAAGAATATATGATGTGATATGATGACTTGATGATATGTTGGTATACAGATGCGAGTCGATATGAGATGATTGATACCTTACCGGTCCCATGATCCGAGATTGATGTGGACGTGACCTGAGAGATAGGTATATATATATATATATGGATAATGTTGTGAATCTAGAATGATAAGCCGTACGAGACGTGAGGTCCGTACCCTCCTTGTCATATAGGTTGTTAGGATCCCAAACTGTTTATTGACGCCGTACGATGAGTTACCGTACGTGATGAGTTTATTGATGATTGATCCATACACTTGACTAGAGGAGGCCGATTGATAGATTCACCGACTCGGTCATGTTAGATACGTATTCCTTTTACCTTTTACCCACCGATTTAATTTATGCTACGTTCATGTCATTACTATTGCATTTCATATACCTGTGCTAGTACACCTGCACCATTATCGATGATGCGTATGTCACACTTACACAGATTGGCCGGCTCACACACATCATCATCGATAATTGCTATGTCACTACACAGTAGAATTGCTGCATCATGATATGACTTTTTGCATAACTTACTTGCTATAGTTACATATACACCTTTATACGATGTTGCATTTGACCTTGGAGAAATTGGGAACCGCGGGATATATTTTAAAACTAGATTCATTTTAAAGAGCGGTTTTCCCTTGATATATGCATATTACTGTTCCATGTTGCATAATTTACGGATATGCTTACATTCTGTTATATGTCGCATACATCATGCTTTACGATTTTTACGCATTGAGATATGCTGTTTTCATGAAATTATTGGATTTGAGAACCGTAGCTATTTCAAAGGAAAGTATGTATTGTTTTAAAAACCCGGTTTCTCTTGATATGATATTTCAGTGCGTCCACCATGCGTTTTCTCGGTTATGAGATTGGCATGTGACACCCGATTCGAGGAGGAGGAGGAACCGTCTGCGGGTGCATGGTGGACCCGGTGAGGTACCCTGGGCCAAGATGGTCGCAGATGATGGCGTTGAGCCTGGCAGGGGAGCACTACCTACCGGTGATAGTATTTGCGCTCGGCGGTTTATCCATAGGATACCGACCGGAGTAGAGAGATGGACATGAGGGCGGATCTGAGGATGCGGCGCTTGAGATATGCGGATTTACGTGTCGATGCTGGACATGGGATTCATGATATTTCGAGTGACGGTGTTGGACACTCAGGTTATATATTTTGGTGTGTCATTGATGGACACACACATTCTTGATATCCTCATATATTTACATGCATATGCTTTTACGATGTTTCGAGTGGACGAGATCCACATGTATATTGACATTGATTTTATTATTGGATGATATCCACTTGCATACTTGCATTTATTTATTGTTGGCACAATTTATACATACGGTCATCCTAGATATCATAGTATTACCTTTATGATATAGTTGACCTAGGAAATCGTTATTTTATTCGATTTCTACCTGTTGATATTTTCTACTCACGGCAACTCACCTCCGTTGTGCCACAGTTATTGCAGGTTAACCGCATGGATCGGTAGCGGCATCTTTGGCGCACAGTTTGCATTCGGGTGATTTGCTTTGGTAGGTGGTACACATCGGATCGTGCCACTATTGTATTTATCATTATTTTGTATCTAGTCAACCCCATCAATCAAAACTAGTAATTGTATAAATAGTAAGACTTAGTGAGACTTGTAGTTGCGAGATTTGAGCGATGGGTTTTATATTCGCTTTATGGGTTGATGTCTTGCTTTATTTATTATCTTTTGTGTTGATCTTCGCCGATTGGGAGTCGTATACTTGTTTTATTACTTGCGTGGTTGTGAATCCGCCGTTTGGCGAAGAGCTAGCTCCCGCTTGGGGATGCCTTTATTATTATCTTGTATTTGTGGTTTCGGATCAAAATATACAAAGGAGGTGCTGCCCAAATTTTTTAAGAAGACGAACATGTTTTACAACTAGTAAGATAAATTTGCATTTTTCATGTTCCCTTTTCTATGCATTAAGCAAACTTTTGATTTCATTATACCTTTATTTCAAAACTGCACCTGTTTTATTTCTTTAAAAGGTTTAGATTTCTTGGTTTCTGCTTACTTGGATTACGTTACGCCTTTAGATGTTGCGTGATTTAAGTGCTGGTCACGAGCTAATATTTCGGGTCGTGACAAGTATTGTAACATTTCAGAAAAATAAAATATTATTTTTGGGAATTTTTATAATTAAATAATAAATATTATGAATATTTTGATAATGCGGTATAATTAAATACCGATAAATTGGAAAATATTTGGAAAATTATAGAAATTACTGAAAAGAGGGTGCTTTATGTGATTTAGGCAAATTATGAATTTTTATAATTAATTATATTCCATTTTAATGTTAATCACGATTAAATATCGCTAATCTTGCATTAATCCGGTTTTGTGCACATGACATGCACCATGTCATATTTCACTTTGTTACATTTTTCCACCATGGTATTTTCTTCATTTTTCATGCATGACTTGGGTTTTTAAAAGAAAACAAGGGAAAGATAAAAGAAAAGAAAATGAAAATGAAAAGGGGTTAGAATATTGGGTATGGGCAAGAGAGAGAGAGGTGAGGGGTCTTCTTTGACCAAGGGCCCTTGTAAATCATTCATCATCTTCATCATCCCTCCTCTCCCTCCTCTCATGGCTGCTGCCCTCTCTCCCTCTCCCCTTTACCTCCTCACTTCACCACTAAAAACTCATCCAAAGTCCATCCCCACTTCATTAAAGTGTGCACAAGCTCCTTACAAACATTTTGGACCAAGAAAAGTCGGATTTTGAGCACTTGGGGAAACTCAAGAAAATTCTTGAGTTGCCAAATGAGGTAATTTCTACACCATTAGTATTGTATTTCAATTTCTTTATCACCCATATAAGTTTAGAAGTGTGTTAATGTGGTTTAGTGAACTTCGAAAATTCCTAGAAAGGGTTAGGGTTTGGTTTGAATCCAAAGGTGTAATTGAGGCTTGACCTTAAACCCCTGTAAGGATTGTATCATGGGCTGAAACCATAGACTAAACCCCGAAACATAAATTTAGAAACCTCGATATTAGAAATTTTTGGAATTGTTATGTGAATTGGAGATCTGCGAACACCCGGAGCCTCTGAAAATTATTTAGCAAGTATAGTGAGGTGTGCAGGTGACCAGAAGACTACTCCTGAGACCCGAGACCCTAACTCCAATCCTTGGCCGCAATTAAATCCATTCTAGCCGCAAATTGCGGCAAGATCAAGGAAGTGTGGGCTAGTTCTTTGTCCAGGGCTTTATCTCCAGTAAAATAGACCCTTTACATGTGCAAAATTGGCTGATTTGACCTAGGGTGAAATATGGGACCATTTTCATGGGTTGCTGCATTGTATTTCGTGACGTTTTTGAATTTAAGTTTTGATATTCATGTTTTTATCAGTCGATTCACGTTTATACATCAATTGTCGAGAGTTGTTGGTTATTCTTGCATGCGTAGTCTGTAGGTTCCAACCTATAGGCTTTTTGCATGTCGTTTTGGTTTGGAATTGGATGTTAATGCGACACGATATATTATGACATGTAGGTACCCCCACGTGGACTTCGAGACGACGAGGATGAGCGTGGCGTCATCGACTCCAGCAAGCGAGGATCAAGGTGAGTAGATATATATCTACGGGGGAAGTCGGGTGGATGGCGTATAGCACCCCGCAGTTCGTAGTGTAGTATACGAATACGTATACATATATTGTTGGGTTATACTCACGCCCGAGCCTCCAAACGAGGCGGTTTGCGGAACAAAATTTTTTCTAGGGTTTTAAAAGGGGTGCAAAGACAACTCAAAAAACCGGATCTTTACCATAAAACCAACTAGCAAAGATAGAAGAGCTATCTACTATGATGAAGGGTTATACCAAGATGTTCGAGTCCTTCGGTCTTCGTTCTTCATCATATGCTCCAAGTGGTCTCCTTGAACTTGTTCGATCACTATTTCCGGCTCCATCGGTCCTCCGGGATCGAGCTTGTTCTCCGGCTTCCTTTTGTCATAGATGATCCATCCGGGGAATATGATCTATGGCTCTAGCTCCTAACTATATAACAAAAGGAGCAACTAGATTACTTGGTTTGCTAAACCAAGTAATCTAAGGTGTAGTTTAGAGTTCTAAGTGTCAAGCTATCTCTTTCTTGCCTCTTCACTTTATTCTCAACTCATGAGAAGGTAGTGAAGAGGAAGAAGATGAAGGTGGAGGAGGCTAGAGAGAAAGAGAGGAATGAGAGCTTAAGAAATTATGAAGCATTCTTAGAGAGAGAAAATCAATACCAATGTTTTGTATATGAATTTTTAGAATAAAAAATCCATAACCATGCTTCAATAGTAACTACAAATGAATTATAAATTCACTTGTTCACTATTGAAGCATGGTCAACTCCAATTCCTCCCATTCCTCTCACTTTACACCTCATTTCCATTTATGAAATAAATGGAAAATACTAAATGGGTGGCCACCTTCTAGAAGGAAATCTGTAATAAATACAGATTTCAGTCTACTGTACATATATACCGGCAATCAGATAAAAATCCGAACGCCCAAAAAGATAGAATAACACGAAGAACGTAATACTAGAATATACATATATGTAAATTATTAAATCAATACCTGATTTAATAATCCGGCTCAAACCCTAGCCGGCTAGTATTACCAACTGTCCGATCGAAAGTCCGAGTACAAAGTACATCAATCGATCGAACCCTGCACGTATCCAATACGGCAACTACACCATTTTTCCTGAATCAGGGAAACCCTCTGTGTGGGACTCTAAAGATTCGACAGTACTCTGGAAGTGGGTTTAACCAAAAGCACGTCAGCGGCACTAGCTGTACGTAACGACTACCCAGATACCTGTCGAAAAGGAAGCCCAACGAGCAAGCTCGTCTGAACTCCTACTGAGTCTATCCGTGACAATATCCGCACAGTCCGGTCTCTTCGTCAAAGAGTATCGCATACCGGGTCTAGGGGAATGGTAAACGTCAGACCCTAATAACCTGATAAGTCATGCCGATGTGGCTCAAGACCAATCCAGGAAACTACTGATCAACCTATCAGTAAATTCCATCTGCCTTGGCCAAGGTCTTATGGTCCTGACCAATCGAATCACAGTGCGATATCGACTCCCTATACCGGGAGAGACGAATCCCCGACAATCGCTCACTGCCTTCATGTGGCTCGGGACTGAACCCAACCAAAACCTGTTTGCATGACTCAGTAGAGCCGTGGTAGGGTAGTGATCAAAGTTCAGTGGGAACTCACACGAGACAAATGCCGATCTCGGGTCCAAGGACTAACCTGTACACATGTCACCTGAGAACTTCCATCTGACGATAGGTATAGTACCACATGGAAGTTCTCGGCGAGTCCGTCCAGTGTACTCACCCCAGTAAGCACCTGTATACGATCTTAGGTACATCAGACCAATGGCTGTGGGACCAACCATCCCTCGACGGGGTTAGAAACGTATACACTAGTCTACTCTGGAGTATCAGTGCCCAGTCTCGATACTCACGCGATTAGGGACCATTTAAGGATGTGCTTATTGACTACCCTGCTCCCATAAGTATGATCGCCATCACAACGCAGGTAGTCAGGAAAGATCCTAGGGGCTTTATCAACATGTAACCGTAATATGTAATAACGAGTATGACATATGCCATGTTAAGATAAAGACAAACCATAATAGTATACTACCGTATCGAGTCTTTATCAATATGTGTAAATCAGATATAATAACAATACAAATAAATACACATATCCCGATAAAGAAAAGTCAAATAATATACTATAAAACCGAGCAAGATTGTTCTGTACATACATATCCCTAGTATCCATATGTATACATATACAATACTGGCCTCTAGGGCATATACATCCAACATATATATATATATATATATATATATATATGTTTGTTATGAGACTAGATGATTATCTAGATAGACTTTAGGAGTTCGTGGATAAACTTTAGTGTAATTGGATGATAGTGTCGATAGTTAGTTTTAGTCGCGAACCCTAGATTAATGATTTGCACACACGCACACACATACACTTGCATACATTTGATTACTTGTGCGTATATGGGGATATGTATGTATATATAAATACACATAGGTATGGGACTATGTATATATATATATATATATATATATATATATATATATATATATATATATATATACACGTATACATATACATGGATGATGAGGATAGTACATGATATTTGGAGATGAGTCGATGAGATTGCGCATGATGCCATGAGATCGGTGATGTGACATGGTTCGTATTTGAGATACGACATGATATTATAGCGGGTCTTTGGGGTGTTGTGTTTTCATACACATGCACATATATATGTAGATGGTATCAGCATGTACTAGACGTTAGATCAGTACTCAGATCATGATATGATGATAAGGATACCAGTTGAATAATGAGATAAATGTGATATTGACCCGTACTCAGTTTGGGATGCCATAGATGGAGTTACCGTACGAGCTATATATATTGATGATAGATCCACACTCTTGACTCGTGGATGCCATATGATATATTGTATCGTACGCAATACTATTGAGGTGGGATCACCGACTATTATATATATATATTTATATATATATATCGACTCAGATTTAGGCGGTTTCCTTATCTTTTCGATTAGCCTGTTAGTTTAGTCCTGTAGTTTACTTATAAATGTTAGACTAGACTCGAGTCATACCTATTTCAAAACTAACGAATCGTGAGTATTTTAAAGACAGGACAGGGATTCTACGGACATTTCAAAGGACGTACCTTTTCTTAAAAACACCGCAGTCCCTATTTAATAAAACACGATTCAGGTTATTTCAAATAGCAAAACTGTATGACTCATATTTATATAAATGCAGATTCTTTATTATTGCGTTATTATTCATGTTCTGCATATTCATACTGCTCGCATCGCATTGCTTGTTTATATTGTGTTTTTCGTTAGTTATTATCAAAATCATGCTGTCAGGACACCAGCACCATTACCGATGACGCGTATGCTCCACGTACACCTACTTGCCGGCTCACACACATCATCATCGGTAATTGCCATGTCACGCACACTTTAGAGAATATTGATTCATTGATATCGCTTGTTAGCTGATAGTTTCGAGATGATACTAGTGAGCCTGCCATTATATGATAGTTTAGACATTGCATTTATTTACTGCGTTATCTCATGCATATATATTTATATATTCATTGCCATGCAATAATTTGGGTCAGTCCGGATTGCCGGATCCCAGTATTCATTATTTATTTATATCGTGATTCATGATTTCGGATTTCCATGAGATTTCTGGATTTAGAGAAATCGCAAGGATTTTATAAACTTATCATCTTTTTAAAAGATAGAAAATGCGGTTTTCTCATGATATGATTTGAGATATGTCCACCATGAGTTTTCTCGGCTCTTGAGCGATATCATACACCAGATTCGAGGAGGAGGAGGAACCATCTGTGAGTGCATGGTGGACCCGGTGCGGTATCCCGGGGCGAGAAGGTCGCAGATGATGGCGTTGAGCCTATGACAGGGGAGAACTACTGACCGATGATTGTATTTGTGACTCGACGGATATACGGAGGATACTGATCGGAGTATGGGCCAGTCCGGATAGCCGGAGCCCTAAATTTTGAGATTTGATGATATGGGCCGGTCCGGATAGCCGGCGCCCTAGATATTGAGATTCGAGGATACAGGCCAGTCCGGATTGCCGGAGCCTGAGATATTGAGATATTGGGATATATGTTTTGTGTCGATACTTGACACTGATTTCATGTTGATTTCATTGATGATACCTCGATTTATATGCATAAAGAAATCTCACTAAATTAAGAAAACGGTTTCACACGCATGATGAATTCTGTTTTCATTATATTGCATTCATACCTCATATTTATGATATGTTGCTATCTGAGGCACCGACACGAGCACATGGTATTACACTTATGTATAGATGTTTACCCTTGCCACCTTATCATGCTTCAGACTTTATCATTTTGAGGATATACATATTATGATCGTATTGACCTAGGATTGAGTCATACATACGATTTCTGCTCTGTGATGTTTTCTACTCTCGAGTTGGCAACTCACTCCCGTTGTGCCACAGTTCTTGCAGGTTTTGCCGTATAGGTTTCGTCGCGGCATTGCTGGCACACTGCTTTCATTCCGGGTGAGTGCTTTGGTAGGTGGGTTCACTTGTATCATGACCACTATTGTATTTTTATTTACATTCAGTTGTATCTAGAAATTCCATCAACCAGACTTGTATATTTATTTGACTTAGAAGACCAGTTGTATATTCTTTCGACCTTAAAGTCGCGCGTTGTATTATTATGGTTTTCATGATGATTTTGAGTTTCCTTTTGAATTTTGATCCTCTCCCTTGGCGTTGTATATTATATTGCTTGCGTGGTTGTGACCGTCAATTGATGAAGAGCTAGCTCCTGTTTGGGGATGCCTTTATTCATATTATGCATGTTGTACCCTTTTAGGGCCAGTATTTACAAAGGAAACTCTGCCGAAATTTTTAGAAAAGACATGAGATTTTAAAAATGCATTTTTGGCTCATGTTATTAAAACCACTTGCTTTAAAATAAGTTTTCTTCACTTCTTCTTTAAAATGGTTTAGATTTCTGGGATTTTTTTTGGCTTACTTGAATTAGATGGGGTCCTATAGACTTCATATGATTCAAGTGCCAGTCACGTGCTATTTCGAGTCATGACAAAGTCGGTATCAGAGCGATAGGTTAACCTTGGTTCGAGTCTATGTTTGACTATGTGGAGCCTAGGGCGTTTGTATATATACGGAATTTAGGCTTGACCTTACGGAACTTAGACTTAGTCGAGTGGGTATTAAACCCGAACTTTCGTCGCGTAGGTTGACCTTGGTTGATGGAGTAGGTGACTTAAGGAGAGTGACGTACCATGTGTATATTCCGCGGCATACTTACGATATGCTACTCTGCTTAAGAAGCCTTAGGATGTAAATTTCCTTGCACAGTATTATATTCATTCCTATAATCTATCCTCATCATTATCGGTTTATGGTTTTGCTGCCACGATTATAAGGGCAGAAAGAGAGCTACGGCTAGAGTTGAGGTCGGCACGAGCTCGTCACGGACGAGGACTACCAGGGCATGATTCCAGGGACATACGATTGAATAGATGTGTTATGTTATTGTGCTTTTGCGCCATGAACGTTTGATGGATCGCTTTTACAAGATTTGTCGGACGTACAGATCAGCACCAGAGGATTGGGCCACTGCTAGAGGCCAGCCAGAATGTGATGACCGTCAATGCACCGATTGTTCTTGATGATTGAGGCATTGTTCAGCGTGCGGACGAATGATTCAGTTGATGCTGCGACTGACGAGATGTCGCCCAGATGCTTGGAGCTATTGCCGCACGAGTTGTACTTAGAGATATGATAGAAGATCGCTAGTCACCCAAGGAGGAATGACTAGGACATGTGATTCGTTGCCTACCCCGATGCGAGGTCATCGAATTGATTGATTCCCGCTAGAGACGACTTCACGCAGGTACGTTGAGAGTCGATTGAAGACGATCGAAGCCAAGTTTAAAGTATTCGGAGAAACATGCAAGTAATTCTGTGGACCCTCTAGAAGAATGAAACCCTAACTCGATATAATGACCGTGAGAACGCTTTGAAAGCTTAGGGTTTGCAGCAGTTCAGCGGTACCCTTGATGAGGCTTGGGTTTGCCCTTCTACGGCTGGTCCATAGGTACCGTGGCATGTACTGGAATACTATTAAACTGTACTCAAGATGTTGAACTCTTGGGGGATTATGGAACCTTGACGAAGCGATCGAAAAGTTCGACGTCGTTCGGATATCATGTGATGGGATACATTGCTTGGGAGACTTCAGATACGAGTATAGCCGTTGGAGCGTAGTCCATGCAGCCACGAAGAGACGAGTCCGAATCAGTCGACATTAGAGAAAGGTGGAGTAAGAGATTCGTATGAGATTTCGATGAGATGACGTTCCACTCCGCTGACATCAGAGATGTGATATGCATGCAGAGGCGTTGTATATGGAAATACCTTCCAGAAGGAGCCGCGATGAGTATGCAGCTGTTCCGTTATAAGAAATAGTTCTAGTAAAGGGTGATAACTTCTGGGAAGTTCGGCAGAAACGAGATTGGGAGAGACTTCGACAGAACCTTTCTGGAATACTATACGATAAGACTTGGACCCAGGAGCGGTCATATTGCGCACACCCAGCAGGCCAGAGTTCGACATCGTCGACGAGTCATGTTATGAGTGACTATGACAGTTGGCCAGAGATCTTTAGAGGATGTGCCAGAGTGGGACTATTTTCGCCATCTTTGATTTCGGTATTTTGGGCGATTTATTTGCATGATTGAGATTTTGTGCTCCACGGTTGCACTTGACTTTGGTTTGATGTCATTCGAGATGTTGATTTTAATTTCATGCCTGATATTTTGGACGATTTATTTGCATGATTGAGATTTGTGCACTACAGTTGCACTTGACTTCGATTTGATGTCATTCGAGATATTGATTTTGATTTCATACCTATGGTATGCATGTGATTTGGCTTATGCTGTCGGTATAGTTTTCATGCACCTTTAGTATTTTGATTCGATTTTGTGCACACTGATGCACATGGTTGAGAGATTATATACAACGGTATACCTGATTTGGATTGAGATATGCTGTATACCGTCGATTTCAATTATGATATTCGAAATTTGTTTCGTTCACCTTGTGCACTTGATTTGGATTCTTGCGCATACTTGACGCGCTTGATGCGATTTTGGTGCACGCCAGATGCACTAAATCGAGATTCTTCGTGCATATCAGATGCACCTAATATTGTTGTCAGGTACACATCGTTGCCCTTAACAGTTATTTTCGTGCACATCCGTTGCACTTAGATTTTGTTCCTGTGCACATGCATGGTACATTCATGGATTTCGATTTCCGTGCGCACCAGACGCACATGGCATTCTTATATACATTTGAGATTGATTTCCTTTGAGCAGTATGCTTTTATGATATTTACTATTTAGTATAGTGACTGAGCAGGGCTAGTCAGAGGACAATACCTGAATATATTTTTGCATGTATTGATAGTTATCGAAGGGATTTCCAAAAAGGAGCTATAGTCGGGAACTATTGAATCCTCCGGTTCTACCAAATCATCAGCTGCAGTTTGTATAACTGGAACTCCTTTCAGTTCTACCTCATGACCACTAATTTCTTCACAAGAAATTCCCTTTCCCAAAGGTGGCATGCTGAGAAACAAAACACTTTTTGTTCCTCAGTAGGGTAGAAGATATCCCCTTACGAATGCTTGGGATATCTAACAAACTTCTATAGAACTGACCTTGTCTCGAACTTGTCTGGATTTTGCTTTTAGACATAGGTCGGACAACCCCAAATCTTAACTTTCTTAAGAGATGGGCTCTTCCCATACCATATCTCATATTGAATGGTAGGCACCTGATTTGGTTGGAACCCTATTCAATAGATATGCAGCTTCTCAAGTGCATAACCCTAAAAAGAAAACAGGCAACCCAGTAGTACTCATCATAGAGCACACCTTATCACATAGGGTGCAATTGATCCGCCCCGATATACCGACGTGCTGTGGTGTATACGGAGGAGTAATGCTGAGAGAGAATCTTATTCTCCTTTAGAATAGTCCAGGAATTCCGTGCTCAAGTATTCTCCTCCTTGATCATATAAAGGATATAATACTTATACCTGTATTGGTTCTCTACTTCTAACTTATATTCTTTGAATATCTCAAAAGGTTCAGACTTGTGTTTCAACAGGAACATATGTCCGAATCTTGAGAGATGATCGGTGAATGTAATGAAGTACAAAGAACCAGTCCTGGCATATGTAGACAAGGGACCTACATACATCATCATGTATCAATCCCAAGAGTTCACTAACTCTTTCTCTGTTTCCAATAAACGGAGCTATGGTCATCTCATCTTTGTGACATGACTGGTAAGTTTCACAAGATATAAATTCAAACTGATTTAAATATGCATCTTTATATAACTTAGCCAGTCGGGTCGTATTGATATGACCTAGTCTACAATGCCTTAAGAAGGATTCGTTCATATTTGAACTCTTCCTCTTGTGTGTGTTCTGTACGTTAAGAACTGTGGTTTGATTTAGAACGTATATGCTTTTAGATAACGTGCCTAAACCAATCAACTCTTGATATAGGAAATGTTCAAAATGTTATCCAACAATACAAAATTATATCTTTCTTTACTAAATAAAGAGACTGATATGATGTTGTATATCAGGTTCGGTATCTAATAACATTCGTTCAGAATCAATGTATTTGGTAATACAGGGTGATAACTGCCAACAAGCTTGGCTGCAACACTTGTACCGTTTCCAAATCTTAAAACTTATCACCCGTTCTCAGTTCTCTACCTATCTGTAGCCCATGTAACAGATTATATATGTGGGATCCTGATCCGGTATCACATACCCAGGACGTAGAGGATACTGAAAAACAGTTCTTGGTAATGAACACACCCGAAGAAGATGCATCATAATGTACTTTCTTCGTTTGGGCGGTACGGGAATCCTGGTAATCCTCTATTTCCTGCTCGGTCTTATAACAATTATAAGTTGGAGCGGGACCAACGTTTCTTAGCTCAGTATAACAAGCGGGTTCGGTCAATACATCCGTATTATTATCTTGATTAAGGCGTGATATGGTCGCTAGTTGGAGAGAGAGAGAAGAAAACACTCAGCGTATGCTCTTGCAAGATTAGATTGGTTATTAATTTATCTTATCAGGATGGCTCCCACTGTTTTAGTCAAATCTTCCTTCAAACCCTAAAAGGAAAGACTAGCCGGGATTAATTACACCCTACAAGTTCGCCAATCTTTCAGTCAGGCCAGTGCCGGTACTTTGAGGAAGGTTCCCCGTGCTTTCGCACGGACCTAATTAAAATAAACCTCATTTTCCCAGGGGCGTAACCCCGTTTACACCTTTCTAGACACCTACTTGATCGGCTAATTATAATTTGTAAAGCTCTCCCAGGAGTAACTCTTACTCGCAGTGGGTATCGGGATCCAACTATCTCATAGAAAGTATGCAATCCCATTGCAAATTTCAACACTTGAAATTCCCAATAGTATTTTGCCCCTAGCAACTTATGACCTTGGCAAAGGTCAACAAATCATAAGCGCTAGCCAATTCAACCCGTCATTTTCTGATTGAATTAAACCCACCCGCACGACCCTTGGCTAAGGTCAACAAAGCCGCACGACTACTCTAACTGAATCGCATCATATGCTTATGCAGATAAGCACTAATCAGCTACCGCACACTACGCCTTGGCTAAGGTCAACAAACACAACACGAATACTAAGTAGTACTTATCTGAAATGACGGCGGGCTACGACAGGTTTTTAAGAAAACCTTTTGCGTAATGAACTTGATATCGTCGTAGAATCGAGTGATTTTGAAAAGGAGTGTTTTTTAGGCTTTTACTAGTTTTGCTAAAGAGGCCACTCCCGGTGAAGTAATCTCGGCTCTTTCCTTATCGAATAAGGTTCAGGATATTTCACAAATACCACTATGCAAAGAAAGAACTAGAGCTACCAGTTTTCGAGACAAGTTTCTACAACATCTTTAAGTTTCTTTTATTTCATTAATCTCATTAATGAAGTCCCATTTAATTATGCTTCCCAAGCATCACATATGAAACGAAAGCAAAAAATATATAATATATATCATATATATATAATATAAGCATTCGTCTCAGAATATAATCAATGATCACATCATAGATATCGCAGCAGAAAACAACATACAAAGTATTGGATATACTAGGATTTCCGTATTTTAAATTAAGCCTGTATAAAACACGGATTCCACGGTCATGATGAATAGCCAATCCCACATCCCTAGACCCCTACGTGAGCGGTAAGCAACCCTACTAATTCTAAAGTTAGGAGACCCGGTCTCGACTCCTCGAGATGGTCTCCCAGTGGACCCTAGAACCCGGTTACTTGTGCTCCCCGCCTTGGGTCTATCCTAATGCAGAAAAGTAAATAATATACAATAGTGACATCATCCTCAACTCGGAAGTGCCCCAATAAAAGAATATTACATACAATGAATTTTACATGAATGAAAATTAAATAAACTCTCATCTCACATAAACCCCCGGCTATTCAAAACACGACGATCCAATATAACATATCCCAGCAACACATAACATCATATGTGATCAACGTAAGTAAATATGCGTATCCCAATTGTCGTTGGCATATAGCAAAGAAACCGGCGATGCACCACATATTACACTTACGGTTGCAGAAAAGAAAGTGAAAAACTACAACAGTTGGAATCCGCAACCACCTTAGACATCACATGCCTAACAATTATAAACCCCGCATTTTAGTCTCGATCTCGAAAACACTTTTCAATATCTAGTTGGGCAATTCAACAAGATTCCCGACATCCTGATCGAATGCTCGTCGGATACTTTAGTAGACAGCCGCACCCCCCGATGCCGTCGACGAAGTACACTAAGGCGGAACACCGCTGCCGCGAGCACCCGGACGGATGCTTTTGGCGACGGGGTTCTCCTACAGTCACTTGGTCGGAGCTATAGGACGTGGCTATCTATTAAGGTTACCCGGCGAGTATCCGCATACACTACGTGATTGCGACGGACTTTTGATCACATCAAAATCCCGTGGCAACCGATCAATTGAGACTAAATTGCTAGATTTATAACATTCAAATTAGTTATCTCATAACCATTTGTGGATTACAAATATTGTATCCCATCACATAATATCCGGATGACATTAAACTTTTCGATCGATTCATCAAAGTCCCACAATTTCCCGACAGCTCAACACTTAAGCACAGTTCAATAATACCCAAAAGATGCCACAGTACCTATGAACCAGCCATAGAAAGGTCAAACCAACGCCTCACATGTGACAACGCCAAACTACCACGAACCCTAAGGTTTAGTGGCAGTTCTGACGGCCACATAATCGAGTTAAGGTTTCGTTCTTCTAGAGGGTCTACAGAATCACATGCATATTTTTCCGAATACGTTAAACTTGGAAAAATAGGTTTTTGATATTCGATCAAACTTTTTAACTTCGCCTAGACAATATGTGAATAACCCGAAACATTGTTAAAATTAAGAATACGAAACACTTCGAATTGCTTATAGTGTAAGATTACATCACATGCAAAATTAGCAAAAACAAACAACACCTGAAACACCAAACCCAAGTACCTGGAACACACCCAAAAATTTAACCCATTCCTCCATTAAAAAACCGAGGTCGCCGGAATTAGTGTGCATGTCGCCGGCCACTTTCCGAAGGGGGGGGGTGAAATTTCTTGTGTGTTCATATTGCATCTCATACAACATTCTGCACTTGTTTAAAAAATTTTCTGAAAGCTTTTTAAAATCGACAGAAACTTGAGTTTCCGTGTTCAAGTTTCGGAGTATTTCGGTTTTGTAATCTTAACAAAATCCGTTCTAGCATGGCTCTGATACCACTGCAGGGTTACCTAAGACGGCGGCAAGGTTTCGGGAGGCATCTTCCATGACAAATTCAAAAATTTGCCTTTCTAGCTAACCCTAACCCTATAATTGTATACTAGAAATCCGATGGAAATATAAATGCAAACACTTTGCAAGTCTAGTGAGCAAGGAATACAACCTTTGTAGACCGGTCCTTCACTTCAATAGCTCCGTGTAGTCGTCCCTTCGCTGCGATCGTGAACTTAGGACTCTAGAGAGGCTCCGATGAAGAAACGAACATGCTTGTTTCGAAAACTTCGAGGCCGAAGATGATCTACGTCGAAAAGACACTAACCTAAGCTATCTCTTCACTAATTACGGAATTAGTGAAGCAAACACCCTATAATAAATAGCAAGTAGTAGAGGATGATGAAGTAGGAAGTGGGCTCACTTTAGAATTGATTTTCTCACACTTTTTTCATCAACTCCATTGAAGCTAGAAAGCTTTTTTAAGGAAGAAGAAGAAGAAAGCTCTCTTGATCATTATCCAAAGGATAATGGCAACCATGGTGAGTTAATATCATATAACCTTTGTAGAGAGTTAACCATGGCTAGGTTTAATTGGTTGGGTTTATAAATATCTTAAGGCAAAACAAAACTTGAAGACTTTAGTCAATGCAAATCCAAGCTTCTAAAAGCTTCTTGCCATGACAAAAGACTTTAGTTTTGAATTACTTAATCCATTAAAAACTCTAGGATTAAACCAAGTATGGTGTAAGTCATACACACACCCAAGTTGCATGTATCATCAAACATGACACAAAACATGTACACAAAAATATATCACATATATTCAATGTGCACAAAATGAGAAATCATAAGTGAGCTTAATATTAGTTAATGTAATGTAATATATCAAATATATAATTATACATTAAATTATTAAATCAACTCTTGATTTAATAATCCGGCTATATCACATATAACCGACTAATATTAAATGTAACAACTTATCGAATCAACACTTGATCCGATAACCCGGTTATATCACATATAACCGACCGATGTCACAAATCGCGAGAATATAATACGGTATCTCATATCGTATCAATCTCGGTCCCGCACATATCACATATGTGCTCCTACTCCGTTTCGCTTGAGCCAGGAAACCTCTGTGTAGGACTCTAAAGACTCGTCAATACGTCGGCAGTAGGTGATGATCATATCAAACACCCACAAGCCGCAAGCGGTCTGCTAAACGTAACGGCCACCTAGTTATTGAGCGATCATAAGATTAACAAGTAAGCATGCTCTTACTCCTGCGAATCCAATCAGTAACACTACCGTACAGTCCGGTCTCTTCGTCTGATATGTCATATATCTCGTCTAGGGGTGGTAAACGTTAGACCCCAGTAACTAGATAAGTCGTGTCGATATGAGGCTCATAACGGGTCAAGAAACTACTGATAACACTTACCAGTATATCTCAGAAGCAGCCTTGGCCAAGAACTTCCTGTTATAGCCAATCGAGCATAGCGCAACATCAACCCCCAATACCGGGAGAGACGAAACCCCTCCTATCGCTCATTGCCTCCATATTCGGGATTGTACCCAAAAGCCACCGTTTTACACGTTCTCTTGAACGTGGTAAGGTGGAAATCAAAGCACAGTAGGAATCACACAAGACTCTATGACGATCTCGGGTCTACAGACTAACATGTACCGGTGTCACCAGAGAACTGCCATATGACTTTAGGTATAATACCATCTGGGAGTTCTCGGTGAGTCCGTTCAGTGTACTCAGTCTCCACTGAGCACCCGTATACTATCTCTGATGTCAAACACCAATGGATATGGGATCATCCATCGCCTATCTACATGGGTCGAGAAGCTATACGCTAGTCTACTCTGGTATATCGATGCCCTGTCTCGATACACCCACGACTAGGAACATTTGAAGGATGTACTTAGCGACTACACTGTCTCCACTAGTATATCTGCATCATAATCCTGGTAGTCAAGTACTCATCCTAAGGGCTTTATCAACATGTAACATAGAGACAATCAGCGTACATGTTAAGATAAAGAGCAACCAGATAGCATACTATCATGTCGAGCAAGAAAGTCCTCCATATATATGTCCAAGCATCCACTAGAATATACATCGTATGTATAGTAATGGCCTCTAGGATATACATATAACTAACAGCCGCAACCCAAATCGTCAGAACTGGGCGACCGTATCCAGGCTGGTATGACCAAATTAAATACCCACTGGGATATACGATCCCCAAGTTCTATGTGTATAAGGGGACATGCAGCCAACATCAGCACGTCGCGCAGTTCAGAGCTCTGTGGGGCAACACTGGAGGCGACGACAAACTGTTTCTTCGCCAGTTCGTTTGACGCCTGTCAGAGACAACCTTTGAATGGTATTCGGAGCTCCCAAATGACTCCGTGAGAACATTCACAAAGATGGAACTGCTGTTCATACAGCGGTTCGCCAGCGCAAGCGAGCGCACCCCGATCATGGCATTAATCAATACCAGGGTAAAGCCAGGAGAAACCTGGGTCTAATATGCGATCCGGTGGCGAAACCTATGGTCAAAGTGCGAACAGCGCATCGAAGAATCCCCCGCCATGGGCATGTTCATCGGGACCCTGATCCTCAAACGACTGTGTCCTAGTTCATGACGTTCTTCAAACCAACAACTTTCCAGACTCTGATAAACTGGCCTAAATAGACCAGATGAGCCACGGGCCTTACTCCTCAAGTAAGGACCCTCGAAACGCCAAGGGTAAAGGGAAAGCGGCTTTCGTTGCTAACAAGTGGCCCTAAACCGGCTGCTCGCCAAAACAACGCATGCCCATGCCTAACCCTAGAAGAAAGGCTAGGACGCGCTTACTCGTTTCCCCGCGATAGACGAGGAGACTATTTGAGTTAGCAATGCGTAACAAACTCATCACATTGCCAGACCCACGGCGTCCACCACAACCAGGTGACGTCAACAACCCCAACTACTGCACCTATCACAGAATGGTGAGCCACCCAATTGAAGATTACTATGTCTTCAAGAACTGGGTCAAGGACCAGTATCAACGGGGGAAGTTCGCGCTGTCTGAGAACTGGAGGGAGTCCCACCACAGAAGCACACTGCCAAAAAAGTGGATGCACCGTGGGCATCATGCTCGCTCGTGGAAGAAACTTCATGGGAAGTCGTTCTTTCAACTAAAACCAAAAGAATGCTGAAAGATCTATAGGCATGTCCAGCAGTCAGGTGGAAAAGTCCACTTGAACCCGAAATCATCGAAGGGATGCTGAAACTGCATCCCATAACGGAGATTGTTGACAAAGGGCAAAATCCCCAATTCAAGCCTTCAAAGTCTTCAAAGAAAAAGAAGAAGACCAAGAAGCCTGTGCAGCTTGCCGAGTATAACGACAAGCGCACGGACCTACAAAATTACGTCGACGCGCTGGAGGAATACAATCAGAAGGCATGGAAACCGGTCAAGCTCGAAGAGTTCCTCAATCATATTCTTGAGAACGAAGATAGTGACAACGATGACGAAAATGACTCATCAAGAGAAACCGAAGACTATATAGCAAGTTGCCACATGGTCTCCCATTCATTGTTAAATGACGAAGAAACTCTCTCAGCGTCAGAAAATAACGCGGAGGGACTGGGGGCAGGATCGGTGCTAAAATCCCCGGAACTGCCAGAAGACCCGATCGATAGACTGTTAAACGAAGCCTTTCGAAAAAGTAAAGCTGACCGAGAACGATAAACAGCCATATACGAAAAAGCTAAGCAGCGTCAGGATGAAGAAGCTGTGGCAAGGCAGAGTCGTAAAGTACCCCAACCAAACCAAGGCATACCTGCGATAAATAAGGGCAGGATCAAGGTAGAGAAGCGGTTCGCCAAAGCCCTGTCAATGGGAATGAAGCTGCCACCTCTAGTAGGAAACACTCCCGAGGTCATGCCTCGACGAAAATGATTCACATCTAAATTACTGCCTATATCATCGGAGGTTTACCCACTCCACCGAGGAATGCAGTGCCTTCAAAAAGTGGTGACAAGGATACGTTGCCCATAAAAAACACTTCAAGAGAATGAAGTGCGAAGCTCGTCGACAGCAAAAGAATGCGACAGATGCGCGTGAAAAAACTATTGACAACTGTCATATGGTTGGTACAGTTCAGAAGGGGAAAAGCCCTAAGTTCTTACTTTCGGGAGAGATTCTGAGGACGAAATACCCCTCAGCCCTCTCTTCAAAGACTCCACCTCCGAAAAAGAAGAGGAGGAGAAGAGCCGTGAGAACATTCAGCTGCGTAACCACATGCTGCCTGAAAAGAACCTCGGACATACAAATAAAGGTTCGAGCAAAAAAGAAAAAGGGAAAGAAAAAATCCTTGAGGAAATTGCCCTCAATGATGGAATTGTCAAAGAGCTCGCAGCAAGGGTCCCGCCTAAGAAAAATAAGGTGGATTACAATGTCCTAGCACATCTAAGGAAAATAGCTTCACAGTTGAGCATATTGGATGCTCTCCTCTTGTCCAAAGAGGCACGAGAGTCTCTGATCAAGGCATTACAAAAGCCCGATAAGTTCCAAGCTTTCCTCTTAGAGGAGAAGATGAAGGATGAGTTGGCAGAAGTTCACACAGCTGACATTACATTCAGCGATGAAGATCTCCTCCTCGGTACGTGCGAACATACCCGCCCGTTATACGTCACCGGGTACTGCCACGACATCAAGATAGGGAAAATCCTTGTCGACAACGGACCCTCCGTCAATCTTCTCAACGTGAGAGTGCTGAAGGAGATTTGCATGAATTTTCTGCACTTGGCCCGAGACAAAATTACAATCTCTGGGTTCGAATCACAGTCGTCACAGACGCTTGGGTCCGTAATACTGACATTATGCTTCGGGTTGCTCGTCACTGACATAAAATTTCATGTCATTGGCGCCAAGACTTGCTATAACGCTTTGTTCAGTAGGCCCTGGTTTCATGAGTACAACGTCATCCCTTCTACACAATATCAGTGTATGAAGTATTTCAAGGATGGCTTGGAATGCACCGTCAAAGGGAAGCTAAATTCGTTCTCCGTAAACGAGGTCCGGAAATATGAAGACGCAAAGTACTTCCTACCAGACTTCTAAGATACAGAAAGGTGTCATAAGCTGGAGGATAAACAGAAGTCCATCGCCACCATCCCGATATTTGGGAACGATTCCGAGGAAGATGAAGAAATAGTCTACTCAGGGCAACCCCAGAAAGAAAACGACAGGCCCGGACCATCTACCCCGATTCTGGTCTTTGGAAGCAATTCTGAGGACGAGGCCAACGCAGTATTCTTCATCCGCCCATCAGTGCAAACCTTCGCCGGAGCAGATCAGAGTCAGCAAATCACAATGGCTCCGCCTCGGTATTATAAGGAACTTGATGCGCTCGATACATACTGTTAGTATGATATGCCCTAGAGGCCATTATTGTATAGTACTAGCTTGTATATTATATTTTGGAAGCTTGGGATATATACACGGATTTATGACAGTCTTGCTCGATATGGTAGTATGCTACTTGGTTTCTATCTATCTTAATATGTGTATGTGTTTCTTTTAACATATCGCTAATACATATTGATAGAGCCCTCAGGATCTTTGCTTGACTACCAGCGTTATGATGGCAGTCACACTAGTGTGGGCTGGGTAGTCTACAAGCACATCCTTATACAGGTCCCTAGTCGTAGGATTATCGAGACAGGGCATCGATACTCCAGAGTAGACTAGTGTATACGCTTCTCATCTCAGGAGGGGAGATGGTCTGTCCCACAGCCATCGGTACGTCGTACTGGAGATAGTATGCAGGTGCTCATTGGGTTACGAGTACACTGGACTGGACTCATCGGGAACTGTTGGTTGGTATTATACCTATCGTCAGTTAGCAGTTCCCAGGTGACATGAGTACAGCTTAGTCTGTTGACTTGACACTGCTACTTCGCCTCAAGTGTGTTCCCACTATTCTTAGAATGCTATCCTACCACGGCTCTATTGAGTCGTGCAAACAGGTAGCAGTTAGGTGCAGTCCCGAAGCACTTAGAGGCAGTGGCGGTTAGATAGGATCCGTCTCTCCCAGTATTGGGGGTTGATGTCGCGCTGTGTTCGGAACGCCATTACACAAAGTCCCTGGCCAGGGCAAGTGAGATTTACTGGTAGGTACTCCAGTAGTTTCTCAGGGTGTTTTGGACTGTACTCCGACATGACTTATACCCCCCTAGGCCCGATATGCGACACTCTTAGACGAACAGACCGGACTGTATGGAGATTGTCACATTCAGGCTCAGTAGAAGTTCGGATGGGTTTCCTCATCGGCCTTCTTATCGACATCTACTTGGGGACCGTTACGTACAGCTAATACCGCTTGCGGCCTGTGGTTAAACCCACTGCCAGCATAGTGTCGAGTCTTTAGAGTCCCACACAGAGGGTTTCCCAGCTTCGGGCGAAACGAGTAGAGGTCGTATGGTTTTACGACAGGGTTCGATCACATACGTGTGCTTCTGCGCGTGTGGTGTTCGAACGGACAATACTAGTGGGCTTTGGTTTAAGCCGGATCCTAGTATTTGATTATTGGATTAGCTTCGTCTCATGGTATTCTTGTTTTTCGGAACACGGATGTGGGTATGTATATACGGATGAGAGGGGGTGAAGAAGGAGACTTTTCATTAGGGTTTTGACCATTGACTTGGTCAAAGAAAATATGAGAAAAGGAAAAGTATTTGTTATTTTTGATAAATGATAATATTTTTGGCATGGCTACTTGGTTGACCATTTGACTTGGCTTGACTTGTTGACCATAGATATTTTGATGAGATATTTTTCATGCCATGACAAATGGTCATATATAAGTTATCCATTCCAATTTTTATTATCATTATTACAAATACATTCTCTCTCCTAAGCTTGCTCTCTTCTTCTTTCTCTCAAAACCCTAGTGTCTCATGAGTTGAGAATCAAGGGTTTAGTGAGACTAAGCTACACTAATCCACACTCTACTCACTCTAGATCACTTAGTCTAGCAACCCAAATGTTCTAGTTGCCTCATAGTGGAGGTTTAGCTCTAGGTTGGAACTCTTGGGTGGATCTTCTACTACATCAAGATGCTGTAACGACTCTAAACTTTCTGTACAAATTTTTGTACAAATTTTTTCAAAATACAGAAAGGGGTATTTTTGCCTGAGCACAAGTTATAAGTTTGTTTTGCTTTTGAATAGGAAGTAGGAGCTTGTAGATCATTGGTAAGACCTGGCACCGCTGAACCAAAGCACCAGAGTTCAAATCCCATCACCCACATTATTTTTAATATTGATTTCTTTTTAAATTTTTAGGAGCCCAAGAGCCTACACGTGCATAACTCGTAAAACCCCCACTACACATGTAAAATAAACTATCCCAGGGGCTAAACCAAGCGACGAGGGACATGTGGTGGCAAGCCCCTGCCCGACTTGGCCGACTCGGGCCGGCGACTCTGCCGACTCGGCCCGCCGCCGCCGGCCGGAATCGGACGGATCGCTTAGTTGCCAACATGAAAGTTCTGCCTTTTTGTATTCTAATAACCCCTATATACTTTAATTTCTCTGAACAGTAATAGAGACATTAAAAACCCCCCATTAACCTATTTTTTAATACAATTTTAATACAATTTTCATACAACCTTTCACCTACCCTAATCCTAATCTTTTCCTATAAATACCACCCCTAAACACACCCCCCACACTCACAATTCTGTTCAAACTCTCTAGAATTTTGTGTACAAGTGGAGTTAGCGAAGGGCGAAACTCCGGCGATCTTCCGACGACGACCCTAGGAGCTCCCGGCGACGAAACGATGCACCGGCGCCTTGTACGTCTTCCTCTCCCTCTTCTCTTGACTCTAAACCCGTAAGTCCCTCCTCCTTCTCCTCTTTTCTATTCTTAAAACACGTATTTCTAAAACCCGACGGAAGCAGAGTTAAATCCGACTTCCGATTTGGTTTTCTTTGTAAAGTTCAATTTTCCTTAACACAACCATACAAAACCCTTACATCTTGACTATTAATCATTAAAAAAACATGTTGAAAAAATTTCATAGCAAAATATTTCATTTTGTAACTTTTACCGCTCTTTTTCAGTAAAATACCATGTATTATACTTTTGACTTTAAAACATCACAATCTTGCTATACATTTAAGTAGGTCACGAGATAATGACCTACCACCTCACAACACTCATATGCAACATAGCACAATACCTTTCGGGAACATAGAATACGGGAAAACGAAACTTTACATATAAATACCACTAACTATTAAAACCGTTTTCTACAAGATTACGTACTTTTTATAAATCTTTGCAAAGCGCCGCTACAACCAATTTTGGGGAACCCGACTGGGATGGTGCGGATTATCGCACATCCCTGGGCTTAGTAGTGCGAGATGCAGACCTCCGCAAGGAGCATTCGGTCTCGAGAGATTTAAAATACAAATATCTTAAGAAAATGAGATTTCTAGAAATATAATATATATATTAAAATTATTTTTATATAAATATATATATGTATCATTAAAATATCCTTTTTTGTGATAATATACATATTCCAACTTTTTTCTAAAATTACAAGAATCACTTTACATTAAAATACCATGAAATTCCATACAAGTTCACTACCTTACAATTAAATACCATGTATTATGAAAAATAGGTTATTTTCACTAGAAATGTCACATATATAAAATCCATATCTATGACAACTCTAAAGACGATAATTAAATACTTGGGGTGTATTTTGAAAATTATACAAAAGTATTTTTATATATAACCCCCTCAAGTTTTATAAATTACAATAAAGACCCTAGTAAATATAGGTTTAAGCGGGACCAATCTCTTGAGCCTCAGGGAGCCGGAGAAGTGGGTGCTTGCCTATTTAAGGTAGACAATCTAACAAACGGTGTTATCAACACGGTAATCATCTTTGAAAAAGATATAAATCCTGCCGCCCATGTGCAACGGTTACCGATAACATCAAAACAATCAGGACTTCGATTTCTTTTCTAATTGTTCTGACTCAGACTGATTCTCATTATAAATAATCTGACTTGAATATATTTCAAGTACAATCTACAAACTATAATTCAACATGAATCCATGAATCCATATATTCAAACTATTCAATCTATTCAAGCTATATTGACTGAACCGAACCATAGATATACTTCCATTTACATGATTCTCCACCTACATCCATGATTCTCCAGTTACACCCATTTACTGATATCATGGTTTCGACAAATCATCTATACAATTCAATTTTTAAGACAATACAATACAATACAATACCATCAGTACAATCATTACTATCAATCCAATAAATACACGGGGTATTGGGGTAGTTCATTCGTGAATCCAACAGAATCTCAAGAGTCCCCCTAGATCATGAAGCCATGTCTACTAACACAAGCAAGCTATCATGAGGGCCCGTGTTTCCATGCTCCTGGATTACAGCCTGTAGAGTTTGGAATACTTCGACGACGGTCGAAGTCCCGTTACTAACATTTGATTCGGACCCGTGGTTCCCTACCCCTGGATTACAGCCTGTTGGGTTTGAGAACACTCTTGAGATTGGTTGACATTCACCCTTAAACTTACGATAACAACAACATTAATACTAAATACAACAGTATAACAATATACTACAACTTTAAAAGCTACACTCTCTCTTTCTTTCTATTCTATTTCTCTCTTATCTTTGGGACTTACCGAGCGATTGTTCGCTGACGATATTCCTTCTCTTTCTTCTTTGGAATGTTGTCAGGTGATCTGGACCTTCCAGAGATCGAGCCTAGCACTGAAAACTTGGACCAGTTTATTTAAGATCCTGAGCTGTTGTTACACTTGTATACATTTCATTTCAGTACTTTCCATTTCTGTTATGCCATTGTTTAGGCATTGCTTTCATTCAGATGTATTTACTTTTCTATGTATTGTACAAAAGAATGTTAACAAATAAAGTTGTTGTTCAGTTATATCTTTTGTCTCCTGTGCATTTTCATTTATATTGCTTAGATATGCTTAGCGTATTTACTTCAGAGTAAATACGCAGCGTCCTAGTCGCGCCCCCTTCGCCGTACACCGGGAAGCGGGGCGTGACAGGTTTTTTGGTGGCCCATGCAAGTCAGAGCTGTTTGGAATACTACCATGCAGTTCTGTTCTGTGTGAACAACCTAAGCAATATAACACAAGAACCTGCAACTAAAACATTCTTTACAATTCATGTTCCTTGAATTTTATCATTTCATATATTTTGAATCTGTCCTAACCTAAATTTTCTTTCAAGGTTATGAATTCCCCAAACAACACCAGCACCATTGTCAACAACACACCTCCACCACTACCACTCACACCTGCCGTCCCTGCTCCTCTCAACAAGCAAACGGTTCTGCTTGAGGCAATCCGCAGCCTCCTAGAGGGACAGCAGTAGCAGACTGCTCTTTTAATGAACCATCCCGAGGCAGAAGCACTTGGGGTGAAGCAATTCAGGGATTTGCACCCCAGACAGTTCTCAGGAAAGGAGAGCCCACCAGAAGCTGGGGAATGGGCTCAGAGTATCGAAGATGATCTGGCCGCAGCACAAGTGTCAGAAATAGCTTGGGTTCGTGCTGCAAAATTACAGCTCACGGACAATGCACAGGTCTGGTGGAAGGCGGAAGAAAGCCGTCTTGACCAATCCAGCAAATGGAAGACTTTCCGCGACATGTTCGACGCTAAGTACTTCCCTGAGACTGCCAGGTTCGACATGGAACAGCAGTTCATCCATCTGCAACAAGGTTCGATGTGGACCAAGTCAGTAGATGAGTATGATGCTGAGTTCACCATGCTCAGTCAGTAAGATATGTCTCAATGTTCAATTTTATATCACATACAACACAGCTAACACAAGACCGTTACAGGTTTGCGGCCCATCTCATACCGATTGCTGAGATAAGAGCTAGAAGATTTCAGCAAGGGTTGGACCCGGAAATCCAAGCTGCATTAGCTACAGGGGATTTCCCAACTCATGATATGGCTTTGAAAGCTGCCCGAAGATATGAGGCAGTGGTGAAGAAGAAAGGCAGACCTCAATCTGCCGGAGTGAAGCGCCCTGCCAACCAGATGGCAGGAGAAGCCACATCAGGACCACCATTTGTACCAAAGAGACCGGGAGTACCAATCAACAGGCCCAGCCCAGCCTTTTGTCAGTAAGATATGTCTCAATGTTCAATTTTATATCACATACAACACAGCTAACACAAGACCGTTACAGGTTTGCGGCCCATCTCATACCGATTGCTGAGATAAGAGCTAGAAGATTTCAGCAAGGGTTGGACCCGGAAATCCAAGCTGCATTAGCTACAGGGGATTTCCCAACTCATGATATGGCTTTGAAAGCTGCCCGAAGATATGAGGCAGTGGTGAAGAAGAAAGGCAGACCTCAATCTGCCGGAGTGAAGCGCCCTGCCAACCAGATGGCAGGAGAAGCCACATCAGGACCACCATTTGTACCAAAGAGACCGGGAGTACCAATCAACTGGCTGGGCTCGTCTTCTAGCTCAGCCATTTCTCTTGCAGTAGGTACAGAAAGTTGTACAGAAAGTTTAGATTGCAGACGAGCAAATGGTCTTTGCCTGATATGTGGATCATCCTCACATACCATAGGAACTTGCCCACACAACCGAACTAATCCTAATTCCGCAGCTAGACCAACTATCCAAGCTCCACCTACTCGGTTAACTCTTCCTACACCACCTCCACGTGGACCACTTTTACCTCGACAACCAGCGATGTGCCAGCATGCACGAAGAAATGTGCCGAGATGCCAGGCTTACAATTTGGCGGCCGTAGAAGCTGAGACGGTTGGTCAGGGTAACCCTGGTAATTCTCTTCAACCTTTTCAAACCCTGGTATCACTTGTTACTTTTCATACACTATCAGTACTTCAGTCACCAAACTTTCCTTGAATCTGTTATACTTTCCTTTTACAAATTTCGAGGACGAAATTTTTTATAAGGAGGGTAGAATGTAACAAACCTAAACTTTCTGTACAACTTTTTGTACAATTTTTTTCAAAATACAGAAAGGGGTATTTTTGCCTGAGCACAAGTTAGAAGTTTGTTTTGCTTTTTAATAGCAAGAAGGAGCTTGTAGCTCATTGGTAAGACCTTGCACAGCTGAACCAAAGCACCAGAGTTTAAATCCCATCACCCACATTATTTTTAATATTAATTTTTTTAAATTTTTAGAAGCCCAAGAGCTTACACGTGCATAACTCGTAAAAACCCCACTACACATGTAAAACAAACTATCCCAGGGGCTACACCAAGCGACGAGGGACACGTGGTGGCGAGCCCCAGCTCGACTCGGCCGACTCGGGCCGGCGACTCTCCCGACTCGGCCCGCCGCCGCCTGCCGGAATCGAGCGGATCGCCGAGTTGCCAACATGAAAGTTCTGCCTTTTTGTATTCTAATAACCCCTATATACTTTAATTTCTTTGAACAGTAACAGAGACATTAAAACCCCCCATTAACCTATTTTTTAATACAATTTTAATACAATTTTCATACAACCTTTCACCTACCATAACCCTAATCTTTTCCTATAAATACCACCCCTAAACACACCCCCTCACTCACAATTCTGTCCAAACTCTCAAGAAAACTCTCTAGAATTTTTTGTACAAGTGGAGTTAGCGAAGGGCGAAACTCTGGCGATCTTCCGACGACGACCCTAGGAGCTCCCGGCGACGAAACGATGCACCGGCGCCTCCTACGTTTTCCTCTTCCTCTTCTCTTGAATCTAAACCCGTAAGTCCCTCCTCCCTCTCCTCTTTTCTATTCTTAAAACACGTATTTCTAAAACCCGACGGAAGCGGAGTTAAATCCGACTTCCGATTCAGTTTTCTTTGTAAAGTTCAATTTTCCTTAACACAACCATACAAAACTCTTACATCTTGACTATTAATCATTAAAAAAACATGTTGAATAAATTTCATAGCAAAATATTTCATTTTATAACTTTTACCGCTCTTTTTCAGTAAAATACCATGTATTATACTTTCGACTTTAAAACATCACAATCTTGCTATACTTTTAAGTAGGTCACGAGATAATGACCTACCACCTCACAACACTCATATGCAACATAGCACAATACCTTTCGCGAACATAGAATACGGGAAAACGAAACTTTACATATAAATACCACTAACTATTAAAACCGTTTTCTACAAGATTACGTACTTTTTATAAATCTTTGCAAAGCGCCGCTACAACCTATTTTGGGGAACCCGACTGGGATGGTGTGGATTATCGCACATCCCTGGGCTTAGTAGTGCGAGATGCAGACCTTCGCATGAAGCATTCGGTCTCGAGAGATTTAAAGTACAAATATCTTAAGAAAATGAGATTTCTAGAAATATAATATATATATTAAAATTATTTTATATAAATATATATATGTATCATTAAAATATCCTTTTTTGTGATAATATACATATTCCAACTTTTTTCTAAAATCACAAGAATCACTTTATATTAAAATACCATGAAATTCCATACAAGTTCACTACCTTACAATTAAATACCATGTATTATGAAAAATATGTTATTTTCACTAGAAATGTCACATATATAAAATCCACATCTATGACAACTCTAAAGACGATAATTAAATACTTGGGGTGTATTTTGAAAATTATACAAAATTATTTACATATAACCCCCTCAAGTTTTATAAATTACAATAAGGACCCTAGTAAATATTGGTTTAAGCGGGACCAATCTCTTGAGCCTCAGGGAGCCGGAGAATTGGATGCTTGCCTATTTAAGGTAGACAATCTAACAAACGGTGTTATCAACACGGTAATCGTCTTTGAAAAAGACACAAATCCTGCCACCCATGTGCAGCGGTTACCGATAACATCAAAAAAATTAGGACTTCAATTTCTTTTCTAATTGTTCTGACTCAGACTGAGTCTCATTATAAATAATCTGACTTGAATATGATTCAAGTATAATCTACAAACTACAATTCAACATGAATCCATGAATCCATATATTCAAACTATTCAATCTATTCAAACTATATTGACCGAACCGAACCATGGATATACTTCCATTTACATGATTCTCCAGCTACATCCATGATTCTCCAGTTACACCCATTTACTGATATCATGGTTTCGGCAAGTCATCTATACAATTCAATTTTCAAGAAAATACAATACAATACAATACAATACCATCAGTACAATCATTACTATCAATCCAATAAATACACAGGGTATTGGGGTAGTTCATTCGTGAATCCAACAGAATCTCAAGAGTCCCCTTAGATCATGAATCCATGTCTACTAACACAAGCAAGCTATCATGAGGGCCCGTGTTTCCATGCTCATGGATTACAACCTGTATAGTTTGGAATACTTCGACGACGGTCCCGTTACTAACATTTGATTCGGGCCCGTGGTTCCCTACCCCTGCATTACAACCTGTTGGGTTTGAGAACACTCTTGAGATTGGTTGACATTCACCCTTGAACTTACGATAACAACAGCATTAATACTAAATATAACAATATAACAATATACTACAACTTTAAAAGCTACACTCTCTCTCTTTCTTTCTATTCTACTTCTCCCTTATCTTTGGGACTTACCGAGCAATTGTTCGCTGACGACATTCCTTCTCTTTCTTCTTTGGAATGTTGTCAGGTGATCTGGACCTTCCAGAGATCGAGCCTAGCACTAAAGACTTGGACCATTTTATTGAAGATCCTGAGCTGTAGTTACACTTGCACACATTTCATTTCAGTACTTTCCATTTCTGTTATGCCATTGTTCAGGCATTGCTTTCATTCAGATGTATTTACTTTTCCATGTATTGTACAAAAGAATGTTAATAAATAAAGTTGCTGTTCAGTTATATCTTTTGTCTCTTGTGCATTTTCATTTATATTGCTTAGATACGCTTAACGTATTTACTTCAGAGTAAATACGTAGCGGTCTAGTCGCGCTCCCTTCGCCGTGCACCGGGAAGCGGGGCGTGACAGAAGCCGACGAGGAGGTGCTTTCCATTTCACTCCAAGGAGATTGCAAGGAGAAGGAGGACAGCGGAAAGAAGAGAAGGACTTGGAACTTTAGGTATAATCTTCTTACCGAGTAGATAATACCTCCAGTTAGTTTTGTTAGATATGGTTTAGCTAAGATCTTATGTTTAAGTCAATGTTACCTTACTTGTAAAAATCATTTTTTACCCGTTCCGCCTCCCCGCAAACCCGTGGGGTGTGTAACGTTGACTTACATTGGTATCAGAGCCGACTAAACTATAGCTAACAGTTTAAACGACAAGTTAAACTACGAAACCGAAACGACCCGAAAACATCGAAGCCAAGATTCAAGTTTCTGTCGAATTTTAATGAGGCTCTAAAAATTATTTAAACAACTGCATAGTACTCTTTGAACTGTAAAAAGACCACTCACCAAAAACGAGACATTTCCTCCCAAAATTGGCTGTCCACAATGCTCCAAAATCCGGCGAGCTCGGCCCAATTTGAGGGAAATGCCTTGTGTTTTGGTGTGTGGCTTTGTTACTTGGATCTAGGGCTTAAGGAGTTGTTTGTTTTTGCCAATTTTGATTTTACTGTAAATTCTTTACTGTGGCAAATACCGGGTGTTTAGAAGTCGCAGTTTAATGTCGTTTAATGTTTCAAGTTCTGTTAAATGTGTTTGTAAACTTCCGCTAATTGCTATATGTCGGTTAGTTGGGGGTTGCACATTTCTGTGATGATTATATTGGTTTGTGTATATGAACTTGTTGGATCGTCGTGATGAATAGCCGGGGATGTGAGATGAGGGTTTTCATTCTTTTGTTCGATTTAAAATTTGTAAAGTGATGTAATATTATTTTTGCGGGGCATATCCGGGTTGAGGTTGTAGCCACCGTTGTATTATTTCTTTTACTGTTTTTGCTCCTAGGATAAACCCAAGGTGGGGTTCATAAACTACCGGGTACTTTGAAGTGCCGAGTGGCCTACTCACTTTGTTGAGGGAGGTTGCTTCACTTCAGGTATTTGGCGGGTAGTTTGCCACACCCGTAGGGGTCTAGGGTGGGGTTGGCTATTCATCGCGATAGTGTAATTCGTCTTTCGTTGCAGGCTCAAACGAAACGCGGATTCCTGGTATATCCAATGTGTTCATCTGTGATCTGGAATGCCTATCATTGCGTCTGACGAATGTATATATCTATATATGATATCTAGTAGACGTTGCTTATGTTTTGCATCCGCTCTAGTAACCTAACGGGTGATGACGGGGCCCCGTGGCGAATGCGGATGGCATAAGCGTACGTTATATTTTCATTGTTTCTGCAATGGTAGGATTAAATGATGGGACTGCATTATATTAATGCTAAGCAAATAAACCAAAGTTGAATCGTTGGAACAATTTCAAAACCACTCGGTTTTTTTAAAGCAGCAAAACTTTTAAATGTGGAGCTTAAACCACTCCTTTTAAAAGCTATCAGGTTCCTTCGATTATATCAAGTTCACTACGTTCACGGTTTCGCCAAAATCATTAGTAGCCCTCCGTCATTTTAGTTAAATATTCAGTAGTATTCAAGCTATGTATTTTGACCTTCGCCAAGGCATAGTGATTGGTAGCTGTTGAATATTTATCTGTAGCATAGATAGATGCGTTGGTTTGGGACAGTCGTACTGCTATTTTGGCCTTCATCAAGGGTATGTACGGATGTGTTCAAATTAACCTGGATAATGATGGGTAGAAATTGACATGTGACTTATGATATGTTGGCCTTCGTCAAGGTCATAAGAGCATGGGGCAAAAATACACATCGGGATTTCTAAAGAAACTGAAACTTGCTAGTGTTGCATACCATTTGGAGTGCGATAATTTTGGTAGGATTCCTTCAACTTTATCACACGATGATATTTGGATCCCGATTCTACTGTGAGTATATGCTACTCCTCGGGAGATTTTTTCACTTAACGATCAATGCTATAAACCAAGTAGGTGTCTAGAAAGGTGTTAGCGGGGCTACGCCCCCAGGGAAAAGAGGTTATTTAATTAAGGAACTTCACGAAAGTGTCGTAAAACCTCCCTCGAAGTACCGGCACTGGCCTGGCTGAACGGTTAAGCAAGTATTGTATGGTGAGATTAATCCTAACTAATTCTTCTTTTATGGTTTGAGGAAGGATTCGAGAAACAGTGGAAGCCATCCTGTTTAGATAAACTAAAAACCACTCTAAACTTACAAGAGCATCATGCTAAAGCGTTTCTTCTCTCTCTCCTAATTGCAGCGACCAAACATGACGGGCCTTAAGTTACTATTAGATAAAAATATATTGACAGGACCAAACTATAAAGATTGGTTCAGGAATGTCAAGATGGCAATTACTTATGACAAATTGGGGTATCTGCTTACTACTAAAGCCCCCGCCGTCCCAAGTCCAGAATCCTGTGTCGCAGATAAGGAAATCCGCAAGACCTGGGAGATTGACTGCGCGAAGGCCAAGTGCCTCGTGCTATCCTCCATGGATAATGAGCACCAGAGGCGGCACAAGAATATGGATCTTGAATCCATATTCCTCTATACCAAGGAATTATATGGAGAGCAATCTCGTATCGCAAGATACAAGACCTCGAAGAAGCTATTTCAAGCGAGGTTGACCGTCGGATCATCTGTAGGGGAACATGTCCTTAAGATGATTGGATACATTAAGGAGCTCGCGGACATCGGGACCACGTTAGAGAATGAGCTGTATACAGACTTGATTCTCCAGTCCCTTCTTTCCACCTACGCCCAGTTTATCTTGAATTTTAATATTCAAGGTAAAGAAGTTGAACTTCCGGAACTCCTCAACATGTTGAGGAGTGCAGAGGGCACCCTGCAGAAAGCCAGGGAAACACTCGCTCTGTTTGTTGGTGGTGCTTCCTCTTCTAGGTCCAAGGCGAAAGCCAAAGGAAAGAAGAAGAAGGCCCCTACCAAACCGAAAGACGGTGTTAGTAAGGTGGAAGCCAAGGGAAAAGCAAAAGTGGCAGGGCCGACAGTAGGAAAGGAAGAATGCTTCTACTATCACAAGAAGGGCCATTGGAAGAAAGATTGTAAGGCTTGGAAGGCCAAGAACCAGGACCCGAGGCAAGTTGTGGCTTCGGCTTCAGGTGTGTTTGTAATTGAAAACCGTCTGTCAATCAACTTTACTTCCTGGGTATTGGATACCGGATTAGGATCTCATATATGCAATTCTTTGCAGGCACTGAGAAGCCGTAGAGTTCTGAAGACCGGTGATATGACCCTTAGAGTTGCTAACGGAGCGAGCGTGGATGCTGTGTCCATAGGGGAATATCACCTTGGATTGACGAGTGGACATATTTTGGTTTTGCTCAACTGTTTTTGTGTATCTAGTTTGACTTGTAATATCATTTCAGTATCTTTGTTATCAAAGGAAGGTTATGATTTTACATTTGTAAGAGATGTCGTAAACATCCACCTTAATCATGGTCTGATTGGGTCAGGTACTCTAAACAACGGTATATACGTATTAAACCAACTACAAGTTTTCAATGTCCAGAACACACATAAAAGAAAGACTCCAGAATTAAATCAAGTTTTCTAATGGCATTGTACACTAGGTCACATCAATGAGACAAGGTTAACCAAGTTACATAAAGAAGGATATTTGGATCCGTTTGAATATCAATCTTATGCAACTTGTCGATCATGCCTCAAAGGAAAGATGACAAAGACTCCGTTCACTGGATACGGAGTAAGAGTAAGTGAGCTCTTGGGACTCATACACAGTGACGTATGTGGTCCAATGTCTATACATGCAAGAAGTGGTTATTCCTATTTCATTACTTTTATGGATGGTTTCTCTAGGTATGGACATATTTTCTTGATGAAACATAAATCCGAGGCCTTTGAGAAATTCCGGGAATATAAGAATGTAGTAGAAAAACAAACCGGCAAAAGTATCATGACACTGAGATCTGATTGAGGTGGTGAATACTTAAGTGCCGAATTCCTGGATTACCTAAAAGAGAATGGAATTCTCTCTCAGCTTACTCCTCCATATACACCACAACACAACGGTGTATCAGAGAGAAGGAACCGAACCCTATTGGATATGGTACATTCCATGATGAGTAACGCTGAGTTACCGCGATCATTCTGGGGCTATGCACTAGAATCAGCTGCATATCTTTTGTACAAGGATCCTACCAAGACTGTGCCTACCACTCCACATCAGATGTAGAGTGGGAAGAAACCCCATCTTCAGTATTTGAAGATATGGGGATGTCCAGCTTTTGTTAAAAAGCAGCATGCGGAGAAACTCGAGGCACTCTCAGTACTGTGTAAGTTTGTGGGATACCTAAAGAACTCCAGGAGGTATCTTTTCTACTACGCAGAGGAACAAAAGGTTTTTGTTTCTCCTCATGACCACTTCCTTGAACATCAATTTTTAGAAAAAGAAACAAGTGGGAGCGCAATAGAACTGGAAGAAATTCCAGTACCACAAGCTATTAATGAAAGCTTGGTGGAACCAGAAGTTTCAAAAGAACATGACATTTCCGCACCTTTCCACAGGAGTAGTAGGCTGTCTCATCCGCCTAAGAGATACTACGGTTTTCTCGTAGACGGGGATAGAGAGGATTGCATCATTGATAATGATGAGCCGACTAACTTCCAGCAGGCCAATCAGAGCGCTGACTCGGTAAGATGGCTGGATGCAATGCGGACCGAAATGGAGTCCATGTACACCAACAAAGTATGGACTTTGGACATTGCTCCAGAAGGGGTAAAACCCATAGGCTGCAAATGGATCTTCAAAAAGAAGACTGGTGTAGATGGACAAGTTGAAACCTATATGGCTAGATTTGTTGCAAAGGGTTTTCGTTAAAGACCTGGTTTGGACTATGACGAAACCTTTTCTCATGTGGCTATGCTCAAATCCATTCGGATCATTCTTGCCATTGCTTCCTTCCACGATTATGAGATTTGGCAGATGGTTGTAAAAACCGCTTTTCTAAATGGAAATTTAGAAGAGTGTGTCTATATGGACCAGCCAGAGGGTTTCATTCAGAGTGGGAGCAGCGGGAATGTGTGCAAGTTGCTTAAGTCCATCTATGGACTAAAGCAAGCATCGCGGAGTTGGAACATCTGTTTTGATGAAACGGTCAAAAAATTTGACTTTATCAAAAACCCAGATGAGCCATGCATTTATAGTAAGATTGTAGCACGAACTATTGTATTCCTCATCTTGTACGTAGATGACATTCTCTTGATAGGAAATGACATTCCTATGCTACAATCTGTCAAACGGTTCTTGTCACACAGGTTCTCCATGAAAGACCTGGGTGATGCCTCTTACATTCTGGGATCCGGATCTATCGTGATAGATCAAAAAGGATGTTGGGACTTTCGCAGTCCAGGTACATCGACACCATACTGAAAAGATTCAGTATGGAAGATTCTAAGCACGGTAATTTACCGGCTTGTCACGGAATCACCCTCTCCAAAAAGATGTCTCCCAAGACTGATTTGGAAAGGGATCGCATATCTATTATACCCTACGCTTCTGTGGTAGGCTCTATAATGAATGCGATGTTGTGTACCAGACCAGATGTTGCTTATGCAATGAGCATGGTAAGCCGCTATCAGTCAAACCCTGGGGAGAAGCACTGGACAGCGGTAAAGAACATTCTCAAGTACCTGAGAAGGACTAAGGATATGTTCTTGGTTTACGGTGGAAAAGACCTCCAGATCGAGGCCTTTGCTGACTCCAGCTTCCAGAGTGACAAGGATGACTTCAAGTCCATGTCGGGTTATGTCTTTACCCTTAATGGAGGGGCGGTCTGTTGGAAGAGTTCCAAACAGGACACCGTTGCTGACTCAACTATGAAAGCGGAGTATATCTCAGCTTCTGATACCGAAAAAGAAGCAGTCTGGATAAGAAAGTTCTTAACAGAACTTCAGGTGGTCCCATCCATTATGTCACGCCCCGCTTCCCAAAATACGGAATCCGAGGGGTTGACAAGGCCAGCCATGCTCCTACGGTCAAGGAAATATCCCGCCGTAGTCACACTTCGGCTTCTAGCTTTACGTGGTAATCAGTAATTAATGCACAGGTAATGAGAAATGAGTCACTAAGTCAAGCAAATACAAAAGAACTAACCAGGTGGAGATCAAGAAGGTATAGCTCTGGGTCGCTGATCAAGATGTCCGCGATGTCCTCGAGGTACGTCAGGTCCTGGTCCAAACTAGATCCACTTCTCACTCTGAGCATGCATACTCAGGTCGTCAGAGCGACACGATAGCAATATATATATATATATATATATATATATATATATATATAAATACAAATATGAATACATGCAGTAATAACGAATATGTAACAGTAATCAAAAGAATAAGGGCGTGAACATGAAGTAGCCAATACGGGTGTCTAATAGAGTGGGTAAACAGTAGAGCAGTAAACAGTATGGCAGGTATGTTGAATCAGTAAGTAATGCATGTCAATGTCACTAACCCTATCAGTCTCTAAGTCTCACTGTACAGGTCGCTAAGCCTATCGTCAGTCCAAGTGTGAGAGTCAACCACTCGTGAGTATCCCCCACCCAAGGGTAGGACCCAAGGATAAGGGAGCACGGGCCCGAGTCGCTCGCTAATAATCAGTAATATCCCCATATATCTCCAGAGTCGCTGTATGTTCCGGCAATAGGACTCCCGAGATTCTGTTGAACTCACACTCAAACTACCCCATACCCCGTGGTCTACATTAAACGCCAACCATAAACTCAAATAACAGTCGGTCCATGACAAGTCTACGCGAGAACTGGAGACAGGATCTCCATCAAGCATGTCTCGACTAATACCCAAGATAAATGGACAGTGTTTGGTGCCTTACCTATGACACCTATATAAGTGCTTCCATAATCGTCTCATACCAATTATAGTTACACTTATACATGTCCCATAGACGTCGACAATGCAATATATCAATAGGGTCCGCTGATTGTGGACAAATACGTATCACTTCCACTTATTCATTCATACTTAAACACTAACGTACTTGCCACAATCAGACCACTAATACCTAACACTGGTTAATGTACATGATCACTAGGTTACCAATGCAATGACATCTATATGAGGTGATGAGAATACAATAATTAAGGCATGATTAAGATATCATCAGTCATTGTCCTACCACTTGTATAATTTATCATAGATCATACATGCAGAATTAAGCGAAACAATTTAAATGGGGTACATAGTATGTTTAATTATGTAACCATCAAAATTAGTTTCGCACCAATCGGGTTTCAGGTTTGCTAGATACGGCCATTTCAATTTAAGTGTTTGCTGCTGGAAATACGGTTTCAGAATCGGAAGTCCGTTTTGCAACAGATTTTACTCCCAGTTGGGATCGTAATTAGGTGACGCTATGGTTGAACAAGTTTAAGGTTATCAGTTAGATTTCTACCTCAATTGGCGGATCAGTAATATCCTATATCCACAGGAAGTTATGATCATGTTATGTTCAATGTGTCAAATCTGTCGCTGCAGAATTCAGCAGAACATATTGACATTATAAAATGTGTTAAAAATATCATACAGTTGAGAAATCCAGTGAGACCAGTGGGATAAGAGAGATAACTCTATTTTCTTCGTAACGATATAGGGTTCCACACAATTCCACATTTTATCAAGGAAATACAGTAGGTTAAAAACATAGGTTATCTGGAATTACCGCTCTGGACTGCAGTCCAGAATCGTGATTCACCGCAGTTTTCTCTATCGTAACTAGTTCAACTTTAATTATAAATGATAGGGTTCTGTAGATTATTCTATTGGCTTCGATACGAGCCATGGAACGCCAAAATCCAATTCGTAAAAGATTTAATATGAATTTAACGATCTAGCATGTTCAGGAAAATCCAGGTTTCGCACCGACTATCGGGAGCAGCATTACATCAATGAAACGACCGCAGTTTCTAATTAAATTTCTACAGAATATCGGTAAACAATAGGAGAGTTTAATGATCACAAGTCCTTCCATTTAAAAACAAGTTTTCATTTTAGATTATGCATCAAACACTTGTTTATACGTATGGTGATCGAAACTTCGGTTATGCAAAGATATAAATAAGTATGTGTATAACATTAATAGCATGTAAAGCAAGTGGAAACCACTTGCCTCGGTCGCTTGATATAGAAGCGACGCCGCTGCAGGGTTTGTCCCGACACACGGGACGGCGCGATGCTGGATACGGGCGCGCGGCGCGAGCGTGGTGAGCCGGTACTGGATGCAGTGGCGACGTGGGCGTGATACGACAGTGGGCGTGGTTCTGGCTCGGTGCGTATCACGGCACGACACGGAACTGGGCTTGGTGACGACGCGGGCACGACGCGGTGCTGGGCCTGGTGATGACACGGATGCGACGCGGTGCTGGGCCTAGTGATGACAAGGAGGTAGGCACGGTGCGGCACGGGACCTGGTCCGGAGGTGGGCACAACATGACACAGGCGCGGCACGACAACTGAGCACGGGGCGCGACACGTGAGTGGGGAAAAAAGAAGAAAGAGGCGGGAACGAGAAGTGTGGAGGAAGAGGGTGAAACAGGTCGGGTTGGGGGACACGGGTTTGGCTTTGGGGTTCATGGGCCGGGTCTGGGCTCGGGCTGAAAGAAAAAGGAAAGGAAAAAGGAAGAAGTAATAGGGTTAGGCTGGGGAATAAAAGAAAAAGGAAAAATAAAGGGGATAGGGTTTGGGTTAGGAGTTTAAAAGGATTTAAAGGAAATGGAAAGGGAGTGGGCTAATGGATCGGGTAAAATTTGAGAAAATAAATATAAGGGGTTAGGGTTTTAAAATAAACAAAATACTTAAAAATATAAATAAGCAATTTTGCAAGTAACAAAAATACGGGTATTGGTGTATAAAAAGAATTGGGTATTACATCATACCACCCTTACAAAAATTTCGTCCTTGAAATTTAAAATAAACGATAAGCTATAAATAATATGCGAAAATCACAGAATCAAATACTACTATATAGCGATCTACGTAGAAGCAGCTAGATAAAATCAGAATCCTAAGTGTGTGTGTGTGTGTGTGTGTATACGTATATCCAAAAAATAGCGCATCTAAAATAATAACCATAATGCATAACCATTTATAATAGCAAACTATAAGCACAATACCCGGAAAAATAAAGTAACAATAATAAAATACTGAAGGATTTGTCGATAGGTTAAAACATTTTAGAATAAATGTATCGATCAAACAATTTTAAAATAACCTAAAAAAACCACATGGTGAAAATAAGAGACATAGAACCAAGTAATATGCGCGATATATGTTTGCACTATTGAAAATGTGAAGAATAGTAAAACATTTAAAATGGGTAAAACGGAGGTCTTTAATAATACGCCATTTTTGTAAACACAAGGTAGTGGATGCTAAATTTCGAATGCGATGTGTGACGACCGTGATTTCTAATACCTAATAAAATATATTCTATTTAAATTTCTACTATCAAATATTTATTTATGTGTTTCGTTGATAGAAGAATATTTTTAAAGTAATGTTAATAATTTTCAAAGCATTGAAAATGATTAAAGGAATTTTCTAAATTCTACTTATTGTTTTTATAGGCTTAAAATGTTTTAGTAAAATTTTATAATCCCTTAAAATAATCTACATATTTTTATCATCAATTAAAGTAATTATTTCGTAATTAAAATTATTTTAAAGAATAAACTAGATATTATATAATTTTAGTAACTAGCTAAAACCATAGGAATGGTTATATACTTAGTTTTAGCCCAAAATTATTTTTATACTAAAGATAACAATAAAATATATTTTCTGAAATTTTTCCATAATTTTCCCGTATTTTTAACTATTTTTAACAAATTTTTAAAACCAAATTCATTTTTAAAAATAATAGACAGAATATTATTTTATATATATATATATATAAAATATAATTATAAATCCCTTTGATCTGGACCGTTGGATCCAAGATCCAACGGCCCAGATCACACTGATGCACCCACGTGGTGGGGACCACGAAAAAACGCGTGATCCCCCACGCGCGACACGTGGCGGCGGCGATGACATTGGCTGAACGATCTGGGCCGTTGGATGCAGATCCAACGGCCACGAATTCAGGGTGGTGGGCGCAATCATGGCAGAATGATTCGTAATCATGGGCCGGCATGATTTTCCGTGCGATTTAACAAATTTTTGGATTTTCTTGTTACCTTTTGAACCCTTTAAATAGACACCTTCAAACCTAAATTTCTCACACCACCGAACTCCAAAAATTCTGAAAAAAAATACCGGTGCCTTCGTATCGACGCCGCCGATGCTACGGCTCCACCCAATCACCGAGGAAAAATAGAGGCGCGGAGCTTTTGAGGATTTTTGCACCAATCTACGTCTTCAACCATCCACGTTTAAACAAAGGTAGGATCCGTCTCTCTCCCCTTTTCCTGTCACTTTCTTTCTCAATAACCTAGTTCCAACTTATAATCATCAACCCCTATTTAAAATGTTGTTATAATATTCGTGCATGTCTATTCCTTATACCCTCAATGATGATAATGTTAACTCATATTTAAAACGATGTTTAAATTCCTTTGTACACAAAATTATATTGCACACCCATAATACCTAGAATCTGATATAACCCATGAATTGCCATTTTACCTCTGACATACGAAATAGGTTACTTACACAAAATACCCTCGTTTAATTAAAATACAATATTTGTTTAAAATATCCATAAGGGATAAGAGATGTGAAATAAATATTTTAGATGCGATATTTTACTTACACCTTTTCTTCAACCACTATAATATTGTTAACCCCCTCAACCTTTTTAAAGAAGAAAATATTAAATTTAAATAACGATATCTTTCCAAAAGAAATATTTAGTATCTTTTAAAAGGTAATTTTCAAATAAACACCAATCCAGATTTGGACAAAGGGAAGGTTGTAGGCATCGGTCGTTTATCTAAACCAGATTTTGTGGTGCCTAGGCTAGACAAGTGGGAAAGATAATTTTAAAAGGCCCGTCTCACGGTGATTCGTGAGCGGATCCCTCCTTTCCCTTACTTGTGCTTACCTGGCCACAATTGGCGGTGATGAGGCGATTTAAGGACCTCACAACTTGTCCATTTGGAATATTAAGAGTGGTCTAGATTTTCAAATAAAAACCTCTTGCAAAAGATTTTCAAATAAACACCACAACCTTTTATCGAAAGGATAATTTCCGTAAAACATTATGTTTTTCCAAAATAATAAATATCCCCAAAATCAAGGTTTTTCATATAAGTAATAAAAGATATTTAAACCCTATTATTCTTTTAACTAAGCTTTCTCTAAGGCGACGCGAAGTACTTTACAAACTCTAGAAAATAAAACGAGTGGTTGTGGAAGGCCATATTAAACGAGATCAATACTTTTTAAATTTCAGTTTATGACAACATGACATATACAAAACATGATACGGTTAGGGTTAGAATGCGCGGACTTAGGTATGGAATACTTAATATGAAGATCCCGATATTCCGGGTGAACAGTCCAATATATGGTCGACTATACAAATATGAAGATCCCGATATTCCGGGTGAACAGTCCAATATATGGTCGACTATACAAATATGAAGATCCCGATATTCCGGGTGAACAGTCCAATATATGGGTGACTATACAAATATGAAGATCCCGATATTCCGGGTGAACAGTCCAATATATGGGCGACTATACAATGTGGAAATTCCATGCCTAGAAGTATACGCACTAACTCTAATTCGTCCGAACCTTTATATTGAACCACGGGGATGGGTAGTTTGATTAGGCAAGGATAATTCGGAACTCGGATTCCCCTACTACTCGATCAAGATCCCGGGAAGTGAAACGGTACATTTTACTTCCCAGTTGTTGTTCCGTGGCCACAACGGAATAATCGTGAGTATTCGGACCCTTGTTTAACAAAGTAATACGAACTTTTACCTCCACCAATACTTCCTACATACAACTTACAACATCGTCATGCTCATATATACTTCTCTTCAAAACGTCTTAATTTTGTGCAATTCAAACATTTACACCCCTTACTTTATGTCTGCATGCATACATCATACTCTTATATACACCTGTTCATTTTATACTCCTACTTCCTTATAAGGCAATCCTACCCGAGTATAACTCACTGACGGACCTTCCTTTTCTTCCTCTATCTTTGGAATGTCCGTCAGATAAGAATGGGTATCATAGTGAAGATTAAGGTGTAAAGCCAACCTATGAAGATTATGCAGACTGGACGATGGAAGATTAGCTAGTTTTAATTTTTTGTTGTTGCCCACATGTTTAGGGCTTTTGTTTCTCCTTTGATGTAATTAAACTACTCAGTTTATTTTACTCTTTCTTTTGGGATGTAATAAAGTTGGTTAATGGAAATAAATGCTTATTCGCTTTATTATTTTATTTTTGTACGCAACCCTGCACACTATGATTCGTTCTTACGCTTAACGTAACTGTATTGAATAGAACACCTTCAATTCAGTTAGGTTGTGGACTGTGCTACGCCACTCTTCACCTTTTTGGGAAGTGGGGCGTGACAGGTTTTTGTGGCGGCCCATGCAGGTCATCTTGTGTACTAAAATAAAATCGTTAACTGACTTATTATATTTGTGAATCTCATCCATCTATACTGATATCATAGTTTTCCTATGTCCCTTGTCCCTTCCTTGACATTCTATACCCTGTCCATGACCTTCTGTTCAAGTCATGGCAAATCTTTCCGACGAAGATGACATGTCCGATATTACTTTTGAATCTACATCTGGAGATTCAGACGACGAAGTCGTAGACTCTCAGGCGGTTATTTCCGACAGCGACTCGGAAGACGAAGAAGTCGATGCTGCAACTCCGGAGCCTGTGATGGCTAATGACTCCGAATATGAAGAAGAAGATCCTATAGAAGAGGAGCATATACAGGAGGGGCCAGAAAAAGAGGCTATTGCGGCGGAAGAGAATCCTATGGAATATGATCCGGATGAGGATGTTCCTGCAAAGGAATAAAACCCTATATAGAGGGGGAATCGGAGAGCGAGGCTCCTGCCAGGGATGAGCCGAAGGACGAAGTTTCGAGTGAGGAGAAACTCGAGACCGAAGAAACTTAGGATGTTGTCCCCACAAGGCACCGTGGGAATGGACGTATCTTTCTTAGTGCGAGGACCTATCACCATTTGTTTGAACTCCCGTAATCGAGACTAATGAGTCTTTTTCCTTTTCTTTGGCCGAATAAAATGATGTAAGAATAGTATGGGTATGTCCTTACTTCCGGTTGTACTCTCCATATTGAAGTTGGATAATAACATCTTAGTTTCGAGCATAAAATCTCTCTTGTATTTCTTGCTCTTCTTATTAGTCTCTCTCTTGCATTAATTGTTGTTCTTCCATGCAAGTTATTATCCTGTCTCATCCCTCAGCCTGATTGTAACCTAACCGATTCTGATTCAGATCATCAATGGCTGGACGACACCATCACCGCAACCGAAGGGGAAATGGAGTCAATGAAGCCGCTGCTCAGCAAGCTGCTATGCTACAAATGATGCAAGGACTATTGAAGCAACAGTAGTAGCAGACAGCTGCCCTTCATCAGGAGCTACAAGAAAGTAGGCAGCAGCAAGCAGAGATTTTAAGTAAGGCACTAACCCCAGTTCCTCAAGGAGCGGCGGGAGTGAAACAGTTCAGATCACTTCACCCTAAGACTTTTTCAGGGAAGGAAACTCCTTTAGAAGCTGAGGAATGGCTCAAGGGAACAATCAACGACCTCGGTGCCACCCAAATTCCGAAGGACGCGTGGGTGAACATTGCCAAACTACAACTCACTGATAATGCCCGAATATGGTGGGAGGCCGAGGAAAGCAGACTGAAGGAGCCCGTCGACTGGGAAACATTCAAACGGCGGTTCGACACTCAATACTTTCCCGTCGTAGCGCACCTAAAAATGGAACGGGAGTTTATACAGTTCCAACAGGGGAGTATGTGGGATAAATCGGTAGACGAGTACGCTTCGGAGTTCGCCCGCGCATTACCTGGTGGCAACCCTGGAACTATATGCTAAAAGATTCCGACAGGGGTTATATCTGAAGACGCAGTCCTCCATGTCTTCTGCCACCTTATCAACTTATGATGAAATCTTAGAGGCGGCACGAAACTTCGAAGAGCTTCAGAGATGGATGAGGAAGGATGACCGTTTATCTGGCATTAAGCGACCAGCCAATCAAATTCTTGAGGGATCACCTTCCAGATTCAACGGGATACAACAACCTAAGAGACCAACAGGACCAACTATCTTCGGAAAACCAGCCGTTACTTGCAACCATTGTGGTAGGATCTGACACTACAGGAGAGACTGTCGCATCTTGAACAAACTTTGCATAGTCTGTGGGTCTCCGGATCATGCTATTGGGGACTGTCCTCAGAGAGGGAAACAATCAGGCCCCGTCAACAAGCCAGCTAATTATGTGGCACCACGACAGGGAAACCAGCCACCTTCCGCCACTCAACCAACCGGCCAAGGGACATCACTAAAGGGACCACCCTTGCCATCATAGGAGCGTGTTTTTCAGCAAGCGCAAAGGAATGGACCCAAACGTCAGACCTTCACCATGACGGCCGAGAAGGCTGATGACACGTGGAAAGACAACAGAGGTACTCCTTCTTTTTCTCAACCTTCCTTTCGATACCATTCTTATTAATCTTTCGATGCAAATCTTAGTTGGACTCACCGTAATTTCCCTAGTTTCCGTAATTTCGACTAGTTGCCTTTATGGTATAGCTCTCATGTTATCCATCAATTCACATCTTTCTTTCAACTTCTAAACTTTTCTATCTAGAAGCACTACTTTAAGAAGACCGGGTGGACACGGATGGTCGAAGCACATGAAGCGGAAAAGAGGGGTCAAGTTTTATATGGGAGAAGTGCCGATCGGTGGGAACGATCTTGAAGATGGAAAATTTATGAGATTTAGATAATAGTAGAAAAAGTGGAGATGGTAATGCGATGAAGAGAGCGGGGAAGGCTCAGCCCATGACTCACCTGTTCATTTTATACTCTTAATATGAAGATCCCGATATTCCGGGTGAACAGTCCAATATATGGGCGACTATACAAATATGAAGATCTCGATATTCCTGATGAACAGTCCAATATATGGGCGACTAAACAAATATGAAGATCCCGATATTCCGGGTGAACAGTCCAATATATGGGCGACTATACAATGTGGAAATTCCATGCCTAGAAGTATACGCACTAACTCTAATTCGTCTGAACCTTTATACTGAACCACGGGGATGGGTAGTTTGATTATGCAAGGATAATTTGGAACTCGGATTCCCCTACTACTCGATCATGATCCCGGGAAGTGAAACGGTACATTTCACTTCCCCAGTTGTTGTTCCGTGGCCACAACGGAATAATCGCGAGTATCCGGACCCTTGTTTAACAAAGTAATACGAACTTTTACCTCCACCTATACTTCCTACTACTTATCTACATACAACTTACAACATACTCATGCTCATATATACCTCTCTTTAAAACATCTTAAGTTTGTGCATTTCAAACATTTACACCCCTTACTTTATGTCTGCATGCATACATCATAATCTTATATACACCTGTTCATTTTATACTCCTACTGCTTTATGAGGCAATCCTACCCCAGTATAACTCGCCGACGGACCTTCCTTTTCTTCCTCTATCTTTGGAATGTTCGTCAGATAAGAATGAGTATCATAGTGAAGATCAAGGTGTAAAGCCAACTTATGAAGATTATGCAGACTGGACGATGGAAGATTAGCTAGTTTTAATTTTTTTTTGTTGCCCACATGTTTAGGGCTTTTGTTTCTCCTTTGATGTAATTAAACTACTCAGTTTATTTTACTTTTTCTTTGAGATGTAATAAAGTTGGTTAATGGAAATAAATGCTTATTCGCTTTATTATTTTATTTTTGTACACAACCCTGCACACTATGATTCGTTCTTACGCTTAACGTAACTGTATTGAATAGAACACCTTCAATACAGTTAGGTTGCGGACTGTGCCATGCCACTCTTCACCTTTTTGGGAAGTGGGGTGTGACACGATGTCACTGAATGTAATTATGGTAATAGGAGATAGCACAAAAATGTATAGCGCTAGCCAGGTTAGGGATTACAATGGAGTATGGCCCACTCAAAAGGTCGGACTGTAGTACTTCAAACTGAATGTCGAAGAGACTGGGGTCGGGTCAATACAGGGTGTAAGGGTGAACAGTAATGGATCTCAGGAGGAAAGAAATGTATTGGGGAGGGAGAACAGCCAATGCATCATGCGAACCAAAAATCAAAAGATTAGCGAACTCAGAAATTTTATTATTATTCCAGAAGATTTCAAACAAGGCATTCTCGAAGGACAAAGGTGGCCCTAAACTATACATAAATTTATTTGGCCAGAGCAAACAAATGATAAATCGCGTCAGTCGCGGTTGGGGTAGTTAAGCAGGTTACGGTAGGCTCGCGCGCTCAGATAGGGGCATCCATTCCCATACACACGGGACGGCGCGATGCTGGATACGGGCGCGCGGCACGAGCGCGGTGACCCGATACTGGATGCGGTGGCAACGCGGGCGTGATACGGCAGTGGGCATGGTTCTGGCTCGGTGCGTGGCATGGCGCGACAAGGAACTGGGCCTGGTGACGACTCGGGCGCGACGCGGTGTTGGGCCTAGTGATGACACGGACGCGACGCGGTGCTAGGTCTGGTGATGACACGGAGGTAGGTACGGTGTGGCACGGGACCTGGTCCGGAGGTGGGCACGACACGACACAGGCACGACACGGAAACTGAGCACGAGGCGCGACAGGTGAGTGGGAAAGAAGAAGAAAGAGGCGGGAACGAGAAGTGTGGAGGAAGGAGGGTGAAATGGGTCAGGTTGGGGGACACGGGTTTGGGTTTGTGGTTCATGGGCCGGGCCTGGGCTCGGGCTGAAAGAAAAAGGAAAGGAAAAAGGAAGAAGTAATTCGGTTGGGCTGGGGAATAAAAGAAAAAGGAAAAATAAAGGGGATAGGGTTTGGGTTAGGAGTTTAAAAGGATTTAAAGGAAATGGAAAGGGAGTGGGCTAATGGATCGGGTAAAATTTGGGAAAATAAATATAAGGGGTTAGGGTTTTAAAATAAACAAAATCATTAAAAATATAAATAAGCAATTTTGCAAGTAACAAAAATAAGGGTATTGGCGTATAAAAAGAATTGGGTATTACACATTATTTATCCAATATCTCTGTATTGTGACAACAACGGGGCTATAGCTTTAGCGAAGGAACCCAGGTCCCAGCAGAAGTCCAGACACATCTTGAGGCGGTATCACCTGATCAGGGAGGTCGTGGATCGCCGGGAGATCGAGGTTCAGAGAGTTGCTACAGAGGATAACACTGCAGATCCATTCACAAAGGTCATCGCTCAGACGCAGTTCGAGAGGCTATTCGAGATGATAGGTCTACGATATGCCAGCACATGGCCTTAGTGCAAGTGGGAGATTGTTAGTGTGATATGCCCTAGAGGCCATTATTGTATAGTACTATCTTGTATATTACATTTTGGAAGCTTGGGATATATACACGGATTTATGACAGTCTTGCTCGATATGGTAGTATGCTACTTAGTTTGTATCTATCTTAATATGTGTATGTGTTTCTTTTAACATATCGCTAATACATATTGACAAAGCCCTTAGGATCTTTGCTTGACTACCAGTGTTATGATGGCGGTCACACTAGTGGGGGCTGGGTAGTCTACAAGCACATCCTTATACAGGTCCCTAGTCGTAGGATTATCGAGACAGGGCATCGATACTCCAGAGCAGACTAGTGTATACGCTTCTCATCCCAGGAGGGGAGATGGTCTGTCACACAGCCATCAGAACGTCGTACTGGAGATAGTATGCAGGTGCTTGTTAGGTTACGAGTATACTGGATCGGACTCGTCAGGAACTGTTGGTTAGTATTATACCTATCGTCAGTTAGCAGTTCCCAGGTGACATGAGTACAGCTTAGTCCGTTGACTTGACACTGTTACTTCACCTCAAGTGTGTTCCCACTGTTCTTAAATTGCTACCCTACCATGGCTCTATTGAGTCGTGCAAACAGGTAGCAGTTGGGTGCAGTCCCGAAGCACTTGGAGGCAGTGGCGGTTAGATAGGATCCGTCTCTCCCGGTATTGGGGGTTGATGTCGCGCTGTGTTCGGAACGCCATTACACAAAGTCCCTGGCCAGGGCAAGTGAGATTTACTGGTAGATACTCCAGTAGTTTCTCAGGGTGTTTTGGACTGTACTCCGACATGATTTATACCGCTATTAGGGGTCTGACGCTTGCCGTCCCCTAGGCCCGATATGCGACACTCTTAGACGAACAGACCGGACTGTATGGAGATTGTCACATTCAGGATCAGTAGAAGTTCGGATGGGTTTCCTCATCGGCCTTCTTATCAACATCTACCTGGGGACCGTTACGTACAGCTAGTACCGCTTGCGTCCTGTGGTTAAACCCACTGCCAGCATAGTGTCGAGTCTTTAGAGTCCCATATAGAGGGTTTCCCAGCTTCGGGCGAAACGAGTAGAGGTCGTATGGTTTTACGACAGGGTTCGATCACATACGTGTGCTTCTGCGCGTGTGGTGTTCGAGCGGACAATACTAGTGGGCTTTGGTTTAAGCCGGATCCTAGTATTTGATTATTGGATTAGCTTCGTCTCATGGTATTCTTGTTTTTCGGAATACGGATGCGGGTATGTATATACGGATGAGAGCGGGTGAAGAAGGAGACTTCTCATTAGGGTTTTGACCATTGACTTGGTCAAAGCAAATATGAGAAAAGGAAAAGTATTTGTTATTTTTGATAAATGATAATATTTTTGGCATGGCTACTTGGTTGACCATTTGACTTGGCTTGACTTGTTGACCATAGATATTTTGATGAGATATTTTTGAGCTAGATATTTTGATGAGATATTTTTCATACCATGACAAATGGTCATATATAAGTTATCCATTCCAATTTTTATTATCATTATCACAAATACATTCTCTCTCCTAAGCTTGCTCTCTTCTTCTTCCTCTCAAAACCCTAGTGTCTCATGAGTTGAGAATCAAGGGTTTAGTGAGACTAAGCTATTCTAATCCACACTCTAATCACTCTAGGTCACTTAGTCTAGCAACCCAAGTGTTCTAGTTGCCTCATATTGGAGGTTTAGCTCTAGGTTGGAACTCTCGGGTGGATCTTCTACTACATTAAGAAGCCGACGAGGAGGTGCTTTCCATTTCACTCCAAGGAGCTTGCAAGGAGAAGGAGGACAACAGAAAGAAGAGAAGGACTTGGAACTTTAGGTATAATCTTCTTACCGAGTAGATAATACCTCCAGTTAGTTTTGTTAGATATGGTTTAGCTAAGATCTTGTGTTTAAGTCAATGTTACCTTGCTTGTAAAAATCGTTTTTTACCCGTTCCGCCTCCTCGCAAACCCATGGGGTGTGTAATGTTGACCAATTTATGGAGACCAGAGTAAAGAACGAAGTCTGGCACGATGCCGATTTTGCACTCGAAAGGCTTCAACCAATCCATTTGCCAAGATACCACGCGGAAGGATTGAAAAGGTTCTTAAAGTGCCAAGGTGTACCTTTCGAACAAACTGTTCGGTAAGCCCAATTCTACAAAAAGATTTGGGATATCCCTGGAACCCAGCGAAAGATGCCTAACGGGAAGTTGGAGACAACCGGGCTCGGATACATTCGGTCCAAGAAACGGGAGCAGTTCCATAGCTGTTGTGTCATAAACAGCTCCAGAGAAGAGAAAAATGCTCTTCTAAATGGTCGTGATGTTGAAACAGAGTGAAATCACGCTCTAAGAATGTTAAGTCCGTCGCTCGAAGAACAAATAGACAAGCTAATAAAAGAAGCCTGTCAAAAGAGCCGAGACAATCATAGCAGTGAAATAGCCATTTATGAAAAGGACAGGACGCAGCGCTACAACGCCCTTTATCCCCAGCCCGCTGTATGTCCTCGCAAAAGGGAAAAATCCAGAAATAGAGGCAAAAACAGGACAAAGAGCGCAAACAACGTTCACAAACAACAATGCGGATCTAAAAAATAGTGCTATCAAGAAAAACTCGGTTGGAACCCGTCCTTTATAAAGAAGATGGGTCGGGAATACTCTTTCCCCCAAGTCAAGACGAGGAAAATATTCAACCTTGTTATGAAGATCAAATGATGACACTCTCGGAGTCTCGGCATCCCGAACAAATAAACGAGATCCATCATCCGGATCATTGCTCCTACCACCGAGCAATAGGTCATCCCCTTGAAAATTACTTCACCTTCAAAGACTGGGTAGAAAACCAGTAGCAACAAGGCAGGTTCGCTTTATCCGACAACTAGAAGGTAACCCCTCCGCAAAAGCATGAGCTAAAGAGGACCTATACCATGAGGATAGGACCTGCTCAACACAAAAAATGAAAGAGAACTCGTACTTGCCACATGATAACACTCTCAAAGGAGAGAGGGCACGAGACTATGGATGACCTCCGCATGTGCTTCGCAAATGAAGATAAGGACGAGGTAATCTCTGAGTTTCTACGGGCACCAAAAGAGCTGGAAGATGGGATACATACTATAACGGACAACCTAAAGAAAATTGACTTAGGGACAGAAAATGATCCGAGGCCGACATTCGTCGGTGAGCTACTATCTGAAAAACAGGAAGCCACGTTAAAATACGTGCTCATGCAATATAAAAACTGCTTCGCGTGGAACTATTCCGAGATGCCGGGTCTAGATCTAAAGGTGGCAGTACATAAACTGGCTATATCGCCGGACAAAAAGCCAGTCAAACAGGCGCCAAGAAGAATGCGGCTCGAACTTGAGATGCGTATAAATGCTGAGGTCAAGAAACTAATCGACTATGGCTTCATCCAAGAAGTTCAATATCCTGACTGGATCGCCAAAATCGTTTCGGTGATAAAGAAAAATGGAATGGTGCGCATCTGCGTGGACTTTCGGGACCTCAACAAAGCTTGCCCGAAGGATGACTTCCCAGTACCTGTTACCAAGCTGATGATCGATAACACGTTTACTCATGAGGTCTTCTCCTTCATGGATGGATCTTCAGGATACAATCAAATAAAAATGCATCCTGAAGATCAAAAGTATACTGCCTTCTGGACTCCGTTGGGCATATTTTGCTATAAAGTGATGCCCTTCGGTTTGAAGAACGCTATCGCTACCTACCAGAGGGCCATGACAAAGATCTTCAATGATCTCATCCATGAGATCGTCGAATGCTACATCGACGACCTTGTGGTTAAAAGCAAATCTTATGAGAAACATTGGGAACATCTAAAAATAGTGTTCCGACGTTTTCGGAAATATAATCTGAAGATGAATCCTCTAAAATGCGCGTTTGGAGTCTCCTCAGGCAAATTCCTAGGATTCATCATACGACACCGAGGTATCGAAATCGATCCCTCAAAGATCAATGCAATTATGAAAATGCTCATGCCAAGAACTCTCAAAGAATTGCGATCTCTTCAAGAAAAGCTCGCATATATCCGGCGGTTCATACCCAACCTTTCCTGAAAATGCCGTCCCTATGGTCATTTATTGAAGAAGGGAACCACATTCTTATGGGATCAAAATTGCCAAAATACACTAAATGAAATCAAGCAATACCTGCAAAATCCGCCGGTATTGGCCGCTCCGTTTAAGGGAAACCCCCTTCTGCTATATTCAACAGCCCTTAAGGGTTCTCTATGCGCGCTATGGGCACAAGAGAACGATCAGGAAAAGGAGAGAGCTCTGTCCTATTTGAGTCGAGTTCTCCTGGGGGCAGAACAACTACACCCCCATTGAAAAGCATTGCCTGGCACCGATCTTCGCGATAACGAAGCTCAGACATTACGCCTTGGCACATGAGGTCATCTCATATCAAAGGTGGATCCTCTCAAATATCTGATGTCAAGGGCCATACTAACAGGAAGGCTTGCCAAATTAACCCTCCTCCTGATGGAGTTCTCGATAACATATCGACCCCTCAAAGCAGTGAAACGCCAGACCATTGCCGACTTTCTTGCAGAGCATCCGATACCAGCCGACTCCCCCTTAAATTGTGAGTTACCGGATGAACATGCGTTCGACATAATCGAAGGAGAGAAGGAAGAAAATGATTCCAAATGGGAACTCTACTTCGATGGAGCATCTTCCATGAAGAGGCGAAAGAAAAATACCCCATAATCAAAGCCAGGGTGGGCCTTATCTTCGTGACTACGCAAGGAGGAATATTGCATTACGCCCTTTCCTTAACGGAGCCAAGGACTAATAAGGAAGCTGAATATGAAGTTTTGATAGCAGGTCTCGAGATCGCTGTCGACATAGGAATCAAAGACCTCCTAATATATGGACACTCCTAGCTGATCGTTAGCCAAGTAAATGGTGACTATTAGACGTACAAGCCAGAGCTGATAAAGTATGGAGAAAGAGTGTAGCAACTGCTGACACAAATCCCCTCCTACATCCTGGAGAGTATATCGCGTGCAGAAAACAGCAAGGCAGATGTGTTGGCCAAATTGGCTAAGGAACTGCCGATGACGACCTCGATGAAGTAAAGATCATCGTGCAAAGCCGCAGGATTCTCGCGCCAATAGAAATATTTTCGGGAGACTTAACAGAGCCATCCGAAGGAAAAGAAACGACCGAATAAGTAACCCTTCAAATAAGGGACAAAGAAACGGTCAACGATTGGAGGGAAGTCTTCATAAACTACTTCAAATCCCAACAAACGCCCAAAAATGCGTCGTCTCGACATCAGCTCATGAAACGAGCTCTGTCCTTCGCCTTCATGAATGATACTCTAGATAAGAGATCGTTCGACTGTCTATGGATAAGGTACCTAGGTCCGAAGGAAGCAAAGAAAGCCGTTCAAGAAATTCATGACGGACTCTGTGGTTCGCACCAAGCTAGGCCAAAGATGAAGCTGAAGATCAAAAGAATGGGTTACTATTGGCCCACAATGATTCAGGACTGCCTCGAATATGCGAAGCAGTATCACTTGTGCCAAATTCACAGGGACTTCATCGACCAACATCCAAATCCGCTATACCCAACAGTAGCTAGACGGCCGTTCGAAATGTGGGGAACCGATATAGTTGGCCCCATTGAACCAGTATCGTCCAAAGGACATCGGTTCATACTGGCAACGACCGACTACTTTTCTAAGTGGGTAGAAGCAGTACAACTAAGGGAGGTGAAGATGGAGAATATCCTCCACTTCTTCAGGACACATGTCATCTATCAGTTCGGCACTCCGCGACGAATTATCTTAGATAATAGGCCAGCTTATAGAAACTATAAAATCAGCCGCTTCGCACAACAGCATAAAATAGATTGGAGTTACTCTTCAGTCTATAATCCTCGGGCTAACGGTCTAGCTGAAGCTTTCAACAAGACCTTGACGAAGATGATAAAGAAAACGGTGTCTAGAAACAAGAGAGACTGGCATGAAAGGTTGCATGAAGCTTTCTGGGCGTACCGAACAACGTACAAAACAGCGACAAATACAACACCATACGCATTGATATTCGGCACGGAAGCAGTGCTTCTCCTGGAAATAGAACCCCCTTCTCTACAAGTAGCGGTTTGATACGAGCTGACAGATGAAGAAAATCTTCTGCTCGAGGAGCTCGATGCCTTCGACAAAACTCGCCTTATAGCACAACAAAACCTGGAGGCTTCTAAGGCAAGGATGACATGGTCATATGAATGACTGACCAGCCCGAGAACATTCCGCCAAGACGAACTCATTCTAGTCGTCAAAAGACCAATGATCCCCAATCGTGCAAAAAGGGGGAAATTTAAGCCGATCTATGAAGTCCCGTACATCATAGACAAAGTCTATCAAGGTGGAGCCTACCTGCTCATGGATATGCATGGCGAAAAACCCTTCCGGCCAATAAACGGCCGATTCCTTAGAAAATACTACGCTTGACGAGTCACGACTTAGGTCTATGATAGATGACGACGCTCGTGTTCGCTCGCTATCTTCCTGAGTCAGAACTCTGAGAGTAGTATGCAAAGAAGCTCCGTCACCTCAATCATGGCGACAAAGGACCGAGATGTCCTTAAACTAGAAATTTGCCTCAAACATGGCGACAAAGGACCGAGATGTCTTAAACTAGAAATTCGCCTCAAACATGGCGATAACGGACCGAGATGTCCCTAAACTAGAACATCGCCTCAAATGTGGCAATATAAGACCGAGAAGTCCTTAAACTAATTATCCGCCTCAAACATGGCGACATCAGACCGAGATGTTCCTAAACTAACAAAGGACCGAGATGTCCTTAAATTAGAAATTCGCCTTAAACATGGCGACAAAGGACCGAGATGTCCCTAAACTAGAACTTTGCCTCAAATATGGCGACATTGGACTAAAAAGTCCCTAAACTAAAATTTCGCCTCAAACATGGCGATAATGGACCAGAACGTCCCTAAACTAGTACATCGCCCCAAATACGGCGATACATTCCTTTGGGATTTATATTGCAATCGAAGTCTTAGCAGGAAAGATTGCAACGCGAGTCCCACTAGCTACATAGCTAATATAGCGATGAAGCCACCCTCAAAACCCACTGGCAAACAGGTGGGTCACCTACGACGAAGCTACTTTTGAGAGTTTCGCCATTTAAAAAAATATATGCCCATAAGTGAAATGGGCACGGATGAAAACCCGAAAGGACACCATGAGTAAAAACAGCATGACTGCCGGCGAGTTTGTGAAAACCCGAAAGGGCGCAATCTCTTTCAAAAATAAAATAAAATAAAAAATAATAATAATAATTATAATAATAATAAAAAGGGAAAAAAAAGTATGTCCACAAGAAAAATGGGCACGGATGAAAATCCGAAAGGGCACCGTGAGTAAAAACAGCCGGACTGCCGGCGAGTTTGTAAAAACCCGAAAAGGGCGCAAACTCGTAAAATAAAAAAAATTCATGTACACTTGCTAAGTCCTCTCGACCTCATGAGGAGAAAATGTTGGAGATAGTGCCCTCAGAGTCAATTATTGGATCACAGGCACGTGATTGCAATGATTGAGGGAGGACCTATACCGGTAGGACAGTTTTACTCAAGATGATAGTATGCTATCTGGTTTATCTTTATCATCGTGTACTGCTTTAGGTGACCTTACAGGTCACTATTGCATGTTGATAGAGCCCCTAGGATTCTTGCTTGACTGCCAGCAGTATGAGGGCGATCATATACGTGGGAGCTGGGGTCTATAAGCAAATCCTTAAAAGGTCCCTAGTCATGGGAGTTTCGAGACATGGCATCGATACTCCAGAGTAGACTAGTGTATACAGTCGAGACCCCGACGAAGGGCGGTGGCCGGTCTCATAAGCCACTGGTGTCAGTTGGTTCACCTAAGATGTATACAGGTGCTCATTGGGTTATGAGTACACCGGACAAGACTCGCCGGGAACCTGCTAGTGGGATTATACCAGATGTCAGATAGCAGTTCCCTGGTGACATGTGTACAGGTTAGTTCATCGACCTGAGATCGTCATTTGTCTCCTGTGAGTTCCTACTGTACTTTGATTACTACCCTACCACGCTCAAAGGAGACGTGCAAACAGGTTTTAGTTGGGTACAGTCCTGAGCCACATGGAGGCAGTGAGCGGATCTTCAGGGGTTCGTCTCTCCCGGTATTGGGGGTGAGGTCGCGCTGTGTCTAGGAGAGCTATTATACGAAGTCCTTGGCCAAGGCAGGAGATTTACTGGTAGGTATGCCAGTAGTATCTCAGGGTGTTCTGGGCTACACTCCGACACGACTTGTACCGCTTTTGGGGGTTTGACTTTTACCAACCCCCTAGGCCCGCCATGGGAAGCTCATAGACGAATGGACCGGACTGTATGGATATTGCCACTGACAGGCTCAGTAGGATGTCAGGATGAGTTCGCTCATCGACGTCCCTTTTGGTCAATACCTGGTAGCCCGTTACATATGGCTAATACCTCTGACGTGCTAGTGGTTAAATCCACAACCAAAGTATTGACGAGTATTTAGAGTCCCCCACAGACCAGTTTCTCAAGTTTCGGGCGAAACGCTGTAGAGTCCGTATGGAGATATGGCAGGGTTCGATCTTATACGTGCGGTATTGCACAGATGATGATCGGACGGATAATACTAGCGGGCTTTGGTTTAAGCCGGATCCTAGTATTGTACAGTGTAGATTTTGTCTCATTGCATTTGTATTCAGTGGGAATACAAATGCGGGTATGTATATACAGTCGCGGGGTTTTCCTGTAATTTATTACGGGATCAGTTTTCTGAAGTTGCCAGTTTGCATTCCGTTTCGGCTAGATTTCCTTTGTTCCTTCACGGCCGGATTTTTCCGTTGGAGGGGGCTAATTTAAAAGTTTGCAAATTAGCTAAGTGGAGGGGTTTATTTGTATTTGTGGATTATGATGGGTTAAGCATCTTTGCTTTTTCATGATTGTTTTGCATTAATGAGATTGGATTTGTATTTGAAATTGATGTGAGGCTTGATTTGGCTTATGCTCACTCATTCCACCATCTTATGCTCACCTCCTTTTGATACAGTTTTTCCTCCTCATTCTTGCCAGAGGGCCGGCCACTTTTGTGTGAGGGAGATAGTTCATTTTTGTTGTGGTTGGCAAAATGTGCCCGAGTTGCCTCGGTCCAGAGGTCGGAGCCCGTAAAAGAACCCAGCGATGTGGTGCCCGTTCTGACAAGGAGTTGAAGACCGGAGATTCCGCGAGGAGATCGGAGTGGAGGCCGAAGACCGAAGGACACGGATCGCTCGGTATAGCCCTCTACCCTTCTCTAGTTAGCTAGGAGTAGGTTAATGGCCCGATCCGGGATTTTAGTGCGCGGTGGTGCCGGTTTCTAGTTTTCAGAAAAGTTTCGTTTCCGCAATCCGGTGTCGGATTGACGGCCGGGGCGACGTCGTGCACTTACACTGGTATCAGAGCCATGCCATTAACCTATTCTAGCTTGCTCTAAAGTGTTTAAAGCTTCGATCGAACAATTATCCCAAAACCGCGATTTCTAGTGCATCATTTTTCTGTCGAATTTTTTTTGGCTCGAAATTTTTTTCAGTGCATTGCAGAAATACATGCAGGCAATTCTAAGAGTTCTGCAAAATTTTGGTGGCTTAACTTTACTGTTCCACCGCGGAACCACGGCCAAACCCATGCATTGGCCGCGGTTCCGCGGCCATAATAACTCCTTGTAGCACCAAATTTTTCCAGAGGCTCTTGGACTTTGAAATGGGGGTTTTGGTATGTTCTGTTTGGGCCCAGATTTTCTTTGAGTGCTACAGTTGTGCTTGGGGCCCACTTCGGTAAATTTGATCAATCTAAAATTTTAAATATGTTAGTTCACAGTATTTACATTATATCTGCGACCGTGAATGTCACTTGATCGGTAAATCCTGTCTAACCACTATAACCCTTTTAGACGGATTTGCGAACGTGACATTCACGTTGATGTTTTGTGTTGTGCTGTGATGTTGCGAATTGGTCGTGGGGGATAGCCTGGATGCAATGGTAGTACAGTTTTGTTTTATATGTACATTTGATATTGCGGGGCGAGCGTCCGACATGTGGACTGCCGTCACTGCCTGTTTGTATATTATTCTTTTGGGGCACGACCGGGCTGAGGTCGATGTACCCTTTGTATGTATATTTTACTTTCTGTACTAGGATTACCCCAAGGAGGGGTGCACGGATAGCCGGGTTTTAGAGGGCAACGAGCCCGCATCTCATGGTGTTGAGACGGAAGGGGCTTTACTCGAGAATTGGCGGGCTATTCGCCGCACTCGTAGGGGGTATAGGTTGACCCAGGAGGGGTGCCCAAGTTACCGGATTCCGTGAAGTGCTGGGTGGTCCATTCACGTTTTTGAAGGGGGCTGCCTCGCTTCAGGTTTTGGCGGGTAACTTGCCACGCCCATAGGGGTCTAGGATTTCATTGCACAGGCTATCCACACAACCAGGGGAACGTCGGGTTTCAGTAGCGGCTCTATGAAACCCGGGGATCCCAGATATCTGTATTGTTCTGTGATACTTATTACATTTCTGTGATGTTGCATTTTTATCATGCCTTGAGCGAATATTATATATTGATATATATACTAGTAGATGTTGTATATGTTTTGCATCCGCGCTAGTCCAGTCCTCGCTCTGTCGTTAGTTAAGTAACCTAACGGGTGATGACGGGACCCAGTGGCGAATGCGGATGGCATATACGTACATCATTATTTTCGTTTTTTATTGGTGTGATCAATTGATGGGACTGCGTTGATTCGGATCAATGTAAGCTAAACAAACCTATTCTGATGTTGTTGGAACATTTTTCAAAAAGCTGTTATTGCAAGGGCGTTCTCTTTTTTTTTTGCACAGTGGTATTCGGTTATGAATATCCAGCACCTCAGTCGACGAGGCAAGGGCCGAGATCCCTTCACCGGGAGTGACCCCTTGAACAAAAGTTTGCGTCAGGGCAATAACTTCACTATAGCCGTTTACTTTTGCTTTGCATCGTGGTATTCAGTTGGAATATCCTGCACCTCATTCTACGGGGAAAGAGCCCAGATCCCTTCACCGGGAGTGACCTCTTTAGCAAAGGTTTTCGCCACTATATTTTTAAAAAGCTATCTGGTTCCTTCAACGATATCAAGTTCATTACGTTAAAGGTTTTTCGCCAGAAACCATTCGTAGCCCTCCGTCATTTCAGACGGGTAGCACGTAGTATTCATGCTATGTTTGTTGACCTTCGTCAAGGCATAGTGTATGGTAGCTGCTTGTTACCTTTCTGCTGCATAGATAGATGCGTTGGTTTGGGATATTCATATAGCCTTGTTGACCTTCGTCAAGGGCTTGTACGGGTGGGTTCAAATTAACCTGGACAATGACGGGTAGAACTTGACATGTGACTTATGATTTGTTGACCTTCGTCAAGGTCATAAGAGCATGGGGTAAAAATCACATCGGGAGTTTCTAAAGAAACTGAAACTTGCCAGATATGCGCATACCTTCTGGAGTGTGATAACGTGAGCGGATTCCGTCACGTTATCATGCGATGATAGTTGGATCCCGATTCCCACTGATGAGTTGGTTTACTCCTCGGGTGATCCCGACTAATTCTTCTTTCAGGTTTGGAGGAGAATTTGACGTTACAGTGGGAGGTTTCCTGATTAGATAAAGTGATAACCATTCTGATCTAGGTTAGAGTGCACGCTGAGTGTTTCTTTTCTCTCTCTCTTTGGCAGCGACCATGGCCCGGCCCTTGCCTATAACTCAGTGACCAAAATTAACCGAACCTTCTTAAACACTGGCTTTTGGATTGTCGGAGTTGCATACCTCATTGCCACTCCTACTTTTACCCTTTTCTCCAGGAAACCCCGTATTACTACGAACATCCACTTCCATTGGACAAAACCATCGTATGGTTATATACGAACTCGAAGGAATTTATTCGAGGATGGTTTCCGGTTCTGGAGAAAACGAATAAGACTATTCAGTTGTCTTTTCCTTTTACCTTCTCTCAGGTTGCGAGTACTCCTTGGTTTAGGAGATAGTACACCTATTACGCAATTGGATAGTCTTCTTCCAAACCTTAGGCTGGTACCGAACGGTGGGGAATTAAGAAAACCAATTAGCCTAACGATGGTGTACAGAAGGTATTAAGTAAAGACAAATAAAGGGATTAGTAAGATGGCAAAGTAAATTGCGACTGCTAATCACAACCAAACGAAGTATTTCATTACCACTCCCACTTCACTTTTGTATTTCTCCAGGACACTCCGTATCACTACGAAGATCCACAGTTTATTGGATACTCCATCGTATGGTTATATACGAACTCGAAAGGAACTCGTTCCAGTTTGAGGATGGATTCTGGTTCAGGAGAAATAGGAATAAGGTTTATTCGGTTGTCTTTTATCTTTACCTTCTCTCGTGTTGCGAGTGCTCCTAGGATTAGGACAGTACACCCATTATGCTTATTGGATAGTCTTCTTCCAAACCATAGGCTGGTGCCGAACGGTAGGGAAGGAAGGAAACCATTTAGCCTAAGAGGGTGTACAGAAGGTAATGACTAAAGACATATAAAGGGATCTGGAGAGATGGAAAATAAATATACGGTTACAGTTGTGAATCTGGACAATGGAAGAGGCATTACTAGGAATACCCGGATACCCCATCGAAACATTTCAATGTTTCAGTTTCACTGTGTACTGTTAAAAGAAAACTGATTTCCCAATTAGACACTTGCTCCAGGGTATGTATTTATCAGGTATGATTCTCACATCTGTATGGTTTTACAAATGATGAGTGGGAGTAAGTTATTGGGAATTAGGTGATCGTCCTCATTATATCGGAATTTGTTGTAATTGGTGATATTTGAGGAAATCGCATGGGCTGTTTGCCGGACGACAAATATTTGGTTTTGAATATCCGTTGTTATGTACCAATTTCAAATTGATATATCTGCACGTCTATTTTCATAGAGTGAGATATAACTTTTTGAAATTATGTCTATGACATTTACCTATATCAGTGGATGGTTAGGTAAGGAGCATTAAACAGCGGTGTAATTCTTCATAACCATAGTACAGTTTTCAACCTACGACGCACAGGGATTGAGTTATTAGACTTAGAGGACTTATACAGAGGATTGTATATTGTCCAGTGTCCACGAGGACAGAGAGGTTGGTACTCGTACTATATTCTGTTCACTTATGACTTCTCTAGATTTTAGACAAGTGTTTCGTAGAAACACAAGTTCCAAGTTTTGAGAAGTTATGGGTATATGAATAAAGTAGAGAACCAGGTGTTGCAAGTATCGGGATTCTTCAAGGTGATCGAAGATATAGGTACTTGTGTATGGTATTCAGGTGATAGTAATGATTAAGAGAACTTGCTTCTCTTTTGGGTTACTCATAATTGGAAGCATTCCTAAGTTGAGTAACGCTGATCGGCCTCTCTCTATTTAATTGACATGCACTGGAGACAGCTGCATGATTTGAATCTGGTTCAATTAAATCAGTGCCTCTGTTTCTGTATTGGATATAGAACAGTTCGTATCTTAACGATGTTAAGGTACGGGGAGTTGTCCGGCCTATGCTTAAAACCAGACTCTGGATAACTCAAGGCACGTTTCTGTAATGGCTGTTTGTGGGTTGACCCAGGCTATGACGAGGGTTGACTTTCTACCATCTGGAAGATCAATAGTGATATTGTTCTTGACTCGCCACAGTTTTAATAAAAATGGATTTTTCAGAAAACAGTAATGGGAGTATGGTAGAATTGGAAGTGATTCCAGAACTGCAAACGATTACTGAAGATTTGATAAGAACCTAAAGATTCAATCTGGTTTGACATTCCATTAACCACTCCGCGGATATGGTGGGTAACCTCAGGCACCCGAGAGGTACTCCGGTAGCCTCAAGGACGGTGACAGGGAGGTTCTTGTTTACCCAGACTTGTCATTTCTGTTGTTCCAGACTGTGAGACCAGGCAGGAGGATGAGTATAGCGTCGTTCTAAACTAGCTTTAGAAGCGTACGTCTATATGACTCTGCCAGAGGGTTGTCGTAGTCAGTGGGAGCAGCGGAAGCATTGGTGGACAGGTGGCTTATGTCTATTTATAGACTAAAGCAGATATCGCGGGGATAGATCATCTATTTCTGATGTGACAGTCATAGGTTTGACTTCATCAGAATAGGGGATGGATCTGTTAAGAAGGTAGTAGGGTGATGTCCTGGTATTTGGATGACATACACAGAGAAGGAAGTGAAATTCCTGTACTACGGTCGGTTATACTTTGGTTGTCACACAGTGGTTTCTCCACAAGGAACTTTGATATTATATCAGACATTCTGGTTACTAGAATTATGGTCTAGATTTTGGTAGTTTCCCAATTTGGGTACTTTGACAGCATTCTAAAGGTGTTTTAGAATGGACGACTCCTGGCACGGTAGTATACCTGCAGGTAATGGAGTCACCCTCTCTAAATGTGTCTTACAGACTAAAGGGGAGAGGGATGTGCAAAATTTGCAAATCACTTGCTTAGGCAATTGAGTCAATCATGAGATGTCAAGTACCACACCAGATGTTGTTTTTGTAGTAGATGCAATAAGTTGATATTAATCCTATCCTGGAGAAACGTTCGGAAGCAGTTTTAGAACATAAGTGAATGTTCTAGGGATATGATAACGACAGCCTCTTTTTGGGAGACAGTTATCATTCCAGGCTTCCAAGGTGACCTGGATGACAGAGTGACTGTCAGAGTTATAGTTTTCCCTCTGACGAGGGGCAGTATTTTGGACAGGTGGTCCAGGCGGATACTGAGGGAGGCATGGCGCAGGATACTGATTAAGTTCAGTTGACGATACAGTCTGAGAAGTTTGGATTTGGAGTTCATTTATGAACTAGGTCCCATCAGATATCCAGACACATTCTAAGACAGGTATTGCTCATTTCGGGAGATGGCTTTCTCCGCGAACTTGAGATATAGAGAGATATAGAAAGAAACATCACAGCGGATCCACTCGCCGAGGCTATTCCTCGAACGCAATAGTTTCGCAAACGAGCTTTGTGAGACCGACTAGTAGAGGAGTTGGGTGTTCGGTATCACATGGGTTGTGAGTATGTGACATCGCAATAATTAGCCTTGAGTGCAAGTGGGAGATTGTTGGAGATAGTGCCCTCAGAGTCAATTATTGGATCACAGGCACGTGATTGCAATGATTGAGGGAGGACCTATGCCGGTAGGACAGTCTTACTCAAGATGATAGTATGCTATCTGGTTTATCTTTATCATCGTGTACTGCTTTAGGTGACCTTTCAGGTCACTATTGCACGTTGATAGAGCCCCTAGGATTCTTGCTTGACTTCCAGCAGTATGAGGGCGATCATATACGTGGGAGCTGGGGTTTATAAGCAAATCCTTAAAAGGTCCCTAGTCGTGGGAGTTTCGAGACAGGGCATCGATACTCCAGAGTAGACTAGTGTATACAGTCGAGACCCCAACGAGGAGCGGTGGCCGGTCTCACAAGCCACTGGTGTCAGTTGGTTCACCTAAGATGTATACAGGTGCTCATTGGGTTATGAGTACACCGGACTGGACTCGCCGGGAACCTGCTAGTTGGGATTATACCAGATGTCAGATAGCAGTTCCCTGGTGACATGTGTACAGGTTAGTTCATCGACCTGAGATCTTTATTTGTCTCGTGTGAGTTCCCACTGTACTTTGATTACTACCCTACCACGCTCAAAGGAGACGTGCAAACAGGTTTTAGTTGGGTACAGTCCCGAGCCACATGGAGGCAGTGAGCGGATCTTCAGGGGTTCGTCTCTCCCGGTATTGGGGGTGAGGTCACGCTGTGTCTAGGAGAGCCATTACACGAAGTCCTTGGCCAAGGCAGGAGATTTACTGGTAGGTATTCCAGTAGTATCTCAGGGTGTTCTGGGCTACACCCCGACACGACTTGTACCACTTTTGGGGGTCTGACTTTTACCTACCCCCTAGGCCCGCCATGCGATGCTCATAGACGAACGGACCGGACTGTACGGATATTGTCACTGACAGGCTGAGTAGGATGTCAAGATGAGTTCGCTCATCGACGTCCCTTTTGGTCAATACCTGGTAGCCCGTTACGTATGGCTAATACCTCTGACGTGCTAGTGGTTAAATCCACAACCAAAGTATTGACGAGTCTTTAGAGTCCCCCACAGACCAGTTTCTCAAGTTTCGGGCGAAACGCTGTAGAGGCCATATGTAGATATGATAGGGTTTGATCTTATACGTGCGGTATTGCACGGATCATGATCGGACGGATAATACTAGCGGACTTTGGTCTCATTGCATTTGTATTCAGCAGGAATACAAATGCGGGTATGTATATACAGTCGTGGGGTTTTCCTGTAATTTATTACGGGATCAGTTTTCTGAAGTTGCCAGTTTGCATTCCGTTCCGGCTAGTTTTGCTTTGTTCCTTCATGGCCAGATTTTTCCGTTGGAGGGGGCTAATTTGCAAGTTTGCAAATTAGCTAAGTGGAGGGGTTTATTTGTATTTGTGGATTATGATGGGTTAAACATCTTTACTTTTTCATGATTGTTTTGCATTAATGAGATTGGATTTGTATTTGAAATTGATGTGAGGCTTGATTTGGCTTATGCTCACCCATTCCACCATCTTGTGCTCACCTCCCTTTGATACATTTTTTCCTCCTCATTCTTGCCAGAGGGCCGGCCACTTTTGTGTGAGGGAGAGAGTTCATTTTTGTTGTGGTTGGCAAAATGTTCATCTCATATCATTTTAGCTGTTAGTTATATGTATGCCCTAGAGGCCATTACTGTATATATGATGTATATTGTAGTGGATGCTGGGACGTATACAGGGAGGACTTTCTTGCTCGACATGATAGTATGCTATCTGGTTGTACTTTATCTTAACATGTACTCTGATTGCCTCTAATACATGTTGATAAAGCCTTTAGGATATGTACTCGACTACTGGGACTATGGTGAGATATACTAGTGGTGCTACGGTAGTCGACGAGTACATCCTATAACTGTTCCTAGTCGAGGGTATATCGAGACAGGGCATCGATGCACCAGAATAGACTAGCGTATACGCATCTTGACCCATATGATGGGCGATGAATGATCCCATATCCATCGGTGTTTGACATCAAGGATGGTGTACGGGTGCTCAGTGGAGACTGGGTACACTGGACGGACTCGCCGAGAACTCCCAGATGGTATTGTACCTCACGTCAGATGGCAGTTCTCCGGTGACACTGGTACAGAGTAGTCTGTTGACCCGAGATCGTCATAGAGTCTTGTGTGATTCCCACTTTGCTTTGATTTCCACCTTACCACGTCCGAGAGGGCATGCAAAACGGTGGTTTTTAGGTACAGTCCCGAATCACATGGAGGCAATGAGCGATAGGAGGGGATTCGTCTCTCCCGGTATAGGGAGTTCATGTTGTTCTGTGTTCGATTGGCTATAACCAGAAATCCCTGGCCAGGGTTGCTGAGATTTACTGGTAAGTGTTATCAGTAGTTTCTTGAACTGTTATAGACCTCATATCGACACGACTTATCGAGCTACTGGGGTCTGACGTTTACCACCCCTAGGCGAGATATGCGACATATCAGACGACGAGACCGGACTGTACGGAAGTGTTACTGATTGGATTCACAGGAGTACTAGCAGGCTTGCTTGTTGATCTTCTAATCTCTCAATACCCGGGTGGCCGTTACGTTTAGCAGACCGCTTGCGGCTTGTGGGTGTTTGATATGATCATCACCTACTGCCGGCGTATTGACGAGTCTTTAGAGTCCTACACAAGGGTTTCCTGGCTCAAGCGAAACGGAGTAGGAGCGCATATGAGATATGTGCAGGACCGAGATTGATACGATATGAGATACTGTATTCTATTCTCGCGATTTGTGACATTGATCGGTTGTATGCGATATAGCCGGGTTATTGGATCAAGTGTTGATTCGATAAGTTGTTACTTTTGATATTAGTCGGTTATAGACGGATTATTAAATCAAGAGTTGATTTAATAATTTAATGTATAATTATATATTTGATATATTACATTACATTAACTAGTATTAGCTCACTTAAGATTTATTTTCTCACTAGTTTGTGCACATTGTTTAAATGTGATATATGCAAGTGTACATGTTTGTATCATGCATGATGATACATCAAAGATAGGTGTATGAGACTTGTGCCAAGATTAGTTTTAAGATTAGGGTTATTCTTTTATCATAACATTTAACAAAAGGGTTAAATTTAGTCAAAGTAATCAAGCTTGAAGAAGCTTGGAGAAACTTTGACAAAGTCCACTCTTTTGTCATTTGTCTTGATATTCTTTAACCTAACCCTTAACCTAATCCCATGGTCAATTGTCTACATGAGTTAAGCATGATAGCTTAACTCACCCATGGTTACATTAATTGAGGATAATAATTCATATGATGGAATTATTCTTTCTTCTTTTTCTTCTTCATCAAGCTCCATGAAAAGCTTGCCAGCTTTAATGGTGCCATGAGAAAAAGTGTGAGAAAATCAATTCTAAAGTGAGCCCACTTCCTACTTCTTCATCCTCTACCACTTGCCATGTAGTAGAGTGTGTTCTCTTTACAAAGTTCATGACCTAGTGAAGGAATAGCTTGAGTTAGTGTCTCCCCGACGTAGATCATCTTCGGCCTCGAAGACAACTGTAATACCCAACACCTTTTTGTACGTCTATACCCGTATTTTTCTTTTTTACCTATAAAATTTATTTGTAGTTATTTATTTAATTTCAAAATCCTATTAAACCCAAAACAAATGTTATGAATATTTTTCCATCTAAAGTCAGCCCTGGACCCAAATCTTAGTCCTAGTTATGTATCCTAAACCATAAACCCAAATCCATGATTTAATTACATTTTTCTTTAATCCAAAATTCCCCAACCCATTACCAATTTTCCAAACTCATTTCCTCAGTTTAAACTCCCTCGGCCCACACAAAAATTAAAATTTATTTAATTGGAATTTGTAAAGTGCAGCCCATCCCCTTTCTCATTTTTATTCTTTGATTTTCTATTCATAGCCTGGCCCGTTTCTATTTTTCCTAATTAATTTTTATTTCCTTTTCCCTTATTTTTGGCCCGTTCCACAGCAGCCCACACACACATTTTAAATAAATTCCTAATTTATTTTTACCTAGCCACGGCCCGGCCCAGCCTCCCTCTCCCAGCCCGCTTTAGCACTCACCCGACCCGTTTTCTCATCTTCCCCAACGGCTCCTTCCTTCCCGCGCGCGTTGCCTCTGCCGTACCCCACGCCTGCGCCCACGTCGCCGCTCGTCACGCACCTCACTCGCAAGCGTTACCACGACGCACGCCCTCCACCTCTCTCCTTTACCCACTACTCCCTCTTCCTCGCTCGCTCACTCTCTCCCTCGTTCTCATTTTTTCCCCACAAACTCTGCGGCAACCATTTTTCCCGACGACGACGTCGAAGACGGCAGTCATCTCACGACTACGCCGTCTCCGCCTCCAGCCACCTCCCTCCATCACCATCGCCTGCTCTCATCTCCTCACCACCCTCCCTCATCTTCCTCCTCTTGCTCACCAAGCACGGCACTCGAGCCCCGCCTCTTGCACCTCTCGCCGGCGGGCCCACTGCACCGTCGTCGACCCCATCATCAACATCATCATCGTCGTCCTCTCTGTTTTCCCTCTCTCTCAATCTCTCTCTCGCTCTAACTCTCTGTTTTCCCTCTCTCTCAATCTCTCTCACTCATCTCTCTCTAACTCTCTCACTCTTTAGTCTCTCGCACATCTCTCAGTTTCCCACTCTCTATTTTCCCTCTCTCTCACTCTCAATCTAACTCTCTATCTCTAACTCACTCTCATTTCCCCTCTCTCAATTCTCTCCCTCTCTCTCTCTCTCTCTAACACCCGCTCTACCGGCCACCACAGTGAGCAACTCCACGTCATCGACCACCACCCTCGTCGTCAAGACCCTAGCAACCAAGCCTTTGCTGCCATGCTCGAGCTCCTAGCCTAGTCCAAGCTCCGAGGCCGAGCCGAGATCGAGCCGAGGCCAATCCGTGTCGTGATCGCGTCGGGCCATCACAATAGACCGCGTCGCTGCCGTGCATCCTCGAGACGTGTCCAGGCAAGTATTTTACTTGCTTACATGCTATTTACTTAAGTTACAGTCGTTAATTGCATAGATGATAAAGTTACAAGTTTAAACCAATTTTGTGTCATACCTGTTCGACGCGTGTTCCCAAAGAAAATACTTTTCTAAAATGACGGAACTGGATTAATTACTTTGGCCCTTGCTGTGATGAATACCTTGTGCAAGTTTCCCTGGAAAATATGACCGTTAACGACTAAAACAACTACCCCCAAGTTTAATCGTAAAACTGTAATTTTATTGTACCTGAAAACCGTTAAATTCACCATAAATCATATACACACTGGATTGATGCGTTCGAGGGCTCAAATCGAAGCCGACTCGACGAACTTTAACCCTACACCAGTTTCCAGACATTACTGTATTTAAACCATGATGATATTTGGATCGGAGTGCGACTCTGGACTGCAGTCCAGAGTGACTCCAGTCGTTGCTTGCTGTTCCGTATTGGGGCCCACAAGATCTCCTTAACTCGTAGATTGCGGAACTCTGCTGCTTGTCATAGGTAAATCTGTTAGCTATACAAAAAAATTGGTTTCATTCTGTTTTGTTATCTTTTGATATTTAATCTGTAATTTAATAGATCGGGACGCATAACAGTCCCAGCAGAATCAGAACAGACATATTGGCATTGAATAGTGTATATCTCCTGACGTACAGACGCGATCGAAGATCCGTTTGTTGCGTTGAAAACCATACTAAAAACCCTAGAATTTATCCAACTGTAGCGTCGCTAAAATCCGATCCCAACTAGGATCAAAATGCGTTACGAAACGGAATTCTGATTCTGAAATTGGATTTTCAGCCGCGAGCGCTTAAAATGAAGTGGTTATAATTAATGATCCTGGAACCCGATTGGCTTGAAACCAAATTTGATGGATGGACAACCGAACACACTAATTACTACATGCTTATCGTCTCGCTAAACTATATATGTACGTTTCATGATAAATCGTGCAAGTGATAAAATACTGTTTTTATGACACCTTAATCGTGCTTATATACTATTCATGCATCATATCATACCCATATCATTGTAGTGATAACCTAGTGACATCGTGCATTTACCCAGTGTTAGATTTTAGTGATGATTGTGGCAAGTACGTCAGTGTTCGTGTATCCGTGAATAAGTGAAAGTGGTACGTATTTGTGCACAATCAGTGACCCTATTATTCTATTGCATTGTCGATGTCTGTGGGATGCGTGTACGTGTGACTATAAGTGGTATGGGACACTTATGAAAGCGCTTGCACGGGTGTCACTGATAAGGCACCAGACACCGCCATTTATCTTAGGTATTAGTCGGGACGTGCTTGATGGAGGTCCTGCCTCCAATTCTCGCGCAAACTTGTCACGGATCGATTAGTATTTAGGGTTATGGTTAGCGTTTGATGTAGACCACGGGCTGTGGGGTAGTTTAAGTGTGAGTTCAACAGAATCTCGGGAGTCCCATGCCGGCTTATATATTTAGGGAGATATATGGAGATTTACAGGGTATGTGATATTCACCGTGATATACATGTTACATGTTGGGCCCGTGGTCCCTTGCTCTTGGGTTCTACCCTTGGGTGGAGGACACTCACGAGTGGTTGACTCTCACACTTGGACTGACGATAGGCTTAGTGACCTGTACAGTGAGACTTAGAGACTAATAGGGATACTGACATTGATATATCTTACTTACTGTGTTGACATACGTGGCATATCGTTCTACTGTTTTTACTGTTCCGCTGCATTGATTACTGCATGTTCATATCCATACTGCCACTGATCTACTGTTATATATACCTATGATCACTGTTAGAATTTTCACATGATTTATATATATATTATATTTGCTATTGTGTCGCTCTGACGACCTGAGTATGCATGCTAAGTGTGAGGAGAAGATTTAGCCTGGACCAGAATTAGGCGTGTATCACAGACACCCTGACTTGCTATTCAGAGTTACATTCGTTTGTTCCACTTCAGGTCAGTTCTTTACATTGTTTCTTTCAGCTACTGCATTTCTCATTACCTGCGCATTATTTACTGTTTACCATGAAAAACTGGTAGCCGAAGTGTGACTACGGCAGGACGTTTCCTTGACCGTAGGAGCATGGCTGGCCTTGTCTACCCCTCGTATTCCGTATTTTGGGAAGCAGGGCGTGACATGGTTTAGTTGGTATCAGAGCCCAGGTTTTGCATCGTTTGGGATTGCAGTTTTCCGTGTATAGTTTGGCAATCTAAGACATCCCTCGGTCTAGGTTGTAAACTTGTCATTCTTGATCCATATTCACATCGTGTGTTCAGCTATCCATTCGCTATGGTTTCGGGTGACTTGGCAAGGTTACGTGGTTGCAATTGCACTACCGTACTCTATTCAAGTGACTTAAAGTCATACAGTTGATTCCCCACTTGTAATAAATTCGTCATCTCTGATATTCTTGAATCTTTGTCCTATCCATATTATATTTTGATTAGTTTGGCTTGTGACTTATATCATTCTCAAAATTGTTGTCTCAGGATCATGTCTTCCAACGACTCTTCATCTATATCCGCTCCCCAGGATCAGACCATTGAGATTCTGAGTGTACTGCAAGGTTTGAAGGAAGCCCAGGAGCGAACAAACGACTTGTTAGCTGAAGGACTGAGAAGGCAGGTGAATCAGGCACCAGCGGGAGTCTCAAATCACAAAGGGATCCCCATTAGACGAGGAAATGAGAAGAAGATGAAGCGTCAATTTATTTCCCCGCGACAGAAGCAGCAGAAGACCCCATGTTGTGGGTATTGTAGGAGACCAGGACATCTTCAGAGGGATTGTCGCCGCGCCCAGGGGAAATGTCTGATATGCGGGTCCAACAAACATCTCATCAACGGCTGCCCAGAAAGGAAAGAACTACAGAGAGGAGACTCGTCCACACTCCACACTTCGGCCAAGTGAGGATTACTGCGTAGTTCGAATTTCGAGGATAAAGCGGACCCAACACAGGATTCAACTCACGTAACGATGATGCAACGTTTTAGTAGTCAAAGAAGAATTTTCATGTTTTCTACTTTCAGTATCAGTGTTGTCATCCTTTATAAATATTTCTTTCCGTTTGAAATCTTGTATCTGTTGAACTTTTAGTTGAATGCAATAAAACTTGAATCGTAATATATGTATCTCTCTCTTGTCCTTCCCCTTATTCATACTATTCATTATCACAGCATTTTAATCTTGATTCTTTTAGCTCCTGCCGCCACATATCTTTCTATACTCCGTACACTTAAATATTTATTGATGTGTTCCATTGTCTAATCATGACTTTTCTTTTCAGACCATGGCTCACCCTGGAGCAGCGCCGCATCTGGATGAGGATGCACAATCTTGCATTTCCTTAGACCACACGCTGTTGAGTTCTAACGATGAGATCAACGGTCCCCAGGTCAATTTCGGAAACGACGATTCAGAGGACGAAGGAGTAGCCATCCCAGAGTTTAACATGATAGCTGATTCCGACGAAGAAGAAGAAGATCCTGAAGAGAACCCTATAGAGGAAGACCCGATAGAGGAAGATTCCGATGAAGACCCGATAGAAGAAAATCCAGTTGAGGAAAATCCCGTGGAAAGGAATCCAGAAGAAGAAAATCACATGGAATCAGATCTCGATGAAGAAGCTCTATCCGAGAAAGAAGGACCAGAAGGTCAATACCCTGCGGTGGAAGAACTCCCAATGGCGATACCTGCAAGGCACTATGGAAATGGACGACCCTACCTGAGTGCGCGAGCCTACCGCAATCTACTGAATCTCCACAACCGCGACTGACGAGATTTATTTTGATGTTGTCTTTCTGGCCAAATAAAAAATGTATAGTTTAGGGCCACTTTTCGCCTTTGGGAATGCCTTGTTTCAAATTTTCTTGAATGAAATGAATCTTCTGAATTCGTAAACCTTTTGATTATTGTTTCGCTTGATACTTGTTTATTGCCCATATCCATTTATTTTTCTGCTGAGATCCCTGACTGTCCACCCCTACTCATTGTATAGTTTTCACCCTTGTTTTGATTGGAAAGTACCACACCCGATCTTTTAGAGGTACACCCTTCATCCTTCGTCCGTGTTTCGTTTGAGATCCGTTTGAGAGGGGAAATTGATAGTAAAATTTCCAAGGTGACCGACCTTTCGAAATTTTTTTTGATTCACATGATGTACCGACCAGTATCCTCCCCATACTTTTTTTCCTTGTACCCCTCGCTGCTCATCCTTACTGCCTGTGCCGACCCAACCCCAATCTCCTTAACTTTCATCCTAAAGCCGCCACACTCCGACCTTCTGAATGAGCCACACTTCCTTGTAACCATTACCCTAGCTAGCCCTATACCTATTTGTATTCTTCCTTTTATCCTAACTATATCTAGGGACAGTGTTATTCGAAAATTTAGTTTTCAGTATTTTGTATTTATCAAAGAGTACGTGTTATTGATTACTCCGTTTTATGTATTTTAAGTACATTATTATTATTATTTTCATTTCAGTAGCACAACCTTACACCGCACATATTTTGTTCCATGCTCTTTATTTTCACTATATGAGTTTTCTACGTTATTTGATCGATACTTCGTCCTAAAAGTATTTTAACCTACCGAATAAGCTTTCACTACCTCATTATGGTTACTTTATCTTCGGGTGTTGTGTCTGAGGTTACTATTATAAGTGGTTGTACTTTATACTTATTATTTCTGCTATGCTACTTTAATATACTTATACAAGCACATAGTTAAATTTCGATTTTATTGAGTACGCCTCGAATAATATTGTTCGTTATTGTTGTTATTTATATTTCCGTATATGAAGTTACCCTTATAGTCGTTCCTGCTTTATACCTATTTAGATCTATATTTATGTATGTATTTTCTTACGTATTTATACCTTCAAATATCTTCGTCCAAGTATTTCTGGTAAATCTTCATGTGTTAGTGTGCACTATAATAGCTTACGCCTATGTCTGTATAACTTGCCGTTTATTTTAAATTTCGAGGACGAAATTTTTGTAAGGGTGGTATGATGTAATACCCAACACCTTTTTGTACGTCTATACCCGTATTTTTCTTTTTTAGCTATAAAATTTATTTATAGTTATTTATTTAATTTCAAAATCCTATTAAACCCAAAAAAATGTTATGAATATTTCTCCGTCTAAAGTCAACCCTGGACCCAAATCTTAGTCCTAGTTATGTATCCTAAACCATAAACCCAAATCCATGATTTAATTACATTTTTCTTTAATCCAAAATTCCCCAACCCATTACCAATTTTCCAAACTCATTTCCTCAGTTTAAACTCCCTCGGCCCACACAAAAATTAAAATTTATTTAATTGGAATTTGTTAAGTGCAGCCCATCCCCTTTCTCATTTTTATTCTTTGATTTTCTATTCATAGCCTGGCCCGTTTCTATTTTTCCTAATTAATTTTTATTTCCTTTTCCCTTATTTTTGGCTCGTTCCCCAGCAGCCCACACACACATTTTAAATAAATTCCTAATTTATTTTTCCCTAGCCCACGGCCCGGCCCAGCCTCCCTCTCCCAGCCCGCTTTAGCACTCACCTGACCCGTTTTCTCATCTTCCCCAACGGCTCCTTCCTTCCCGCGCATGTTGCCTCCGCCGCACCCCACGCCTGCGCCCACGTCGCCGCTCGTCACGCACCTCACTCGCGAGCGTTACCATGACGCACGCCCTCCACCTCTCTCCTTTACCCACTACTCCCTCTTCCTCGCTCGCTCACTCTCTCCCTCGTTCTCATTTTTTCCCCACAAACTCTGCGGCAACCATTTTTCCCGACGACGACGTCGAAGACGGCAGCCATCTCACGACTACGCCGTCTCCGCCTCCGGCCACCTCCCTCCATCACCATCGCCCGCTCTCATCTCCTCACCACCCTCCCTCGTCTTCCTCCTCCTGCTCACCAAGCACGGCACCCGAGCCCCGCCTCCTGCACCTCTCGTCGGCGGGGCCACTGCACCGTCGTCGACCCCATCATCAACATCATCATCGTCGTCCTCACTCTCCCGGACCTCCGATCACTCCCCACTCTCTCTCGCTCTAACTCTCTGTTTTCCCTCTCTCTCAATCTCTCTCACTCATCTCTCTCTAACTCTCTCACTCTTTAGTCTCTCGCACATCTCTCAGTTTCCCACTCTCTATTTTCCCTCTCTCTCACTCTCAATCTAACTCTCTATCTCTAACTCACTCTCTGTCCTTCACTCTCATTTCCCCTCTCTCAATTCTCTCCCTCTTTCTCTCTCTCTCTCTAACACCCGCTCTACCGGCCACCACAGTGAGCAACTCCACGTCATCGACCACCACCCTCGTCGTCAAGACCCTAGCAACCAAGCCTTTGCTGCCATGCTCGAGCTCCTAGCCTAGTCCAAGCTCCGAGGCCGAGCCGGGATCGAGCCGAGGCCAATCCGTGTCGTGATCGCGTCGGGCCATCACAATAGACCGCGTCGCTGCCGTGCATCCTCGAGACGTGTCCAGGCAAGTATTTTACTTGCTTACATGCTATTTAGTTAAGTTACAGTCGTTAATTGCATAGACGATAAAGTTACAAGTTTAAACCAATTTTGTGTCATACCTGTTCGACGCGTGTTCCCAAAGAAAATACTTTTCTAAAATGACGGAACTGGATTAATTACTTTGGCCCTTGCTGTGATGAATACCTTGTGCAAGTTTCCCTGGAAAATATGACCGTTAACGACTAAAACAACAACCCCCAAGTTTAATCGTAAAACTGTAATTTTATTGTACCTGAAAACCGTTAAATTCACCATAAATCATATACACACTGGATTGATGCGTTCGAGGGCTCAAATCGAAGCCGACTCGACGAACTTTAACCCTACACCAGTTTCCAGACATTCCTGTATTTAAACCATGATGATATTTGGATCGGAGTGCGACTCTGGACTGCAGTCCAGAGTGACTCCAGTCGTTGCTTGCTGTTCCGTATTGGGGCCCACAAGATCTCCTTAACTCGTAGATTGCGGAACTCTGCTGCTTGTCATAGGTAAATCTGTTAGCTAGAAAAAAAAATTGGTTTCATTCTGTTTTGTTATCTTTTGATATTTAATCTGTAATTTAATAGATCGGGACGCATAACAGTCCCAGCAGAATCAGAACAGACATATTGGCATTGAATAGTGTATATCTCCTGACGTACAGACGCGATCGAAGATCCGTTTGTTTCGTTGAAAACCATACTGAAAACCCTAGAATTTATCCAACTGTAGCATCGCTAAAATCCGATCCCAACTAGGATCAAAATGCGTTACGAAACGGAATTCTGATTCTGAAATTGGATTTTCAGCCGCGAGCGCTTAAAATGAAGTGGTTATAATTAATGATCCTGGAACTCGATTGGCTTGAAACCAAATTTGATGGATGGAAAACCGAACACACTAATTACTACCTGTTTATCGTCTCGCGAAACTATATATGTACGTTTCATGATAAATCGTGCAAGTGATAAAATACTGTTTTTATGACACCTTAATCGTGCTTATATACTATTCATGCATCATATCATACCCATATCATTGTAGTGATAACCTAGTGACATCGTGCATTTACCCAGTGTTAGATTTTAGTGATGATTGTGGCAAGTACGTCAGTGTTCGTGTATCCGTGAATAAGTGAAAGTGGTACGTACTTGTGCACAATCAGTGACCCTATTATTTTATTGCATTGTCGACGTCTGTGGGATGCGTGTACGTGTGACTATAAGTGGTATGGGACACTTATGGAAGCGCTTGCACGGGTGTCACCGATAAGGCACCAGACACCGCCATTTATCTTAGGTATTAGTCGGGACGTGCTTGATGGAGGTCCTGCCTCCAATTCTCGCGCAGACTTGTCACGGATCGATTAGTATTTAGGGTTATGGTTAGCGTTTGATGTAGACCACGGGCTGTGGGGTAGTTTAAGTGTGAGTTCAACAGAATCTCGGGAGTCCCATGCCGGCTTATATATTTAGGGAGATATATGGAGATTTACAGGGTATGTGATATTCACCGTGATATACATGTTACATGTTGGGCCCGTGGTCCCTTGCCCTTGGGTTCTACCCTTGTGTGGAGGACACTCACGAGTGGTTGACTCTCACACTTGGACTGACGATAGGCTTAGTGACCTGTACAGTGGACTTAGAGACTGATAGGGATATTGACATTGATATATCTTACTTACTGTGTTGACATACGTGGCATATCGTTCTACTGTTTTTACTGTTCCGCTACATTGATTACTGCATGTTCATATCCATACTGCCACTGATCTACTGTTATATATACCTATGATCACTGTTAGAATTTTCACATGATTTATATATATATTATATTTGCTATTGTGTCGCTCTGACGACCTGAGTATGCATGCTCAGTGTGAGGAGAAGATTTAGCCTGGACCAGAATTAGGCGTGTATCACAGACACCCTGACTTGCTATTCAGAGTTACATTCGTTTGTTCCACTTCAGGTCAGTTCTTTACATTGTTTCTTTCAGTTACTGCATTTCTCATTACCTGCGCATTATTTGCTGTTTACCATGAAAAACTGGTAGCCGAAGTGTGACTACGGCAGGACGTTTCCTTGACCGTAGGAGCATGGCTGGCCTTGTCTACCCCTCGTATTCCGTATTTTGGGAAGCGGGGCATGACATATACGAAGCAAGCACGTTCTTTCTTCTTGTGGATCTTCTCCAGAGTCCGAAGTTCACGATCGCAGCGAAGGGGACATCTACACGGAGCTATTGAAGTGAAGGACCGGATCTACAAAGGTTGTATTCCCTTTCACTTGTAGTTAAAGTTGTTAACTTGCTAGTTTTCGCCTAAACCGTAGTTTAAAGATCCGTATTAGAGTTGTTTGGCACGGCTAAAATTTTAATCGGGCATGGTTGATGCCTCGAAGACCCTCGTGCGCGTGCCTAGCAACCCTACATCAGCTTACACCAAAAATCATAAGCTCATTTCCATTCTTCACCTCCATCCATTATGGCAACTTCACAACCCCATGAGACAATGGATTCTACACTCATCTACATAATTTCTTGGGGACGTCGGCTCGCCAACTTCATGCCCGAGTTGCCTCGGTCCAGAGGTGGGAGCCCGTAAAAGAACCCGGCGATGCGATGCCCGTTCTGACGAGGAGCTGAAGACCGGAGATTCCGCGAGGAGATCGGAGTGGAGGCCGAAGGCCGAAGACCGAAGGACACGGATCGCTCGGTATAGCCCTCTACCCTTCTCTAGTTAGCTAGGAGTAGGTTAATGGCCCGATCCGGGATTTTAGTGCGCGGTGGTGCCGGTTTCTAGTATTCAGAAAAGTCTCGTTTCCGCATTCCAGCGTCGGATTGACGGCCGGGGTGCCGCCGTGCACTTACAGAAAATACCTGCGTAAGATCCTTACTACTCATAAAGGAGCAATACACTTAGGAATCCTCATGATTCCTAAGGAGAAATTATACTTGCGAGATCCTCACGACTCGTAAGGAGAATTCCCCTTATGAAACCCTAACGGCTCATAAGATTTAAAAGCCTTAAGTTAAAGGGATCTGAATCTGTTCTTAAGCTGTCATATCCCCCAAGTTGTCCTACAGGCGGTTCAATATTGACCCATGTATACAATCCACGGGCACGAATAAACATTCCCCCACCAAGTTCCACCAACGACGAGAAATGTCCCCGTATGGTGAATAATACTTGTAAGTTCTCTCGACTTATAAGGAGAAAACACTCTTGCAAGATCCTGACTTACAAAAGAAAATACACTTAGGAATCCCCACGATTCCTAAGGAGAAAGTACACCTACGAGGTCCTCACGACTTGTAGGGAGAAATACTTTTATGAGACCCTTACGGCTCATAAAGTCAAAAAGCCTTAGTCGACAGGATCCTAACCCTGTTTGCTAAGCCGCCTTTGTTTAAATCAGCAAAGGCAAATGATGAGTCGCTCCTGGCAATATTCCAGTCGTAGCGATACTGATTCCTAAACAGGTGTCAAACTCCAAGTCCTTTTACGACAAATGATGATTCGCTCCTGGCAATATTCCAGTCGTAGCGATGCTGATTCCAAGATTGGTATTGGATTCCAAACTCACAATAAAAACAACAGCGAGTAGCAAAAAAATATGCATATAAAAGCAGACGAAATGTTTGGGCAACTCGCAATAAAAACAGCGAGTAAATATATATAAAAAATAGCCGAAATGATTGGGCACCGCGGATAAAAAGCCGAAATGATTGAGTAATCACGGCTTTCGCGATATGAAAAGTGAAAAGATAGAGCATCGCGGTAATAAAAAATAAAATAAAATAAAATTTCCTCTGCCCTGCAAGTATGTCCATATTGACTCTTGTATACAATCCATGGGCACAAATGAAAAAAAGGGAACCGTACTTTCCCACCAGGCTCCGTCAAAGGGAGAACCAGATATTGACGGCATTATCTACAGCCTAGATATCAGCTCAACATTCTTCTCATTCTAGCAAGATGCAGATGCAACGTCAACAAAAGTCCTAAGGGTCGAAACAAAAATGGAGCCATGGCAAAATCCTATCTCCTAGTCTTGATGGTTCATATACAACTCAGAGACTATCTCGACGCTCCTTCTCATTCTAGCAGAATGCATACGCAACGTCAACAAAAGACCCAAGGGTAACAAAAATGGAGCCATAGCAAAATCCTAGCTCTAAGTCTTGACGGTTCATATACAACTCAGAAACTATCTCGACATTCCTTCTCATTCCAGCAGGATGCAGACGTAACGTCAACAAAAGACCCAAGGGTCGAAACCAAAATGAAGTAACGGCAAAATCCTAAACTCCAAGTCTCAACGGCACATATACAACCTAGAGACCATCCCGACGTTCCTCTTCATTTCAGCAGGATGCGAATGCAGCTATCAAATGAAAATGGATCAATGGCATATTCCTAGCTCCGGACTTCAACTGCAATACATACAGCATAGAAGTCTTACAGATGTCTACCCTACTTCAGCAAAGAATCGGCGCGGCATAGTCAAAACAAGAAAAAATGAAGCAACAACATATTCCCAGCTTTGGGTCTTGAAGGCAACTCATATAAAGTCTAAAAGACTATCGGAGATCATCCCACACCAAAGCGGAGTGGTTATGACTCATCGGGGCTCCAAACTGAGCCTAACCTCAAGTACAAAGCGTCATGGAAAATTCTTAACATTTGCTCTTCCGACGGTAATATGACTTAAGGAGATTGCTTGAAAACGTCTTGTCCAGCCCCCGAAGGGATCAGAGACACGACAGTCGCGGGGATACTCGAACAACGGCTTAAAGACTGCATATCGAGGAATACATCAGCCAACGCGACGGTATCACGGACTAAAACCCTAGTACCACAAACCTAACGGTCCTCTATCGTAAAGAATGGGGGTTATCTTCATATAACGTTAGGACAAGTTTGTCTGTAAACCCAAGGGAGGTAAACTAAAAGCACTCTGAAACGAGTACATAAACTAGAGACACCGAAATGAGTGAATAAACTACAAACTCCGAAATGAGTACATAAACTAAAGACTCCGAAACGAGTAAATAAACTACAAAACTCCAAAACGAGTACATAAACAAGAGACTCCGAAACGAGTGAATAAACTACAAACTCCGAAACGAGTACATAAACTAGAAACTCTGAAACGGGTGAATAAACTACAAACTCCGAAATGAGTACATAAACTAGAAACTTTGAAACGAGTGAATAAACTATAAATTCCGAAATGAGTAAATAAACTACAAACTCCTAAATGAGTAAATAAACTAATAGGCGCTAAATTAAGACATCAAGAAACAGAAAGGCGCAACTCATAGTCCTCGGGGTTTAGAACTACATTTCGTAAGGATTGAGATCTGAGTTAACGATAGATGATGACGCTTGTGTCCGCTCGCCATGTTCTCATATCAAAATTCTAATAAAAATTGTGTATGCCAGCTCGAAACCGGCCATATGCTATGCATTACTTCACTCACGGCCGTGAGCAACGTGATAGGGGAAAGCATTTGTTCATATCAGTCCAATTTTCACCTATAGCTAGATGCATGCATCAGAAACTTCTAAGATTAAAGTGCAAAGTATATGTGCAGACGCAAGCTGCCCACATGGATATGTGCTGGGGATAAAACATTCAACAGTCAACAAAAAAGAAACACATTTAAATAAGCACTTTATTCTGCGGGAAACAAATCACCGAACACAGGATCAAAAGTACAAGGGTTAAAAAACTAAGAATAAAATTGTCTAAAGCCCTCTCTGCCTTCTCCACCAAGGCAAAGTGGTGATCATCACGAGGAGTTGCTCTCCATCGGTCAGCGCCGTGCCCATCAGCGAAGGTAGACATGATAGCCCGCTGAACCCGTATCTGGCTTAGCAACTGAACAGAATGATCCCTCAGAGGCTGGGTAATCAAATGTGCCTCATGAAAGCACTCGATCTTGTCCTTTGCCGCGTCGAGCATCGCCGGAGTCATCTCCGCTGGATGAGGGGGGATGTCAGCAAGCACAGACGAGAAGATCATTCAGATATAAATGGAGCCGATAGGAAGAGGAGAGCGCCTACGAGTCAGGAGCTCAAACATCACCGTGTCACATTTGTCATCTGTGAGAACGGGATCCACTAATCGCGCAGCAAAATGAGGAACAATCCCTCGATAGGTACCTCCCACGGTTGCCGATGAGCATGCAGACGATTGCAAGCCATAACTCTTGGTTTGTTAAAAATTGTTCTCTCCTTGCGAAGAAGGAGGAAAACATAGTTTTAGATTATAAAGAGGAGCATTCAAGTCTAAGTACAGAAAATGTTGTGCATGGTGGAGTTATTTCCAAGTCTTGACAAAAAGGGCATTGGAAAAGAAAAAGTTGACCCATGGGAATCAGAGCAAGAAGGTGAAACGATTCCCTCAGTAGCGCTTCACGTGCATGACACGTGAGCGCTGACGCCGATTCTTTGCAGGATTAGAACTTGTAGCGGCTCCTTGTGCGCATGACACGTGAGCGTCGGTACTAGTTTTTATGTGTATATAACAACACTTCACGTGAGGCACATATGAGCATTGGCATAAAGAAATGGGGGAGCTTTGTTATTCATACTACGAAGAAATTTGTACCTTGGTGAGAGAGAGACAGAAAAATGTCTACAACGGCAGGACGCTGAATTCTGGACACGGATTCATAAACTTAGAGGCAAATTTGAGTAAAGTGCTTCTAGCTTCGTTGACCATCTTTTTATACATTTTCTCATGAATGCAAGTGTCAAGATCCCCGCTGATGTCGTCCATCCTCTGGTACGCGGATATTATCGCCTTCTGTTGGAAGACGCGATGCAATATAGCGACAAGATAATCTCTCCGTTTCTTTGAGATCAGGCTCATCAGATATACTGAATGCACCTTGTTTTCAGTATCATCAAGTGCCTCGAGAGGCATAGCCTCATCAAGCTCAGGAAGTGCTTCCCAAATTGACCCAACGACAATCTTCAAAAGAGCATAACGGAGGGGGAGCAACCGACCGTTGTAATCATCGAAGCGACGCATCACCTTAGCGCATTGGGTGTTAGTAAGCTCTTAGCCCTGGCAGTAGCCTTGGATGTGAATCTCCTCATAAGAGATAATCTCTTCAAGATCATACAGATGAGAAGCCATAATATCTAAAAAGATAAACCAGTAAAGAGTTAGCAATCAAAATACCAAAATCATTACGATCTAGAAAAAAAACAGTGGCCCTCACAAAATCAAGGTAATGCCCCCATCAATGATGAGGCGGGCACTGATTGTAAGAATCCAAAAGGTTTCTCATTTAATGAAAAATCTCATTGAACTGTGGAGTTAGACTCCCAAGATTCTCAAAACGAGTTCTACAGCAGTTTCAAATCTACAAGAAGAACCTTAGAAAGAAAGAAAAGGGGAATAAAAATTCCAAAAGAATTTCTTAAAAAAGAAATTTTCTCAGTGCTAAGCTCTGTAGAACAACCCAGAATTAAATGGGATTAAATCCCAAAAATCCCCACGGGTAATGGAATTAAATTACAAACAACCCTCAAAGATCAAAGTCACTAACAGGGTAAAACTCTAAGATCTCTTAGACCAACGGTCAACCTAAATAAAGTTTTTAAGATCTCTAAGAGATCATTTTAAGAAAAAGAGCCAAACTCTATTAATGGGTTAAAAATCCAAGAAAAAAGAGTCTCTTTTAAGAGAAAAATGGTCATGATCCTTACCAATTTTCTTAAACATGTAAGACTACGGTAGCGCCCCAACCGTCTTTCCGAGGCCAAAATGCGGAAACGAAAATTTTTCTTAACTTGAAAACTGGCGCTATCGTATGCTTAAAACCCGGATCGAACCATTAACCTACAACTAGCTATCTAGAGAAGAGATAGAAGGCTATACCGATCGATCCGTGTCCTTCGGTCATCGGCCACCATCCTAAGCTCCTCGCGGCATCTCCGGTCTCGATCTCCTCGTCGGAAAGGGCACCACATCTACGAGTCTTTTTACGGGCTCCCACTTCATCCGAAGCAACTCGGGCACGAAGTATGCTAGCCGACGTGTCCAAGGTGTTGTAGAGAATGTTTGTGGTCACTTTGTCTCTTGCATCCATGGATTTGGATGGAGTTTAGAGATGAAGCCATTGATGGAAGTTTTGAGCTAGAGAAGAAAGAGGAAGAAGAAGGAGTTTCCTCTCTATTTTCTTTTGTGATCTTGTTATGATCAAATGAGAGCAAGAGAGAAATAATACAAGACCAAGCTCCCCCAAGGCAGCCCCTCTCTCTCTCTTCTTATCATATCAATACCAATCAATCCACTAATGTGACATATGCACAAAAAATGATACCATGACTCACTAATGAAGTCTATGTCACATTTAATGCATGTCATGATGAAATTCTAGCTCATTATTTCCATTATCCAAACATTAATCCAAATGTTTGGTCCAACAAGAAAATTCGGCAACATCTAAAGTAAACTCGTGACGGATCACAAGAATACCCCTCACCTATATATACATTCCTGCATCCGCATTCCGACTGAATGCGAATGCGACGAGACTAAAGTAATCCAACAAATCTAATACTAGGATCCGGCTTAAACCAAAGCCCACTAGTATGATCCGTCCGATCATGATCCGTACAATACTGCACGTATATGATCGAACCCTGCCATATATCATACGGCCTCTACAATGTTTTGCCCGAAACTTGAGAAACTGTCTGTGGGGGACTCTAAAGACTCGACAATACTTTGGCTGTGGATTTAACCACTAGCATGTCAGAGGTATTAGCCGTACGTAACGGGCTACAAAGTATTGACAAAAAGGGAGGTCAATGAGCGAACCCATCCTGACACCCTACTGAGCCTGTCAGTGACAATATCCGTACAGTCCGGTCCGTTCGTCTATGAGTATCGCATGTCGGGCCTAGGGGGTTGGTAAAAGTCAGACCCCCAAAAGCGGTACAAGTCGTGTCGGAGTGCAGCCCAGAACACCCTGAGATACTACAGGAATACCTACCAGTAAATCTCCTGTCTCGGCCGAGGGCTTTGTGTAATGGCTCTCCTAGACACAACGCGACCTCACCCCCAATACCGGGAGAGACGAACCCTTGCTGATCCGCTCACTGCCTCCATGTGGCTCGAGACTGTACCCAACTAAAACCTGTTTGCACGACTCCTTTGAGCCGTGGTAGGGTAGTAATCAAAGCACAGTGGGAACTCACACGAGACAAATGACGATCTCAGGTCGATGAACTAACCTGTACACATGTCACCAGGGAACTGCTATCTGACGTCAGGTATAATACCAACTAGCATGTCCCCGGCGAGTCTTGTCCGGTGTACTCATAACCCAATGAGCACCTGTATACATCTTAGGTGAACCAATTGACACCAATGGCTTGTGAGACCGGCCACCGCCCCTCGTCGGGGTCTCGACTGTATACACTAGTCTACTAATGGAGTATCGATGCCCAGTCTCGAAACTCATACGACAAGGGACCTTCTAAGGATGTGCTTATAGACCCCAGCTCCCACGTATATGATCGCCATCATACTGCTGGTCATCAAGCAAGAATCCTAAAGGCTCTATCAGCGTGCAATAGCGACCTGTAAGGTCACCTAAAGCAGTACACGATGATAAAGACAAACCATGGTAGTATACTATTCTCCATCAACGTGTAATAGTGAACCACAATGTCACCTAAAGCATGTACACGATGATAGAGACAAACCAGATAGTATACAATCATCTCAATTAAGACTGTCCTACCGGTATAGGTCCTCCCTCAATCATTGTAATCACATGCCTGCGATCCAATAATTGACTCTGAGGGCACTATATCCAACAATCTCCTACTTGCACTCAAGGCTAATTATTGCGATGTCGCGTACTCACAGCCCGTCAGCCCGTATGATACCGAACACCCAACTCCTCTATTAATCAGTCTCACAAAGCCCGTTTATGATACTATTGCGTTCGAGAAACAGCCTCGGCTAGTGGATCCGCCCTGATGTTTCTTTCTATGTCTCTCTTTATCTCAAGTTCGCGGAGAAGGCCATCTCCCGAAATGAGCAATACCTGTCTTAGAATATGTTGGATATCTGATGGGACCTAGCTCATAAATGAAGTCCAAATCCAAACTTTTTAGACTGTATCGACAACTGAAACCAATCAGTATCCTGCGCCATGCCTCCCTCAGTATCCGCTTGGACCGCCTATCGAAAATACTGCCCTTCGTCAGAGGGAAAACTATAACTCAGACAGGCACTCTGTCATCAGGTCACCTTGGAAGCCTGGAATGATAACCATCTCCCGAAGAAGGCTGCTGTTATCATATCCCTAGAACATCCACTTATGTTCTAAAACTGCTTCCGAATGTTTCTCCAGGATTGGATCAATATCAACTTATTTCAGTACGTGAAAAAACAACATCTGGTGTGGTACTTGACATCTCATGATTGACTCAATTGCCTAAACAAGTGATCTGCCAATCATGCACATCCCTCTCCCCTTTAGTCTGTAAGATACCTTTAGAGAGGGTGACTCCATCAACTGCAGGTACACTACCGTGCCAGGAGTCGTCCATTCTAAAACACCTTTAGAATGCTGTCTAAGTACCCAGATTGGGAAACTGCCCAAATCTAGATCTAAAACCATAAATCTAGTAACCAGAATATCTGATATAATATCCATGTCCTATGTGGAGAAACCACTGTGTGACAACCAAAGTATAACCGATCGTAGTATAGGAATTTCACTTCCTACTCTGTGTATGTCATCCAAATACTAGGACATTACACCCTACTACCTTCTTAACAGATCCATCCCCTATTTTGATGAAGTCAAACCTATGACTATCACATCAGAAATAGATGATCAATCTCCGCTATATCTGCTTTAGTCTATAAATAGACATAAGCCACTTGTCCACTATGCTTCCGCTGCTCCCACTGACTACGACAACCCTTTGGCAGAATCATATACACGTGCACTTCTAAAGCCAGTTCAGAACGACTCTATACTCATCCTCCTACCGGATCTCATAGCCTGGAACAATAGTAGTGTCAAGTCTGGGTAAACAAGAACCTCCCTTTCACCGTCTTTGAGCATACCGAAGTACCTCTCGAGTGCCTGAGGTTACCCACCATATCTGCAGAGTGGCCAATGGAATGTCAATCCAGATTGAATCTTTAGGTTCTTATCAAATTTTCAGTAATCGTTTGCGGTTCTGGAATTACTTCCAGTTCTACCATACTCCCACTACTGTTTTCTGAAAAAAAATTCCATTTTTTTTTATTAAAACTGTGGCTAGTTAAGAACAATATCACTATTGATTTTCCAGATGGTAGAAAGTCAACCCTCATCATAGCCTGGGTCAACCCACAAACAGCCATTACAGAAACGTGCCTTGAGTTATCCAGAATCTGGTTTTAAGCATAAGCCGGATAACTCCCCGTATCTGAACATCGTTAAGATATGAACCGTTCTATATCCAATATAGAAATAGATGCACTGATTTAATTTGGAACCAGATTCAAATCATGCGGCTGTCTCCAGTGCATATCAACTAAATGGAAAGAGGCCGATCAGCGTTACTCAACTTAGGAGTGCATCCAAACATGAGTAACCTGAAAGAGAAACAAGTTTATCAAAACCATTACTATCAACTGAATACCATAAACAAGTACCAACATCTTCGATCACCTTGAAGAATCCTGATACTTGCAATACCTGGTTCTCTATTTTATTCATATACCTATAACTTCTCAAAACTTGGACCTTGCATTTCTACGAAACACATGTCTAAGAACTAGAGAAGTCACAAGTAAACAGAATATAGTACGAGTACCTACCCCTCTGTCTTAATGGACACTGGACAATATACAATATTCTGTATAAGTCCCCTGAGTCTAATAACTCAATCCCCGTGTGTCGTAGGTTGAAAATTGTACTTATGGTTAAGAAGGATTACACCGCTGTTTAATGCTCCTTACTTAACCATCCACTGATATAGGTAAATGTCATAGACATAATTTCAAAAAGTTATATCTCACTCTATAAAAATAAACGTACAGATATATCAATTTGAAATTGGTGCATTACAACGAATATTCAAAACCAAATATTTGCCGTCCGGCAAACAACCCGGGTGATTTCCTCAAATATCACCAATTACAACGAATCCCGATATAATGAGGATGATCACCCAATTCCCAATAACTTACTCCCAGTCATCATCCGTAAAGCCATACAGATGTGAGAATCAAACCTGGTAAATACATACCCTGGAGCAAGGACTAATTAGGAAATCAGTTTTCTGTTAACAACGTGCAGTGAGACTGAAACATGTAAATGTTTCGAAAGGGTATCCGGGTATTCCTAGTAATGCCTCTTCCATTATCAGATTCAAAATTGTAACCGTATATTTCTTTGCCATCTCTCCAAATCCCTTTATTTGTCTTTAGTCGCTACCTTTTCCACACCATCGTTAGGCTAAATGGTTTTCTTCCTTTCCTACCGTTCGGCACCAGCCTATGGTTTGGAAGAAGACTATCCAATAAGCGTAATAGGTGTACTTTCCAAATCTTAGGAGCACTCGCAACGCGAGAGAAGGTAAAGATAAAAGACAACTGAATAAACCTTATTCGTATTTCTCCTGAACCAGAATCCATCCCCGAACTGGAACAAGTTCCTTTCGAGTTCGTATATAACCATACGATGGAATATCCAAAATAACTGTGGATCTTCGTAGTGATACGAAGTGTTCTGGAGAAATACAAAGGTGATGTAGGACTGGCGAAGAAATACTTGGTTTTGGTCGTGAATAGCAGTCGCGGTTTACTTTGCCCTCTTACTAATCCCTTTATTTGTCTTTACTTAATACCTTCTATACACCGTTTAGGATAAATGGTTTTCTTCATTCCCTACCGTTCGGCACCTGCCTATGGTTTGGAAGAAGACTATCCAATTAGCGTAATAGGTGTACCGTCCTAATTCAAGAAGCACTCGCAACCTGAGAGAAGGTAAAAGGAAAAGACAACTGAATAGTCCTATTCACTTTCTCCAGAACCAGAAACCATCCTTGAATCTGGAACAAGTTCCTTCGAGTTTGTATATAACCATACGATAGTTTTATCCAATGGAAGTGGACGTTCGTAGTAATACGGGGTGTTCTAGAGAAAAGGGTAAAAGTAGGAGTGGCAATGAGGTATGCAACTCTGACAATCCAAAAGCCAGTGTTTTAAGAAGGTTCGGTTAACTTGGTCACTGAGTCATAGTCAAGGGTCGGGTCATGGTCGCTGCCAAAGAGAGAGAGAGAAAAGAAACACTCAGCGTGCACTCTAACCTAGATCAGAATGGATATCACTTTATCTAATCAGGAAACCTCCCACTGTAACCTCAAATTCTCCTCCAAACCTTGAAAGAAGAATTAGTCGGGATCACCCGAGGAGTAATCCAACTTATCAGTAGGAATCGGGATCCAACTATCATCGCATGATAACGTGATGGAATCCACTCGCGTTATCACACTCCAGAAGGTATGCGCATGCCTGGCAAGTTTCAGTTTCTTTAGAAACTCCCGATGTGTGATTTTTACCCCTAAGACACAAGTGACCTTGACTGAGTCAACATATCAAAGGATCCTAGTCAAGTTCAACCCATCATTATCTTGATTGCATTAGACCCACGCGCACGAGTCCTTAACTGAGCCAAAATGACCGCATGACTGTCCTAACCAATCTCATATCCATGTAACAGAAAAGCACTACATAGCTATCGAACACTACGTCTCGGCTAAGCACGACATACGTAGCACGAATACTAAGCAATACTAATCTGAAATGACGGAGGGCTACTGCTGGTTTTTGGCGAAAAACCTATAACGTAATGAACTTGATATCGTTGAAGGAACAGCATAGCTTTTTTATAAAAATATAGTGACGAAAACCTTTGCTAAAGAGGTCACTCCCGGTGAAGGGATCTCGGCTCTTTCCCCGTAGAATGAGGTGCAGGATATTCCAACTGAATACCACGATGCAAAGCAAAAAGTAATCGGCTATAGTGAAGTTATTACCCTGACGCAAACTTCTGTCCAAGGGGTCACTCCCGGTGAAGGGATCTCGGCCCTTGCCTCGTCGACTGAGGTGATGGATATTCATAACCGAATACCACTGTGCAAAACAAAAGAGAACGTCCTTGCAATAACAGCTTTTTGAAAATTGTTCCAACAACGTCAGAATAGGTTTGTTTAGCTTGCATTGATCCGAATCAATGCCGTCCCATCAATTGATCACACCAATAAAGAACGAAAATAATGATGTACGTATATACCATCCGTATTCGCCACTGGGTCCCGTCATTACCCGTTAGGTTACTTAACTAACGACAGAGCGGGGACTGGAGTAGCGCGGGTGTAAAACATATACAACATCTACTAGTATATATATCAATATATAATATTCGATCAAGGCGTGATAAAATGCAACATCATAGAGAGTAATAAGCATCACAAAACAATACACATAACTGGGATCCCCGGGTTTCATAGAGCCGCTACTGAAACCCGACGTTCCCCTGGTCGTGTGGATAGCCTGTGCAATGAAATCCTAGACCCCTACGGGCGCGGCAGGTTACCCGCCAAAACCTGAAGCGAGGCAGCCCCCTTCAACAAAGTGAATGGACCACCCAGCACTTCACGGAATCCGGTAACTTGAGCACCCCTCCTTGGGTCAACCTGTACCCCCTATGAGTGCGGCGAATAGCCCGCCAATTCTAGAGTAAAGCCCCCTCCATCTCAAAGCCATGAGATGCGGTCCCGTTGCCCTCTAGAATCCGGCTACCCGTGCACCCCTCCGCGGGGTAATCCTAGTACAGAAAGTAAAATATACAACGGGTACATTGACCTCAGCCCGGTCGTGCCCCAAAAGAATAATATACAAACAGGCAGTGATGGCAATCCACATGTCGGACACTCGCCCTGCAATATCAAATGTACATAAATAACCAAACTGTACTAACATTGCATCCAGGCTATCCACCATGACAAATCCGCAATATCACAGCACAACACAGAACATCAACGTGAATGTCACATTCGCAAATCCGTCTAAAAGAACTATAGCAATTAGACAGGATTTACCACTCGAATGACATTCACGGTCGCAGATATAATGTAAATACTGTGAACTAACATGTTTAAAATTTTCGATCGACAAATTTCCCGAAGTGGGCCCCAAGCATAATACCCAGTACTTAAATAAATTTGGGCCCAAAATAAAATTACCAGAAACCCCTTTTCCAAGTCAGAGACCTACTGAAGAAATTTGGTGCACTGTGGCTACAGTGCGGCTGCGGATCCGCGGCCAAAACGTGGTTACGTCTGTGGATCCGCCGCGCTATAGTGAAATCAACCCACCAAATTTTCTCAGTTCTCTTAAAAAACCCTGCTTGATTTTCTACAATACACCAAATATTTTTTGACAACAGAAAAATTTCGACAGAAACTGATGACTTGGAAACGCAGTTTTTGAAAATTTCGTCCGATCAAAGTTCTAAACACGCTAGAGCAAGCTAGTAAAGGTTAATGGCGTGGCTCTGATACCATGTAAGACTACGATAGCGCTCCGACCGTCTTTCCGAGGCCAAAATGCGGAAACGAAAATTTTTCTTAACTTGAAAACCGGCGCTATCGTATGCTTAAAACCCGGATCGAACTATTAACCTACAACTAGCTATCTAGAGAAGGGATAGAAGGCTATACCGATCGATTCGTGTCCTTCGGTCTTCGGACACCATCCCAAGCTCCCCGCAGCATCTCCGGTCTCGATCTCCTCGTCGAAAAGGGCACCACATCTACGAGTCTTTTTACGGGCTCCCGCTTCATCCGAAGTAACTCGGGCACGAAGTATGCTAGCCGACGTGTCCAAGATGTTGTAGAGAATGTTTGTGATCACTTTGTCTCTTGCATCCATGGATTTGGATGGAGGTTAGAGATGAAGCCATTGATGAAAGTTTTGAGCTAGAGAAGAAAGAGGAAGAAGAAGGAGTTTCCTCTCTCTTTTCTTTTGTGATCTTGTTATGATCAAATGAGAGCAAGAGAGAAATAATACAAGACCAAGCTCCCCCAAGGCAGCCCCTCTCTCTCGCTTCTTATCATATCAATACCAATCAATCCACTAATGTGACATATGCACAAAAAATGATACCATGACTCACTAATGAAGTCCATGTCACATTTAATGCATGTCATGATGAAATTCTAGCACATTATTTCCATTATCCAAACATTAATCCAAATGTTTGGTCCAACAAGAAAATCCGGCAACATCTAAAGTAAACTCGTGACGGATCACAAGGATACTCCTCACCTGTATATACATACCTGCATCCGCATTCCGACTGAATGCGAATGCGACGAGACTAAAGTAATCCAACAAATCTAATACTAGGATCCGGCTTAAACCAAAGCCCACTAGTATGATCCGTCCGATCATGATCCGTGCAATACCGCACGTATATGATCGAACCCTGCTATATATCATACGGCCTCTACAACGTTTCGCCCGAAACTTGAGAAACTATCTGTGGGGGACTCTAAAGACTCGTCAATACTTTGTCTGTGGATTTAACCACTAGCACGTCAGAGGTATTAGCCGTACGTAATGGGCTACCAAGTATTGACCAAAAGGGAGGTCAATGAGCGAACTCATCATGACACCCTACTGAGCCTGTCAGTGACAATATCCGTACAGTCCGGTCCGTTCGTCTATGAGTATCGCATGTCGGGCCTATGGGGTTGGTAAAAGTCAGACCCCTGAAAGCGATACAAGTCTTGTCGGAGTGCAGCCCAGAACACCCTGAGATACTACTGGAATACTTACCAGTAAATTTCCTGCCTCGGCCGATGGCTTTGTGTAATGGCTCTCCTAGACACAGCGCGACCTCACCCCCAATACCGGGAGAGACGAACCCCTGCCGATTCGCTCACTGCCTCCATGTGGCTCGGGACTGTACCCAACTAAAACCTATTTGCACGACTCCTTTGAGCCGTGGTAGGGTAGTAATCAAAGTATCGTGGGAACTCACACGAGACAAATGGCGATCTCAGGTCGATGAACTAACCTGTACACATGTCACTAGGGAGCTGTTATCTGACGTCAAGTATAATACCAACTAGCATGTTCCTGGCGAGTCCTGTCCGGTGTACTCATAACCCAATGAGTACCTGTATACATCTTAGGTGAACCAACTGACACTAATGGCTTGTGAGACCGGCCACCGCCCCTCGTCGGGGTCTCGACTGTATACACTAGTCTACTAATGGAGTATCGATGCCCAGTCTCGAAACTCCCACACCTAGGGACCTTTTAAGGATGTGCTTATAGACCTCAGCTCCCACGTATATGATTGCCATCATACTGGTGGTCGTCAAGCAAGAATCCTAAGGGCTCTATTAGCGTGCAATAGCGACCTGTAAGGTCACCTAAAGCAGTATACGATGATAAAGACAAACCATGGTAGCATACTATTCTCCATCAACGTGTAATAGTGAACCACAATGTCACCTAAAGCATGTACACGATGATAGAGATAAACCAGATAGTATACAATCATCTCGAGTAAGACTGTCCTACCGGTATAGGTCCTCCCTCAATCATTGCAATCACGTGCCTACGATCCAATAATTGACTCTGAGGGTACTATACCCAACAAAACATAGTTTAAACTCTAAGAGTTTTTTTGGACAGAGATCTAAGTTCTAAGAAGAGAATTAAATTCTTAAGGAAGAAGAAGAAGGATGATGAAACGGCAGTCATCTCAAGGGCCAAAGGCCCTATTTATAGGATGTGAAGGGATGGTTCAACTCCCTAGAAGATCCAACGATGGAAAACAGTGACACCGTTGCATCCACGTGTAAGCCACGTGAGAGCAACGGTGGGGGGCATTTGTTTCCCCAATATTTAACCTAATAAAAGAGAAAAGCTCTGTTGAATCTAATGAGGCAGCGTCACACATGTTCTCCACGAGGGCGCCAGCGCCAAAGCCAATCTTATAGGATTAAATCCTATGGTGGCGCCTCACGTGCTCCTCACACGGACGCCAATGTGGAAAGCACAGAAAAGTTCATAAGAGTTAAACTCTCAGATGGCGCCGCACGTGCTCCTTACGCGGGCGCCAATGTGCAAAGCACAGAAGAGTTCATTGCATAAGAGTTAAACTCTTAGATGGTGCCGCACGTGCTCCTCATGTGGACGCCAATGTGCAAAGCACATAAATACTCATTATAAGAATTAAATTCTTAAGTAGCGCCCACATGCATAACACGTGAGCGTCGGCGCCCAAGTAGAATTAAAATTCTACAATACTCCCTGCTAAACAGAGTCGTTGGATCAAAAATCCAACGGAGATGATAAATCATCAAAATACAGAATTAAATTCCGTTGGGAGAAAACAAATCCCAAATCTTTCTAAAATAAGAAAGATACTCTCGGTTGGATCAAAAATCCAATTATAGAATAAAATTCTATTTTGGAATATATTCTCTCAATCTTTCTAAACAAGAAAGATTGCTCTCTATAAAACAGAGAACCCTTGGATTAAGAATCCAATAGTGATTAAAAAATCACCGTTTTACAGAATAAATTCTGTATAGGGGAAATATTTTCCCAATCATATTCTGTAAAACAGAAGTCTTTGGATCAAAGATCCAACGTTGGGTAAAATTCCCCAAATCAATTTTATGTCCAATTAAATCAATTGGAATCTCTCAATGAGAGATTTTCTCAAAACTAGTTAACAATTTGCCTCTACTATATAAAAGCCCCGAGACTCTAAGTCATAGGGAGGGGGACAGAAAAAATACAGGGAGCTCTCAAAAAGAAAAGAGAATTCAATTCTCAAAGAACAAGACCTTCCTTCTCAAAACCCTAGGTAAAGAAAAGAGATCAAAATATCTCTATCATATCTAAGGGTTTAACCCTTTTTAAAGAACTTAGTTCTTTCTCTGGATTTGAGATCCACATGACAAGTCTCCCATAAAATGAGAATTTAATTCTCATCGGGAAGATCTTGTTCTTGAGAATCAAAGATTCAGAAAAAAAACTAGGTCCAAAAGAAAAAATAAAAGGAGTAATGAACCTATAAAAGAACTCGGTTCTTAAAGAAAAAAACTGTTCCCAGATCTTCAAAAAGAGAAGATCTTGGTGATCATTAATGGTCAAAATGCCATTAACATAGATTTAATCTCTAAAAAAGGAAAAAAGACTAGCGCCTCACGTGCTCCTCACATGAGCGCCTCCTTTTAACAGCGCTTAGCTCCTCACGTGAAAAACACGCGGGCGCCCAAAACAGAAGGCCAGCGACTCACGTGAAACACAAGTGGGCGCTGAATAAAAGTGCTTAGCACTTCATATGCAACCAAAACGGCTGGGTGCTTAGCACTGATTGGGAAGCACCCAGCGCCGCACGTGCACCTCACGTGGACGCCATAAAAAGTGCTTAGCACTTCACATTTAGTCAAAATGACTAAAAGCGCTCAACATTTATTGGGTAGCGCCCATGACTGAATCCTTCACATGACATACATGTGAGCGTCAGAGCTTAAATAAGTGCTTAGCACTTTTACATGAAAAGAAAATGCTGAACAAACAGAGTCCAAATAAGTGCTTAGTATTTTTGAATAAAACAAAATGCTAAGTAGACTTAGCCCAAATTGGCTAAGTCTCTGAAATTTTCTTGCAGCTGAGCCCAAATGCTCTTTTGCTGGATCTTAAATAAAAATGATCCTTGAAATTTTGCTAAGTTGAAATTAGTCTCAAATTAGACTAACGCATCCTTAGCAAGAACAAATTGAGCCCAAATGCTCATACATTTAAGTTGATCTTAATCTCAAACCAGATTAACGGTTCTTAAATAAACCTAAGCCCAAATCTAAAATATATGGATTTGGACTAATCCGTGCCCTACGGGCGACGACATAAACTAGTCTCCGTATATAATACACGGGCAAGCAAAAAAAAAAAAAAACACGACACGAAGTGAACTTCCGGAGCAGAAGAAAGTGGTTATCGCAATGCCGTAACGTAATTAACTGCTGGGGCTTGCGCCTGCAGGAAAGAGCGTCCCCACAATCAAAAAACCCTCATAAAATGAGGGGGAATCTGATAAAGTCTGCTACAACGGTCACATCTGTCCAAACCTCCGATATACGGTGCCATAAATCAACTTGGTATTTTCGGAGAAGTGGACGGATAAATTCAAATAGTATCTGCCCCCAAATTCAGGCAAGACGATCTATCCCAGTCCATCTCTGTTTCCGGCGGTAAACATCTAGTCCCAACTAGGTAAAAATAATAATAAGAGAAAAGTCTCTTTTTTTTTATAAGCATAAGCTTCTTTAGAGTTTTGACTCATCATATGCAAGATCAAAAGATCTTAGAGTTTATACCCTCTCTATAAAAGCATAAGCTTTCGTGAAGGGATTGATTCTAAGATCCAAAATCTTAGGAAGAAAGCTTCTATTAAAATATATTTTAAAACATGTAAAACTGAAGCATAGGCTTCATAAATATGGACAAAGGTCTAGAACATGAGCATGTGCTTCATGAACCGGATCATAGACTTCATTGAAGATAATTTATTTTTCTTGAAAAATATGTACTTTCACAAAACTAGGTTTTGCCCTAAAATCAGAGCGCATCCCATATAGGTGCACGCACTGAGAAAGCGAAAGCGCACCCAAAAGTTCATGAACAGAAGTTTCAACTTCATTGAAATCCAAGTTTTCTCGAAAGACAAACACCTTTCTCAAAATTGATGTGCACCATGCGCTGCGCCACGTGCAAATCACGTGTCAGGAGCGCACTCTATGAAAACATGTTCACCGCATCCAAAACATATGCTCCAATACCCGGAGCGCACCCCATAAGAGAACTGTGCTGTGCACACATGCAAAACACGTGCTCAAGCGCTAGGCATAAGTGCCAATTTCAAATGAAGTCAGGTCCAACTGCGCGCCATACAAAGGCATGCACACCATGTGCCACGCACGTGAGCCGATGCCTTGCGCATCCCAATTGCGCAAGCGCACCTAATTACTAGGCTAAAACTTGAAATTTAGCGCATTGGCTAATTATGAAAGCCTACGCTTCATATATGATCGAATGATCAATAGATAAAATTATTCTAAAGATATGACCAAATCATTTAAGTTGATCTTAGTCTCAAATAAGACTAACGATTTTTAGATATGGTTTATGCAAGCATGTGAACCTATGGACCTCACAAGTGTGAGAAATGCGACCTAAGTTCACCCCATTAGAAAATCAAAACACCAATGTAGACCCCGTCAAGCAAATATTTGACCCAAATCTAAATTATATACAGATTTGGACTAATACATGCCTTACAAACGATGACATAAATTAGTCTCGGTCTACAATCTAAGGGCAATCCAAAATAAACTAAAACACGATACATGAAGAAGTAACCTGGAGTGCAGAAAGTTTTTGTCGTACGCGACAACGTAATTAACTGTAAAGGCTTGCGCCTGCAGGAAAAATGTGTCCCCACAATCAATAAACCTCATCCTGAGAGGGAATCTGAAATTCAGCTACATAGGTCGCATTCTGTAATACCCGGTTCCGTTTGTACTTATCAGTATTTATGAATAAACATTTTTCCTTATCTTCTATTTAATTTTAGCAAATTATTCCAATAATTTTCCATTTATATATTCTATATTTTTCCCTAACATTACTAATCTTCTAAAAATAATTCATAAACTTTTCTAAAACCCAGACCCAAAATCCTAACCCAAAATCCATACCCCAAGCCTACAACCCAATTCCAAACTCAAATCCTTAGCCCCACTACCCTAGCTCATGCCAACAGCCCAACTCCCCTCCCTCCATCTCCCCTTTTAACTATTGCCTCGTCTTCTTTTCCATCTTTTCTTTTAAAATTCAAATTAAATTCCTCATATCAAAACCTATAATCTCCATAACTCTCATTAAATCTTTCTCTTAATTCCTCATTTATTTCCCATTAAAATTCCCTATTAATTCCTTTCTCTCTCTTAAACGAATCTCTGTCTCTCTCTCCCAGAATATGTAACGACCATAAATTCCTATATATTCATATCATTCTTCTTTTTATAAAACACTATATTTATTTGATTTTGGGTATCCTCGTATATTTTATTCTCTATTAAATATATTAGTTTATCCCTTCTTCTATTTTGCCTATTTTATAATTTTTCAATGCCCAAAACCCAAACCAAAAGAGTTCCATTTGATTTCTTTCTTTTCTTTTTTTTAGCCCACTTTCTTTTCAAGCAACAACATATCTTTAATTCTTGTTAAATATGTACATGAACAATCTTGGAGCTCATTGGTTAAGTCCTTGTATTGTTATTTCATAGGCCACATGTTTGAATCCCGAGTCTTGCAATTATTTTTATCTATTTTTAAACCCTCTCATGTGACTTTTCATTTTCTTTAACTCCCAAATGAATGATCACCCTTTCAATTTCTTTAAACTCTCAAAATAAATCTATCATAAGTTAGAATTATGGTGAACATTACATGTTCTCTCTCTCCTTCATTTTCTTCAAAAGCTCCACTCACAATTCTCTCCCTTCCTTATGTGGATTTCATCAATTTTTGTTTTCCACTTCTTTTATTTTCATACTAAAAAGTTAGATAAGAAAAACCCTAAATAAAATCCAGCCACCTTCAATCTTAGAGCTATCATAATTTCAGCGTTTTTGGAGTATTTCCATTCGCTAGGATTCCAGATGAGATGAATCGAGTATCATTACCGCTCACAACATTGTCGACAAAATATATCGCTTTCCACCGAATCGAATCGGTGAGCCGGTTGTTATATCGACCCACACATCCTGTAAGTCCCTTCTCTTTTCCCCTCCGTCTCTTTCTGTCTCTCCTCCTCTTGTCATGCTCCATGAACCAGTACTCTCTTCGTATCATAGTCTCTAAATGGTTAAATAAATAGATACATATATAAATAATGAATACACACTAACTCATACATATATAGTTTGTATAAGTCTTTTTCATTACTCTCAATCCATATGTTAAGATTTCAGAGCACAATTAGGATTGCATCGTTTATCGTTATATTTTAAATTACTTTATTTAAATTTTATAAACGAAGATGAATTTAAGAATAAATACCATGGTTTTCTCATTCTCACATTTGACATATCAATACCTTTACCTTTAAAATAATTTTTAGAAATTAATTTTTACTTCTGAAAATTTCAATAAATTTATATATGATAGGATATATTTTTTAATACACTCTGTAAAAATTTCAAATCGAATTGCTTAACGGTTTAGGAATTGTATCGTTTTTATTTACTGTTCATAAAACAGAAAACTGCATTTGTCGGTCAACTTCCAGAACACATAACCTGGTCTGCCGATATCCATATTGAGTAAACTCAAGTGTTTAGGAAATCTAAATCGAAAGATCTACATTTTCTTAATTTTAATTTTTTACAGAGAGCCAACATAAAATATAGAAAACTGCGTTATAATATTTAGTGATGAATCTAGACAGAATCTGTCCTGATTCGCACACTGTTTTTAAATAGGACATAACTTGAACTCCCGATATTCTTTCGTGAAAAAATTTAGATGTGTAGATGCAAAATTAACAGAACTATAATTTCCTGTATACTGGATTACTTATAAATGCATGAAAAAACCCGATATAGGCTTTACAATACAATATATAGTTACTGTCCAGAAATCAGAATTTCTGTTTTAATCACGGATGTTAAAATGATCGTAACTAGAGCTTCAGTAATCCAAATCGCACGAAACTTAGTTGTTTGGATATTTACACCAAAAGTCCTACAAGTTTCTAATAGTCTTCGTAATCTGAAACCTGATGAAAATAGACCTAAACTGTATTTTAAAAATATATGATGGTGCTGAACAGATTCTGATATGTTCTGCGCGACAATACAAAAATGAGTATATCTCCCAAATCGGTAGTCTTATTTAGGCGCGACTGGAACTCACGCGTGCACAACACTTAGGGCTATATTTTCCGTTTATATTCTAACTTCAATTGACTTGATTAATTAGTCGCACATATCACTTCTTTACAGCATTATTTCTAGATGTTACTTGAATAATATACCTGTCTCATATCATGCTCTATGACTGCTTATTTATTTTATCTACATCACTTGTGTGATCAAACCCATTGCATGTTAGACTTGACCCAAACCATGAATACAACATGACATGAATAGTTGAACTTGATATGAATACTTGAACTTGACATGAATACTTGAACACTTGATATGAACTCAATCTTGAAAACTTGATATATTCATACATTCGAACAAGACTTGTAACTTTAACTATAATCTTTTATACTCAGGGTGCTTGGGGTAGTTATAAGTGTGGATCCAACGGAACTTCAGGAGTCTCGTACTAACCTACTCTAATTCTATTTACTCGAATTATAGTCGGGTCAACTCCTCCACAGCTAGGATTCTCGATACTAACACATGAAATGGGCCCGTGTTTCCTTGCTCCAGAGGCCCCACTCTTGAGCTCGTGAATACTTTTACGATTACGTTGATATTCACACTTGGAACTTAACGTTAACATGGTGACCATATAGAGACCTATAGCACATATACCCATGTTCATTTCCATATACTTTTACTCATCATTTACATTATTACACTTTATGCTATACTTATCACTTTTCACTCTTATCTTACCTTTGGGACTTACCGAGTACTAATTCGCTAATGGGCGTTCTACCCATATTTGTTTTCTAGGAATGTTCATCAGATGACTTAGGGACGGAGGAGATTGAACCGATAGAAGAGAAATACAACCAGCTTTCATCGCAGGTCGACTACTAGTTTCCTTTCAGCATTTTAGTTTTTCAGTACACCTCATGTTTAAGGCTCTTTGTATTGTACTTTAATATCTTATAATCAGTTGTAAATTCTTTGAAAGTAAATATATCAATGTTGGATTTTATTTCATTTGTCTATTCTTGTACATTTTATATTGCTTATAAACGCTTAACGTATTTGTTTCAAGAAAATACCTTCTCGGAATAAATACGTCACTGACTTTTCATGTATTCGTTACCGTTCTTTTAAGAAGTGGGCCATGACAGAATATTCCCCCTCTCTTTCTAACAATTATATTTCTATCTCTTTCTCTAATCATCTCTCTCTCATATATTCTTTCTATTTCTTTCTCCCTCCTTAACTAAATTTTCCCACCGAGAAACATATCCCCTTCACCCACCGGCAAGATCCCTCTTACCACCACAAACTCCAAGCACAACCCTTCGTCAGAGTTGCACCCCCACCTGCACCATCGACCTCCTCCACTCGCACAGCTGGCGACTCCATCACCCAAACCGAGGCCCTCATCATCTCCGTGAACCCACGTCACTGTTTACCACCAAAGACTGGACTGAGACACGGAGCGTGTCTAGCCTGAATTTGGGGGCAAATACTATTTGGAACATATTCGTCCACCTCTCCGAAGATGCCAAGTTGATTTATAGCACCGTATATTAGAGCTTTAAACAGATGAGACCGTTGTAGTGTGACTTTATCAGATATCCTCTCTTTGAGGGTTTTTTTTATTGTGGGGACGTTCTTCCCTGCAAGCGCAAACCCCTGCAGTTAATTATGTTATCGCGTTGCGATAACCACTTTCACCTGCTCCGGTTGGACACTTCGTTTCGTGTTATATTTATTGTTTATTATGGTTGCCTGTGGATTGTATAAGGAGACTAGTTTATGTCGTTGTCCGTAGGGCGTGGATTAGTCCAAATCCGTATATTAAATTTAGGTTTGAACCTAGGTTATATGTTCCATCAGTTCAGGAGATATTTTATTTTATTTAAGGACCGTTAATCTGGTTTTAGATTAAGATCAATTTAAATATATTAGCATATGGGCTCAATTTATTTTAACTAAGGATACGTTAGTTTTATATGAGACTAATATCAACTTAGAAACATGGTTAAGCATCATTAAATTTTGTTAAGATCCATTAACAGAAGTGAGCATATGGGCTCGGTTATGATGAGCAATATAGGCCCAAGGAGTATGAATTTCCGGGGCTTGGCCTATTTTGGGGTTTAGTTCTAGGCTTTTTCTTCATCTAGCAGTGCTAAGCATTTATTCTGTTTTGGTTTCTGGCCCTCACGTGGGTGTCACGTGAGGCATTCAGGTTTGGGCGTTGTCTTATCAGTGCTAAGCACTTGGTCACTGTGGATATTTATTATATGTTGGCGCTCACGTGGATATCACGTGAGACGCTGAGTCCTTGAACATTTCCATATCAGTGCTAAGCACTTTATACAGCACTCACGTGGTATCATGTGAGGCACTCCAACTTGACATTTTTTAAACGCTCATGTGGGTATCCCATGAGGTGGCAGATCGTTGATTATGGGCGCTCACCTGTGTAGAACGTGAGGCTCTGTCTTCATGAGCCTTCTGCATGCTTATGTGAGTGTCACGTGAGGCTCTGTCTTCATGAGCCTTCTGCATGCTTATGTGAGTGTCACGTGAGGCGCTAACTTCATGGAATCTTTTGGGCGCTCACATGAATATCATGTGATGTGCTGAGTCCTTAGAGATAATCTCTATTTATTTTTTGAAGAGAAATTAAACTTCTATTAATGGTGTGTCACGACCCGCAGGGTACGGAACGTGACTGGCACTTAGGTTACGAAACGTCTCAAGACGTCCGTAAAATAAGTAAGCCAAAGCCCAGAAACCAAAACCAAATAAGCAAAAGAGTGAAGAGAACCCAATCAATTGAAAACGAGTTATCAAATAAGTCATATAAAACCTCTTTAAAAACAATATCAATTTTTCCGAAAATTTCGGCAGAGTCTCCTTTGTAAATACTGGCCCCCCAAAATGGGTACAACAAGAATATATATAAATCCAACAAATAAGGCATCCCCAAGCGGGAGCTAGCTCTTCGCCACAAGGCGGTCACAAATCCCACGCAATATAAAGCAACAACATGCGAAATAATCATAATGAAGCATAAGAAAACATTATGTCGACTCAAGTGAGCTCGACCTCAAAATACAGCATAAAAGTCCACAAACCTCACAGTCTCATCTCTAGGTCAATATACAACAATACTGGTAGATACAGTAGATGGAGTACACTAGATACAAAGAATATACAAGGTGGTACAAAATAGTAACATAACCCACCTATGAGCAAAATCTCGAGTCCAGGCAAAAGAGGCAAAAGAAGCAAGCGCACCCGCCGCTACTGTACTGACGGAGCGGACCTGCAAAAGGCTATGGCACAACGGGGGTGAGTTGCCAACTCGTGAGTAATAAATAACATCTACACAGGCTATCGAATGCATGCACACAAGCATCCTAGCATGTAAATACAGGTAAGGCAGGACATAATGGCAAGTATGTATGCAATATGGATATACTAGCAGGTATGAATGCAATGCGAATCAACTCGTGATCTGAATGTGTAAGTATAAGAAATCATGTTTTTCCCTTTAAGAATGTCTTTTGAAATACCAGCACAATACCAATAGAATCAACAAGAACCTGTGTCCAGCATCGACACCTCAAAACTGTCTCAAATCTCATATCAATGTATCTCTTGCCTCAGCCGTCCGGCTGACCCATCTCAAATATCAATATCTCATCATCTAGCGGCCACGGTCGGTATCCTCTGGATATCCGCCGTCCCAAACAGTCACCGGTAGGTAATCCGTCCCCTGCCAGGCTCAACGTCAACACCACATTCCTCTTGCCCCGGGGTACCTTACCGGGCCCACCATGTACCCGTGACGGTTCCTCCACTCCTCGACACGGATCTCCAAAACCACAGCAAACTCATGGTGGACGACACTTACATCACTAGAAAACCGCAATTTACATATTTTAAAAATATAATAAGTTTAGAAAATTTTGCGGCTTTCCCCCGAAATCCAGAAATATCATAAAATCTCAAGAAATCCTCATAAGTGCATATATCAATGATAATGAATGCATATGGTGTCAATAATCAAGTTGCGATGTGTAATTAATAGATTAGGCATGAACAATTAATATGATGAAGTACATGCACATGAATAGCAATCCTACGGTTTCATTTTAAGGAATTAAAGGCAATAGCACAAGTTTAAGTATCAATTAGTAAAAGGTTTAAATTTAAAGGTTATCTAGTGTGGTGGCATGGCAATTACCAGGGTGTGTGTGTAAGCATGAATAGTGCTCGTGCTGCATATAAAAACCCTGGCAATGGTGCAGGTGTCCTATAAAATGGTTTCGTATAGGTATGTCAATATAGGGTATGAATGTAGCAAATGATCATATACGTATTTCACCCCTAATTACTAACATCACTAAGAATCTTGTAAGTTACTAAAACTATCGGGCGGCTTGCGCCATCCAACGATAGTCCCCCGTAGATGTTACATCTACTCACCGGAATCCCTGGCTAGCTGTGTCCAATCACCGCTTTCCCCTTTCGTGCCGCGTCTGACGTCTCCGCGACCGAACCTGGAATTTACATCAATACCAAACATAAGGTTACATATCAAGAACGACGCAAAGCCCAAACGAACTACTAATGTTCACTAGCTAGGTACAACGTGCGCAGGGTGCGTGAAACATACGCGAAAATCGCAAAAACTGCCAAAAATCGCCGATTTGGTCGCCCGGCAAAACTAAAACCCGACTACTCAAAACTCCGCACTCACGCATCCTAAACGTCATAGGAGATGCTAAAAACATCCCCAAGGTATCACAAATAATTCACCAAATAATTTTAATAAAACCTAGTAAGCACAAAACTAGCAATTTTGGTGCAAAAATCGAAAATTAGCGATACGGTTAACACAATCTAACACAATATCCAACCACACAACTAGTTAGCCACAATCACATAAATTCAACTCATTTATCATGCTTCACAACCCATTTCCATACACAAACCTCTTTCTTAATTTTCATAAAACAACAATTACAAACCAATTTCACACATTAAAATTAACTAAATTAGCATAATTTGAAGACCACATAAACAAGGTAACTTCTTTGATTTGGTTTTGTAGGAACTAGCAAGCAAAATAAATTTAATTAACCAAATAATGGTGTGCTAAAAAACCCTAGTTTAAAACAAACTACTCTTTTATAAACTAGATTAGAAATTAGCTAAACTTTTAACACTAAAACCATATAATTAAAGGAATTTAGCCACAAGTGTTGAATGGGTAAGAATTATACCTCAATTCCTATGGATCAAGCATGGTGATTTGCCTCTAAAAATGCCTCCTTTCCACATGTTTTCAACTATAATAGGTTTGAGAAGAGATAGCACAAGGATTTATTTTGGTTTTGTGAAGAAATTTGTGGATTTTTGATGGTTTTTAATGGATTTTGATGGAAATTTTGAAGCAAAAGAGAAGGGAAATTTGGGGGAAAAGAATGGGCTGTGAGCAGGTGGGGTTTCGGCCTAGGGGGAAAGGGGGAGGAGTGGGGGAGAGTTATGTGGAATTTTCCAAGGTCAAAGCTCTCACATCTCACTAAAAACCCACATGCAAATTACTATATTTAAATCCTACTCCAAACAATTCATTAACATGATTTAAAAGTCAAAAAGAGAGGGATGGGGGCTGCTGCAGCAGTGGTGGGGCCGGCCTTGGGGAGTGGGGGTGAGTGGGAGTGAATACAAAACGGTTCTATGGAAAAAAAGACCCCCTACAAGTTCATATTTGCAAGTTTTAGCTTAAAATTCAATAAATTCGTTTCCTATCATAAAAATTTGTTAAAAATCAAAGTAAAATACTAAAAATTCATGTTACAACTAGATTTTAATTAACATAATTTTAAAGATTAAAATTAGCCCGAAAAAATTTGTATTTATCGCTAATTTAATGTATTTTCTTACCGGCTTAAAATAATATTAAAAAATTGAAAAAAAGGGAAAATTTTTTAAATGACCAAAATTTCATAAGTAACTCATTAGCTACTAAAAACAAGCAATTACCTATCCATTTTAGGTATAACTAGTCCTAAACTGCAAAATAACACGAAAGACAGTTTTCGGAAAAATACCGAATTTTCACCGCTCTTCAGGAAAACACCAAAACGACTTTTCAAGACGCTACATGGTGTTTTTTGGCCATTAACCAAAATCTCTGTTTTGAAGATCTGGGATCGGATTTTTGAGAACTAAGCTCTTCTGTTCCCTTCTTTTTTGTGAGAAATAAGTTCTTTGAAGGGTTAAATATTATTTTTTTAAAGAAATTAAATTCCTGTAATGTAAATTCCAGTTCTTCTTTCATATTTAGTTTTCCCCCTAAATCTTGAGTTTGAAGAACAAAATCTTTCCGATGAGAATTAAATTCTCAACTTATGAGACATTTGTCTTGTGGATCTCAGATCCAGAGAAAGAAGTAAGTTCTTTATAAAGGGTTAAACCTTTATTTCTCTATATTTGAGAGGCAAAAAAGATATTTTGATCTCTGTTTTTTTCTTTACCTAGGGTTTGAGAAGAACGAGAAGATCTTCTTTAGAAAAAGAATTAAATTCTCGGTTGTGGATTCTATCTCTTTTTTGCAGAAGCTTATAGAGGGTTTTCTCTGTGTGAGACTTAAAGTCTCAGGTCCTTTATATAGGTGAGGAAAAACTATTGATTAGTTAAGAGGAATCCTTATTTAAAAGATCTCTGTCTGATTTCATAATCAGGTGGTGATTTTTAATCACCGTTGGATCTTAGATCCAAAGCTCTCTATTTAACAGAATATATTTTTCTTGTTTTTAATAAGATTAGGAAAATATTTTCCCTTGTAGAATTTAATTCTACCATTGAATGTTTGATCCCACGGTTCTCTGTTTAACAGAGCATATCTTTCTTATTTAGAAAGATAAGGGAGATATTTTTTCTTAATAGAATTTAATTCTACCATTGGATTTTTGATCCAACGGCTCTCTGTTTAACAGAGAATATCATTCTTGTTTAGGAGAATATTTTCGCATGTAGAATTTAATTCTACCCGAAGCAAAACGGCTTCAACTTGGACGTTGACGCTCATGTGTTATGCACGTGGCATAACCAAAGAATTTACTTTTTACTGAAACAGGTACCCACGTGCTTTGAATGTTGGCGCTCACGTGCCTAACATATCAGGCGCTTCCCTAGGATTTAATCCTATCAGAGACAGGCGTTCACGTACTTTGCACGCTGACACTTACGTGCCCAGAACGTGAGGCGCTACCTTAGGATTTAATCCTATCAGAGACAGGCGTCCACATGCTTTGCACGCCGACGTTCACGTGTCCAGAATGTGAGGCGCTGCCTTATTATATTTTTATGAGGGAACAAATGCCCCCACCATTGTTCTCACGTGGCTTGCACGTAAGTGCAACGATGTCCAGCCTTTTAGTTGTCCGATCCATCTTAGGATACGGGGAATCTGAACCGACCCTGTCACTTTATAAATAAGGCATTAAGCCCTAAGCGACAGCTGCGTCTCCATCTTTTTTTTCCTTGAGAATTGTATTCTTCATTAGATCTTAGCTCTGTTGTGAAACTAAGTTCTTCATTTTTCCACAAATCTGCATTGCATATTTGCTCTACCAAAATTTTCTTGGTAAGAGTCTTTTTCAACAGAGCTTAGCTCTTTTATTTAGGACATTGTTCTTCAGAAACTTTGGAAGATTAATTCCATTTTGTCCACAAAGCTTAGCACTAGCATATTCCTCTTGAGGATTTCTTGAAATTTTGGACTTCATTTGTTGTCATAGAACTTAGTTCTAATTTTTTATTTTAGATCATGCTCCCTTTGGGGATTTCATTTATTATGATCCAACAGATCTTTGCTCTGACGATCATTGATGTGAGATTCCCTGTTTTGGGGATTTTTAGGTTAATTCCCATTCATTCTGTAGAGTTTCGCTCTAATCTCGTTTATTTTTCCTTTTAGGGAAATTTTGGTATTTCATACCATTTTATAAAACAGAGCTCAGCTCTGAAAAATTTTATTATTAAAAACAGGCTTAAAGAATATTTTTAGATTTCTCTACTAGGCACATGTTCCAATTATTAATGAGCCGCCATTTTGATTTTGTGGGGTCCACTAGCTTTTGGATTTAGTGATTCTAGCATTTCTTGGTAATTTTCCACATGGTTTTTTTTTCAGGTACCATGGTTTCGATTTCCTACTTTCCTTATGTTCATTCGGAAAGTGCTTTTGTTGATGCACCTACTGATCGTGAAGTCGTCGCTCTGATTCGGGACCACGATCCAGAACAGAAATCCTTTCATTTATGGGGAGCATGGTGTAGTTACATCATCCGAGGACGTCGCTGCTTTACTTGCGAAGTACCGTCAGAGCCAATCCCTCCGATTCAGTATATGAACCTTCCGCCGACTGCTTATGCGGTGGAGGAAATTGATTGGACTATAGAATGGTCGTCTTCAACCATCCATGGCATCAATACCGGTCCAACCACTGATTTCCATAGATATTTTAGGGCATCGGATATGCCAGGGAGAAGCGCGACCATGAGATCAGGTTTATACCATAGGAGTGACCCCCGATATTCTACAGGTTATCTCGCTTGGGCTCGTTATGTCTTATCCACCAAGAAGTCGTTGCTGCTGAAGACTGGGCTGTATCCAGCAATGTATGCGTCTCTGTTTGATTATCATACTCCTCACGTATGGTGGGTCAAGTCCTTCTTGGAATAATGAAATATCCCAACCTATACATTTCTACTATCAGACCGGGAGGTGTCAATTTCTTTGGAAGAATTCTTATAAATCTCGGGATTACCCGTCAAGGGGGAGCACTGTCACGCCCCACTTTCCAGTAGACAGAAACAATGACGTGGCAAGCCCACGATATATTTATCCAGAGAAGCTCATTCCCAAAATAAATATACTAAGTGTATTGAAACAATAATACACAATGCAAGAATAAATGAAGCCTGTAAAATTTTTCAACAAATATCTTTATTTACATTCAACTTCAAATATTTAAAAGTACATGTGTTTCAGCTGGAAAGTAAATACAATAAAAGAAAATGCCTAAACATGCGGCATACATAAACTAAAGAAAAGTGAAGCTGAGCTAGTCCTGAGTAGTGATCCGGTTGTAGTCCTCCTCTGTGGCCTCCACTTCCTCCATCTTAACCATATCTGACGAATATTCCAAGAGAAGAAAAGTGGGTGGAATACCCGTCAGCGAACTAGCACTCGGTAAGTCCCAAGAATAAGTAAAAGTAAAAAAAATGACAAGTGTAGAATATATATGACGAGTAAGAGTATATGTTCAAGGGTAAGTATATACTATAGGTCTCTATATGGTCATTATGTTAACGTTAAGTTCTAAGTGTGAATGTCAACCCAGCCGTTGAAGTATTCATAAGCTCAAGAGTGGGGCCTCAAGAGCAAGGAAACATGGACCCATTTCATGTGTTAGCATCGGGGCTCTAGGCTGTGGATGAGTCGACCCGACTGATATTCGAGTAAAATAAAAAAGAGGTTAATACGAGACTCCTGAAACTCCGTTGGATTCATACAAGAAACTATCCTAAACACCCCGAGTATAAATAGTTATAACTGTATAGTATACTTAATTAAATTGATGGATTGGTTATAACATGTCTTGATCGAAACCATAGATTGCAAAAGGTGTAGAACGAAGTCGAGTGAGTCTAGTAATATGCGAGTCATGACAATTGCAATCTTGGTTCGAGACAAGTTAGTTCAAGTAGACTAGGTTCTATTTCATGTTCGAGTTTAGATTCAAGTTTCGAGTTTAGGATTTGAGTTCAAGTTTAGATTCATGTTTAGAATTAAGTTTGGATTCAAGTTCAAGTCTTTTTCATATGAATTGATTTAACAGTTGAAGATCTTATATTCGGAAGAAATCAGACAACTACTGCACATAGACGGCGGGATTTGTGTCTTTTTTCAAGACAATCGTCATTGATAACTCCGTTAAGTTTTCTAACCTAAATAGGCAAGCACTCACTTTCTCCGGCTCTTCGGGGCTCAAGAGAATTGATCCCGCTTAAACATATATTAATCTAGAGTCCTTAAGTATTGTTTGCATATCTCAATGGGGTTTTATGAAAAATATGATAATATAGTTTAAAAATAAACCTCGAGGGTGATTTGTAATATTTAGGGTTTTCATGAACATGTATTTTAATTGTTGTGGTGTTTTAGTGATTAAACCTAGCTTTTAAAAGTTTATGGTATTTTTTATAAAAACTAGCTAAACTAGCTCTTTTGAAAACTTGATGGTATTTTATTAAAATTCTAATCTTTCATTTTTAAAAAATATAGTTTCATAATATGTTTTTATTGAAAATATGAATCCATAATTTTATATAATTTTCCAAAATTTAGTTTTGTTTAGAAAAGTCGTATTTCTAAAAAACCGTATTTTTAGTTCCTTTCGAGACCGAATACTCTGTGAGGAGTTCTGGATCTCGCTCTACTGTCCCAAGGATGTGCAATAATCCGTACCATCCATTAGCGGGTCTCCTAACGAGAATTTTAGAGGCGCAATTGCCAAGGATTTAGAATATTGATTTAAAATAAAATCCTTTTTATAAAAACTGTGATATTTTAATGAAAAACTTATTCTTTAGACCAACTATATATATAGACATCGTGCTATGAAACCATAGTGTGCCTGTGGGGCAGGTCGTTACATCGTGAAGTTTTTCTAAAAGTAGGTAAACTAGTTATCGATAAAGGGGTTATATTAAAGTTCATGGTATTTTAATGAAAAGTTTGTTATATGATTGTTTCACATGGAAAATTTTATTAAACTAAGAGCTAAATGATGTAAATAAGATCAAGAGTGGTGTTAGGATATTAGTTTGACCTATTTTGCTTATAAAGTGGATTACAATTATTAAAAAGAAAATTATATCGGAGCTAACTCCACTTTTGTCGATGTTTTCTTAGAAGACGAATTGAGATGAAAGAAATGGAGAGAAGAGGGACTTACTAGCTTAGATCGTTAACAAGAATGAGGGGAAACCTTCGGGTGTCGTGGTGTCGTCGATCTTGGCTTGCTACTCCACTTGGGTGCTTAACTCCACTTGATACTTAGAGAGTTTAAGAGAATTTTTGATATAATTTTCAGAATGGTAGAGAGCTAGGGGATGGAGTGGTATTTATAGTGAAATTTGAGAGTATGGGAATTAAAAAAGTAAATTAAAAAGAATTAAAATGATGTTAATGGGTGTTCCCGCCAAAATTTTGGCTCAAAACCCGCTCCCTTATAAAATAATAACAATAAAATGAACAAAATAAAGGGAAAAACTCCATGTGCAAAGAATGTAACAAATGCGTCAAAGCCAAGAGTTAAAACATTCTGAAGCAGCGCTTTATAGCAGCGCCAAGTGCGCTGCACTCTGAAGTTGCGCACCACATGCAAAGCACGTGTTCGCTAGCGCTAACCGCGCCGCGCTCTGAGCAGCGCACCACGTGCAAAGCGCGTGTGCGCTAGCGTTAAGTGCGCTGCACTCTGAGCAGCGCACCACGTACAAAGCACGGGTGCGCTAGCGCTGGAACTAAAAGCTTCCCACCATCAGATTAAAGATCTAATAATAATGATAAATCATTAATTAATCAGAATTAAATTCTGTTAAGGAAAGATTCCTCAAAATCTTTCCAAACAACAACATTGTGCTCTGTAAATCAGAGCACCTTGGATCAATGATCCAAGGGTGATTAAAAATCACCAAAATACAGAACAAATTCTATAAGGGGGGAAGATTTCTCAATCTTGTTAAAACAAGAAGATTATCTTCTGTAAACCAGAAGCCCTTGGATCAAAGATCCGACGGTGGGGAAATTCCCAAATCAATTAGAGAATAAATCTCTTTAACCGATTGAACAAATCAGCCTCCCCTATATAAAGGACCCAAGACTTCAAGTCTTGTACAGAGGAACTCCCCCATAAGCTTTGAGATCCCAGAAAAAAGAGCCTAGCTCTCAAGAAAGAAGATTTTTTCTTCAAGGTAAAAATAATGATGATGAACAAAGAAATGAAATCATCTCATAATTAAAAAGAAGAATTCTCTTCTTAAAAGATCATAAATCTACAAAGACCAAAGTCTTTTATAAAGAGATCAAAAAGATCTCATCATAAAACAAAGAAGTACTTTCTTCTTTCACAGATCATAGATCTATAAGACAAATTGTATTTCTGAGATCATGAACATCTCATTATAAAGGGGGAGAGAATTATTCAATTCTCTTAGGATCACAGATCCATAAAGGCAAAACCTTTCATCAAAAAGAGATTAAAATATCTCCTATAAACTAAGAACTTTGTTCTTAGAATCCTGAGACAAAGTGTCTTTTAAAAGAACATAAATTGTTTCTCAGATCATAAAATTATTCAGATGCGCTTTGCTCTCTTGAACAGCGCTTCTACGCTCTCTGGACTGGCGCTCGGCGCCAAATGCGCCACGTATCAATCGCGCATGTACTGCTTAATAACTAGCGCCTTACGCTTTTGAAATAGCGCACTGCGCTCATGGGCTGGCGCTCAGTGCCAAGCGCACCACGTATCACTCACGTGTGCCCCACTAAACTGAAAGCACAATGCGCTCATGAATTAGTGCTCTGCGCTCATAAATTAGCATCATGCGCTCATCCTCTGGTGGTTAGCGCCAAGCGTGACACGTGTCCCTCACATGTGCGCTAGTTAGCAGAAGCGCACTGCGCTCTTTGACTGGCGCAAAGCGACAAGCGCACCACGTGTTGCGCTGATAGAACATAAATTGTTCTTTAATAAGCCCAGGGCTATGCTCAGCATTATAAAAAGTGAGGAATGCTCAGCATTCAATAAAAGACAAAACATTGTCAGAATGCAAGTTAATGCCTAGCATTATTAAAAGGGCCAAGCCCAAATAAAAGCTCCATGGCCCAAAATAAATGTTAAACATTTTAACTCGATTGGACTTAGCCCAAGATTGGCCATAAGTCCTTAAATTCAGATTAATTGAGCCCATATGCTCATAAATCTTTGATCTTAGTCCCAAATTGGACTACAGATCTCCCAACCAAAATTGGTTCAAGGGTACATCTCTTTACTCCTCTGATATTTGTCGTTGTAATCCTTCAACGTCTTCAGAGAGGTGACGGGTCCCGACAACCATACATTTCATAGACTATGACGTCTTTAAACTGGACTGTGGGGTCCTTAAACTCACGGACTATGATGTCCTTAACCTTGGACTGTGGGGTCCTTAAACCCATAAACTATGATGTCTCTAAACTAGACTATGATGTCTTTAAACTCCACGGACTATGGCGTCCTTAAACTTATAGAGCCCAAATGCTCTTTTGTTGGATCTAAATGATCCTGTTAAGTTGATCTTAGTCTAAAATTAGACTAACGTGTCCTTAACAAACGTTAAGTTGATCTTAGTCTAAAATTAGACTAACGTATCCTTAACATACGTTTAAGTTGATCTTAGTCTCAAATGAGACTAACGTATCCTTAAACCCAAACCCAAACCCAAATCTAAGAAGATACGGATTTGGACTAATCCACGCCCTACGGGCGACAACATAAATTAGTCTCCGTATACAATCCACGGACAACCAAAAATAAAACAAACATACACGACACGAAGTGACCATCTGGAGAAGGAGAAAGTGGTTACCGCTATACGATAGCGTAATTAACTGCAGGGGCTTGCGCCTGCAGGGAAGAGCGTCCTCACAATCAAAAACCCCTCAAATAAGGGGGAATCTGACGAAGTTTGCTACAATGGCCACATTCATCTAAACCTCCGATACACGGTGCCATAAATCAACTTGGCATCTTCGGAGAGGTGGACGGATAGCACCAAATAGCATCTGCCCCCTAAAATTCAGGCCGGACGTCCCAACGTCCCGGTCGCGTCTTTCGGTGGGGAACAGATTCTGCCACGCCCGGTGGGACCTTTTCCTCTTTCCACTCCACACTTCGTGTGTCGTGTTCGCGAATGACTCGCGGTTTGCTATAGTTGCCTGTGGATTCGAGGTACTAAGATTTGGTGTCTTGCTCCATTCAGAAAATAGAAGATTAATGGCTTCAAACTGCACTCATTGCAACAACTCCCACTCCATCCTCGCCGGAGGAGTGACCTACGGGACACAAGCGGCCTCCCTGTTCAAGATGCCGGTGGAGTAAGTAACTCAGGCCACCACTGGGCTGTTCTTTTGGACCATGCTCCCACCAATGAGCTTCAATGCCCCTCTTCCGTCGCAAGAAGCCCCAAAGAAGTCGGTCTTTGATCGGCTTACCACTACTGCGGCCCCTCTCAACGGGTCGCCCAAATCCAATGCCTCAGTCTTTGACAGATTGGGCCAAAGCTCATGTGGGCCTATGAAGAAGCCCGCGATACCGGAAGGGGTTATCCCGAAGAGGATAGCCATTCCTGTTCCTGAAGTCGCTAATGAGGCTTCCCCTGCTAAGGAATCAGTCTTTGCAAGACTGATTGTTTCGGCTCCCGCTCCAAACGAAGTCATCAAAACTGCTCCTTCTGCGCGAAAGTCTGCTTTTGATAGGTTGGTTATCCCCACTCAACGGTTGTCAGTCTTAAGGAGGATGATACCGGCGAAACTTGACCAAAACAGGGGGCATGATGAGGCCACCCCCATGACTGAACCAATACCGTTTGCGAGACATGCTCGTCGTCGTCACTGGCGCCGAGTAAGGAAGGCTGGGGGCAGCTCTCCGTCTGGACTGACTCCGCCAGCTCCAATTGTAGAAGTTGATGCTGTTGTTCCAACTGGGAACAGCTTCGAACTGCTTAACAGGGTGCGCAGGAATTCTCCTACTACTGTGCTGAAAAGATCTCCTCTACCTACGGAGAATGCCCCAAAGGCGAAGCCGCGGCAGCCCCCTCAGCGGCTGTCCTATAAAATTTATAAAGTTTGGCGACAAGTCCAAGACTCGGTGATTGATCAAGATTACTCTCACCGACAGAAAAAGGTGAAAGTTCAGCGGGAAGAGGACCACCCTGTCATACCGCAGGAGATGTCATCTACTCGGGTTCCCGCTGCAACGATCCCTTCGACTTCGACTGCACACAAAAGGAGAAGGCCGGAGAAGATCCTTACGACCAATCTCAAAGGCGCCGAACCTAAACGCCCCAAGTCTGGGGGCATGGTGGTCTACACTGTTTATATGGCATCCGGGAAAGAGGATAGCCGTATCTCTACGGGTCATCGATCGCTCACGCGATCCGTGACAAAAGCCCAGGAGCAGCAACAGAAGCTTCAGGAAATGTTAACGCAAATAGCCACACTCACTGGGCCAAAAGAAAGTCCAGAGGCGTCATCAGAGCAGCGCCATGAACAGGAAACCGATGCTGACTTCCTCCGCAGAATTCTCGAAAAGAAGGACAGAGAAGCAGCGGAACAAGCGACCAATATAAAATGAATGGCGCTTCTCTTCCAAAACATGATAGGCATGATGATCCAGTCGGACCCTCCAGCCGAAGATCCTCCAGTAATAATTGAAGATGATAGAGGAGAGACATCACATTCTCTGCTGGCTCTATCAGCAGCCAAAGAGGAGACCATCTCAAAAGCTGCTCTGGATGATTACATCGCTCAGCAGATAAGAGTTCATCAGGCGAATGAAGCGGCTGGGCAAATTGTTAAAACTGGACGACCCTATCCGGGTTGGTACGACCAAATAAAGTACCCGCCGGGATACACGATCCCCAAATACCACGTATATAAGGGGACGGGGAACCCGCACTAACATGTTGCTCAATTTAGAGCCTTGTGCGGTAATACTGGAGGTGACAATAAGATGCTGCTTCGTCAATTCATCGGCAGCTTGACAGAAACGGCCTTTGAATGGTATTCGGATCTGCCCAACGACTCTGTCAAGAATTTTACAGAGATGGAATTGCTGTTCACCCAACGTTTCGCAAGTGCTAGCGAACGTACCCCAATCACGGCATTGATCAATGCCAGGGTGAAACCTGGAGAAACTTGGGTCCAGTATGCAATACGGTGGCGGAATCTATGGTCGAAGTGCGAGAAGCGTATTGAAGAAGCGCCTGCGGTAAGCATGTTCGTGGGTACTCTCGACCCTCAAGTGACCATTTCCCAATTTATGATGTTTTTCAAGCCCACCACCTTCCAAGCCTTGATTGACAAACTAGCCCAAATGGACCAGATGGGCCACAAGCCTTCCACTTCGAAGACGGAACCGCGGAATGAAAAAGGCAAAGGGAAAGCGACTTTTGTCGCCAATACCTAACAACAGCCGAACAACTTAAAGCCATTCGTTCTCCAAAACAACGTGCGTCCACGCCCATCCCTCGAGGAGAGACTCAGACGTCCTTACTCGTTTCCCCAGGATAAAATGAGGAGACTGTTCGAACTGGCAGTGCGCAATAGGCTCATCAATCTTCCGGATCCAAAACGTCCATTGCAGCCGGGCGATGTCAACAATCCTAATTACTGCCCTTACCATCAAGCAATAAGCCATCCAATAGAAGATTGCTTTGTCTTCAAAGGATGGATTGAGGACCAATACCAACAGGGCAATTTCGCACTGTCCAAGAATTGGAAAGTAAGCCCGCCTCAGCCGCACGCTCCCAAAAAGGTGGACACGCCGAGGGCATCGTGCTCTTTTATAGGAGAAGCTCCATGGGAGGTCGTTTTTCCAGCCAAGACGAAAAGAATGCTGAAGGATCTCCAAACATGCCCGGCGATCAAATGGAAAAGTCTGCTAGAACCCGAGGTCATCAAGGGAATACTGAAGCCGCGCCCGACGCCAAGAATTGGTGGGGATGGTCAAAGCGCCCACACCCAGCCGTTAGAATCTTCGAAAAAGAATAAGAATACCAAAAAGCCCGTGAAGCCTAATGACAAGCGCACGGACTTGCAAAAGCATATTGACGCGCTGAAGAAATACAACCAAAAGGCGCAGACCCCGGTTACCCTCCAAGAATTTCTCAAAAATATCCTTGAAAGTGGAGATAACGACAATAACGATGGGGACGACTCATCAGAAGAATCTGAGGAATATGTGGGAAGTTGCCACATGATCTCTCATTCGACGTTAACTAACGAAGAAGCTCACTCGGCGATAGAGGACAGCATAAAAGAGCCGGGGGCAGGATCGAAGCCAAAACCCTTAGAACCGTCTGACGAGATGATCGACTTTCTACTGAACGAAGCCCGTCAGAAAAGCAAAGCCGATCGAGAGTGCGAACTGGCTATATTCGAAAAAGCTAAACGCCGACGACTGAATGAAAAGGTCGAGGCACCCCAAACGGATCGAGGCATCCCTATCGCCAGCCAAAGCAAGCTTAGAGTAAGGAGACAATTCGCTAGGACCCTGTCAATAGGAATGAAGTTGCCCTCTTTCAGAGGAAATTCTCCTGGCAGTTTACACCTTGATGAAGCGGACACGCATCCTAATTTCTGCTTATACCATCAGAGGATTGCACACCCTACCGAGGAGTGCATAGCCTTTAAAAACTGGTGGCATGGATATATTGCCCACTGACAACACATTCAACGAGTGAAGCGCAAGGCTCGTTGAGAACAGAAAAGCACGACAGATGAGCGCAAAAGAGCTGCTGGCAACTGTCACATAGGCAACACCAAGGGATCGCAAGTTATCACCTTTGGAATCGACTCTGACGAAGAAATCATCCTCAGCCCTCTCTTCAAGGAATCCACCTCCGACACAAAAAATGCGAAGATTTGCGAGAAAATCTAGCCGCGTAATCGTACGTTGCCCGAAAAATCTCGGACCTATGAACAATTGACCGAAACGTCGTTAAACTACTACCAACTCACGGCATCTTCAGGCTGACATAGTAAGAAAAAAGGGGTACGTCCATGAGCGAGATGGGCACGGATGAAAACCCGAAAAGGCTCCGTGACTAAAAACAGCGGAACTGCGAGTTTTGTGAAAACCCGAAAGGGAGCAATCTCGTTAAAAGACACTTAGAAGATCCTCTCGACCTTGTGAGGAGAGAATACCTGCGTGAGATCCTTACGACTCACAAAGGAAAAACACACTTAGGGACCCCCCACGATGCCTAAGGAGAAAACACACTTACGAGATCCTCACGACTCGTAAGGGGAATTCCCCCCTTTGAGACCCTCACGGCTCATAGGATTCAAAAGCCTTAATCTAAAGGGATCTGAACCTGTTCTTAAGCCATCACAACCTCCAGCTTTTCCCTACAAGCGGTTCAGTATTGACCCTTGTATACAGTCCACGGGCACGAATAAACATTTCCCTAACAAAGTCCCACCAGAGACTGGGGATATGCTCATATGGCAAAAGACACGTGTAAGTCCTCTCGACTTATAAGGAGAAAATACTCTTGTAAGATCCTTACGACTTATAAGAGACCATACACTTAAGACTCCTCACGATTCTTAAGGAGAAAATGCACCTACGAGATCCTCACGACTCGTAGGGAGAAATACCTTCATGAGACCCTTATGGCTCATGAAGTTAAAAGCCTTAGTCGACAGGATCTTAACTAAGCTACCTTTGTTCGAACCGACAAAGGCAAATGATGATTCGCTCCTGGCAATATCCTAGTTGTAGCGATGCTGATACCTAAATGGGTATCAAATCCTAAACTCGCAGCGGAAAGTCAGCGAGCCACAGATGCATACGAAATAGCCGAAATGATGGGGCAACTTGTAACAAAATCAGCAAGTAAAATATATGCATACAAAATAGCCGAAATGGTTGGGCAACTCGTAATAAAAAGCAGCGAGTAAATAAAACAAATAGCCGAAATGATTGGGCACCGCAAAAAATAGACGAAATGATTGGGCAATCGCGACTTTCGCGATATAAAATCTGAAATGATAGAACATCGCGGAAAGAAGAATATATAAAATGAAACTTCTTGCCCTACATGTGAGATCACAACGATCCCTGTATACAATCCAGGGGCATAAACAAAAAGGGAACCATACCTTCTCACCAAGCTCCATCAGAAAGAAAGCCAAGTCTCGACGGCCACATCCACAGCCTGAAGACCCACAACAGCGTTCCTCCACAGTCCAGCAGGATGCAGACGCAACGTCAAAAAAGACTTCACGGTCGAAACAAAGCGGAGTGACGACAAAATCCCAGCTCCACCTCAGCATTCGTCTCGATACAACAGACGAGATGTCAACAACGGCGTTCCTCCGCAGTCCAGCAGGATGCAGATGCAACATCAACAAAAGACCTCACGGTCGAAACAAAGCGGAGCGACGACAAAATCCCAGTTCCACCTCAGCATTCGTCTCGATACAACAGACGGGAGGTCAACAACGGCGTTCCTTTACAATCCAGCAGGATACAGACGCAACGTCAATAAAAGACCTCACGGTCGAAGCAAAGCGGAGTGACGGCAAAATCTCAGCTCCACCCTAGCATTCGTCTCGATACACCAGACGTAATGTCAACAACGGCGTTCCTTCACAGTCCAGCAGGATGCAGACGCAACGTCAACAAAAAGACCTTACGGTAAAAAAAAAGCGGAGTGACGGCAAAATCCCAGCTCCAGCTCCAGCTCAGCATTCGTCTCGTTACAGCAGACGCAATGTCAACAACTGCGTTTCTTCGCAGTCCAGCAGGATGCAGATGCAACGTCAAAAAAAGTCCCCACGGTCGAAACAAAGCGTAGTGACGGCAAAATCCCAGCTCCACCTCAGCATTCGTCTCGATACAGCAGACGAGATGTTAACAACGGCGTTCCTCCGCAGTCCAGCAGGATGCAGACGCAACGTCAACAAAATACCTCACGGTCGAAACAAAGCGGAGTGATGGCAAAATCCCAGCTCCACCTCAGCATTCGTCTCGTTACAGCAGACGCAATGTCGACGACGGCGTTCCTTCGCAGTCCAGCAGGACGCAGATCCAACGTCAACAAATAACCTCACGGTCAAAACAAAGCGGAGTGATGGAAAAATCTTAGCTCTACCTCAACATTCGTCTTGATACAGCAGACGAGATGTCAACAACGGCTTTCCTCCGTAGTCCAGCAGGATGCAGACACAACGTCAATAAAAGACCTCACGGTCAAACAAAACGAAGCGAAGGCCAGATTCCTAGCTTCAGGGTCTTGACGGCAACTCAAATAAAACCAGAAAGACTATCAGAGATCATCCCACACCAGCGCGGAGTGGTCATAACCTCAACGCTTGTCTCGATACAGCAGAAGAGTTGTCACTACAGTGTCCTTCCTCCAACAGGATTCGGACACGCCAAAGCAAACGAAGCGAAGGCCAAATTCCTAGCTTCAGGGTCCTGACGGTAACTCAAATAAAACCTGAAAGACTATCGGAGATCATCCCACGCCAACGTGGAGTGGTCACCACCTCGACGTTCATCTCGATACAGCAGACGAGATGCCACTACAGCGTCCTTCCTCCAACAGGATTCGGACACGCCAAAGAAAACGAAGGGAAGGCCAAATTCCTAGCTTCAGGGTCTTGATGGTAACTCATATAAAACCAGAAAGACTACCAGAGATCATCCTATATGGAGTGGTCACTGTAGGGTTGCTAGGCACGCGCACAAGGGTTTACAACGCATCAACCATGCCTGATTAAAATTTTAGCCGTGCCGAACGACCCAAAGCCGGATCTTTAAACTAGAGTTTAGGCGAAACCAAGCATGTTAAACACTTTAACACTAAGTGAGAGGGATTACAACCTTTGTAGATCCGGTCCTTCACTTCATAAGCTCCATGTTGAGGTCCCTTCGCTGCGATCATCGTGTTCCGGACTCTCGAGAGGCTCCGCGAAGAGAAAGGCACAAGCTTGCTTCCGATCTTCGATAACAAAGATGATCTACCTTGAAGTTTCGTTAACACAAGCTATCACTCATGAAATGGTGTGAACACTCTCATCTAAATGGCAAGGATAGATGAGGATGATGAAGTAGGATTTTTGCTCTCATTTGTTTTCTTAGTCTCACTCATTTTTCATCACTTAGAAAAAGCTAGAAAGCTTTTTCCATGAAAGAAAGAAGGAAGAAGAAGATGAATAATCATTAGCATCATTTTGTGATGAATAATGAAAAGATAAATATGATGAATAATGCAACCATGGTCAACTAAACCCATGTAGAGAATTAACTAGGGCTAGGGTATAGGTTGGGTTAAAGCATGAGTCATTTGAAAATATCTTGCACAAAACAAAAAGAAACCTTCTAGAATCATCAAGAAGGAACTAACCCAAAACAAACCCTAACCTTGTTTAATCTCCACTAAACATGTTGCATTAGTCATCATATCACGTTACAATATTATATATCACATATATAATATTTATTGTAACAATATAAAAATGATACAATTAACATATATCGCATATATATCAATGTATTACCCGAGTGAGAAAAAAAATCTTTTATTGAGCTAATATTAGTTAATGTAATTTAATATATCATATATATTATTATACATTAAATTATCGAATCAACACTTGATCCGACAATCCGGCTATATCGCATATAACCGACTAATACGATGACCTGGCTATATCACATATACCCGGCCGATATCGCATATCGCGAGAATCCAATACGGTATCACATACCGCATTATCCTCGGTCCCGCACATATCACATATGTGCTCCTACTCCGTTTTGCCTGAGTCAAGAAACCTTTGTGTAGGACTCTAAAGAATCATCAATACGCCGGCAGTAGGTGATGATCATATCAAACACCCATAAGCTGCAAGCGGTCACCTAAACGTAACAGCCACCCAGGTATTGAGTGCTCAGAAGATCAACAAGCAAGGATGTACATTCTCCTATGAATCCAATCAGTAACACTCCCATACAGTCCGGTCTCATCGTCTGATATGTCGCATATCTCTCCTAGGGGTGGTAAACGTCAGACCCCGGTAGCTCGATAAGTCATGTCGATATGAGGTCTATAACAGTTTGAGAAACTACTGATAACACTTACCAGTATATCTCAGCAACCCTGGCCAGGGATTTCTAGTTATAACTAATCGAACACAGCACAACATCAACTCCCTATACCGGGAGAGACGAATCCCCTCCTATCGCTCATGGCCTCCATGTGATTCGGGACTGTACCCAAAAGCCACCTTTTTGCACGCCCTCTTGGACGTGGTAAGATGGAAATCAAAGCACAGTAGGAATCACACAAGACTCTATGACGATCTCGGGTCAACAGACTAGTCTGTACCAGTGTCACCGGAGAACTGCCATCTGACGTAAGGTATAACACCATCTGGGAGTTCTCGGCGAGTCCGTCCAGTGTACCCTGTCTCTACTGAGCACCCGTACAACATCCTTGATGTCAAACACCGATGGATATGGGATCGTCCATCGCCCATCATATGGATTAAGATGTGTATACGCTAGTCTACTCTGGTATATCGATGCCCTGTCTCGATACACCCTTGACTAGGAACAGTTATAGGATGTACTCGTCGACTACCGTGGCCCCACTAGTATGATCTCATCATAGTCCCAGTAGTCGAGTACATATCCTAAGGGCTTTATCAACATGTAATATAGAGACAATCAGAGTACATGGTAAGATAAAGTACAACCAGATAGCATACTATCATGCCGAGCAAGAAAGTCCTCCCTATATATGTCCAAGCATCCACTACAATATACATCGTATGTACAGTAATGGCCTCTAGGGCATACATATAACTAACAATCTCCCACTTGCACTAGGGCCATCTGTTGTGGTATCACATACCCAACAATTAGCTATGGTTAAAGTATCTCATACTCAACCATCCCATAAAAGTCTCTACTGGGAAAAAGGCCTTTGTGAGTGGATCCACGTTGTTGTCCTCTGTGTCTACTCTCCTAACCTCGATCTCCCTGGAGATCAACCATCTCCATGATCAGGTGATACTGCCTAAGAATTATATCTGGATTTCTGATAGGACGGTAGTTCCTTGGCTAAAGCCACAACTCCATTGTCACACAATGGTAGTAACGAAGTTCATCTCATGAACTTATATTTATCCAGACTGCCTCTTTGGTAGCATCCTTGCTAATGATTTATCTTGCCTTTAATCGTCTAGTATGTCACGGTATCTAGCTTGGAACTCTTCTAACATACCGTCCCTCCACTGAGGGTAAAGACAATGCCTGCGACTGGCATTCAGTCGTCCTTATCACCCTGGAAACTTTCCAGTGATTCTCCCCAGGATCGATTGATACCATCTCACTACAACTAGTGAGTATCCTAACATCCAATTAGATCTATCTCATAGATCCAAAACCCAGGATTTAGGAGGTATCACTTTGATCCTATATGGAGAATCCTTGTGATAAGCAGAGATTGACCGAGCGTAGCATAGGAAACTCCTTCCCTATCAAGAGTATGTCATCCACGTACTCTATGAGGATCACCACCTTACTCCCTACTACCTTTTTGTATATACAAGGTTCATCTACTATTTTGATGAAGTCAAACTCTTTGACTACCACATCAAAACAGATATTTTAACTCCACGATGCCTGTTTTATCATATAAAACATCTTGCACACATTTCCGCTGCTCCCACTGTCTACGAAGCCCTCTGGCTGTGTACTTATAGACGCTCTCTTCTAAAACATCATTTAGAAAAGCAGTCATGACATCCAATCGCCAGAAATCGTAGTCATGGTATGTAGCCGTGGCAAGTAGGATCTGGATGGACTTAAGCATAGCTTTGAAAGTCTCAACTTTTCTATGTACACCAAGTTATCTTCTCAAGATATACTTGCTCCTGATGGGGATTTAACCCTTCAGATAAAGCAACCAAAGTCCATACTTTGTTGGTGTATAAGGATTCCATCTCAGATCGATAAGCATCCAGCCATTCTTACAGAGTCCCACTCCTGATGGCCAGCACGAAACTAGTTGGGTCATCATCTCATGATGCAATCCTCGCTCCCACTGTCATAGAGAAACCGAAGTATCTCTCAGGTGGGTGAGGAACCCTACTAGATCGGCGGAGAGGCTGAGGCTCGTTGGAAACTATTGAATCCTTTGGTTCTACCAAATCATCAGCTGCAGTTTGTATAGCTGGAACTCTTTCCAGTTCTACCTCATGACCAATAATTTCTTCACAAGAAATTCCCTTTCACAAAGGTGGCATGTTGAGAAACAAAACATCTTTTGTTCCTCGGTTAGGTAGAAGATATTCCCTTGCGTATGTTTGGGATATCTAACAAACTTCCACAAATCTGAGTTTTCCTCGAGCTTGTCCGGATTATGCTTTCAGACATAGGCCGGACAACCCCAAATCTTAACAAACTTAAGATATGGGCTCTTCCCTTTCCATATCACATATGAAGTGGTAGGCAACTGATTTGATTTGAACCTTATTCAATAGGTATGCAGCTTCTCAAGTGCATAACTCCCAAAAGGAAATAGGAAACTGAGTAGTACTCATCATAGAGCGCACCATATCAAATAGGGTGTGATTGCTCCATCCCGATACACCGATGTGCTGTGGTGTATACGGAGGAGTAATGCTGAGAGAGAATCTCATTCTCCTTTAGAATAGTCCAGGAATCCCGTGCTAAAGTATTCTCCTCCTTGATCTCATCAAAGGACATAATACTTATACCCATTTTTGGTTCTCTACTTCTAACTTATATTCTGTGAATATCTCAAAAGGTTCGGACTTGTGTTTCAACAGGAACATATGTCTGAATCTTGAGAGATCATCAGAGAATGTAATGAAGTACAAAGAACCGGTCTTGGCATGTGTAGACAGGGGACCTTCATACATCAGCATGTATCAATCCCAAGAGTTCACTAACTCTTTCTCTATTTCCAATAAACAGAGCTGCGGTCATCTTATCTTTGTGACATGACCGGCAAGTTTCACAAGATGTAAATTCAAACTAATTTAAATATGCATCTTAATGTAACTTCAGCTAGTCGGGTCGCATTGATATGACTTAGTCTACAATACAAGAAGGATTCGTTCATTTCTCAACTCTTCCTCTTGTGTGTGTTCTATACGTTAAGAACTGTAGTTTGATTTAGAACGTCTATGCTTTTAGATAACGTGCCTGAACCGATCAACTCTTGATATAGGAAATGTTCAAAACATTATCCAACAATACAAAATTATATTCTTCTTTACTAATAAAGAGATTGATATGATGTTGTATATCAGGTTCGGTATCTAATAAAATTCGTTCAGAATCAATGTATTCTGGTAATATAGGGTGACAGTAACCAACAGACTTGGCTGCAACACTTGCACCATTTCTATCTCATGAAACTTATCACCCGTTCTCAGTTATTTACCTATCTGTAGCCCATGTAACAAATTACATATGCGGGATCCTAATCCGGTATCTCATACCCAGGACGTAAAGGATACTGAGAAACAGTTCTCTGTAATGAACACACCCGAAGAAGATGCATCAACATGCACTTTCTTCGTTTGGGCGGCACGAGAAATATGGTATTCCCCAATTTCCTGCTCTGTCTTATAACAATTATAAGTTGGAGCGGGACCAACGTTCCCCAGCTCAGTATAACAAGCAGGTTCGGTCAATTCATCCGTTTTATTATCTTGATTAAGGCGTAATATGGTCGCTACCTGGAGAGAGAGAGAAGAAAACACTCAGTGTATGCTCTTGCAAGATTAGATTGGTTATCTAATATATCTAATCAGGATGTCTCCCACTGTTTTAGTCAAATCTTCCTTCAAACCCTAAAAGGAAAGACTAGCCGGGATTAATTACACGCTACAAATTCACCAATCTTTCAGCCAGGTCAGTGCCGATACTTTGAGGGAGGTCCCCCGTGCTTTCGCACGAACTTAATTAAAGTAAACCTCATTTTTCCAGGGGCGTAACCCCGTTAACACCTTTCTAGACACCTACTTGATCGGCTAATTGTAATGTGTAAAACTCTCCCAGGAGTAACTCTTACTCGCAGCGGGTATCGGGATCCAATTATCTCATAGAAGGTATGCAATCTCATTGCAAATTTCAACACTTGAAATTCCCAATAATATTTTACCCCTAGCGTCCTATGACCTTGACAGAGGTCAACAAACCATAGGCTGCTAGTCAAGTTCAACCCGTCATTTCCTGATTGAAGTAAACCCACCCGCACGACCCTTGACAGAGGTCAACAAGGTCGCACGACTACCCTAAATCAATCACATCATATGCTTATACAGATAAGCACTAATCAGCTACCGCACACTACGCCTTGACAGAGGTCAACAAACGTAGCACGAATACTAACTATTACTTATCTGAAATGACGGAGGGCTACGACAGGTTTTTAAGAAAACCCTTTGCGTAATGAACTTGATATCGTTGTAGAATCGAGTGATTTTAAATGGAGTGTTTTTGAGGCCTTTTCTAGTTTTGCTAAAGAGGTCACTCCCGGTGAAGGGATCGTCGGCTCTTTCCTCATCAAATAAGGTGCAGGGTATATCATATATACCACTATGCAAAGCAAGAACTATAGAAGCAATCAAAAGACAAACCGAGTTTGTAGCATCTGCTAGTTTCACTAAAGAGGTCACTCCCGGTGAAGGGATCTCGGCTCTTTCCTTATCGAATAAGGTGCTGGATGTTCTGCAAGGAACGCCGCTATGCAAAGCAAGAACTAGAGCTATCAGTTTTTAAACAAGTTTCTACAACTTCTTTAGGTTTCTTTTAGTTTCATTAATCTCATTAATGAAGTCCCATTTTTATTATGCTTCACAAGCATCACATTTTGAAACAAAATTTGCAATATAATATATATCTCATATATATAATATAAACATTCGTCTCAGGCAGTAATATGATCTCATCACAGAACATTGCAGTAGAAGAATATATATGAAATATTGGATATATTAGGACGTCCGTGTTTTAATACGAGCATGTATAAAACACGGATTCCACGGTGGCGATGAATAGCCAAACCCACATCCCTAGACCCCTACGAGAGTTGCAAGCAACATTACCAATTCTAGGGTTAGGAGACCCGATCTCGACTCCTCGAGATGTTCTCCCACTGGACCCAGAACCCGGTTACTTGTGCTCCCTGCCTTGGGTCTACCTAATGCGGAAAAGTAAATAATATACAACGGTGATATCATCCTCAGCCCGGAAGTGCCCCAATAAAAGAATATTACATACAAATGAATTTTACATGAATGAAAAAGAAAAACTCTCATCTCACATAAAACCCCCGTCTATTCAAAACGCGGCGATCCAATATAACATATCACAGCAACACATAATATCTCATATCATCAACGTAAGCAAGTATGCGTATCCCGATTGTTATTGATGTATAGCAACGAAGCCGGCGATACACCACATACTACACTTACGGTCATAGAAAAGAAAGTATAAAACTACAACAGTTGGAATCCGCAACCTCCTTAGACATCGTATACCTAACCAAATGAATTCCTTAGACATCGCATGCCTAACAATTATAAACCCCGCATTTTAGTCTCATTTATCGAAAACTCTTTTCAATATCAAGTCGGGCAATTCAACAAGATTCCCGACATCCTGATCGAATGCTCGTCGCAAACTTTAGTAGACGGCTGCACCCCCGATGTCGTCGATGAAGTGTACTAAAGCGGAACACCGCTGCCGCGAGCACCCGAACGGATGCTTTTGACGACGGGGTTCTCCTACAGTCACTTGGTCGGGGCTATGGGGCATCGCTGTCTATTAAGTTTACCCGGCGAGTATCCGCGTACGCTACGTGATTGCGACGGACTTTTGATCGCAGCAAAATTCCATGGCAACTGATCATCTGAGACTGAACTGCTAGATTTATAACATTCAAATTAGTTATCTCATAACTACCTGTGGATTCCAAATATTGTATCACATTCCAGATAAATAGACAGTGTTAAACTTTCCGATCGAACAAACAAACACTCAAGTTTTCCCAAATAGTTCTTAACACTTGAAATTAGTTTAAAAACATCCATCACATGCCACAGTACTAATGGTCCAGCCGTAGAAGGGTCAAGCCAACGCCTCACATATGGCACGCCGTACTGCCGCAAACCCTAAGCTTTAGAGGCAGTTCAAGACGGTCACATAATCGAGTTAAGGTTTGTTGTCTTCTAGAGGGTCCACCGCGTTAGTTGCATGACTTAGAACGTTCTTAAACTACGGAAAAATCCAACGCTTGGAAATTTCCGGTAGGGGAAAAAGTGAGTTATTGATATCCGTTCGAACTTTTTAACACGTTCTATAAAATTACCCGGACAAACTAAACAAAGTTAAATTATCCGATCGAATCAACATGTCCCCAATTCAACCCTAGAAAACTCAACACTTGAGTGGAATTAAAAATTCCCAAAAGAAAAATGACAAGAAAGGACTTAAGAATAAATATATGAAGTATGAGGGACTAAGTCATAAGTTTGGCCGCGGAACCGCCGCCAAACCCTTGGTTTGGCCGCGGTTCCGCGGTCAAATAAGAGCATTAGTGGGCCGTACTTCACAGTAATTCTTAGTTTTTCCTGCTTAATTTTCTGAGCATTTTTAATTCATAAAAAATCACATTTTTAGAAAAAATCCAGAGAAGGGTATTCGTCGGGGTTTTCGGGTTCGATCGGACTTTAAACTTCGTGTAGACTTCGTCTAAATCTCTAGCTTGGCTCTGATACCACTGTAGGGTTACTAGGCACGCGCACAAGGGTCTACGAGGCATCAACCATGCCCGATTAAAATTTTAGCCGTGCCGAACGACCCAAAACCGGATCTTTAAACTAGAGTTTAGGCGAAACCAAGCATGTTAAACACTTTAAAACTAAGTGAGAAGGATTAAAACCATTGTAGATCCGGTCCTTCACTTCATAAGCTCCGTGTTGAGGTCCCTTCGCTGCGATCATCGTGTTACGGACTCTCAAGAGGCTCCGCGAAGAAAAAGGCACAAGCTTGCTTCCGATCTTCGATAACAAAGATGATCTACCTTGAAGTTTCGTTAACACAAGCTATCACTCATGAAATGATGTGAACACCCTCATCTAAATATCAAGGATAGATGAGGATGGTGAAGTAGGATTTTTGCTCTCATTTGTTTTCTTATTCTCACTCATTTTTCATCACTTAGAAAGAAGGAAGAAGAAGATGAATAATCATTAGCATCCTTTTGTGATGAATAATGAAAAGATAAATATGATAAATAATGCAACCATGGTCAACTAAACCCATGTAGAGAATTAACTAGGGCTAGGGTTTGGGTTGGGTTAAAGCATGAGTCATTTGAAAATATCTTGCACAAAACAAAAAGAAACCTTCTAGAATCATCAAGAAGGAACTAACCCAAAACAAACCCTAACCTTGTTTAATCTCCGCTAAACATGTTGCATTAGTTATCATATCACGTTACAATATTATATATCACATATATAATATTTATTGTAACAATATAAAAATGATACAATTAACATATATCGCATATATATCAATGTATTACCCGAGTGAGAAAAAGAATCTTTTAGTGAGATAATATTAGTTAATGTAATTTAATATATCATATATATTATTATACATTAAATTATCGAATCAATACTTGATCCGACAATCCGGCTATATCGCATATAATCGACTAATACGATGACCCGGCTATATCACATATACCGGGCCGATATCGCATATCGCGAGAATCCAATACGGTATCACATACCGCATTATCCTCGGTCCCGCACATATCACATATGTGCTCCTACTCCGTTTTGCCTGAGTCAAGAAACCTCTGTGTAGGACTCTAAAGAATCCTCAATACGCCGGCAGTAGGTGATGATCATATCAAACACCCACAAGCTGCAAGCGGTCAGCTAAACGTAACAGCCACCCAGGTATTGAGCGCTCAAAAGATCAACAAGCAAGCCTGTACATTCTCCTGTGAATCCAATCAGTAACACTCTCGTACAGTCCGGTCTCGTCGTCTGATATGTCTCATATCTCGTCTAGGGGTGGTAAACGTCAGACCCCAGTAGCTCGATAAGTCGTGTCGATATGAGGTCTATAACAGTTTGAGAAACTACTGATAACACTTACCAGTAAATCTCAGCAACCCTATCCAGGGATTTCTAGTTATAGCTAATCGAACACAGCAAAACATCAACTTCCTATACCGGGAGAGACGAATCCCCTCCTATCGCTCATTACCTCCATGTGATTCGGGACTGTACCCAAAAGCCACCTTTTTGCATGCCCTCTTGAACATGGTATGATGGAAATCAAAGCGCAGTGGGAATCATACAAGACTCTATGACGATCTCGGGTCAACAGACTACTCTGTACCAATGTCACCGAAGAACTGCCATCAGACTTGAGGTATAACACCATCTGGGAGTTCTCGGCAAGTCCGTCCAGTGTACCCAGTCTCTACTGAGCACCCGTACACCATCCTTGATGTCAAACACCGATGGATATGTGATCATCAATTGCCCATCATATGGGTCAAGATGCGTATACGCTAGTCTACTCTGGTGTATCGATGCCCTGTCTCGATACACCCTCAACTAGGAATAGTTATAGGATGTACTCGTCGACTACCGTGGCCCTACTAGTATGATCTCATCATAGTCCCAGTAGTCGAGTACATATCCTAAGGGCTTTATCAACATGTAATATAGAGACAATCAGAGTACATGTTAAGATAAAGTACAACCAGATATCATACTATCATGTCGAGCATGAAAGTCCTCCCTATATATGTCCAAGCATCCACTACAATATACATCGTATGTACAGTAATGACCTCTAGGGCATACATAAAACTAACAGTCACCACCTCGAAGTTCGTCTCGATACAGCAGACAAGATGTCACTACAGCGTCCTTCCTCCAACAGGATTCGGACACGCCAAAGCAAACGAAGTGAAGGACAAATTCTTAGCTTCAGGGTCTTGGCGGTAACTCATATAAAACCAGAAAGACTATCGGAGATCATCCCACATGGAGTGGTCACCACCTCGAAGTTCGTCTCGATACAGCAGAGGAGATGTCACTACAGCGTCATTCCTCCAACAGGATTCGGACACGCCAAAGCAAACGAAGAGAAGGCCAAATTCTTAGCTTCAGGGTCTTGACGGTAACTCATATAAAACCCGAAAGACTACCGGAGATCAACCCACATGGAGTGGTCACTATCTCGACGTTCATCTCGACACAGCAGACGCGATGTCACCTCAGCGTTCTTCCCCCAGCAGGATGCAGACGCGACACAAAACAACGGAGCCATGGCAAAGTCCCTAGTTCCAAGTCCCGACGGTTCACCAACAACCTAGAGACCACCTCGATGTTCGTCTTGATACAACAGACGCGACGTCACCCCAGCGTTCCTCCCCCAGCAGGATTCAGAAGCGACAATCAAAAAACGGAGCCACGGCAAAATCCCTAGTTCCAAGCCTCGACGGTTCACACGCAACCTAGAGACAACCGCGACATTCGTTTCGTTACAGCAGACGCAATGCCGGCAAATGAAGCAAAGGCAATATTCTTAGCTTCAAGGTCTTGACGGCAACTCATATAAAACCTGAAAGACTACCGGAGATCATCCCATACCAGCATTGAGTGATCGCCACCTCGACGTTCGTATCGATACAGTAGACGAGATATCACCACAGCGTTCTTCCTCCAGCAGGATCCAGACGCGACAATCAAACAACGGAGCCACGGCAAAATCCCTAGTTCTAAGCCTCGACGGTTCACACACAACCTAGAGACAACCGCGACATTCGTCTCGTTACAGCAGCCGCAATGCCAGCAAACGAAGCGAAGGCCAAATTCCTAGCTTCAGGGTCTTGACGACAACTCATATAAAACTTGAAAGACTATCGGAGATCATCCCACACCAGCGCGGAATGGTTATGACTCCTCGGGGCTCTCCAAAATGAGCTGAACCTCAAGTAAAAAGAGGCATGGCAAAATTCCTAACACTTGCTCTTCTGACGGTCAAACTGTCTAAGAAGATTGCTTGAAGACGTCTTGTCCAACCCCCGAAGGGATCAGAGACACGACAGTTGCAAGGCTACTCGAACAACAAGATTGCCTATCGAGGGATACATCAGCCAACGCGACGGTACGACGGGAAAAACCTTAGTACCACAGACCCTAACGGACCTCTGTCGTAAAGAGCAATGGTTAACTGTAACGTTAGGACATTCTTGCGAGAACTTCTCGATTTGTCAGGAAAAGCCTTAGGCAATAGGGATAAGGACCTGTTTCCTAAGCACTGGGACCCTGCAAGTCGGTCCAAAATGGACTCTTGCATACTATCCATGAACCACACTATCCAAAGTAGAATCTCGACAAGGAGGAAAACAACCACTTACGAGTCCTCTCGACTTGTAAGAGGGAAAATTCTCTTGTGAGATCCTTACGACTCTCAAGAGAAACCACACTTGGGAATCCTCACGATTTCTAAGGAGAAAATACATCTACAAGATCCTCTCGACTCGTAGGGAAAAAATTCTTTATGAGACCCTCATGGTTCATAAAGTTGAAAAGTCTTAGGCAACAGACCTGAACCTGTTTCCTAAGCCATCGTTACCCGGCAAAGAGTCCAAGATAGACCATCACTTACTATCTACGAGCCACATTTGCCGCAATTACATGCCACTGAAATAAAGAAGCTACTTGTGGGTCCTCACGATTCGTAAGGAAAAATACCCGAGTGAGATCCTTACGAATCACGGAGGTAATGAACACTTAGAAATCCTCACGATTTCTAAGGAGAATTTGGACCTACGAGATCCTCTCGACTGGTAGGGAGAAAAACCTTCTTGAGACCCTTACAGCTCATGAAGACGAAGCAAGTCTTAGGCTACAAGGACCCTAAACTTGTCCCCTAAGCCATCAATTCTGTGGCCATGCATAACTATGCACTACTTCACCCACGTACATACTTACGTAGACAAAGTAGTGGGGGGCACTTGTTCCCGCCAAAATTTTGGCTCAAAACCCGCTCCCTTATAAAATAATAACAATAAAATGAAAAAAATAAAGGGAAAAACTCCATGTGCAAAGAATGTAACAAATGCCTCAAAGCCAAGAGTTAAAACATTCTGAAGCAGAGCTTCATAACAGCGCCAAGTGCGCTGCACTCTGAAGCAGCGCACTATGTGCAAAGCACGTGTACGCTAGCGCTAACTGCGCCGCGCTCTTAGCAGCGCACCACGTGCAAAGCACGTGTGCGCTAGCGTTAAGTGCGCCGCGCTCTAAGCAGCGCACCACGTGCAAAGCACGGGTGCGCTAGCGCTGGAACTAAAAGCTCCCCACCGTCAGATTAAAGATCTAATAATAATGATAAATCATTAATTAATCAGAATTAAATTCTGTTAAGGAAAGATTCCTCAAAATCTTTCCAAACAACAAGATTGTTCTCTGTAAATCAGAGCACCGTTGGATCAATGATCCAAGGGTGACTAAAAATCACCAAAATACAGAACAAATTCTGTAAGGGGGAAGATTTCTCAATCTTGGTAAAACAAGAAGATTATCTTCTGTAAACCAGAAGCCCTTGGATCAAAGATCCGACGGTGAGGAAATTCCCAAATTAATTAGAGAATAAATCTCTTTAACCAATTGAAAAAATCAGCCTCCCTTATATAAAGGACCCAAGACTTCAAGTCTTGTACAGAGGAACTCCCTCATAAGCTTTGAAATCCCAGAAAAAAGAGCCTAGCTCTCAAGAAAGAAGATTTTTTCTTCAAGGTAAAAAGAATGATGATGAACAAAAAGATCAAATCATCTCATAATTAAAAAGAAGAATTCTCTTCTTAAAAGATCATAGATCTACAAAGACAAAAGTCTTTTATAAAGAGATCAAAAAGATCTCATCATAAAACAAAGAAGTACTTACTTCTATCACAGATCATAGTCTATAAGACAAATTGTCTTTCTGAGATCATGAACATCTCATTATAAAGGAGGAGATAATTATTCAATTCTCTTAGGATCACAGATCCATAAAGGCAAAGCCTTTCATCAAAAAGAGATTGAAATATCTCCTATAAACTAAGAACTTTGTTCTTAGAATCCTGAGACAAAGTCTCTTTTAAAAGAACATAAATTGTTTCTCAGATCATAAAATTGATCAGATGCGCTTTGCGCTCTTAAACTGCGCTTCTGCGCTCTCTGGACTGGCGCTCGGCGCCAAATGCGCCACGTGTCAATCATGCATGTACTGCTTAATAACTAGCGCCTTGCGCTTCTGAAATAGCGCACTGTGCTCATAGGCTGGCGCTCAGCGCCATGAGCACCACGTTTCACTCACGTGTGCGCCACTAAACTGAAAGCGCAATGCGCTCATGAATTAGCGCTCTGCGCTCATAAATTGGTATCATGCGCTCATCCTCTGGTGCTTAGGGCCAAGCGTGACACGTGTCCCTCACATATGCGCTACTTGGCAGAAGCGCACTGCGCTCTTTGACTGGCGCAAAGCGCCAAGCGTACCACGTGTTGCGCTGATAGAACATAAATTGTTCTTTAATAAGCCCAGGGCTATGCTCAGCATTAAAAAAAGTGAGGAATGCTCAGCATTCAATAAAAGACAAAACATTGTCAGAATGCAAGTTAATGCCTAGCATTATTAAAAGGGCCAAGCCCAAATAAAGGCTCCATAGCCCAAAATAAATGTTAAACATTTTAACTCTATTGGACTTAGCCCAAGATTGGCCATAATTCCTCAAATTCAGATTAATCGAGCTTATATGCTCATAAATCTTTGATCTTAGTCCCAAATTGGACTACAGATCTCCCAACCAAAATTGGTTCAAGGGTACATCTCTTTACTCCTCTGATATTTGTCGTTGTAATCCTTCAACGTCTTCAGAGAGGTGACGGGTCCCGACAACCATACATTTCATAGACTATGACGTCTTTAAACTGGACTGTGGGGTACTTAAACTCACGGACTATAATGTCCTTAACCTTGGGCTGTGGGGTTCTTAAACCTACGGACTATGATGTCCTTAACCTTGGACTGTGGGGTCCTTAAACCCATAGACTATGATGTCTCTAAACTAGACTATGATGTCTTTAAACTCCACGGACTATGACGTCCTTAACTTATAGAGCCTAAATGCTCTTTTGTTGGACCTAAATGATCCTGTTAAGTTGATCTTAGTCTAAAATTAGACTAACGTGTCCTTAACAAACGTTAAGTTGATCTTAGTCTAAAATTAGACTAACGTATCCTTAACATACGTTTAAGTTGATCTTAGTCTCAAATGAGACTAACGTATCCTTAAACCCAACCCCAAACCCAAATCTAAGAAGATACGGATTTGGACTAATCCACGCCCTACGGGCGACAACATAAATTAGTCTCCGTATACAATCCACGAGCAACCAAAAATAAAACAAACATACACGACACGGAGTGACCATCTGGAAAAGGAGAAAGTGGTTACCGCTATGCGGTAGCGTAATTAACTGCAGGGGCTTGCGCCTGCAGGGAAGAGCGTCCCCAGAATCAAAAATCCCTCAAATGAGGGGGAATCTGACGAAGTCTGCTACAACGGCCGCATCCGTCTAAACCTCCGATACACGGTGCCATAAATCAACTTGGCATCTTCGGAGAGATGGACGATAGCACCAAATAGCATCTGCCCCCCAAAATTCAGGCCGGACGTCCCAACGTCCCAGTCGCGTCTTTCGGCAGGGAACAATGGGGGATTTGAAGAGTCTTTGGTCAATTGCAGAGAAATCAAACACTACAGGGGAGTAATGGGGAGTCAAAGGGATGCGCAGATAAAGAATGGAGGCGATTGGGGCTACTTAGACCGTCGGTGGTAGCCAAAACGAGGATTTGGGCAGTTGGATTTACTCCATCCGTCTCGAGATTCGTGCCACGTATTATATTCTGTGTTTACTCCTTATTGCACCTATTTGATTTTTCTGAAACCTTCCGATTTTCCGTTAATTGCACGTGCAATTCTTAGGCTTTTGAAAAATTAAAAAGAAAAACCATAAAAATAATTGGGACTGAGGGGATTCGAACACACAAGCTATGTCAAAGTAGTGTAAAGGCTTTATAAGTGAGCTGCAAGTTGCTTCTTGCTTTTATTAAACAAATTTAAGTTATAACTCCTACTCAGGATGAAATACCCCTTTTCTATACACTTAAACAAATAGTTCTGTACAGGGATTTCAGAGTCGTTACAAGCTCTACGAGGAGGTACTTCCTCCTGACGAATACACTTTCACCAAAGAATCGGTTGTCATCGGCCTTACACCTGAGAACGTTATCCGACATAAATTCCTAAGTCTCATCAAAGTACTGAACATCTATGAAAGCTTGTGTTTAGGTTCGGAAGGACATGGGGTCAGTTTCGTGGATTTCATCGCCCGTTTCCTTTGCGTGGATGTTTTGTCCAAGAAGACTATGAAGTTCGCTAAGCTTAATGATCCCTTCGGTTTTGGTTTAGACAAATTGTCGACTGCCGAAAAGGATCTGAAACAATTCTATATTCTAGATACCCCATTCACCTCCTTTGAAGAAATTTCTGCTCCGGATATTGATGAGGAGACGTTTCTTGTGGGCTTCATTGGTTTATGGCTCAGCTGGTTCGTGCTTCCGACACATCATCGATTCATGAGGCTGCCTGTCTTTTACCTAACTCATCGTATCGCAAAGAGAACGCGTATGGCCGTCGGTGTTACGGGATTAGCCTATTTATATAATGGTTTAAGCATGGCAGCTGACACCGCCCAGCCGGGTGTGGAGCCCGTAAATTTCCCCCTCCATTATTTTACATCATGGATCGAGATGCATGTGCCGGGTGCTTTCGGTGAGCATAAAAGACCCAAGTTTTATGAGGGATATAACATCCGGCGGGTCATGAAGTTGATCGACGCTTCTTCTCCCGATCCAACGCAACAGGCGGCTCGACGATTGCTCTTGCGTCCACACCTTATGGAAGTTAGCATGATCTTCATCGACGAGGTTCTGACTACTAGCCGAGAACCTTCGAGAGTGGTCCAGCCGTTGCATGATGTGCTTAAGGATATGGTTTCCGTTTTAAAGGCTAAGGAAGTCGCGCATTTATACTTCATCAGGCCTAGATTTTTTGTATATAGACGAAATGCTTCTATGCTTTTCATGAGGTATAACCCACACCGCTTTGCCCAACAATTAGGCTACGACCAGGGTGTCCCCTTTGAGGCATTTCTCGTCAATCCCATTGCTTCAGAGGAGACCGTTCGCAATGTTGTCAACCATTTCATGCGGTTGAACATAAGATCTCGTTTCATGATGGTCGAACCGGATCATATTCGAAAGGCCTTATCTGATCATACCGCCTGGTATCAATATGCAACGGGTGCTATTATCAAGGAAGAAAGGCGGATGCTTCTCGATCATGAGGATTCTTTCCCAGCCGGTAATCTTTCGGTCCCGCTGAAATGGCGAACTGTCGTCCATCCTTCCCTAAGGGAGAGCGATGTGGTGGTGCCTCCGCCCGATTTTCTAATGGCGTCGATGCTTAAGCCAGGGCTTGATGTGAGCAGTCGCAGTGGCATGATGGCTGCAGCGTCTCCTAAGTCGGATATTGGCTCGGAAATCGAAACACGTCATCCGAAGATACCTATGAAGAGAAAGCACTTATCATCAAGTGTTGCTCTCAGCTCTTAAAAGAAGAAAAGGTTTATGTTTTCAGCTGACATCGTGTTTGGTCAAGAGGCCCATGCTCCCTATAGCGATGGCCTATCTGAGTACGGTACCAATGATAAGCTTTTTCTTACTAAGACCTCCACCGACGAAAATGCAACGACCAATCTTCAAGCATCACTTGCAGCTTCCGAACGATTGGCCCATGAGCAAGCGACGCTTGCTACTCTTGCGGCGTCCGGTATATCTCATTTACACTCTTTGCATATTCTAGAGTGAAATGATTATGTGGTTTATTTTTAACACTTTGTTTTCTCAACAAGCATATCTATTGAGGAGGCTCTCCAAGTATCGATTAGGACGTATGAGGAGGAAGAAAGGCTTCATGCTTCTATGAGGCTTGGTATGACTTGTTTTACGCGCTTTAAAACATCTGATTCATTTCGTCTATACCTTGACTCCTTTCCTTTATTCTTTTATAGGAACCTTCGCGACTAGCGCTGTTTCGAGCGGGGTGCAATCCTTGGGTGTTCATATAGAGGATATTCCTCATTCAACAACTGCTATGGAATCTTCAGAGCCACCGATTGTTGCTCAGGCCTCCTCTATGCCACTACAGGAAGTGTTGTTGAAGCAACCAGTGATGGATGTTGTAGCAATTTCTGAAGCTGGCCCTGATTCGGATAAGGACTTTCCTTTATCGGTTATCCTGGAGAGATCTCTACGTACAGCTAAATCGGAAGAGAAGCGTCGGAGGCATGTAGAAAGGGAGCATCATGCAAACCTGGCCGTGGGTGTTGGCTCAAGCGAGACACAAACTTCTAATGCTCCTAGGGAAGATATCCTTCCTGCCTTATCGACCGCTCATAGGCAAATTGCACGAGCTGCTCGTGAGGAGGCGAAGCGTCTTGTTCAGGGGGAAGAAGAGCATGATGCCTTGATTAAACCTGGTAGGATTTACTTATTTTCCAGATTTTCTCATATAGCGACTTATTCAAATTTTAACATTCCTCTTTTTGTATGATGATATCTGATACAGTAGGGACAAGCTTGGATGCTAGAGTAGCAAATGAGGCGGCGACATCTGGAGATTATGGGACCAAGGATCACAACCTGAAGTCTAATATTGCTCCAATCGCCATCCCTTCCCCCAATGGATCTCAGGTATCCGCAGGCGATGCTGGCATGGCGACAGCCTTTATCGATTCAGGAGATGAGGGTGTGGATCTTGAATCCATCTCCTTCGTGGTGATGGAGACTGTTGAGGCTAGTAATGCTCTGGATACATTCGTGGTTTCTACCTTACCGACTCTCATGGGATCCACGGGTACATTGCATGATATCATTCTTACATTCATTTTTATTTCCGCTAGACATATTTACTAACATTTTCTTCATTTCTGGTGCAGGTATGAAAACCATTATATCGGTCGTAACATCCCTGAATCTTAGAGATCTACAAGTTGAGGAACCCCTATTGGCCGACACCATGACCATCGTTGCTCCTCCTATTTCTTTGGCGCTTCCACGAATCCTTCCAAGCTTAGCGGTGGAAGATAATTTTTCCTTCGATTTTATCATTTCTTCGTTTTCGTATTGACCTTACTCCTTATGTTAATTGCTTGGCGTATACTGTCATAATCTTGCATGAGTACTTTTTAACCAGTTGTGTCAAGCGTTAACTACGCACTTTGCATTCCGACTGGGACCTGCTCCTCCTTTTAGCATTGGTCAGTATATCTTTCATTTCTTACTCCAACTTTCTACAAAAATCCTCTAATAATAATAATTTTCTTGTATTGATTGTAGTCTTACAGCTTGAAGGAGAAGACGAAGAAATGGCTGAGCCTTCTATGCTCCCAGAGTTGCCGCTTCTGACTATTGGTAGGTTGAATTTTATGCATCTTTTCCTATTTAAACAGAGATATGACCCATCTTTATATATGCCATGTTTCGTAACAGCTCCGCTGGTTTCGGTTCCCTTTGAATCTCGCATATTTATGCCCATAGGACTCTTCGCTAAATGCTAATCTTATAGAGGTGCGGAAAAAAGCAGGCGCGTGCTGAGCGAGTTTATTGAAGACCCTGATATCGAGGCCCTCACTTTTGTTAGGGACTTTACAGATGAAGTCAACCCTATGCTGGCCACCCTTGTGACCTTTCATAATGAAAATTTCGCCGGCATTTGGGTTGGCTATTGCAGGAAGATTGAAGCTTGCCTCTATGAGATTGAGCGTAAGCGTCTCACTTCTGAGGCTTTATCTTCCGAGGCCCAATTGACTACATGAATTGAACAGTGTGCCACCCTCGTTCATTGCTATGGGCAGAAGCTAACCAAAGCAAGAGGAATATGAGATGGCTTTTAGAGAATCAAGACGATTGCAAGCTCAGATAGAGGCGAATGTTGGGCGGCTCCAAGCCATTTTTTAGAATCTTCAACGCTGCATATTCAGTGGGATGATATTGAAAAGGGATCTTGATTCTATGGAGCAAAGCATGCGGGGCCATGAGGTTTCCAAACAGGAGCTTTCTAAGAAGCTTAATTCATGACTGCAACAACAAACCCAAATCGAAGCGCTGCTGGCTGCACTAGCGGAGCGCGAAAATGAGCTCCAGCAGGAGAATGAGCGGATCACCGTTTTGCTGAAAACCCCACGCTCTTAGTAGTTATCATTGTATTCCCTTTTTCTTTATAGATTGTATGTTTTAACCATTTTGATTTATGAATAAAAGATATTTGTTTTCATATTTGCGCCTCTCTATCTCTTGATTGTCCTGATCTGCCGTAGATTAGTTTACTTACTTATTTCGGAGTGTTTAGTTTGTCTTTCCTTTAGTTTTATAGGCAAACTCGCCCTAACGTTAAATATAGATAACCCTTTTTTTATGATAGGGGTCCGTTAGGTTTATGGTACTGGGTTAAATCCATCGTATTGTCGTGTTGGCTGATATATTCTTGATATGCAATCCCTTGAGTTGTGGCTCAAGTAGCCATGCGTTTGTCATGTCTCTGATCCCTTCTGAGGCTGGACAAGATGTCTTCAAGTAATCTTCTTAGGTTGGAATATCGATATTACCGTCGGAAGATCAAGCGTTAGGTATTACTGTGACGCTTTATTTGAGGTTAGGCTTGATTTGAAGCCTCGATGAGTCATAACCACACCCTTCTGGGGCAAGATGACATCCAATGGTTATTAGGCTTGCCATCAAGACCAGAAACTAGGCATATGCTGTCACTTCACTTTCTCTTCGGTGTCGCACTGATTCTTCACTGAACTAAGGTAGACATCCGTATGAGCTCTATGCTGTATGTATCTTCATCGAGATCTGGGGCTAGGAATATACCATTGCTCCGATTTTATTTGACAGTTGTGCCCGCATCCTGTTGGAATGAGGAGGAACGTCGAGATAGTCTCTAGGCTATAGATGTACCGTCAAGACTTGGCTCTTCTTTTGACGAAGCATGGTGAGAAGATATGGTTCCCTTTCTTTCATTTATGCCCATGGATTATATACAAGAGTCGGTATGGACCTACTTGCAGGGCAGAAATTTTTTTATTTTTTTATATTTCCGTGATGCTTTATCTTTTCATCTTTTTCTATAGCGAAAGTCACGATTACCGAATCATTTCGGCTATTTTATTCACGGTGCCCAATCATTCCGGATATTTTTACTTTTGCTCGCTGCTTTTTATTGCGAGTTGCCCTATCATTTCGTCTATTTTTTTACTCATCAATTTTTCTATGAGTCGGAAACTTGGGGTCTGATGCCAGCTTCGGCATCGGTATCGCTACAACTGGAATATTTTCAGGAGCGTCTCATCATATGTCATTGCCAATTTTGGCCAAATGATTGCTTAGAAAACAAGTTTAGATCCCTGCTAACTAAGGCTTTTTCGACTTTACGATTCGTGAGGGTCCCATAAAGGTATTTCTCCTCATCAGACATGAGGATCTCATAGGTGTATTTTCTCCTTCGGAGTCATTAGGGCTCCTAAGTGTATTTTACTCTTGTAAGTCATAAGGATCTTACAAGAATACTTTCTCCTTACCAGTCGAGAGGACTTGCGGGTGTCGTTCACCTTATCGAACAATACTTCTCGTTTTTGGTGGGACTTGGTCAAGAATATTTTTAGTTACGCCCGTGGATTGTATACAAGGGTCAATATTGTACTACTTGTAGGGCATAAATTTGTGGGGTATAATGGCTTAAGAACAGGTTTAGATCCCTGTAACTTAATGCTTTTGAGTTCTGTAAGATGTGAGGGTCTTATAGAGGGTATATTCTCCTTATGAGTCATCAGGATCTCGTAAGTTTATTTTCTATTTAGGGATCGTATGGATTCCCAAGTTTGTTGCTTCTTTATGAGTCGTAAGGATCTCACGCAGGCGTTTTCTCCTTACAAAGTCATGAGGACTTTGCAAGTGCATCTTTTATTTTCATTTAACGAGTTTGCGCCCTCTCGGGTTTTCGTAAGCCCGCCGGTAGCCCTGCTGTTTTTACTCACGGCGTCCTTTCGGGTTTTCATCCGTGCTCATTTTGCTTATGGACATACCCTTCTTTTAAGCGGCCCGTAAGGTAACGCACTAACAACGTCATATGGGATCTGGTGAAGGATATGGATTGTTTATGCTCGTGGATTATATATGGTGTTCGATATGGAGACCCACCATAGGGCAATATATTAGTTTAAGGACATTACGGTCCAATATTAGTTTAGGGACATTTCGGTCCAATATTAACTTAGGGACGTTTCGGTCCAATAAGGACAAGGAGAACATGGATCGTTTGTGCCCGTGGATTGTGTACGGATGGTCATATGACCCATACCGTAGGACAATATATTAGTTTAAGGACATCGCGGTCCATCATCCCTAATAGGCGCATATCATTTGGTACCACTTTCAGAGTTTTGACTCAGGAAGATAGCGAGCAGACATAAGGTTCGTCATCTATCATTGACCTAAGTCGCGACTCTTCAGGCGTAGTACTTTTTGAGAAATCGACCGTTTATCGGCCGGAAAGGCCTTTCGCCATGCATGTCCATGAGCAAAAAAGCTCCACCTTGGTAGATCATATCTATAATGCATGGGCCTTCATAGTTTGGCTCGAACTTCCCTCGCTTTGCATGATTGGGAATCATTGGTCTTTTGACAACCGACACGAGTTCGCCTTGGCAGAATGTTCTCGGCCTGGTCAGTCTTTCATATGACCGCGTCATCCTTGTCTTATAAGCCTCCAGATGTTGTTGTACTATAATGCGGGTTTCGTCGAGAGCATCGAGTTCCTCGAGCCTAAGATGAGCATTTTTTTCATCCGTTAGCTCAAATTGAACTGCCACTCATAATGAAGGGAGTTCAATCTCCAGTGGGAGTACTGCTTCAGTGCCAAACACCAATGCATATGGTGTTGTATTTGTGGCCGTTTTGAATGTTGTTCGGTACGCCTAAATAGATTCATGCAACCTCTCGTATCAGTCTTTTTGTTTCTGGACACTGTCTTTTTTACAATCTTGGTCAAGGTCTTATTGAATGGTTTAGGTAGACCATTAGCCCGAGGATTATAGACCGAGGGGTATCTCAAGTTTATCTTGTGTTGCTGTGCGAAGCGGATTATTTTGTGGCTTCTATAAGTAGATCCCTTATCTAAGATTATCTGTCGCGGAGTTCTGAATCGGTAGATAACATGGGTTTTGAAGAAGTGGATAATATTCTCCGTTTTCACCTCTCTTAGAGGGACTGCTTCTGCCCACTTAAAAAAGTAATCGGTTTTTGCTAGTATAAATCGATGTCTTTTGGATGACGATGGTTCAATAGGGCCGATTATATATGTTCCCTACATCGCGAATGGCTAACTGGCCACTGTCAGATGTAGCGGATTTGGATGCTGATGTATGAAGTCCACGTATATTTGGCATGAATGACACCGCTTCGCATATTCGAGCCAGACCTGAATCATCGTGGGCCAGTAATAGCCCATTCTTTTTATCTTCAGCTTCATTTTTGGTCCCGCTTGATGGGACCCGCAAAGTCCGTCGTGTACTTCTTGGACGGCTTTCTTTTCTTCTTTCGGCCCTAGACATCTTAACCATATAAAGTCGAAGATCTCTTGTATAGAGTATCATTGACGAAGGCGAATGAAAAAGCTCGTTTCATGAGTTGACGTCTAGATGATGCATCTTCAGGTGTGCTTTGGGACTTGAAGTAGCTTTTGAAGGCTTCTCTCCAGTCGTTGACCTCTTGCTCGTTCTCTATTTGGAGAACTTCAAGTTCGGTCATTTCTTTTTCTTCGGATAGTTCTATCAGATCTTCCGAAGGTATATCTACTGGCGCCAGGATCCTGCGGCTTTGAATAATGATCCTTACGTCATCGAGGTCTTCGTCGGCCAATTCTTTAGCCAACTTAGCTAACGCATCCGCCTTTCTGTTTTCTGCTCGCGGTATGCTTTCCACGATATAGGAAGGGATTAAGGTCAGCAGCTGCTGTACTCTTTCGTCATACGTTATCAGTTCTGGCTTGCATGTCTGATAGTCGTCATTTACTTGACTGACGATCAGCTGAGAATCTCCATATATGAAGAGATCCTTCATTCCCATGTCGATAGCGATATCAAGACCGGCTATCAAAGCTTCATATTCTACATCATTGTTAGTCCTGGGTTCTGTCAAGGAGAGGGCGTAACGCAATATTCCTCCTTGCAGGGTCACGAAAATAAGACCCATCCCGGCTTTAATTATGGGAGTGTTCTTCTTTCGCTGCTTCATGGAAGACGCTCCATCGAAGTAAATCTTCCATTGGGACTCATTTTCTTATTTCTTTTCTTCGACTGCATTGAACGCGTGTTCATCCGGGAACTTGCAGTTTATGGGAGAATCGGACGGTATCAGATGTTCCTCAAGGAAGTCGGTAATGGCTTGTCCTTTCACCGCTTTGAGGGGTCAATATGTTACCGAGAATTCCATCAACAGTAGGGTTCATTTGGCAAGCCTTCCCGTTAGTATGGCCTTTGCCATCAGATACTTCAGAGGATCCACTTTTGATATGAGATAGACCTCGTACGCCAAAGCATAGTGTCTGAGTTTCGTTATTGCGAAGATTAGCACCAGGAAGTGCTTTTCGATGGGGGGTAGTTGCTTTCTGCCCCCAGGAGAACTCGACTTAGATAGTACGGAGCTCTTTCCTTTCCTTGATCATTTTCTTGTGCCTATAGCGCATCTAGAGAACCTTCAAAGGACGTTGTATATAGGATAAAGGGGATTTCTTTTAACCGGATCGGCCAATACCGGCAGATTTTGCAGGTATTGTTTGATTTCGTCCAATATATTTTGGCATTTCTGATCCCAGACGAACGGTGTCCCTTTCTTCATTAAATGGCTATAGGGACGGCATTTTATAGAGAGACTGGCTATAAACCGCCAGAAATACGCGAGCTTTCCTTGGAGAGATCGCAGTTGTTTGAAGGTTCTTGGAAAGGGCATTTCCATAATTGCCTTGATTTTTTAAGGATCAATTTCAATTCCTTGGTGACAAATGATGAAGCCTAGGAATTTACCTGAGGAGACTCCAAACGCGCACTTTAGAGGGTTCATCTTTGGATTATACATTCGAAGACGTTCGAACATCTTCCCAGTGTTCCTCATGAGATTTGCTTTTGACCACAAGGTCGTCGATATAACATTCGACGATCTCGTGTATGAGGTCATCGAATATCATTGTCATGGCTCTTTGGTATGTAGCTCCGGCATTCTTCAAACCAAAGGGTAACACCTTGTAGCAGATTACGCCTAACAGAGTCTGAAAAACGGTATGTTTATGGTCTTCAGAATCCATCTTTATCTGGTTGTATCCTGAAGATCCATCTATGAAGGAGAAGGCTTCGTGGGTGGACGTGTTATCAATCATCAGCTCGATAATGGGCACTGGAAAGTCATCTTTCAAGAATTCTCTGTTGAGGTCCCGAAAGTCCACGCAAATGCAAACCATCCCATTTTTCTTTATCACCGGAACGATGTTGGCGATCCAGTCGGGATATTGAACTTCTTGTATGTAGCCAGAGTCGATTAATTTCTTGATTTCGGCGTTGATACCCATCTCAAGGTCGAGCCGCATCCTTCTTGACGCTTGTTTGACTGGCTTTATGTCTGGCGATATGGCCAGCTTGTGTACCGCTACTTCTAGACCTAAACCCTCATTTCGGAGTAGTTCCAAGAGAAGCAGTCTTTATACTGCATAAGCACATCTTTTAATGTGGCTACCTTTTTTCAAATAGCAGCTCACTGACAAACATCGGCCTCGGATCATTCTCCATTCCCAAGTTAATTACTTAGGTTGTCCGCCGTGGTTTGTATCCCATCCTCCAGTTTTTTTGGTGCCGATGGAAATTCTGAGATCTTCTCGTCATCGTCTTCATTTGTGAAGCATCCGAAGAGAGGTCAATCATATTCTCATCCCCTCCCTCTTTTGAGAGTGTTATCATATGACAGGTATGAGTCCGCTTCCATTTTCGCAGTCGCGCTGATCCCATCCTGACGGTATTGGTCTTCTTTGGCTCGTGCTTTTGTGATGGGTTTATTCTCCAGCAGTCAAATAACATAAACCTGCCTTGTTGATATTGGTCCTCGATCCAGTTCTTAAACGTGAAGCAGTCTTCAAGGGGGTGACTTATTGCTCGGTGATAGGAGCAATAATCCAGGTGATGAACTTCATTTATCTGTTCAGGATACCGAGACTCTGGAAGTGTCAACATTTGGTGGTTCATGACAAGACTGAAGATCTTCCATGTCTTGTCTCGAGGGAATGAATATTTCCAACCCATCTTCTTTATGATGGATGGGCTAAGAGCGAACTTTCCTCGATTAAGCAACGTTTTGGACCTGCTTTGTTGTCCTTGAACGTTGCTTGCGTTCTTCGCCTTATTTTTTTCTCTGCTTCGATATTTTCTTTCTTCGTGAGAGTACATAACGGGCCGTGGATGAAGAGTATCATGACAAACTTCTTTCATTGATTGTCCATTGAGACGCTGTGCTTTGGCTTTTTCATATATGGCCATTTAGCGACTGTGGTTGTCTCTGCTTGCTTGACAAGCTTCTTTTATTAACTTGTCAATTTGTTCTTCAAGCGACAATCTTGGAGTTTTTAGAGCGGGATCTCGCTCCAATTTAGTATCATGGTGACTTGAAGTGTCTTCTTCTCCACTCAAGCTCTTTATGACGCGGCAGCTATAGATTTGCTTCTGTTTCTTGGACCGAACATATCCCAGCCCAGTTATTTCCATCTTCCCGTTGGGTTTCTTTCATTGAGTCCCGGGAATATCCTAAATCCTTTTGTAAAATTAGGCTTGCCGAACCGTTTTTTCGAAAGGTACTCATTGGCGCTTTAACAGCTTCTTTAATCCCTCGGCGTAATATCTTGGCATACGTATGGGCTGGAACTTGTCAAGAGTGGGATCGGCACCATGACAGACATTTTTTTCCACCTTAGACTCCATAGATTTGTCGAAAAGAATCGCCTTTTCATCTCTTCTTCTTGGAGGCATGTAGAAAATTTCCAGCTCCTGCACGCTATATGTATTGAGCACGTCAAGTTCCCTGTAGTGTCGAGGCGGAGTCATCATAATATGTAGACTTTGATCCGCTTCAGCAAGAGTTTGTGTTGATGGGAGAATAGAGAACACCACGTTCGTCTTATCTTCAGAGTCTCTACCAAAGACCAAGATAGGAGTCGATGGTCCATGCTTATTGTTCTCCCTCTGAGGCTGTCATGCGTAGACTATTTGTTCATCTTCTTCAGTATTGCTTCCGAAGACCGGGATGGTGGCTACGGATTCGGAGTGTTTGCTAAATTTGCATGTGATGTTATCTTTGTGCAAAGGCAATTCGGAGTGTTTTATAGTCATAATTCTAACATCTATTCGGGTTATTTAGACGACGTTAAAAAGTTCGAACGGATATCAATAACCCATATTTTCCCTCGCTGGAAATTTTCCAAGAGTTGGATTTTTTCCAAGTTTAAAATCTTCAGAAAATCATGCAAGTGATTATGTAGACCCTCTAGAAGAACGATACCCAAACTCGACTTTTTGGATCGCGGAACCACTGTCATACCCTAAGGTTTGCAGCAGTTCCGCGGCGACATGAGTGAGGCATGGGTCGGCCCTTCTACAGATGGTTCATAGGAGCTGTGGCATGTTCTGGGTACTTTTTAAACTCTGCTCAAGTGTTGAGTTCTTTGGGAAATTTTGGGTGTTTGTTTATTCGATCGAAAAATTTAACATCGTCTAGCTATCTGTGATTGTGATACAATATTTAGAATCCACATAATTAGTTATGTAATAACTAGTTTGAATTTTATAAAACTAACAGTTTAGTCTCATTTGATCGGTTGTCACGGAATTTTGATGTTGATTAAAAGTCCGTCGTAATTACGTAGTGTACGCGGATACTCACCGGGTAACCTTACTAGATAGCCATGCCCCATAGCCCCGACCAAGTGACTGTAGGAGAACCCCGTCTCCAAAAGCATCCGTTCGGGTGCTCGCGGCCACGGTGTTCCGCCTTAGTGCACTTCGTCGATAGCATCGGGGGTGCGGCCGTCTACTAAAATTTCCGACGAGCAATCGATCAGGTTATCGGGAATCTTGTTGAATTACCCGTCAGGTTATTGGAAAGTGTTTTCAATATCGAGACTAAAATGCAGGGTTTATAATTGTTAGGCATGTGATGTCTAAGGAATTCATTTGGTTGGGCATGAAATCCAAAATATGTGATACATTGGGTTTATGATGTCTAAGGTGGTTGCGGATTCCAATTGTTGTAGTTTTTCATTTTCTTTTCTGCGACCGTAAGTGTAATATGTGGTGTATCACCGGTTTCGGTGCTATATGTGAACGACAATTGCGATACGCATATTTACTTACGTTGATGACATGTGATGTTATGTGTTGCTGTGATATGTTATATTGGATCGTCGTGTTTTGAATAGCCGGGTTTTTTTTATGTGAGATGAGAGTTTTTCATTTTCATTCATGTAAAAGCTTGTATGTAATATTCTTTTATTGGGGCGCTTCCGGGTTGAGGATGATGTCACCATTGATGTATATTATTTACTTTTCCGCATTAGGATAGACCCAAGGAGGAGAGCACAAGTAACCGGGTTCTAGGGTCCAGTGGGAGACCATCGAGGAGTCGAACCGGGTCTCCTAACTCTAGAATTGGAAGGGTTGATTGCCGCTCTTGTAAGGGTCTAGGGTTGTGGGTTTGGCTATTCATCGCGATCGTCGAATCCGCGTTTTTTTATTGGCTTAAATAAAACACGGAATTTCTAGTATATCCAATATTTCATGTGTTCTTCTGCTGCTGATATTCTGTGATGTGATCACTTGATATGTTCTGAGACGAATGCATATATTATATATATGATATATAATAACTATTGCTGCTTTCGTTTCTTCTGTAATGCTTAGGAAGCATAATTGATGGGACTTCATTAATGAGATTAATTAAATAAAAGAAATCTAAAGATGTTGCAGAATCTTGTTTTAAAAACTGGTAGCTTAAGTTCTTACTTTGCATAGCGGTATTCCTTGTAGAATATCCAGCACCTTATTCGATAAGGAAAGAGCCAAGATTCCTTCACCAGGAGTGACCTTTTTAGCAAAACAGGCAGATGCTACAACCCACTCGGGTTGTCTTTTGATTGCTCCTATAGTTTTTGCTTTGCATAGTAGTATTTGTGAAATATCCTGCACCTTATTCGATAAGGAAAGAGCCGAGATCTCTTCACCGGCAGTGACCTCTTTAGCAAAACTAGTAAAAGCCTCAAATACACTCCTTTTAAAATTCACTCGATTCTACAACGATATCAAGTTCATTATGCAAAGGGTTTTCTTAAAAACCTGTCGTAGCCCTCCATCATTTAAGATAATTAATATTTAGTATTCATGCAGCGTTTGTTGACCTCTGTCAAGGCGTAGTGTGCGGTAGCTGATTAGTGCTTATCAGCAAAGCATATGATGCGATTGGATTAGAGTAGTCGTACGATCTTGTTTACCTCTGTCAAGGGTCGTGCGGGTGAGTTTAGATCAATCATGAAATGGCGGGTTGAACTTGAATAGCAGCCTATGGTTTTTTGACCTCTGTCAAGGTCATAGGATGCTTGGGGAAAAATATTATCGGGAATTTCAAGTGTTGAAATTTGCAATGAAATTGCATACCTTCTATAAGATAGTTGGATCCCGATACCCACTGCGAGTAAGAGTTACTCCTGGGAGAGTTTTACACATTATAATTAGCTGATCAAGTAGGTGTCTAGAAAGGTGTTAACGGGGTTACGCCCCTAGGAAAATGAGGTTTATTTTAATTAGGTCCGTGCGAAAACACGGGGAACCTCCCTCAAAGTACCAACACTGGCCCGGCCGAAAGATTGGCGAACTTGTAGGGTGTAATTAATCCCGGCTAATCTTACCTTTTAGGAGTGGGATTAATTACACCCTACAAGAGCGCACGCAGAGTGTTTTCTTCTCTCTCTCTCCTGGTAGCGACCATGTCATGCCTTAATCAAGATAATAATATGGATGCATTGACCGAACCTGCTTATTATACTGAGCTGGGGAACGTTGGTTTCGCTCTATCTTATAATTGTTATAAGTCCGAGCAGGAAATAGAGGAATATCCGTAATCCCATGCCACCCAATCGAAGAAAGTGCATATTGATGCATCTTCTTCGGGTGTGTTCATTACCGAGAACTGTTTCTCAGTGTCCTCTACGTCCTGGGTATGTACCGGATCAGGATCCCGCATATGTAATATGTTTTATGGGCTACAGAAAGGTAGAGAACTGAGATTGGGTGATATGTCTCTAAGTGTTAGAGAATGGTGCAATTGTTGCAGCCAAGTCAGTTGGCAAATATCACCCTGTATTACCAAATGGTAAATACATTGATTCTGAACAAATGTTATTAGATACCGAACCTGATATAAAACATTACATCGGTTTCTTTATTAAGATAAAGAAGGATGTAATTCTGTATTGGAGGATAATGTTGTGAACATTTTCCTGAATCAAGAGTTGATTGGATCAGGCACGTTATATAATAGCATATACGTTCTAAATCAAAACACAGTTCAAAGTATCTAGAGCACACATAAGAGGAGTAGTTCAGAAATGAACGAATCCTTCTTGTGGCATTGTAGAATAGGCCATATCAATGTGACACGACCAGCTAAGTTACATAAGGATGAATATGAGAATCTGTTCGAATTTTCATCTTATGATACTTGCCAGTCTTGTCTCAAAGGTAAAATGACCAATACTTCGTTTACTGGAAACAGAGAAAGAGTTACTGAACTCTTGGGATGGATACATGATGATCTATACGGTCCTATGTCTACTAATACCAGGGTTGATTCTTTGCACTTCATTATATTCACTGATCATCTCTCAGGATTCGGACATATGTTCCTGTTGAAACACGAGTCTGAAACTTTTGAGAAATTCAAGGAATATAATCTTAAAGTTAAGAACCATACGGGTAGAAGTAATAAGTCCTTCGATGTGATAAAAGAAGAGAATCCTTGGGCATGGAGTTCCTGGAGTTTCTAAAAGGAGAATGAGATTCTCTCTCAGCTTACTCCTTCGAGTACGCCACAGCACAACGGTGTATCGGGGCGGAGGTATCGCACCCTATGAGATATGGCACGCTCTATGATGAGTACTGCTGAGTTTCCTGTTTCCTTTTGGAGTTATACACTTGAGAAGCTGCATATCTATTGAATGGGGTTCCATCCAAATCACTGCCTACCACTACATATGAGATATGGAATGGGAAGAGACCATGTTTTAAACGAGTTAAGATATGAGGTTGTCCGGCCTATGTTGAAAAGAAAAATCCGGACAAGCTCGAGACAAGGTCAGTTCTGTAAGTTTGTTAGGATATCCCAAACATTTGTGAGGGAATATCTTCTACCACTCTGAGGAGCAAAAGGTGTTTTGTTTCTCAGCATGCCACCTTTTTAGAAAAGGAATTTCATATGAAGAAATTTATGGTCATGAGGTAGAACTGGAAGTTGTTCCAGCTTGACAAACTAGCGGCTGATGACTTGGTGAAACCAAAGGATTCAATAGTCTCCAACGAACCTCAGCATCTCCGCGAATCTGGTAGGGTTCCTCATCCACTTGAGATATACTACGGTCTTCTCGGTGACAGTGGGAGCGAGGATTGCATCATGGTAGATGATGGCCCAACTAAGTTCAGGCAGGACATCACGAGTGGGGACTCAGTGAAATGGCTGGATGCTATGCGATCAAATATGGAATCCATGTACACCAACAAAGTATGACTTTGAATATTGCACCTGAAGGGGTAAAACCTATTGGGAGCAAATTGGATCTTAAGAAGATTCTTGGTGTAAATGGAAAAGTTGAGACTTTCAAAGCTATGTTTAAGTCCATCAGGATTAAAGTAAGCATCGTGGAGTTGGAACATCTGTTTTGATGTGGCAGTCAAAAAGCTTGACTTCATCAAAATGGTAGATGAATCTTGTATATACAAGAAGGTTGTAAAGAGTGAGGTTGTCTTACACGTATTGTACGTAGATAATATACTCTTGATAGGAAATGGTTTCCTATGCTACACTCGGTCAAGCTTCTCTTATCACGAGGATTCTCCTTGGAAGATATGGTTGATACCTACTACATCTTATGGATTATGATCTATGGTGATAGATCTAAGTGGATGTTGGGAGTGTCCCAAATCCAGGTACATTAACACCATACTAATGGGGTTTAGTATGGAGGATTCTAAGCGTGGTGGTTCGCCCACTTACTTAGGAATCACTCTCTCCAAAAAGATGTCTTCCAAGAGTGATTTGGAAAGAGCTCGCGTGCAAGGGATACCCTATGCTTCGACAGTAGGCTCTATCATGTATGCGATGTTATGTACCATACCAGATGTAGATGACTCACTAGGTGTAGTGATAAGGAATCAATCGGATCTTGGGAGAATCACTGGACAGCTGTGGAGGACATTCTTAAGTACTTGATAAGCACTAAATGAATGTTCTTGGTTCGAGCTTCCAGAGTGATAAGGTCGACTGAAAGTCAGTCTCGGGCTTTGTCTTTACCCTCAGTGGAGGGACGGTATGTTGGAAGAGTTCCAAGCTAGATACCGTGGCATACTAGACGATAAAGGCTGGATACATCGCTACTAACGATACTACCAAGGTGGCTGTCTGGACATTTCTTGTTCATGAGATGAACAAGGTTCCTACCATTGAGCGTCCAATAATTGTTATTGTGACAACAATAGAGTTGTGGCTTTGGCCTAGGAACGCAGGTCCCATCAGCGTTCCAGACATATTCTGAGGCAAGTATCACCTGATCAGGGAGATGGTTGATCTCCTACGGATTGAGGTAAGGGGAGTAGACGCGAAGGAAAACACGGCGGATCCACTCACAAAGGCTTTTCCCTAGGGAGACTTCTATAGGACGTTGAATATGAGATACTGCAACAAATGGCCTTAGTGCAAGTAGGAGATTGTTAGTTATATGTATGCCCTAGAGGCCATTATTGTACATGTGATGTATATTATAGTGGATGCTTGGACATATATAGTGAGGACTTTCTTGCTCGACATGATAGTATGCTATCTGGCTGCTCTTTATTTTAACATGTACACTTATTGTCTCTCTATTACATGTTGATAAAGCCCTTAGGATGAGTACTTGACTACAAGGATTATGATGCGGATTATACTAGTGAGGCAGAGGTAGTCGGCAAGTACATCCTTCAATAGTTCCTAGTCATAGGAGTATCGAGATAGGGCATCGATATTCCAGAGTAGACTAGCGTATACGCTTCTCGACCCATGTGATGGGCAATAGATGATCCCATATCCATTGGTGTTTGACATCAGAGATGGTATACGGGTGCTCAGTGGAGACTGGGTACACTGAACGGACTCGCCGAGAACTCCTGGATGGTATTATACCTATCGTCAGATAGCAGTTCTCTGGTGATACTGGTACAGGTTAGTCTGTCGACCCGAGATCGTCATAGAGTCTTGTGTGATTCCCACTGTGCTTTGATTTCCACCATACGACGTTCAAGAGATCGTGCAAAAAGGTTGTTTTTGGGAACAATCTCGAGTCACATGGAGGCAATGAGCGATAGGAGAGGATTCATCTCTCCTGGTATTGGGAGTTGATGTTGCGCTATGCTCGATTGGCCATAACAGGAAATCCCTGGCCAGGCTTGCTGAGATTTACTGGTAAGTGGTATCAGTAGTTTCTCGAGCCGTTATGGACCTTCCATCGGCATGACTTATCAGGCTATTGGGGTCTGACGTTATACCACCCCCAGGCTGTGATATGCGACATAACTGACGAATAGACTGTTAGTGTATATGCCCTAGAGGCCATTACTGTATCATACTAGTATGTATATTACTTGATGGAAGCTTGGGATATTCACAGTTGTACAGACAATCTTGCTCAATATAGTAGTATGCTACTTGGTTTGTCTCTGCTTTAATGTGTACTTGTGTGTTTATTTATTATATCACCTATACGCATTAGTAGAGCCCTTTGGATCTTTGCTTGATTACCGGCGTTGTGATGGCGATCACACTCGTGGGGGCTGGGTGATCTACAAGCACATCCTTATACACGTCCCTAGTCATGGGAGCATCGAGATAGGGTATCGATACTCCGGAGTAGACTAGCGTATGCGCTTCTCATCCCAGCACGGGAGACGGTCTGTCCCACAGCCGTCGGTACGTCGTACTTGAGATAGTAAGCGGGTGCTCGTTGGATTACGAGTACACTGGACAGGACTCGTCGGGAACTGATGGTTGGTATTATACCTATCGTCAGTTATCAGTTCCCAGGTGACATGAGTACAACTTAGTCCGCTGACTTGACACTGTCACTTCGCCTCGAGTGTGTTCCCACTGTTCTTTGATTGCTACCCTACCACGGCTCTACTGAGTCGTGCAAACAGGTAGTAGTTGGGAGCAGTCCCGAAGCACTTGGAGGCAGTGACGGTTAGACAGGATTCGTCTCTCCCGGTATTGGGGGTTGACATCGCGCTGTGTCTAGGAGAGCCATTACACAAGTAGTCCCTGGCCAGGGCAAGCGAGATATACTGGTAGGTTCCAGTGTTATCTCAGGGTGTTCTGGGCTTCACTCCGACACGACTTGTACCGCTATTAGGGGCTGACGCTTGCCGCCCCCTAGGCCCGACATGCGATGTATCAGACGAACAGACCGGACTATACGGAGATTGTCACATACAGACTCAATAGGAGTTCGGATGGGTTTACCTCATCGGCCTTCTTATCGACATCTACCTGGGGACCGTTACGTACAGCTAGTGCCGCTTGCGGTCTGTGGTTAAACCCACTGCCAGCGTAGTGTCGAGTCTTTAGAGTCCCACACAGAGAGTTTCCCTGCACTGAGCGAAACGTGTAGAGGCCGTATGGTTTTACGGCAGGGCTGCGATCACTTACGTACACTTATGTGCGTATGGTGTTCGGGCAGGCAGTACTAGTAGGCTTTGGTTTAAGCCGGATCCTAGTATTGCACGGATGGATTTGTTTTGTCTTCTGTGCATCCGCATTCTATGGAATACGGATGCAGGTGTGTATGCACAGTTTTTCGGAGTGATGAAGGAGGAGGTGCCTCATTAGGGTTTTGGCAGTTGGTTCGGCCAAAACCGTTATGTGGCAGGCTCATTAGGGTTTTGACAGTTGATTCGGTCAAAACCATTTTGAGACGGACTCATTAGGGTTTTGACAGTTCGTTTGGTCAAAACCATTATGAGCCGCGAACATCATTTACTAATCCTATTAGTGATAATCTTATGATGGCTAATTGCATTGACCATTTGACCCCGTTGACCTCTCTTGACTTTGTTGACTGGGTTGACCATTGACTTTCAAGAGGGTTCCACACTCTTCTTTTCTTTTCCTTTTTCTTTTGGATTATGATAATGGTCATTTCAAATTAGCCATCAACTTTATCTTGATGGGATTAGTAATGATGTTGTTTTGCATTATTTGCAACCATGGTTGTTTTTCTTTTGTATCATAATTTTATTCTCATTCTCTCTCTTGAAATGAGAAGCTCCATGGTCGCTAGCAAGCTCCTTCTTCTTCCTCCTCTTGATTTCTCCTTTGATCTCATGTGTTGAGAGAAAAAGGATTCCACTTGACAAACACATCCATACATCTCCTCTACACATCCTAGGGCTTCTAAATTAGCAATCTCCTTGCCCTAGTTACCTCGGCTTGAGGTGGAGCTCGGTGTACATCTCTCGGGTGGATCGTCTTCGACTCAAGGAGGCCGCGGAGGTGACCAAAGTCCGGATCAACCATTGAGCAAGCAAAGAGAAGAACAACAAGAAGAGAAGAACAACAAGAAGTGAAGAACAACAAGAAGAGAAGGAGTTCAAGTTGAGGTATAACCCCTAACCGAGTAGATAACATCTCTTGTTAGGATGCTAGTGTATTGTTTAGCAAAGATCCGGCTTTTACGGTCCATGTTACAAAGTTTAGAAAAATTTTTGTTTTACTATTTCCGCAACTCCGAAAGTACCGGGAGAGGTAACGTGGACCTAACAGTGGTATCAGAGCCTAACTAAACATAAACTAGCTTGGTAGTGAAGTGTATCGAAGTTCGAAACGGAAAAAAAAAAACCGAGTTACAAAAATCTGAGTTTCTGTTAAAATTTTTTCTGGTCAAAACAAAATTTGTCATACACTAAAAATCATCTCAGGGTTTTTAGAAGAAAGCCACCAAAAACGAGCCAGCAACTCGACCAAAGAGCCGCGTTTCCACGGCAATAGCAAGCTATTGCCGCGGAACCGCGGCCATCTTGGTGAGTCACTGGGTCGATTTTGGTGCAGTGTGTTTCTGACTTGGTTTTAGGATTTTTGAGATGGTTTATATGTGCCCAGATTTTTCAGAATAGAAATTTGTTTTTGGGGGCCTATAAATCCGTATTTTTCCGAACTTCAATATATTTTGACTACAAAGGTTATATCTGTGATGTTCATATGTATTGAACGTCGGCTAATCGCTATATGTCGATTAATCGGGGTTATACATATCTGTGATCTGTGTTGTTGATGGTTTGTGTATATGAACTCGTTGGATTGTCGCGGATGAATAGCCGGGGTGGATGTGAGATGAGAGTTTCTTTTTCTTTCATTCATGTAATAATTTGTAAATTGATGTAATATTATTTGTTTGGCCGCACAACCGGGTCGGGGTTGTAGCCATCATTGTATAATTCTTTTTACTGTTTTTGCTCCTAGGATAGACCCATGGAGGGGGTGCACAAACTACCGGGTATCTCGAAGTGCCAAGTGGCCTACTCATGGCGTTGAGGGAGGTTGCTTCGCTTCGGGTACTTGGCGGGTAGTTTGCCGCACCCGTAGGGGTCTTGGGTGGGGTTTTGGCTATTCATCGCGACCGTGTAATCCGTTTTTCGTTGGAGGCTTGAACGAATCGCGGGGTCCTAGTATATCCAAAGTGTTCATCTGTGATCTGGATTGGCTATCATTGCAGTATATCTATATATAATAACTATTTAGGCGTTACTTATGTTTTACAGCCGCGCTAGCCCAGCCCCCGCTCTGTCGTTAGTTAAGTAACCTAACGGGTGATGACAGGGCCCAGTGGCGAATGCGATTGGCATAAGCGTACGTCATATTTTGGTTGTTTTCTGCAATGGTAGGATTTAAATGATGGGACGCATTAAAAGAACTAATGCAAGAAAATAAACCTAAAAGACGTTGTTGGAACAATTTTTCAAAAAGCTGTTATTGCAAGGACGTTCAATTTTTGTTTTGCATCGCGGTATTCGGTTGTGAATGCCCAGCACCTCAGTCGACGAGGCAAGGGCCGAGATCCCTTCATCGGGAGTGACCCCTTGGACAAAAGTTTGCGTCAGGGTAATAACTTCACTATAGTCGATTATTCTTGCTTTGCATCGAGGTATTCAGTTTGGAATATCCTGCACCTCATTCGACGAGGAAAGAGCCGAGATCCCTTCACAGGGAGTGACCTCTTTAGCAAAAGTTTTCGCCACTATATTTTCAAAAAGATTACCAGGTTCCTTCAACGATATCAAGTTCATTACGTTAATGAGTTTTTCGCCAAAAACCCAGCCGTAGCCCTCCATCGTTTCGGATAATTAATACTTAGTATTCGTGCTGCGTTTGTTGATTATTCGTCAAGACACAGTGAACGGTAGCTGAGTAATAATTTTCTGTTGCACTGATAGATGCGATTGGTTAGGACGGTCGCATGATTTTGTTGATTATTCGTCAAGGATCATGCGGGCGGGTCTAATGCAATCCTGGATAACGACGGGTTGAACTTGACTAGGACCTTTTGATTTGTTGATTATTCGTCAAGGTAACTTGGGTCCTAGGGGCAAAAACCACATCGGGAGTTTCAAAAGTACTGAAACTTGCAGATTTAGCATACCTTCTGGAGTGTGGTGACTAGAGTGGATTCCATCTAGGTCATCACACAATGATAGTTGGATCCCGATCCCACTGATGAGTTGGATTACTCTTGGGAGATTATTTCACTAAAACGATCAATGCTATAAACCTAGTAGGTGTCTAGAAAGGTGTTAGCGGGGCTATGCCCCCAGGGAAAAGAGGTTCTTGAATTAAGGAACTTCGCGAAAGCGTTGGAAAACCTCCCTCGAAGTACCGACACTAGCCTGGCTGAAAGGTTAAGCAAGTATTGTGACATGAATTAAAATCCTGACTAGTTCTTCTTTTAAAAGGTTTTAAGAAGAATTTGAGTAAACAGTGAGAGACATCCTGGTTAGATAAATTAATAAACCAATCTAATCTTGCAAGAGCATACGCCGAGTGTTTCTTTTCTCTCTCTCCAGGCAGCAACCTTTTCACGCCCTAATCAAGATAATAAAATGTATCGCTTGACCAATCCGAATTCTTATTCGGGACTGGGGAAAGTTGGTTCAGCTCTAACTTGTGACAACAGTCATGAGTATGAGAATGGGAAAGGGGATTGTATGGATTTCCAGGATACCCAGTCGAAGAAGAAGCATGGTTTTGCATCTACTTCAGGTGTTCTTGTAATTGAGAACTGTTTTACGGTCAGCCCTGCCTCCTGGGTACTTGATACCGGATCAGGATCTCATATCTGTAATTTATTATAGGGACTGAGAAAAAGTAGGAAAGTTGCACCGGGTGATATGTCGCTCAGAGTAGCGAACGGAGCACAAGTTAATGCGGCAGCCGTCGGTGAATATCACCTAGTATTGCCAAATGGCAAGACTATGATTTTGAACGATTGCTACTATGTACCCTCCATGGTTTGCAACATCATATCAGTTTCTTTACTCGATAAAGATGGATATAACTTTGTTCTTGAAAAGAATATCATGAACATTTACCTTCATAAGGTACTGGTTGCAGAGGGTACACTGTGTAATGGTATCTACGTTCTAAATCAGAATACAGTTCTCAATATACAAAACACACGCAAGAGGAAGAATTCAGATACGAATGAATCCTACTTGTGGCATTGTAGACTTGGTCATATCGGAGAGAAAAGACTGAGTAAGTTGCATAAAGATAGACTCTTGGATGCGTTCGAGTTTTCATCTTATGAAACTTGTCAGTCTTGTCTCAAAGGGAAGATGACCAAATCTCCGTTCACCGGACATGGAGAAAGAGCAGCAGAGCTCTTGGGACTCGTACATAGTGATGTATGTGGTCCGATGTCTATACATGCAAGGGGTGGGTTCTCGTACTTCATCACATTCACTGACGATCTCTCTAGGTTCGGATATGTGTATCTGATGAAACACAAATCTGAAGCTTTTGAGAAATTCAAGGAATTCAGAAACGAAGTAGAGAACCAGACAGGAAAAAGTATCAAGATCCTCCGGTCTGACAGGGGAGGGGAGTACTTAAGCACGGAATTCCTAGATTACTTAAAAGAGAATGGTATTCTCTCTCAGCTTACTCCTCCTTATACACCACAGCACAACGGTGTATCGAAGCGGAGGAATCGTACCCTATTGGATATGGTTCGCTCCATGATGAGTAGTGCTGAGTTACCTCTTTCATTCTGGGGACATGCGCATCAGACAGCGGCATACCTTTTGAATCAAGTTCCGTCCAAATCTGTGCCTAAAACTCCGTATGAAATATGGAGCAGTAAGAAACCATGTCTGAAGTTTATTGAGATATGGGGTTGTCCGGCCTATATGAAAACACAGAAACCGGACAAGCTAGAGGCACGATCAGTTCTGTGTAAATTTGTGGGATTTCCTAAAAACTCACTGGGATATCTGTTCTACCGCACTGAGGAACAGAAGGTGTTTGTATCTCGCCACGCCACCTTCTTAGAAAGGGAGTTTCTTGCAAAAGAAACTAGTGGGAGTTCGGTAGAACTGGAAGAAATTCAGCGACCACAAAATGTAACTGAAAATTTGGAGGAACCGCTAGATTCTATAACCCCAGACGAACCTCAGCCACTCCGCAGATCTGGTAGGGTTTCTCATCCGTCCGAGAGATACTACAGTTTTCTCATAGACGGGGATCGAGAGGATTGCATCTTGGAAGAAGATGACCCTACCAGTTTCAGGCAGGCCATTATCAGTAGGGACTCTGATAAGTGGCAGGAAGCAATGCAATCCGAAATGGAGTCCATGTACGCCAATAAAGTGTGGACCTTGGATATTGCTCCACCTGGGGTAAAACCCGTTGGATGCAAATGGATCTACAAAAGGAAACTTGGTGTAGATGGGCAGGTGGAAACCTATAAAGCTAGACTCGTTGCAAAAGGTTTTCGTCAAAGACCTGGTTTGGACTATGACGAAACTTTTTCTCCGGTGGCTATGCTCAAATCCATTCGGATCCTACTTGCCATTGCTGCCTTCCATGACTATGAAATCTGGTAGATGGATGTTAAGACGGCTTTCCTAAACGGTTGTTTGGAAGAGTGCGTTTACATGGATCAACCCGAAGGTTTCGTAGACAGTGGGAGCAGCGGAAAGGTGTGCAAGTTGCTTAAATCCATTTATGGATTAAAGCAGGCATCGCGGAGCTGGAACATCTGTTTTGATGAGGCAATCAAGGAATTTGATTTCATCAAGAACGAAGATGAACCCTGTGTATATAAGAAGATTGTAGGACGAACTGTCGTATTCCTAGTCTTGTACGTGGACGGCATTCTTTTGATAGGAAATGATGTTCCTATGCTACAATCGGTCAAGCTATTTTTGTCACAAAGGTTCTCCATGAAGGACCTGGGTGATGCCTCGTACATTCTGGGGATCAAGATCTATAGAGATAGATCCAAGAGACTATTGGGACTTTCGCAGTCCAGGTACATAGAGACCGTACTAAAGAGATTTAGTATGGAGGGTTCCAAGCGCGGTAGCATACCCGCATTGCACGGAATTACCCTCTCCAAGAAGATGTCTCCTAAGACTGACGAGGAGTGGGTTCGCATGAGCACTATACCCTACGCTTCGGCGGTAGGATCTATAATGTATGCGATGCTATGTACAAGACCAGATGTAGCTTACGCGTTGAGCGCGGTAAGCCGGTATCAGTCAGAACCAGGGGAGGACCACTGGACAGCAGTGAAGAACATTCTCAAGTACCTGAGAAGGACTAAGGAGATGTTCCTGGTTTACGGTAATGGAGACCTCAGGGTCGAGTCCTTTATCGATTCAAGCTTCCAGAGTGACAAAGATGTCAGCAAGTCTGTCTCGGGTTTTGTGTTTACCCTCAACGGAGGGGTGGTATGTTGGAGGAGTTCCAAGCAGGATACCGTCGCAGACTCGACGATGGAGGCTGAATACATTGCTGCAAGCGATGCCGCAAAAGAGGCGGTCTGGATGAAGAAGTTCATTAATGAACTTCAGGTGGTTCCATCCATTGTTGACCCAATACCTTTATATTGCGATAACAATGGGGCTATAGCTTTAGCGAAGGAACCAAGGTCCCATCAGTTATCCAGGCACATCTTAAGGCGGTATCACCTGATAAGGGAGATCATTGATCGCCAGGAGATCGAGGTGCGGAGAGTGGACACAAAGGACAACACTGCGGACCCATTCACGAAGGCTTTACCCCAGACTCAGTTCGAGCGGCTGATCGAGATGATAGGTCTTCGATACGCCAGTACATGGCCTTAGTGCAAGTGGGAGATTGTTAGTGTATATGCCCTAGAGGCCATTACTGTATCATACTAGTATGTATATTACTTGATAATGGTCATTTCAAATTAGCCATCAACTTTATCTTGATGGGATTAGTAATGATGTTGTTTTGCATTATTTGCAACCATGGTTGTTTTTCTTTTGTATCATAATTTTATTCTCATTCTCTCTCTTGAAATGAGAAGCTCCATGGTTGCTAGCAAGCTCCTTCTTCTTCCTCCTCTTGATTTCTCCTTTGATCTCATGTGTTGAGAGAAAAGGGATTCCACTTGACAAACACATCCATACATCTCCTCTACACATCCTAGGGCTTCTAGATTAGCAATCTCCTTGCCCTAGTTACCTCGGCTTGAGGTGGAGCTCGGTGTACATCTCTCGCTTGGATCGTCTTCGACTCAAGGAGGCCGCGGAGGTGACCAAAGTCCGGATCAACCATTAATCAAGCAAAGAGAAGAACAACAAGAAGAGAAGAACAACAAGAAGTGAAGAACAACAAGAAGAGAAGGAGTTCAAGTTGAGGTATAACCCCTAACCGAGTAGATAACATCTCTTGTTAGGATGCTAGTGTATTGTTTAGCAAAGATCCGGCTTTTACGGTCCATGTTACAAAGTTTAAAAAAAATTTTGTTTTACCGTTTCCGCAACCCCGAAAGTACCGGGAGAGGTAACGTGGACCTAACATAGACCGAACTGTACAGTAGTGTTACTGATTGGATTCGCAGGAGTATGAGCAAGCTTGCTTGTTGATCTTCTGATCGCTCAATACCCGGGTGGCCGTTACGTTTAGCAGACTGCTTGCGGCTTGTGGGTGTTTGATATGATCATCACCTACTGCTGGCATAATGACGAGTCTTTAGAGTCCTACACAGAGGTTTCCTGGTTCATGCGAAACGAAGTAGGAGCACATATGTGATATGTGCGGGACCGAGATTAATGCGCGTAAGTGATACCGCATTCTATTCTCGAGATATTTGATATTAGTCGGTTGTATGTGATATAGCCGGATTATTAAATCAAGTGTTGATTTGATAATTTAATATATAATTATATATTTAATATATTAACTTACATTAACTAATATTTGCTCTCTAAACATTTCTTTTTCTCACTTTGTGCCTTAGTATATATGTGATATATATTAATGTGCATTTCATTTGTGTCATGCTTGATGCCACATGCTACATGGGTGTATGAGACTTATACTATGCTTATGATAATCCTAGGGTTTATATTTATCCAAGTAATTCACAAATTGATGGAATTATCTCATGGCTAGAAGTTTGGAGAAGCTTCAAGTGTTCGTTGACTTAGTCCACTAATTTGTATTACTTAAGATATTTATTAACCTAACCATTATCCTTAGCCATAGTTTATTCTCTACATGAGTTAGTGTATGACACTAACTCAACCATGGTTGCTGATTGTTTCGAAAGAGTATGTTTGTAGTTTAACCGCAATCAATAACGGTGTCGCGTGTAGCTAGACCGAGATGAGTACGGGTCGTCCTCTGGGAAACGTGGAACCTTTTACTTTTACTTTAGATGTGTTGAGAAAGAGAGAAGGGATAAAGAATTTTATAGAATCGTTTCTAGATCTACGTTAAACAAGAATGTAAAATATAGATCTAGATTATTTTAGAGACTTAGATAATATAATAAGAAGGCTTGTAGGGTTCGTTAGGATTTAGTAGTTATGGACGATTAATTAAAAGTTACTCTTTTTATCCATTAATAGATTTAGAACTAGAACGACGGTGATGCGTGTAGATTAGGGTTTCTGGAGGGAAAAGGAATCCCACTCTTAACTCTTATCTCGACACGGAACTCCGTTCATATCTAGCCTTTACAAAAACAATCATTAATCTAATCTCTAATCGCGGTCGGAACTAGCAAAGAATTGCTAGCGCGCCCGATTAGGATGTTAATGATTCTTTTGATAAAGTTCCTAAACTTTATAGGACTTAAAAATGGTTTAATTATTTTCATCGTCCATTAGCCTACCCTAATCCTACGAACCCTAACAAGCGGAGAATTACTCGCGCATGTTGGGAGAAGAAGATGAAAAGAAAGAGAGGGAAAACATAATGTAAAAAACAAACAATTAAATAAAAAAAACTACCTTTATTAATCAACTCCTTCAAACTACACTTTTAATCCATAGAAAATGATTACAAAACTTGATTTGCTTCTCGATCTTTCCTAAGGAGGTAGTCGAACAGTCGATGATCAGCCTGGATGCGTGAGCGTCGGGAGCTTCGTGATCTCTTCGGCTTGATAGCTTTTCCAAGAGGCTCTCGGTGCTCTTTTATAGTGCAAAGCCAGAATCTTTCAGTTGGAAACTTGGTAAAATATGTCAGAGATTCATGCCCCAAATTTTCAGCAATTGATCCCTCAATCTTGCCGCGGATCCGCGGCACAAGGTGGATAAGGCCGCGGATCCGCGGCCATTTAATATCCTCCCTTGATCAAACTTCAGGGCTTCTGTATTTGTGACATTTGGCAATTTCTGGAATCTTCAGAAATTTGAAATCTTTTCTTTTCTTCTGCCAGACTTGATTTCTTCATTTTGTTCTCTTATTTTGGCTAGTTTTCTTCAACAAATTGATTTCTTCATAACAACTTGGAAATATTCTGTACAACAACTCAAATAAGATTTTAGTAGACTTTGTTCTACTAGGATTAGATCAATAATTTTATTTGCATACATTTTCCTACCAAATGATAATAAAGATATATTAACACATGGAAAATAATGTTTTTACACATAAACCCTCATATGTATAATATATCATATTAAAGTCCTTTTTTAATATAAAAATGGTAGGAAAAATGTACTACAAATGTGCAGTTTTATCGATTGAACAAATACCCCCAAACTTATCTTTGATCGTCCCGAGAAAACTAGTTTATTCAAGAGGAGAAAAAGAAAGGAGAAAACTAAGCACACTTTCGTAGGCAGACACGATTGCACTGAGCACGTGCAACAAGCCGTTAAACCTCTAGGTGTCCCTAGTAGGAGGAGTGTTGTCTCCTGAGGGTTTTCAGCGGATTACACCCACAAAATCCTATAACAAAAGAAAGATGGTGAAATTTACATATAAAGATAAGAACCATAAAAGAAATACTTTGAAAAGAAGAGTTTCCAACTATACTAGCTTTTCAGTTGTCATGAGCCCTATCTTAATAGTCATTAAAAAATGTTAGAAATCACATCATCACTCAATAAAATATCGTCTTTATTCTTCATTCGTACCTTTTATCCAAACATTGATCATATAACCCCACGTGTGTGTAAAGAACATCCCTACACTCGGAGAATTCAATTCAAGCTATCATACTCTTATCCATCTACCTCAGTACTTTTTAATTTTATGAATACTTAGGTTTACTCACACCTTTTCATGCGACCGTTAATACTTCTTAAGGTACTAACCGACCGATTACTCAAGTGCTTGCTGATTTGGTGATAGTATTTTCCTCGTCTTGCACCACCTAAGGCTTAGCAGTGACTCCCAGACCAGTTGGCCTTAAGGCACTAGGTGAAGAGGCACCCTCGCTATATTTTTTTATTGCTGCCTTGGCGATACAAAACCAGTGTTCATTTTTTTCTTTTCACCATTTTTATATTTTCATCATTTTTTTTTTCATTTCTTTCATACTTTAGCTTTTAAACAAGAGCATTTCAAGGTATCCTCTACTATCCCGAGTTTCAAGACGTGTGTAAGTGCATATAGTAGGGTATTAACATTCAAATGTTTGGCTTCCAGAATAGAAATTATTTTTCAGACTTATTTTTATCCTCAGATTAGTGACTTCCTTCATTTTACTAACCCTTGGGACAACAGCTCATAACTACTTATTACTAGTTCGTATAAGAAAACTTCTAATTTTCTTGGTTTTCTTAAACTATTCCTATCTTTTGGATGTAATGTTTCACTTTCTATTCATTTGTTATAAAAAAAAAAATTTAAAATTTTAATGCCCCGGTGTCAAAGATAATTCAGTGAATACAAACCTCCCCCCCAAATCTGTTTTCAGCAGTGTCCTCACTGATGTAGCCTTTTGAGAATATGGACCTGTATACTAAGGGAGAAATACAAGGGGTAAAATAATAGTTAAATGAAAAATCCCCCCAAACTTATTCTTTGACACGCACAGATATTAAATCAAATCAATTTTTTTACTCACCTCCATTTTTAAAATGAGAAAATGATATAAAAACATGGAGGTGAGGCAGAGGAAATTTTAGTTTTGATAAAGCGGCTCCTGTAAAAACAGGAGCTCCTCCGCGGGGTCAGCAGAAAAATACGGTTTTAATCTATGCCCATTTACTTTAAAAATCGAACCGTTTTTCAAATTTTCTGTAACGTTTTAAAAATAATTAAATGAATAAAATTGTTTAAGTGAATTTTATGATTTTCGGTAAAGCAAAATGTATTTTTCGTAAAACCAAACCGCGATTGTTTTTCATTATAATTTTAAAAATATCCATTTTAATTATGAAATTACTAGTAAATGGTGTTTATTTAGCCACTTATAAATTTTTAGTTTAATAAAATATTTTTCCTAAATTAATTATTTTAAATATTAACATAAGCTTTATTTTTACACTAAATTAGTGTAAATTACAAATTTAAATGGTTTTAATTTGTAAAAATGAACCATGGCATGTTAGAATCTAGTATGTATCATGCAAAAATTATTTGCAAATTTTTCCTATTTTCTAGAGCTTTCTTGAGTTGCTATAGTAAATAAATAAATAAATAATTAAATAAAGCATAAAAAGACTTTTAGTGTTGTTTCTCTTCTTGAAACTTCTACACAACATCACACTCTCTTATTTCTCTCCCTCACCTCCCTCTAGGCCGGCCACAAACCCCCCATGGCAGCCCCCCCTTTTCCCACCTCATTTTTTTTCAAAATTCATTAAAAATACATCAAAAATTCCATTTAAAATTCCACAAAATCCTATTTACTTCATACTCTTTATTCCTAGCTCATTTTTATATGAAATTTGGAGATGGAAGGCATGCATTTTGGAGGCTCATTTCTTGTTTGGATTTCATATTTTGGGAGGTATAATTTCTTTCTTTTGATTTATTGTTTTAGATGTTCATTTAAGCTTAATTAGGTTTAATGAATTAATTCTATGTTTTTTTTTTAAAATTCAAGTTAGGATTTGTAAATTCAAGTTATGATTTTTGTTAATTATTTAGGGTTATAATAGTTAGTTTAACACTTTTAGAATTGGAAAATATTGCATGGTTGTTGAATTGTAAAATTTTCATTTAAAATTGTTTTAAATTAGGAAATTAGCTAACTAGGTTTTTGCAAAATGTGTTTGTGGTTAATATAAAATTCTAATTTGGGTTGTTATCATTGGATTATAGTTTTAGTGGAAATGTTAGCATGTTAATGGAAAGAAAAACTTAGTTTGATTGCTAGTTTCTATGGTTAATTGATAAATTGTGATAAAATTGCTAATTTTGTAAACTAGATTTTAGAAATTCCTATATAAATGAGATTAAAAATATAATTATGGTTTCATTATATCATTATCATCATGAATTGTGGTTTAAGTCATTAATTTATGCAAAATCACGTTTTGCGGTGGAATTGTGGTATTTTGCTTGAAAAATGTTAAAATTGTTAAAAGTTGCAAACTAGAAATTTCAAATAAATGCAAAATTGTGTAATAAAAATATAGTAATGGTTTGTATAGTCTAGTAATGCTATTTAATGAGTTTTATGACCATTAGTTTCATTTAAATGTCAAGTTTTGATGAAAAACGGTATACTGGCATTTCAGGTTTTTGCGAAATTGGACGTTTTGATAGATTTTAGGGTTTCGATGGATTTAATTATGTTTTATGGTATAAGTAATGTGTTTTAAAACTACAAGTTGTTTGTTGATGTTATCTCGATCTATCGGAGTTTGTATACCGATATCGAGCGGTATTTGGTTCTTTTGCGTGGACGGGACATAGGTTTTAACCAATGCTTGTTCCTTGTATCGTTTGACTTTTGTATGTGATTCGGTTTACGATACTATTTATATGTTTGCGTTTAGGTACCCCTCACGTGGACTTCGGGCGATGAAGAGGAGGATGGCGACACCGTCTTCGGCAGACATGGACCAGGTGAGTAGATGTATATCTACGGGGGGGAAGTCGGGTGGATGGCGTTTAGCACCCCCGCAACGTAGAATAGGAATAGTACTTATTGACATTAGGAAAACCCGATGTGACCCTAGATTCTTACTGAGCGGGACCCTAGTAATGACCCTAGGCGGGACTAGATTGATTTAGGAAAACCATACCTGAGGATGAATACTTTGGGAGAGGTTCGTAGGTTTCTGATAGAAACACACACGCACACACTAAAACTTGACATGGCGTATACGTATATATGTGTATATATATAAAACTAGGTATAGGTGTATATATATACACAACACGTATATGGTATTCATTGATGTGAAATGATATCTGAGGTATGATGAAACAGTATAACTGGGCTTGATGCCGTGATTCTTGACTATACAGTCGTATTAAAGTGTTAGCGGATCATTAGAGAATGAGATAATGAACATGAATATATAAATTATAAAGAGTGGTGGTGATATTGATGTACATGGGATGCTAGAATAGTACCCGGAATGTAACATGTTACTGATCACGATATGATATATGTATAACTTGATTAAGACATTATATTGGTGTGACCTGATGCCGATATCATATAAGTATGACTTAATCACAATATGATACATATGACATGATATTTCTGAGGATAAACTAATGATGCTTATCATGATGGCAATGATATATGATTGATGTATGCGATCACAGTTTAGCACCTTGATCATGAGATGTGTTGATGATGGCATTATACGAATGAGGAGACACCTAGGAGATACTTGACCGTACCCCGATATTGGGATGCCGTACGATGGATTTTACCGTACGAGGCTTAGATTTGATGATTGATCCGCACTCTTGATTCGAGGAAGCCGTACTACGTACGTGACGCTATTGAGGCGGGATCGCCGACTATTAGAGATATTGATTCAGACCTTAGGTAGACTCTAGTTTCTTACTGACTAGTCTATTAGGTTTAGTTCCTTAGGATGTTAGATGGACACTGGTTTAGGTTCGACTCACATAGTGGTAGTTGTACTCGTATCTCGCAGAGGAGTGGATAATGCACACCTGTATTTACATTCATACTGTAATCATCATGGTGCATGTTCTTTTATATGTTGCTATAATCAGTATAAACTTTACCTATTAGGACACCAGCACTATTACCGATGATGCGCATATTCCACGCACACTTATTTGCCGGCTCACACACATCATCATCGGTAATTGCTATGTCACGTACACTTTAGATCATATTGTCTTTTATGGATAGAATCAGTTAACAACTAGAAAGATATAATATTGTGATTATTCTCTGACATTAGTACAGACATGATATTCATTGCTTAGACATTCATGCATTCATATTTTCATGTTATCATGCAGTATTATGGGCATATGCCGACACTTATCATATAGTTACTCATGATTCTGAGATTTGGATTTCTATGAGATTTCTGGATTTTGGGGAAAACCGCAAGAATATGTAAACACTTCTCTCTCTCCTCCTCCTCTCTTTTAAAAAAAAACTTAAGATGCGGTTTTCTCGTGATGTATGTGTCGTCCACCATGAGATTTCATGTTTTCTGATGGATTTCGAGACCCGATTCGAGGAGTGGATGAACCGTCTCGGGTACATGGTGGGCCCGGTATGGTACCCCGGGGCAAGAAGATCAAGTTGTAGACGATGAGCCTGGCAGGGAAAGGCTACCTACCGGTGATGTCTGGCGCGGTGGATATCCGGAGGATACCGACCGTTGTCGTGAGATTTGATGATATGGGCCGATCCGGACTGACGGAGCCCGGGATATTGAGACTTGAGATTACATGTGTTGTGTCGATACTTGACACGGATTTCCATGGATTTCATTGTTGAGATTTCAAATTCTTATACACATTTTACTATGATAATAGCTAAAGATTTCTTATACATATATATCTGGATTTCAGGATTTGTTACTTTACATTCATGGTGCATGCATTTCATTTCATATGACATAGTATTATATGAGGCACTGACACGAGCACGGAGTATCTGCACTTACACGTAGTTTTACCCTGCTATTACTAGTTGATTGGGATATAATAGTGTATTATTATGACCTAGGATAGCGTCGTGCATTCGATTTCTTTTCGTAGATGTCTTCTACTCACGAGTTGGCAACTCACCCCCGTTGTGCCAAATTTTATTACAGGTTCGATGTACAGATTTCCGTGGCAGCTTGTTGGCACATCTTTTCTTCAGGGTGATTTGCACGGTAGGTTGGTTCACTTGTATCCGAACCACCATTGTACTTTTATTCATTCATTTGTATCTAGTAAGCTCCATCAACCATATTTGTATTACTTGATAAGTTTATAGGACCAGCCTTTTATTTCGACCTTAGAGTCGCGCATGTATTATTCTGATCTGGTGGTTTTGTTTTCTTTTGAGTTTTGAGCCTCGCCTATTGGCGTTGTATATTATTGTGCTTGTTGTGGTTGTTTCCGCCTGTTGGCGTTGAGGCTAGCTCCCGTTTGGGGATGCTTTTTATTGTTTATGTATATTATACTTGTTGTACCCGTTTGGGGGCCAGTTTTTACAGAGGAGACTCTGCCGAAATTTTTGGTAAAATTTGCTGATGTTTTTATACTTGTTTTCTTTTACTGCTTCTTCTTCTTTTTCATGGTTTAGATTTCTGGGCTTCGGCTTACTTAGGTTACGTGGCGCCTCTAGACGCTTCGTAATCTAAGTGTCGGTCACGTTCCGTACTTTCGGGTCATGACAAAGTTGGTATCAGAGCGCTAGGTTTAACCTTGTATAAGTCTAGGTGACCCTTGGTTGATGGAGTAGGCGATTTAGGTAGAGTAACGTACCGTGGGTATGGTCCGCGGCATACTTACGATACGCTACTCTGCTTAAGGAGCCTTAGGATGTACATTTGTTTGCACCGTATTTCATTCGTTCCTTTGATCTATCTTCGTCGATGTCGGATGGTGGTTTCTGTTACCACGGGCAGAGGGAGCTGCGGCTCGAATGCGATAACCATTAGAGTATTGGTTATTATTGAGGATTGAAGCATTGTTTAGCGTGCGGATGAAGGGTATTCACATGCCGTCCGGATGAAGTTAAAAGGTTCGAACGATTATCAAAAAACCATTTTCCTAAGTTTAAGGTATTCGGAAGAACATGCAGGTATTTCGATGGACCCTCTAGAAGAATGAAACCCTAACTCGACATAATGACCACGAGAACGCCCTTGAACCTTAGGGTTTACGGCAGTTCCGCGGTGCCATTAGTGAGGTTTGGGTTTGCCCTTCTACGGCTGGATCATCGATGCTGGGGTATGTACCAGATATTTTTAAACTGTACTTGAGTGTTGAGCTCTCGGGGAATTATGGGTTTTTGATGGATCGATCGAAAAGTTTAATGTAGTCCGGATATCAAGTGAAGAGATCGACTATGTGGGAGACTCTAGACATGAGTATTGCCGTTGGTAGCGCAGTCAGCACACCTATGGAAGAACGAGTTCGAAGCAGTCGACATCAGAAGAAAGAAGCGCACATTGACGATAGTGATTACGATGTGACTTGGTGATTTGAATTTCATATTTCTGTTATTGGATTTTGGTATTTTGAGGATTTTGTTCTACGATTGGTATTTCTTATGTGTACCTTCATTGCATTCTATCTGTGTTTCACATATCAGCTGTATTGATGTTGCTTAGTATACACCCAGTACACTTGATTTGGTTTTATATATTTTGAGATTTTTGATTTGATTTCGTGCATATGGGTTACACATGATTTTGATATATGCTTCGACCTAGTTTTATCCATTTTCGTACTGTGATTCGAGTCTGATATTCGATGTATGTTTTCGTGCTCCATGTGCACCTGATTAGGATTCTTGCGCATAGTTGGCGCACTTGATGCGATTTTGTGCACACCAGATGCACTAAATCGGGGTTTTGTGCAGATTAGATGCACCTGATTTTGAGTCGTGCATGCCCGTTGCACTTGACAGATGTTTTTGGTGCACACCTGTTGCACTTAGTTTTGTTTTGTGGGTATTCATGGTTTCTGCATTTGGTTTCGATTTCAGTGCGCACCGGACGCACATGACATTTTATTGATGTGATTGGGATTGATTTTTGTTTGAGCAGTATGTTTTCATAATCATTATTATTTGATTTAGTAACCAGGCGGGACGTGTATGTTAAATAAAAGATATATATATAGCTATTTTTTTAAATTAAACGTCCGCTACTTATACCGTGACAAGTGCATTGCACGGCGATTTTCAAGAGGGGTTTTTGTATGCTTCTTTATTATGAGGTTTAGGCGATTTTACTAGGATGCGAACTGTATATAAGTTATAGATTGATGTATATTATGATGGTTTTCACATTGGGTTATGATATTTTATTATCGCCATAACTCCGATGATTGCGTCATGCTTGACGGAGTTGATTTTTGTTATGTATTGATGATTTCGGAGCCCCGACGATTTGAGTGTTTTGCTAAATATTTTAGTATTTGGAAGGGGAGTTTTAATTTAAATTCGGGGATCGAATTTCTTAAAGGGGGAAGATTGTAACGTTTTAAAAATAATTAAATAAATAATTAAATGAATAAAATTGTTTAAGTGAATTTTATGATTTTTGGTAAAGCAAAATGTATTTTTCGTAAAACCAAACCGCGATTGTTTTTCATTATAATTTTAAAAATATCCATTTTAATTATGAAATTACTAGTAAATGGTGCTTATTTAGCCACTTATAAATTTTTAGTTTAATAAAATATTTTTCCTAAATTAATTATTTTAAATATTAACATAAGCTTTATTTTTACACTAAATTAGTGTAAATTACAAATTTAAATGGTTTTAATTTGTAAAAATGAACCATGGCATGTTAGAATTTAGTATGTATCATGCAAAAATTATTTGCAAATTTTTCCTATTTTCTAGAGTTTTCTTGAGTTGCTATAGTAAATAAATAAATAAATAAATAAATAAATAAATAAATAAATAAAGCATAAAAAGACTTTTAGTGTTGTTTCTCTTCTTGAAACTTCTACACAACATCACACTCTCTTTTTTCTCTCCCTCACCTCCCTTTAGGCCGGCCACAAACCCCCCATGGCAGCCCCCCCTTTTCCCACCTCATTTTTATTCAAAATTCATTAAAAATACATCAAAAATTCCATTTAAAATTCCACAAAATCCTATTTACTTCATACTCTTTATTCCTAGCTCATTTTTATATGAAATTTGGAGATGGAAGGCATGCATTTTGGAGGCTCATTTCTTGTTTGGATTTCATATTTTGGGAGGTATAATTTCTTTCTTTTGATTTATTGTTTTAGATGTTCATTTAAGCTTAATTAGGTTTAATGAATTAATTCTATGTTTTTTTTTAAAATTCAAGTTAGGGTTTGTAAATTCAAGTTATGATTTTTGTTAATTATTTAGGGTTATAATAGTTAGTTTAACACTTTTATAATTGGAAAATATTGCATGGTTGTTGAATTGTAAAATTTTCATTTAAAATTGTTTTAAATTAGGAAATTAGCTAACTAGGTTTTTGCAAAATGTGTTTGTGGTTAATATAAAATTCTAATTTGGGTTGTTATCATTGGATTATAGTTTTAGTGGAAATGTTAGCATGTTAATGGAAAGAAAAACTTAGTTTGATTGCTAGTTTCTATGGTTAATTGATAAATTGTGATAAAATTGCTAATTTTGTAAACTAGATTTTAGAAATTCCTATATAAATGAGATTAAAAATATAATTATGGTTTCATTATATCATTATCATCATGAATTGTGGTTTAAGTCATTAATTTATGCAAAATCACGTTTTGCGGTGGAATTGTGGCATTTTGCTTGAAAAATGTTAAAATTGTTAAAAGTTGAAAACTAGAAATTTCAAATAAATGCAAAATTGTGTAATAAAAATATAGTAATGGTTTGTATAGTGTAGTAATGCTATTTAATGAGTTTTATGACCATTAGTTTCATTTAAATGTCAAGTTTTGATGAAAAACGGTATACTGGCATTTCGGGTTTTTGCGAAATTGGACGGTTTGATAGATTTTAGGGTTTCGATGGATTTAATTGTGTTTTATGGTATAAGTAATGTGTTTTAAAACTACAAGTTGTTTGTTGATGTTATCTCGATCCATCGGAGTTTGTATGCTGATATCGAGCGGTATTTGGTTCTTTTGCGTCGACGGGACATAGGTTTTAACCTATGCTTGTTCCTTGTATCGTTTGACTTTTGTATGTGATTCGGTTTACGATACTATTTATATGTTTGCGTTTAGGTTCCCCTCACGTGGACTGCGGGCGATGAAGAGGAGGATGGCGACACCGTCTTCGGCAGACATGGACCAGGTGAGTAGATGTATATCTACGGGGGGAAGTCGGGTGGATGGCGTTTAGCACCCCCGCAACGTAGAATAGGAATAGTACTTATTGACATTAGGAAAACCCGATGTGACCCTAGATTCTTACTGAGCGAGACCCTAGTAATGACCCTAGGCGGGACTAGACTGATTTAGGAAAACCATACCTGAGGATGAATACTTTGGGAGAGGTTCGTAGGTTTCTGATAGAAACACACACGCACACACTAAAACTTGACATGGCGTATACGTATATATGTGTATATATATAAAACTAGGTATAGGTGTATATATATACACAACACGTATATGGGATTCATTGATGTGAAATGATATCTGAGGTATGATGAAACAGTATAACTGGGCTTGATGCCGTGATTCTTGACTATACAGTCGTATTAAAGTGTTAGCGGATCATTAGAGAATGAGATAATGAACATGAATATATAAATTATAAAGAGTGTTGGTGATATTGATGTACATGGGACGCTAGAATAGTACCCGGACTGTAACTTGTTACTGATCACGATATGATATATGTATAACTTGATTACGACATTATATTGGTGTGACCTGATGCCGATATCATATAAGTATGACTTAATCACAATATGATACATATGACATGATATTTCTGAGGATAAACTAATGATGCTTATCATGATGGCAATGATATATGATTGATGTATGCGATCACAGTTTAGCACCTTGATCATGAGATGTGTTGATGATGACATTATACGAATGTGGAGACACCTAGGAGATACTTGACCGTACCCCGATATTGGGATGCCGTACGATGGATTTTACCGTACGAGGCTTAGATTTGATGATTGATCCGCACTCTTGATTCGAGGAAGCCGTACTACGTACGTGACGCTATTGAGGCGGGATCGCTGACTATTAGAGATATTGATTCAGACCTTAGGTAGACTCTAGTTTCTTACTGACTAGTCTATTAGGTTTAGTTCCTTAGGATGTTAGATGGACACTGGTTTAGGTTCGACTCACATAGTGGTAGTTGTACTCGTATCTCGCAGAGGAGTGGATAATGCACACCTGTATTTACATTCATACTGTAATCATCATGGTGCATGTTCTTTTATATGTTGCTATAATCAGTATAAACTTTACCTGTTAGGACACCAGCACTATTACCGATGATGCGCATATTCCACGCACACTTATTTGCCGGCTCACACACATCATCATCGGTAATTGTTATGTCACGTACACTTTAGATCATATTGTCTTTTATGGATAGAATCAGTTAACAACTAGACAGATATAATATTGTGATTATTCTCTGACATTAGTACAGACATGATATTCATTGCTTAGACATTCATATTTTCATGTTATCATGCAGTATTATGGGCATATGCCGACACTTATCATATAGTTACTCATGATTCTGAGATTTGGATTTCTATGAGATATCTGGATTTTGGGGAAAACCGCAAGAATATGTAAACACTTCTCTCTCTCCTCCTCCTCTCTTTTAAAAAAAAATATAAGATGCGGTTTTCTCGTGATGTATGTGTCATCCACCATGAGATTTCATGTTTTCTGATGGATTTCGAGACCCGATTCGAGGAGTGGATGAACCGTCTCGGGTACATGGTGGGCCCGGTATGGTACCCCGGGGCAAGAAGATTGAGTTGTAGACGATGAGCCTGGCAGGGGAAGGCTACCTACCGGTGATGTCTGGCGCGGCGGATATCCGGAGGATACCGACCGTTGTCGTGAGATTTGATGATATGGGCCAATCCGGACTGACGGAGCCCGGGATATTGAGACTTGAGATTACATGTGTTGTGTCGATGCTTGACACGGATTTCCATGGATTTTATTGTTGAGATTTCAGATTCTTATACACATTTTACTATGATAATAGCTAAAGATTTCTTATACATATATATCTGGATTTCAGGATTTGTTACTTTACATTCATGGTGCATGCATTTCATTTCATATGACATAGTATTATATGAGGCACTGACACGAGCACGGAGTATCTGCACTTACACGTAGTTTTACCCTGCTATTACTAGTTGATTGGGATATAATAGTGTATTATTATGACCTAGGATAGCGTCGTGCATTCGATTTCTTTTCGTAGATTTCTTCTACTCACGAGTTGGCAACTCACCCCCGTTGTGCCAAATTTTATTACAGGTTCGATGTACAGGTTTCCGTGGCAGCTTGTTGGCACATCTTTTCTTCAGGGTGATTTGCACGGTAGGTTGGTTCAGTTGTATCCGAACCACCATTGTACTTTTATTCATTCATTTGTATCTAGTAAGCTCCATCAACCATATTTGTATTACTTGATAAGTTTATAGGACCAGCCTTTTATTTCGACCTTAGAGTCGCGCATGTATTATTCTGATCTGGTGGTTTTGTTTTCTTTTGAGTTTTGAGTCTCGCCTATTGGCGTTGTATATTATTGTGCTTGTTGTGGTTGTTTCCGCCTGTTGGCGTTGTGGCTAGCTCCCGTTTGGGGATGCTTTTTATTGTTTATGTATATTATACTTGTTGTACCCGTTTGGGGGCCAGTTTTTACAGAGGAGACTCTGCCAAAATTTTTGGTAAAATTTGCTGATGTTTTTATACTTGTTTTCTTTTACTGCTTCTTCTTCTTTTTCATGGTTTAGATTTCTGGGCTTCGGCTTACTTAGGTTACGTGGCGCCTCTAGACGCTTCGTAATCTAAGTGCCGGTCACGTTCCGTACTTTCGGGTCATGACAAAGTTGGTATCAGAGCGCTAGGTTTAACCTTGTATAAGTCTAGGTGACCCTTGGTTGATGGAGTAGGCGATTTAGGTAGAGTAACGTACCGTGGGTATGGTCCGCGGCATACTTACGATACGCTACTCTGCTTAAGGAGCCTTAGGATGTACATTTGTTTGCACCGTATTTCATTCGTTCCTTTGATCTATCTTCGTCGATGTCGGATGGTGGTTTCTGTTACCACGGGCAGAGGGAGCTGCGGCTCGAATGCGATAACCATTAGAGTATTGGTTATTATTAAGGATTGAAGCATTGTTTAGCGTGCGGATGAAGGGTATTCACATGCCGTCCGGATGAAGTTAAAGGGTTCGAACGATTATCAAAAAACCATTTTCCCAAGTTTAAGGTATTCGGAAGAACATGCAGGTATTTCGATGGACCCTCTAGAAGAATGAAACCCTAACTCGACATAATGACCACGAGAACGCCCTTGAACCTTAGGGTTTACGGCAGTTCCGCGGTGCCATTAGTGAGGCTTGGGTTAGTGCGACACGGTATAGCTTCCACCCACTTCGAGACATAATCAACCGCTAACAAGATATATAGATTCCCAAAGGAGTTGGGAAAAGGGCCCATAAAATCAATACCCCAAACATCAAATATTTCCACAACCAATATAGGTTGGAGCGGCATCTCGTTCCTTCGTGAAATCTGACCCAAATGCTGACATCGCGGACAAGTATTGCAATGTTCAAATGCATCTTTAAATAATGTTGGCCAATAAAAGCCACATTGCAAAACTTTCTCCGCCGTTTTTCGAGGTCCAAAGTGACCGCTGCATGCCTGATCATGACAAAATGATAACACGCTATTGAATTCATCGTTAGGGACACACCTGCGAATGATTTGATCGGAACAATACTTGAATAGATTTGGTTCATCCCAGTAAAAATATTTTACTTGGGATAAAAACCGAAGTTTGTCTTGTTTCGACCAATCGCTAGGTATAAGTCCTGTCGCAAGATAGTTCACGATATCCACGAACCAAGGTTCGTAGGATACATTCAAGAGCTGTTCGTCGGGAAATGAGTCATTTATCGGTACGGTCACAGTTGGCGAAGAAGTGATGCGTGAAAGATGGTCGGCTACTACGTTTTCACATCCACTCTTGTCTTTGATAACAAGATCAAATTCTTGTAACAATAGGATCCAACGTATTAGCCTGGCCTTTGCATCCTTCTTCGTTAAAAGATGTCGTAGGGCGGAGTGATCCGAGTAAACCACAATAGGCGAGCCAATCAAGTAGGGCCTGAACTTCTCTAATGCAAATACAACTGCCAAGAGTTCTTTCTCGGTAGTTGTGTAATTTATTTGTGCATCATTCAAGGTCCTACTTGCATAGTAAATTACATGTGGCATCTTATCAATATGCTGTCCTAAGACAGCACCAATAGCAAAATCTGATGCATTACACATAAGCTCGAACGGGTGGTTCCAATCCAGAGATGATAGAACGGGGGCTGTAGTGAGTGATTCTTTAAGCAATTCAAAAGCAGCCTCACAATCCGAATCGAAGTGAAAAGTAGTGTCCTTGGCCAATAGAAGGGTTAAGGGTCTAGCAATTTTGCTAAAGTCCTTAATAAATCTCCTATAAAATCCTGCATGACCAAGGAAGGATCGTATATCTTTGACGCAATTAGGACGAGGGAGGTTTTGAATGACATCTATTTTAGCTCTATCAACCTCAATGCCTTTATGTGAAATTATATGTCCAAGTACAATACCTTCTTGGACCATAAAATGGCATTTTTCCCAATTCAAAGTCAAGTTCTTATCCTTACAGCGGGTAAGAACAGCGTCAAGATTACGAAGGCAGTCCTCAAAGGAGTCCCCAAAAATGGAGAAATCGTCCATAAAAATTTCTAGAAAATTTTATGCCATATCTGAAAATATCCCCATCATGCACCGCTGAAATGTAGCGGGAGCGTTGCATAACCCAAAGGGCATGCGTCTATAAGCAAAAGTTCCGAAAGGACAAGTAAAAGTGGTTTTATCTTGATCCTTTTCAGCGATGGGGACCTGGTTGTAACCAGAGTATCCGTCCAAGAAACAGTAGTATTCGTGTCCCGCTAATCGTTCCAACATCTGGTCAATGAAAGGTAGAGGGAAGTGATCTTTCCTCGTCGCGGCATTGAGTTTCTTGTAATCGATACATACGCGCCACCCAGTTTGTGTGCGTATTTGGATTAACTCATTAGCCTCGTTAGTGATGACCGTGATGCCAGACTTTTTAGGGACCACATGAATTGGACTTACCCATTGACTATCAGATATGGGGTAAATTATTCCACTATCAAGGCACTTGACGATTTCTTTCTTTACCGCCTCCTTCAGAACGGGATTTAACCGACTTTGTGGGTCTCGGGTTGGTTTGGCTTCATCCATCAGATGTATGTTATGTTCAACAATTAAGGGACTAATCCCTTTGATGTCGGCCATTGTCCAACCAAATGCTTGCCGATTCGATCTCAACACTGCCAAAAGTGCATTCTCTTGCTCTAAGGCTAGAGAAGCGGAAATAATCACTGGCAAAGTCTCATTCTCTCCTAAATATGCATATTTAAGATGAGAAGGTAGTGGTTTGAGATCAAGAATTGGCGGAGAGACTATAGAAGGTGGGGTAAGCGAATGATATTCGGACTCCCGAAGAGGTTCAAAACTTGCATAAGATATTGACTCGGAAAGTGCTGCTGACTTTTGCAATGAGTTAACGGGTTCAATCTCAAGGTCTGACTCATTGAACATATCCTCACTGTAAAGTGGTGCAAGATCAAACGATGTCTCATTAGTGTTGTCGAGAACATCAAAGCAAAGCTCCTCATCCATGCAGCTTTCGGAAGCTATCTCGTGGATGGAACAAACATCCAGCAATTGAGCAGAAGGTTCTGATGGCTGACTTCCTAGCTTGTAAATATTAAGCTCAATTGTCATTTTCCCGAAGGATAAGTTCATAGAACCGTTACGACAATTAATCACAGCGTTAGAAGTTGCTTGGAAGGGTCGACCAAGTATCACCGGGATTTGATTGCGTGGGTTTGCCACAGGTTGTGTATCTAAAACAATAAAGTCCACGGGAAATATGAATTCCCCGACTTTAATTAACACATCCTCTAGTTCGCCCCGAGGTTTGGTGATAGATCGATCAGCCATTTGGAGAGTACAATGGGCGGGTTTTAACTCTCCAATTCTTAACTGCTCGTATCCTGAATAAGGAAGCAAGTTGACGCTAGCGCCTAGATCGAGTAAAGCACGATTTATATTTTTACCCCCAATAGAAATAGAGATTGTAGGACAGCCGGGGTCCTTACGTTTCTTTGGTATTTGTTGGGTAAAAGCTGTGCTAACATTACTCGTCATGAAAACCTTTTTAGGCACTTGAGTTTTTCTCTTCCTAGTGCACAAGTCTTTAAGAATTCTTGCATAAGATGGGACTTGTTGAATAGCATCTAGGAGAGGAATATTCACGCTAACTTGCTTAAACATTTCCACAATCTTCTCCATTTGCGGGTTAGATCGGTTGGCCCTTAATCGGTTTGGAAATGGAGCTCGATCAATAAGTTTTGGGTCCAACGTTTGTGGAGAAGACTGTGGCGACGGATTCGATCCCAAAATTGGAGTGGGCATCGACTTAGATAGATTTGGCGAAATGTTTGAGCCTTGGGAAAAACGGAGAATAGGCTCGGACGAAGGTGGAAGACTAGACGAGTTAGGGGAAGAAGAAGAAGAAGGGGTATCAAATGTGTCACTATCATCAACTTGCTCACCCACTTGGTTGTTCAGCACTCTCCTCGATCTCAACGTAGTAATGGCATTCACATTATGACTTTGTGAATGGCCAGGATTCGGTAGAGGTTGAGATGGGAGTTTCCCTTTCTCTCTCGCACTCATTGCGGCGTTTAACTGTGCGATTTGGTTTTCTATTGATTTAATACTCTCACCATAGGAGGAGGAGTTTTTCGTTAGGGTAGCAATGGAAGACCTTATCTCAGCCGAATTTTGCATGGATTGTTTCATGAATATATCCAAAGTTTGTACGAGTGAGTTGTTAGTACCGGCCACTTGTGGTGTAGAAATGTTGGCCGGATTTTGGAAATTCTGTGACTGAAAGGGGGGCTGATTCTGTGGTTGTGGTTGCTGTGGAGGAGGTATTTGATAATTACTTTGTTGGTTTTGATTCCAAGCAAAGTTAGGATGATTCCTCCATCCTTGATTGTATGTGGAAGAATAAGGGTCATTTCTAGGTCGCTGCTGAAAAGCAGCATTAGCTTGAAACGATGCGTTCATAGGGCATTCTTCCGTTAAGTGTGAAGGATCCGAACAGCAACCACAGACAGTCTTGGGAAGCGTGACCTGATTTAGGGAGAATGATGAAAATTTGTTCTCAATAGCATCGAGTTTCTTCTGTATCGCTGCCATTTTGGCTTTTACTGCGATAGAAACATCGAGCTGGTGAATACCTCCCTTAGTTGAAGGTGGTCTTACGCTTTCCCACTGCAACGTGTGTTCAGCAAGGTCTTCCAGATATTTCCAAGCTTCACCGTCATCTTTAGACATGAAATTGCATTGACACATCGTTTCAAGCATCTGCTTTGTCGCTGGATTAATGCCCTCATATATAATCCAACATAAATCCCATCTTTGTATTCCGTGATAGGGGCATTGGACAAGCAGATCTTTGAAATGTTCAAAGCACTTCCAAAATGGTTCATTGGGAAGCTGGGTGAACTGGCTGATCTCACTCCTAACATGTGCAGTCCTATGATTTGGGTAAAACTTCTTAAGAAATGCTACGACGAATTCATCCCAATTAACGATAGAGTGTGCGGTAGTATTATAAAGCCATTTTTCTGCCAAGTCGCACAGTGTGAATGGGAGAAGACGTAAGCGCATAGTATCTAGAGTCAATTGTGAAGTACCTATCATTGCACATACGTTTTCGAATTTGGTGATGAAAACGTACGCGTCTTCCAACTCAAGCCCGTGAAATTTGGGCAGCAGATTGATGTAGTGGGGTTTAATTTCGAAATTATCCCCGTTAGGTGGTGGAAGAGATAGACAAGTAGGAAGAGGACCACGAATAGGATAGCATCTCTCTTGGAGAGAGATGCGCGGTGGATTCTGCCCACCTCCAGGCGGTGGCAGCGTGGTTTTATACTCTGATGGAGTGCCGTCCATCACGGTTGATGTGGTGTGTGGTGGGGGAAAAGAAGATGAAGAAGTACCGACTTCGGCGTCGATAACAGGAACGCGGACAAGACGGGCACTAGGATCCCATGTCCAGCCGAGCATGCACTAAGCGGGTTTAGTGCAAGTGGCAGCGTGTGTGTGATTTTAAAATTGGTTTGTTTTTGAAAAAGTGGGACTCAAGACAAATCTCCCTAAGATGCACAAGCAACCCTAGAACTAAGGTTACCTAGGTCAGTCTATAGACCGCTCCTAGACTTCCAAAGGACAAGCCGCAGGATAAATCCTCGACCTCTTTCGTACTACCTTTGTAGCCAGATAAGTGCCAGGTAAGTGGGAAGGAACCACGTCGTGGGCCTAATTAAAAACGACTAGCCTTTGTCACACTTGCCTAGGCACTACAAAAGTAATGCGGATAAACGATAGATTACCCACGACCTTCCTCTGTCCTTATTGAGCGCGACAGTCCTTAGAGTCTGGTCTAGATATTTTTTTAATTAATGAAGGGTTGATCTATATGCTCGGTTTGTGATTTGTGGGGCTTAGGAAGGGTGATGAAATCCCCACCTAATCTTGATTTGGTCTTTGCCCCTTAAAGTCCAAATTAAATATGCAAAACAAAACCAAACACAAAACTTTTGCAAAAAGATTTTTGAGCGGCGCAATTTTGCAAAGAATCCTGCAGAAAATAGATTTTATTGGATTTGAGGAGAGAGAGAAGGAGTTGAGAAAGATACCAGAGAGTTCTGTAGCCCTAATCCCTCCAAGCAGCCACGTTTCCGCCGCAGGAAGCACCTTTGTGCCGCGGTTCCACCGCAAGGTGGAAGGAACAGTTGATGAAAATTTTTCTCAAGCCCTATGTGCTCCTCTGGATCTCGATGAATGCCTCTGTCTTCTGTTTTCCTCAATTCTGTAACTCTAGATCTCCTTGCAAAATTCACGCACAAATCGTTAAATATGCAATTTGCAGTTTTGTGTTAATAATGATATAAATCGTCTAAGAATTCAACACAAATAGTAAAAATAAAAATTACGCACGTATCCCCGGCAACGGCGCCATTTGATTGTTTCGAAAAAGTGTGTTTGTAGTTTAACCGCAATCAATAACGGTGTCGCGTGTAGCTAGACCGAGATGAGTACGGGTCGTCCTCTGGGAAACGTGGAACCTTTTACTTTTACTTTAGATGTGTTGAGAAAGAGAGAAGGGATAAAGAATTTTATAGAATCGTTTCTAGATCTACGTTAAACAAGAATGTAATAGATCTAGATTATTTTAGAGACTTAGATAATATAATAAGAAGGCTTGTAGGGTTCGTTAGGATTTAGTAGTTATAGACGATTAATTAAAAGTTATCCTTTTTATCCATTAATAGATTTAGAACTAGAACGACGGTGATGCGTGTAGATTAGGGTTTCTGGAGGGAAAAGGAATCCCACTCTTAACCCTTATCTCGACACGGAACTCCGTTCATATCTAGCCTTTACAAAAACAATCATTAATCTAATCTCTAATCGCGGTCGGAACTAGCAAAGAATTGCTAGCGCGCCCGATTAGGATGTTAATGATTCTTTTGATAAAGTTTCTAAACTTTATAGGACTTAAAAATGGTTTAATTATTTTCATCGTCCATTAGCCTACCCTAATCCTACGAACCCTAACAAGCGGAGAATTACTCGCGCATGTTGGGAGAAGAAGATGAAAAGAAAGAGAGGGAAAACATAATGTAAAAAACAAACAATTAAATAAAAAAAACTATCTTTATTAATTAACTCCTTCAAACTACACTTTTAATCCATAGAAAATGATTACAAAACTTGATTTGCTTCTCGATCTTTCCTAAGGAGGTAGTCGAACAGTCGATGATCAGCCTGGATGCGTGAGCGTCGGGAGCTTCATGATCTCTTCGGCTTGATAGCTTTTCCAAGAGGCTCTCGGTGCTCTTTTATAGTGCAAAGCCAGAATCTTTCAGTTGGAAACTTGGTAAAATATGTCAGAGATTCATGCCCCAAATTTTCAGCAATTGATCCCTCAATCTTGCCGCTGATCCGCGGCACAAGGTGGGTAAGGCCGCGGATCCGCGGCCATTTAATATCCTCCCTTGATCAAACTTCAGGGCTTCTGTATTTGTGACATTTGGCAATTTCTGGAATCTTCAGAAATTTGAAATCTTTTCTTTTCTTCTGCCAGACTTGATTTCTTCATTTTGTTCTCTTATTTTGGCAAGTTTTCTTCAACAAATTGATTTCTTCATAACAACTTGGAAATATTCTGCACAACAACTCAAATAAGATTTTAGTAGACTTTGTTCTACTAGGATTAGATCAATAATGTTATTTGCATACATTTTCCTACCAAATGATAATAAAGATATATTAACACATGGAAAATATTGTTTTTACACATAAACCCTCATATGTATAATATATCATATTAAAGTCCTTTTTTAATATAAAAATGGTAGGAAAAATGTACTACAAATGTGCAGTTTTATCGACTGAACAGTTGCTATTCTCACCTTATGAGTTTTTATTCTCATCTTCACTTCATCTTCTTCTTCCTCATGAGAATAGCTTTCTAGCTTTTCAAATGGTGAAGATATAATGTGAGAAAAATTAATCTAAAGTGAGCACAATTCCTACTTCATCATCCTCTACTATATTAGCCATTTAGTTTAGGGTGTTTGCTTCACTAATCTACCATTAGTGAAGAGGTAGCATGAGCTTGAGTCTCCTCGACGTAGATCATCTTCGGCCTCGAAGACTTCGAGTAAGCTTGTTCATTTCTTCATGTGAACCCTTACTAGAGTTCGGGTGTTCACTACTTGGAGTGAAGGGACTACTACATGGAGCTTTAGAAGTGAACGACCGGTCTACAAAGGTTTTATTCCTCATTCGCTTAGATGTAAAGTTGTTTACATTTTTGTTTCGTCTAAATCTCTAGTTAAGATTCTAGGGTTAAGGTTCTTTAGTACGGCAAAAATTTAAAAATGGCATGGACGACACCTCCCGAAACCTTGCTGTCGCATTACGGAACCCTGTAATGACAGCTGCTAGTTGCTTCTTTGTGCACCTCCATTTCGTCGTTCTCATCTCGACGAGCGCGAGTGTCATGACCCGAAATTGGCACGTGACGGCCCTTATGCTACGCAACGTCTACAGAGTGAGCTGTCCCCTCAGTGGAGGCGAAACAAGTCCTTCTTGTTCTCGTAATGGATCTTTGCTAAACCCTAACTAACGACAACATAGAACTGATAAGCTACTATGAAAGGTGATTATACCTAATGAATCAAGTCCTTCTTGTTCTCGTAGACCACCTCCTCGTCGGCCTCCTCGTTGTGATAGAAGATCCACCCGAGATCTACTTCTCCAAGCTTAACCTGTCACTTGAGGTAACTAGGTTGCCATGAGTGCTAATCAAAGTAACCTAGAGGATATAGAATAGGATTAGGGATCTATTAGTCTTGCTAACCCTTGGATCTCAACATATGAGAGGTTAGGGTTAGTTCTTTGAAGAGAGAGAGCTTGAGGAGAGAGAAGGTGAGAATGATATGAATTATGTCTCATTTGTTATATATGATGAAGCATAAAGAATAACAAATAAATCATTATTTGATATTAACAACCATGCTTCATTTAATACATACAATGAATCATCTCATGAGTCATTAAGCAATAAATTCTTCATTCACTCATTTGGATGATTCATCTCATGAGTCACTAATCCATTTAGTGCAAATAACACCTAAGCCTCCAACTCATCAATTTTCTAGAAGCTTCTCGACTAATTACGAGAATGCCCCTCCCATCCGTGAAAACACAGAAATACTGAGACTGTATAAATCCAATAATCCAATACTAGAATCTGGCTTAAACTAAAGCCTGCTAGTATAAACTGTCCGAACATCGTACGTGCGAAAAAACGCGTATGTGTCCGAACCCTGTCGTAAAACTATACGCCCTTAAGCGAAAGCGATTAAGGAAAAGTGGTCGGGCGCGGACATGAGCAAGCTGTCCCCCTCAGTAGAGGTGAACATTAAGCTGTACTCAACGATCGCACAAGGACTGAAAATCTGCAGAAGACTGTCTCAACAATCAAAACCCGCTGCAGGAAGATATACATTAAGCTCTGGTGGTCCGTGAAAATCTGACATGACTCTCCGAACAAGTAGTGTCCTCAAATCTTCAACGCACGACCACCGCGGCCATCTCAAGATCATGAGTGGGATATCCTGCTCATACTTCCTCCAATTGTCGGGAAGCATAAGCGATAACTCTATAGTGCCATATCAGCGCAAAATCGAGCCCCACTCGCGAAACATCACAGTTAAACAACAAATTCGCCCCAACCAAAAAGCAAAGAAAGAACTGGTGCAGTTGTCAACCGAATCTCCAACTGCTGAAAACTTCGCACACATGCCTCAGTCCAAAGAAAAGAACCCCCTTTCCGGTCAGTTCAGTCAACGGTGCAGCGATACACTAGCAATCCTGCACGAAACGACTGTAAAAACCTACTAAGCACAAAGATCTGCGGACCTCCCTCCCATACACAAGTCTGGGCCAAAGTTGTACGGCCTCGATCTTCCTCGGGACCATAAAAAAACCGTCTCTCGTAACTACAAGACCTAGGAGTCAGCACAATCAAGCCTGAGGGAATACTCCGAGAATTTAGCAAACCACTGTGGCTCTCCCAATGTCTGCAAAACAAATCCCCAAGTGCTGCTCACGTTCTTCACGACTCGTGGAATAGACCAGAATGTCATCAATGTCACAAAAATAAACTGGTCGAGGAACGGCCTAAAGAAATCTGGTTCATCACATCCACGAATGCTGCTAGGGCATTGGTGAGTCCAACGACACCACCAAAAACACAAACTGCCCGTAGCGCACACAAAAGCAGACTTAGGAATGTCATCACTCCGAACCCGCAACAATGATGACCTGATCCCAAACAAACTTAGAAAAAGTATCGCACTCTGGAGCTGATCGAAGAAATCGTCAATGCGAGGTAAATGATACCTATCCGCACCGTAACTCGGTTCACTTGACGATCCATCAATACACAACCTCAAACTGTCATCCTTCTCCTTGACGAACAGAATAGGAGCTCCCCAAAGCGAAACACTTAGACGCACAAGTCCCCCCAACAAACAACTCTGCAGCTGATCCTTAAGCTCCCTAAGCTCCGCCGGCTCATCTGGAACAACGTCGGAAAACTCTCGCACGAAAGGAACCCGGTCCAATTAACCCACCGTGGCTCTGGTATCATGAATGAACGCTAAGAATTCTCGACATCCTCTCCTCAAAAGCCGACTAGCGAAAAAGGCTGAATTCAAGCTGTGAGATGTGGCACCACTGTCCTCGCATGCACAACAAGAACTGACTCGCCGGGAAAACAAAACCTGACTGTTTTATCGCGGCAGTCCACAGATGCCCAGCACGCAGCTAACCAGTCCGTGCCCAGGAGAACATCAAATCCAACATCTCAAGAAGGATCAAAATGACGGACAAACCTCTATCTCCTATCCGATTGGCACACGACTGAAATACGTGTCGCGCAACAAAAGAATCGCTGACAGAAGTTAACACAACAGACGGCTGATCTAGCTAACACGACTCTCCTCGTCCTAAGACTCTGCTACTCCCGCGACAGTCACGAAAACTGTCTCAACGACTGAACCTCGGTCTCGGGGCCGATACACCTTTACGAGCCCTCCTCTGTCCTCGAACTCCCAAAGTCTCGGAAAGACGCTCCTCGTCAAATAGGGCTGCATCCACTGGTGATATGTAAGTAACACAATGCGGTGCTGATCGCAAGGAACAACTGGGTAATAGGGGTGGCAACCTCCTGTCGCCGTGCTCTACTGGCCTCAATCAAAGACCTCATCGTCTGGCGCAAATCCTGCATCTCTGCCACAAGCCCATCAATACGATCTGTCGAAGGCGGATCCATCTGCTCCTGTGCAACGAGCGTGGCATCCTGGTCAGTTCTCTTCCCATACGAGTCAACTTGGACCTCGGCCCCGCTGCACCTCTCTGAGTCCTCATAGTCATCGGCGGCAAAGGCTATAAATGGAAAAAGGATTCGAAATGAACACGGAAATCGAATCACAAGGATATGTATCATCAAGGAAGGAATTTCAAGCAATTAGTACTTAGGTCACTTTAGGCGGAGTACCGCGTCGTGAGTATGCCGCAGACATACACACACTACGTTACTTTGCTTAAGCTACCTATTCCATCATACCAAGATCGTCTTACACTCCGAAAGGTAAAACCTAGCGCTCTGATACCAACTTTGTCACGACCTGAAATTGGCACGTGACGACCCTTAAACTACGCAACGTCTACAGACGTAACACAATTTAAGCAAGCCGAAAACCCAGCAATCTAAACCATCAAAAGTAGTAAATGATAATAGAAGTTTTAAAACATTTGAAATCTCAACCCAAATTCTTTAAAAGTCCAACTTTATTTTCTTGAAAATTTTGGCAGCACCTCTTTTGTAAAAACTAACCCCAAAAATGGGTACAACATAAATATAAGTAATGCATCTCCAACGGGAGCAAATCCACGCCCAATGGCAGAAAACAACCACCACAACAGATATACGACGCCGTAGCGAAGAAATAAAAGACGATATAAGTAAAACTGCATAAAAGACATCCAAGTCACCAAAATATACAATATCGTCCTCACATCAAGTCTCTAAGTCATACAAGATAATGGTAGATGGAGAGTACGGGATACACCGAATATACAATAAACAACTTTGGATAACCGCAAAACTCACCTATGCAAAACTGTACACTGTGAACTGAAGCGGTATTCGCTGCAAAAGATGATGTGATAGATGAATAGCCTGCCTCGACTACTCTGGGGAAACAACCTGCAAAACACTGTGGCACAATGGGGGTGAGTTGCCAACTCGTGAATAGTAAATAACATATGCAGGTAATCGCAAGTATGCACGTACAGCGCGAATCTAACATATGCAACTAACAGCAATAAATGGTCATATGTATGCAATAGTCATGAAAGATACTCTAGCAGGTACATTTAATACATGAAGCAATAATATGACAATCTGTATGCAACCGTCATGTAAGGTACTCTATCAGGTTCAACTAATACATGAAACAATGATATGACATTGAGGTATGTAAATGCAGCAGTCATGGAAGGTACTCTATCAGGTACAACTAATACATGAAGCAGTGCATAAACAATAAATATGGAGTATGGAATGAAACATGTCTTTTTCACGGAATCCTGACATTGTGGTAGGACCCAAGTCCATCAAGAGAATCCAAATCCCAATTCCTCAAATCAGACCCCAAATTGGCTCTCATATCATGTAAGTCTCACAAATCCTGAATGTACGATATCAAGTAAATCTTATATATCCTGAATGTACATATCAAGTCAATCTCATATATCCTGTATCCAATATCAAGTCAATCTCATATATATTCTGTATCGAATATCAAGTAAATCTCGTATATCCTAAGTGTCATATCATGTAAGTCTCACAAATCCTGAATGTACGATATCAAGTAAATCTTATATATCCTGAATGTACATATCAAGTCAATCTCATATATCCTGTATCCAATATCAAGTCAATCTCATATATATTCTGTATCGAATATCAAGTAAATCTCGTATATCCTAAGTGTCCAATATCAAGTAGCCTTCATATATCCTATATGTCTCAGCGAATCCTAAGTGCCCAACACTGACACTCAAGATCCAAAACAGCGAATCCTAAGTACCAAACACCGACACTCATAATCCAAGACAGATTTATACGTCCTTCGAATCTTAAGTGCCAAACACCGACACACTCGATCCCGTATCGGTATTATATGTCCTTCGAATCTTAAGTGCCCAACAACGACACTCTCGATCCCGTATCGGTATTATACGTCCTTCGAATCTTAAGTGCCAAACACCGACACTCTCGATCCCGTATCGGTATTATACGTCCTTCGAATCTTAAGTACCAAACACCGACACTCTCGATCCCCGTATCGGTATTAAAACAAATCTCAGTGTGGATGTATCCAAATATCAAGTAAGAATAAGAATACTTGCATAATTTCATGAAACCACCATAGTCCTCAAATCCAGAAAACATCAAGTAATGAATAAGTATAAAAGCATGAATCAATACACATATATTAGCGTCCTATTCCACTAATATATGTATATAGGCATATAGAACAGCGTCCCATTCCACTGTTATATATACTTAGGAGTAAAAATATCAGAGAATATCATATAAAATCCATGAATGTAATATATGCAACATGAAACAGTAATATGAGCATATAAAGGAAAAACCGCTATTTAACTGCAACAAGTTAATATATATATATCATGCGGTTCATAATTTATCCAAGTCTATATAACATCAAATAAAGGTAGACATGTAGCTACAGCCAGATATGTGTGTAAACATGAAGGTATAGCAAGGTATATGTATCTACCTATCAATAATGATGTAATATACCCTCCAGGTATAAGTAAAGTATGTACGCAAGGTATACATGTAGCTATGTCATTATGTGTCTATGTACCTATCGCCAATGGTACAATACCCTATAGGTATACAGGTACTAGCATGTAAGCATGTCAAGGCATATGTGTAAGCATATAGGTATACAGGTATGCTATATGTCATATGCATAAAGAAATATGAATCAATGTCACAATGTCCCTAACCCAACAATATCATATCTATATGTGTGTTGTGCGTGTCATGGCAATTATTGACGGTGAGTGCGGCATCAATGCTCGTGCAACATGAGCCGTCAATAATAGTGCAGTGTTCTAAGGGTACAAGTTCAAGCACAACAAATAACTAGGCAATAAGGTGTATGCGCAACTATATATATGAAATAGAATATGCGACAATATATAACATCTCTAGCCCAGACGCATAACGCCATGCGGGCGATTCCCCTGTAGATGTTAAATCTACTCACCAACCATCCTGGCTAAGTAAAGCCAACAACTCGCTTTCCCTTCTTCGCAGCGCCCGAAGTCCCCGCCTACGATCCTGAAAGCATATAGCAATATAACAAGTATATATTAGCAATCGATCAATAACACGTAAAACTATGTTTAACCGACGCACCAACTCCAAACATACTCTCGAGTGTTCGTTTTAGTGGCTAACGCACGTAGCGACATTACGAAACGATCTCAAGAGCAAAAGCTACACAAAGACACGAACGATATCGGCACGACCCTAGCTAAGAACGCAAAGCGATACAACTACCAAGCCTGGACCCTGATCGTACCGATCACGCTTTCACAAAACACTAATAAACGTGGAATCAATATAACTAACGTCGCAACGTCAAAAGAAACCCACGCCTAAAAGTTACCGAAATCTAGTAAGCTGCATATATCATTTTAGCACAAAACTACAAGTTTTATCAAAACTAGAATTTAAAAACATCTCAAAATAGCATGGTTAAACCATTTAAACCTTTACTAAAATTTTAGATTTCACTAATTAGGATTAGCAAAAGTTTAGTTTGTTAATTAGCTTAATTAGCCGATTAGGAAAATATCATTTAACAAATTAGCAACTTGATTAAGTTTTCATTTGTCTTAACTTATCACTTAACCAATCCACTAATCAAAACCCTAATTTGATTATCAAAATGATATCTTGAATTTCTAAATATGAATTTAAAAGCTTAATTTAAACATCTAATTAAGCTAATTAAAGTATTAAACTACAAAAAGAGATTAGGGTTAAGGTTTTATACCTTCAAAAAACAAAACTTGAAACTAGAAAAAACTCAAAGTTTAGCATCCAAAAGAACACTTCCATGAAGATCCAAGCTAGATTAGGGTTAAGGAAATGAAGGGAAATGATTATATTTGATTTTCTAAGAATTTATTTGGATTTTTCATGATTATTTGTGCTAGAAAATGATGAAAATGGAGTGAGAAAAAGAAAGGGCAGCCAAGAACAAGGAGTGGCCGGCCATAGCAAGGAGTGGGGGGGGTTGTGAAATGAGTGAAGAAAGTTCTAGCAAAATTCATTAAATGCATCATTAGATGCAAAAATGAAACATTTTCTTTCTTTAATAATTCATTTTAATTACAATTAACAAGATATTTTGGAGAGAAGGTTCTAAACATAATGCTAGTGATTAGTTTAGCATAAAACTACATTAGTAGTAATTAACCCACAAAAAAAGTAATTACCACTAATAAAGTGCACAAATAAAGCATTAAAATAATATTTTATTAGGGAAAAATTCTATGTGAACCAAAACTTCCCATTGACCCTCAAAGTTCGCGCACTAACTTTATTCTAGCTAAACTAGGTGCTGGCAAGTATATATTGAAGTTTGATCACAATTAGGTTAAAACGGAAAATGCCAACTATTTTGCACTAAAAACGGAAAATTCGCAAAACGATTTCTAAAACGTTACAATCTTCCCCCCTTAAAGAAATTTGGTCCCCGAATTTAAAATTCTCACTAAACGTACCTTCAAAGAGATGAGAACAAAACTCCCAAATCTCGCTGGCAGCGTCCCAAGTGATCACCTCACAATACGGCTACGCCAAAGAACCCTCACAGATGGCAAGAACCTTGACCGAAGTTTCTCCACCTGCCGAGCCATTAACACACTTGGCTGCTGGTGAACGAAAAGATCGCGTCCCAATTAAATGGACTGGTGCTGAATCATGTGAGAAAGGTCATGAAGGTATTTACAAAGTATCGACACAAGGAAAAACGGGGTGAATACTCAATAATCTGGGCGGAAGTGCCAATTGATAGGCAACGGAACTAACTCGCTTGAGGATCTCAAAAGGACTTACAATCTTGGGATAATCTTCCCAAAACTCAACACGCCATTTCACCTGAAAAATCCGTAGGAATACATGATCTCCCACTGCGCACTCAAGTCTGCGACCACCACGGTCGGTGTCCATAACATAATATTGCATTTTGTATTCCCCATTCTTACGCATTTTAGAATAAAAACAGGTGCTTTTGACCCATGTCTGCTACATGTTACAGGTTACAGGTTCTGAGAGCAAAAACAGTGAAAAACACAAAAGACGACACAAAAGAAGGACTTTTGACCAACAAATAGGAAGATCTTAGTAAAACCTAGAAGAAGAACGGTTCACCATCAACAAGGCAACGCAAGATCCACAAATACAAAGCAGACGGTTAAAAGATCCATTGCAAAGTGATCACTGAAGATCTGGAGCTAATTAGAAGCCCAATTGATAAAAGAACCAAAGAACCAGAAGCCCAAAAAGACCCAAAGCTAGCCACCAAAATTTCAGGATCCAAGCTCACCATTGGGCCGCGGAACCACGGCCCAAGCGCGCCTATGACGCGGTTCCGCGACCGTCTAGTGCCCGTGCGTGAAGAAAATTTTACCATAATTCTGAAGAGGCTATGGAAAGATTTCCTGGGGGTATATTTGTAATTTTAGACATGCGGAGCAATTGTAAACCTAGGGTTTCTATGTCCTATAAATAGAACCCAAAGCCTTGTATTTTCTTATGCCTCTACTCATGAATAAAATTCTGTTTTCTTGAAGTTAGAGCGCATCAAAAGTAAGTAGGTTATTTTCCTTGCAGTAGTTGTAGTTTTTCATATCTGCTCTAGGTAAATTATTTTCTCGCCTTAGTTTAATTTAGTTTAGCTTTTATTAACTTGCAATCGATGTTTTATCTTTTTAATAAAATCATGTTTTTTTTCATCCCCTCAACGAGCGAGTAGTTTCCTCGCTTGTTAGGGTTAGGAATAGGGAAGGATTTGAGAGATGAAGATCTCTCATATCTTTTCGTTGCCAAACTTTTATGAACATTAGAACTCCATGCATACCTTCTTATTCCGCTCCCTACGACACTTTTACCCTCGAGGTAACGGTGAATTCTGTAGTCTAAAGGCCCGGATTTTAAGGTTTTCCATAGAGGTTAAGGTAAAGATTAATAAAGGAAGGACAAGGATCTAGAGGAAGAATCAATCATCCCAATCATCCTAATCCCATTTATAAATATTTACCATAACACTAATATGATAGATTTAATTAATGGCAATGGAAAGAGATGTAGATCTTTGTTTACCAAATTTTCCCTAGACTTAATCCTAGCAAGTTTCTAATCCTAGTCTCATACAACTTCAATTTTTAGGTTTATTTATAGATCCAAACACCATTTGGAATTAACTCGTAAGAACTTAAAGGAGATTTACACATCCCTGTGGACCGACCCGTATTCACCGGCTAGCTGCAAAGCGACGCCGTTCTTGATTGTGGTAAATATTTTTGATCGACAAAACCTCTCTTAATCAAATGGCGCCGTTGCCGGGGATGGCGTAAAATTTTCTTTTTGTAATTTCGGGTTAATATAAAATATAAAAAATCATAAACATCTAAAAAAAAATCCAAAAATATAAAAATTTTATCATCTTTTATTGTTTGAAGGGTTTTCTTTGTGAATCTTTGCAGGTTTGACGGATCTGAAACAACACAGAAGGCAAAACAGAAAAAGACATATCAAAACAGGAGGATATTGAAAGTACAGAGCAGCTGAAGAAATTTGGAGACCCAAAGCCCCCAAAGAGCCGCGTTTCCGCGGCAATTACCTGGTCAGAACCGCGATTCCGCGGTCATCTGGAGTCTTCTTTGCGCAAAATTTGCTCGGTTTGCTTCCTCATTCTCCCCTCTACAAATCCCCATATATCTTTTGCCAAATCTTCTGCAGGATTCTTTGCACTAAAAATCTTCTTCCCCTTTCCAATAATTGATTTTCTGCAGGATTCTTTGCGCCGTGCTAAATAGCAAATTAATTGCAAGTGATTTACTGCTTTGCATACTTTAATCTGACTTTAAGGGGCTATTGACCAACTCAGATTGGGTGGGGATTTCATCACCCTTCCCAGGACCCCAAATATCACTTAAAGCATTTGCATTGACCACTCTTAATAAAAAAAATATTAGACTCAGCCCTAAGGACGTCGCGCTCAATAGGACAGAGGACTAGTGTAGGCATCGGCCGTTTATCCTAACCTGTCTTTGCGGTGCCTAGGCAAGTGTGTCAGGGCTAGTGGTTTTTAATTAGGCCCACAGTGTGGTTCCTTCCCACTTACCCGGCACTTACCTGACCGCAACTGACGGTGAAGAGGCGGTTTGAGGTCATATCTCTAACCCTTTGGAACAGTTAGGAGCTGTCTAGCTGACCTAGGTGACCCTAGACTTAGGCCTGATTGTGCATGTGTGGTTAATCACATTTGTGTCACTAGTCTCTTTTCACGAATCTTTTTGCAAAAGCACACATAAAAAAAAAGGAAAAGGAAAAATCTTTTCAAAACCTGCAACTTGTCGCTTAAGAATCTTTGCACTCACTTACACCACTTCTTCTCATTGACGTTTTCTTACCTCCACATTCTGTCTTTCATCTTTCGACTACACTAACCCTTTTAGTGTATGTCCGGTTGGACTAGGGACCCTAGCGCCCGATTAGTCCGTGTTTCGTTGGTACCGACCGACGAACCTTTCGACTCCGAAGTCGAAATCTTGTCCACTTCTTCACTTTCACCATCACATTCTTCTTCCGAAGGCATGTCGGGATACGACCCTAACAACACCGTACCGACGGGAAGGATTCCACCTCCATTAGGTGCGAATAACCGGAATCTTCCGCCTGTTGAAGCGCCCGCACGAGTCACGCTCCAGGATCTTTTCTACCCCGTCCGCACCGCCCTTCCTACTTGTCTTTCCCTCCCACCGGCAAATGGGGACAATTTTGAGATCAAACCCCACTTCATCAATATGCTTCCTAAGTTTCATGGTTTGGAATCCGAAGATGCATATATCTTTATCAACAAATTCCAAAACGTTTGCACCATGATGAAAACTACCCAATTAAGTGATGACGCTATAAGACTAAGGGTCATTCCTTTCACCTTATGTGACCTAGCCGAGAAGTGGCTATACAGCACCGCATCACATTCAATTAGAAATTGGGACGAGTTTGTGAAAGCTTTTCTTAAAAAGTTCTATCCTCATCACAAAACTGCTAAAATCCGTAATGAGATTATACAATTTTCATAGCTTCCTGCCGAACCATTTTAGAAATGTTTTGAAAGATTCAAAGACCTACTCGTTCAATGCCCTCACCATGGTATCGAAAGATGGCAACTTTTCCAAACATTATACGAGGGATTGAACCCGGCAACGAAGCAGTTGCTAGAAACCATTAGTCAAGGTCACTTTCTGTCCAAATCTAGTGAGGAAGCGTGGCAGTTTCTTGAGGATCTTAGTGAACAGACAATTCAGTGGGAGAGCACCAAGACCACATCATCATCTTCTATTGGTCAACCTAGGGCAGGCATACATCAAGTAGAGATGTCAATTGCTATGAAGGCCGAGATGGCCGCTCTTACGAAAAAACTAGAAGCGCTTGAGACCAAAATCTCAGCATCTTCTCCTGCCCCTGTTGTGCCTCCACGAACTGTTTGTGCTTGTTGTTCAGATCCATCACATCTCACCGAAGAGTGTCCTTACACTGCATCTACTCAAGGACAGGATCAAGTCAATGCTGCCTTTCAGCAACGACAAAGAAATGATCCATACTCTTCGACATACAATCCGGGTTGGAAGAGTCACCCTAATTTCGCTTGGAACCAAAATCAACAATCCCAAGGAAACAACAATTTTCAAAGGGCTCCTCCTCCACAACAACAAGCACCTCCACAAACTCAATTTCAGCAACCTCTCCAACATCAACCTTACCCTAATCAGATGAACAATTTTGTGCCCAACAATTTTGTTCCCCCTCAAAATGCTGTTAGCTCACTCGAAAGAAGTCTAGAAGCATTCCTAAAGCAATCTGCACAGTCCACAGCTAGGATAGAGACTTCTGTTCAATCTTTGGTGCAAAACAGTGCCTCACACGATCAAAGCATCAAAGCTATTGAGGCGCAAATTGCACAACTCAACGCAGCATTGAAAGAGCGAGAGAAAGGAAAGCTTCCGTCTCAACCACTCCCAAATCCCGGTCACGCACATGTTGCACATGAACAGCAGAATCATAACGTGAATGCTGTGACCACGTTGAGATCCGGAAAAGTGCTGCAAAATAATGTGGGTATTAACCATGACACCCCTGCCGGTAGTTCTTCATCTTCTTCATCTTCCTCTTCTTCTTCGTTAGAGCCTATTCTCCATCCTTCACATGGCTCTACGTCTTCTAGCTCGAACGGACCCTCTTCTCACAACACGAACACATCTACACGGGGTTCCATTCCAACTCAACAATCTGATCCGCAAAAATTGGACTCAACAACTTTTCAAAATGTTCATTTTCCAAATCGGTTGAGATCCAATAAACCAACTCCACAGATGGAGAAGATTGTAGAGTTGTTCAAACAGGTTAGCATAAATATCCCTCTTTTGGATGCAATCCAACAAGTTCCTTCTTATGCAAAAATCTTAATGGACTTATGCACCAAAAAGAGGAAGTCACAAGTACCAAAGAAAGTTTTTGTGGCTAGTGCTGTTAGTGATGCTCTTGTTAATTCTTTACCCCCAAAGCATAAGGACCCCGGTTGTCCTACTATCTCGATCACAATTGGGAACAAGACCATCAATAGAGCACTATTAGATCTTGGTGCTAGTGTCAATCTGCTACCTTATTCGGTGTACGAACAATTAGGCGTTGGAGAGCTTAAGCCCACCCATTGCACTCTCCAAATGGCCGACCGACCAATCACCCATCTTAGGGGAGAGTTGGAGGATGTGTTAATTAGAGTAGGGGATTTCATTTTCCCCGTTGACTTTATTGTTATGGATACACAGCCTGTCGCTAACCCCCGTAATCAAATTCCGGTGATACTTGGTCGACCATTCCTCGCGACTTCTAACGCGGTAATCAACTGTCGTAATGGTTCAATGAATCTATCTTTTGGCAATATGATAGTTGAACTCAACATTTTCAAGTTAGGAAGTCAGCCTTGCGAGCCTAATTCTAGCGTACTTGATGTGTGCTCGATTGATGAGATCGCGGAGGAGGACTGTGAGTTCGAAAATTTCATGTTTGATTACAGCAATATTGACGCCACTAGTGCGTTCCTCCTAGAATCCGACACAGCTTTCACGACGGACAAAGATTATGAGTGTTTCACCTTTGTTGATGATCTTGAAGACTCTCCACCCGAGTTTGAGTCTTTTGCTTTTTCGGATGAGTTAGTTGAACCATCCGACTCGGTAGCGTACACTCGATTTGAACCTTTGATGGAATCCTTCGAGTTTGAAACAGTTACTCCATTGTTACCATCTATTATTTCACCACCTAAACTCGAGCTAAAGCTTTTGCCGTCGCACCTAAAATATGCTTATCTAGGTGAAAATGAGACCTTACCCGTTATCATATCGGCCACTCTAGCTCTTGAGCAAGAGAAGGCTCTTTTAACGGTCTTACATAATAATCGGTAAGCTTTCGGCTGGTCTATGGCGGACATCAAGGGGATTAGTCCCCTCATAGTCGAACATCATATACACTTGATGGATGATGCCAAGCCGGCAAGGGATCCACAAAGACGCCTCAACCCCATTATGAAAGAGGCGGTCAAGAAGGAGATTGTTAAATGTCTCGATAGTGGTATCATTTACCCTATCTCGGATAGCCAATGGGTTAGTCCCATTCATGTCGTGCCAAAGAAATCGGGCATCACGGTCATCACCAATGAGGCAAATGAGTTAATTCCCACTCGCACCCAAACTGGGTGGCGAGTTTGCATCGACTACCGGAAACTTAATGCCGTGACAAGGAAGGACCACATTCCTTTACCATTCATTGACCAAATGCTAGAACGATTGGCGGGGCACGAGTTCTACTGCTTTTTAAATGGCTATTCCGGTTATAATCAAGTCCCCATAGCCAAAGAGGATCAAGACAAGACCACTTTTACTTGTCCCTTTGGCACTTTTGCTTATCGTCGCATGCCCTTTGGGTTATGCAATGCACCCGCCACATTCCAGCGGTGTATGATGGGGATCTTCTCAGACATGGTGGAGAAGTTTTGGAAATTTTTATGGATGATTTCTCCATTTTCGGTGACTCCTTCGACGAGTGTTTACGACATCTTGACGCAGTTCTTACCCGCTGTAGGGAGAAGAACCTAACTTTGAATTGGGAGAAATGCCACTTTATGGTACGAGAAGGAATTGTCTTAGGACATGTCATCTCGCAAAACGGCATAGAGGTTGATAGAGCCAAAATTGAAGTCATTTCTAATCTTCCTCCTCCCAAATGTGTCAAAGATATCCGAGCTTTTCTTGGCCATGCCGGTTTTTATAGACGGTTCATCAAGGACTTTAGCAAGATTACTAGACCCTTGACTCTCTTATTGGCCAAGGACACTACTTTTGTTTTCGACTCAACTTGCATGGAAGCGTTCGAGTCCTTGAAACACTCACTCATTTCTGCGCCCATCCTTTCATCTCCAGACTGGACGCACCCTTTCGAAATTATGTGCGACGCGTCAGATTTTGCCATTGGTGTTGTTCTTGGACATCACATTAACAAGATGCCGCATGTAATTTACTACGCTAGCCGAACATTAAATGAGGCCCAATTAAACTACACAACAACAGAAAAAGAGTTTTTAGCGGTTGTGTTTGCGCTTGAGAAATTTCGGCCTTATTTAATCGGCTCTCCTGTTATAGTGTACACGGATCACTCAGCTCTTCGCCACCTTTTCGCGAAGAAGGATGCTAAGCCTAGGCTAATACGTTGGATCCTTTTGCTGCAAGAATTTGACCTTGTTATAAAGGAAAAAAAAGGATGTGAAAACGTAGTGGCAGTTCACCTTTCACGACTTTCTTCCTCGCCTACACTTGAACTTCCTATCACTGATGTTTTCCCCGATGAGCAACTCTTGACCGTTTCTTGCGAACCATGGTTCGCCGATATTGTAAACTACTTAGCCACCGGCTTGATACCTAACGATTGGTCGAAACAGGATAAACTTCGATTCTTGTCCCAAGTAAAGCATTTTTACTGGGATGAACCTTATCTTTTTAAATACTGTTCCGACCAAATCATTCGTCGGTGTGTGCCGGAAAATGAGGTTAAGAGTGTGCTGTCTTTTTGCCACGATCAAGCATGTGGCGGGCACTTTGGCCCAAAGAAGACAGCCGAGAAAGTTTTGCAGTGTGGTTTCTATTGGCTACGACTCTTCAAGGATGCATACGAATATTGCAAGACTTGCTCCCGGTGCCAACACTTCGGCCGGATATCGCGGAGAAACGAAATGCCGCTCCAACCGATTTTGGTTGTAGATATTTTTGATGTTTGGAGTATAGACTTCATGGGACCATTTCCTAACTCTTTTGGAAATGTGTATATTCTTCTGGCCGTTGACTATGTTTCAAAGTGGGTCGAGGCTGTGCCAAGTCGAACGAATGACAACAAGGTTGTCGTTCGATTTCTAAAAGAACACATCTTTTCTCGTTTTGGGCACCCTCGCGCGATAATAAGTGATAATGGTTCTCACTTTTGCAATAGGACTTTTGATTCCTTAATGCGCAAATACTCTATCACCCATAAGCTGTCAACGCCATACCACCCCCAAACATGTGGGCAAGCCGAGATCTCGAATCGACAAATTAAGCACATATTGGAGAAAACGGTTTCTAAAAACCGTAAAGATTGGTCACTAAAATTGATCGATGCACTATGGGCTTTCCGTACTGCATACAAGACCGATCTTGGCATGTCTCCATACCGTCTTGTTTATGGGAAGGCTTGCCACCTTCCAGTAGAAATTGAGCACAAGGCATTTTGGGCCATTAAAGAGCTGAATCTATCTTTAGGAGATGCGGGCAACAACCGAAAGCTGCAGTTAAATGAACTAGAAGAGCTGCGGGATGAGGCATATGATAATGCCGTGATTGCTAAAAACCGAGCTAAGGTATTTCATGATAAAAACCTTTTGCGAAAGACATTTAAACCTGATCAACAGGTTTTATTATATGATACTCGGTTACATTTTCATCCCGGCAAGCTCCGTTCTAGATGGAAGGGACCTTTTGTAGTCCGCACCGTTTATCCGCACGGTGCGGTTGATCTTGAAAATTCGGAGTACGGTACGCTTTTTAAAGTAAATGGGCATCGTTCGAAACCGTTCCTCACAGCGGACCCTTCGGAGGAGCTCCTGTTCTTGCAGGAGCCGATCTACACTGAGTAATTTTCCTCCACTTTCACCCCCAAATTTCTTTTTTCCAAAACATTATTTCAAATAGGTTTGGGGGTGCGTATATAATGTGTAAATATATATTCCCAAAATACCATAAAAAATGAAAAATTAAAAAATAAAATTTTTGGACCTAATTGCAAATTTTCAGAATTAAGAGCTGACTTTTTCTTAATTTACAAATAAAACCTCATTTTAAAGGGTGGTTTATGCAAATCACTTTCTTTCCCCCTCTATTTAAAGGAACCCGAGCCCCTGTTCTCTTAACCTAAATTTTTCCTCTTCATAAAACCCTAGCCGCCGCCCCTTATCGTCTCTATAAAAATTTCGCAGCGCCGCCACCAGAAAGCCGTGGTTACGCCGCCGTAGCCGTCTCCTACCGCTAAACCGCCGCACCTCTGAAGCTTCAGCCCCTGTAATTTTCAGGGGAGGTTCATCTGTGTCTTTCCTCTCTGTTATTACATATTTTTTCCTGAAAAAAATCTAAATGGCACATAAAATGCAGTTTGAAAGGGATTTTTCCCCGGTTTTCACATACGAAGTTTACGGTAGATATTTTGCACATGAAATCGAACAGAGGGGCTGGAATTTCCTGCTCTATAATCACTCCTCTGCGTTTGCCCTACCTGAACTCGTTACCCTATTTTATGGATCAATGGAGGATAATAGTCTAGACAACTTAGGCTACATTAAAATAAATTGGGGAGATCGTGTAATTCACATTGATAGGGCCATGATCCACGAGATCACACTCATACCACGTGTACCCGCACATGACCACCCCTTGCACTTTGAGGATTATATGCCCTTGATGGGGAATGACTGCGCATGAGAGCCGCGTAAGGGTATCCAAGCACGGACCCTTTTCGCAAACGTTTTTACTGTGTGCCGGTGGGCACAAAACAACATCTTTGGCAGTTCGCACAATACGACTTTTTCACCCCCTCATTACATGTCGTACACACACTAATGACGAAAAATCCACGCTTCGACATGTGCACTATATTGCTCCAATCTATAGGTGCGGGGAAAGGGGTACCATTTACCCATGTCCCATGCTAGTCACCCAACTCTGCCGTTATTTCCTCCCCGTAGAGGAATTTGATTCTTACATTATAGAAAGTGTTTCGGTTCGACCACTCGTAGAGGGCGTTACTTCGTCCTACTCTAGACTTACGGATATTTGGACACGAACGGAACCGGCAGAAAATATTCCCGCACACACCCCTAGCTCGAGCTCGACATCGAGCGGGGAAGAACTGACCCCTCAGGAGCATGCGCGATTGATGCAGAGAACAGTGAGAAGAATTGATTCTTTGAGGGATGAGTTTCGGGAGACAGCACGAGATCACGACCGTCGGTTGACGGAAATTGAGAGGGGTATTCAAACCCTTTTGGCTAGAGGGGAACGATCACGTTCACGCTCACGAGCGCGACGTGGGGCCGGGCAGTGAGGGCACTGCTTTGCTCAAGTTTGGGGGAGAGGGTAGTGTATATAGTTATCTTTTGCATTGCATATTGTACATATTTTTCTTTCCTTTTGCATATTTAATTTCTGCATTGCATCTTTATATAAAAAAATCATAAAAATTTGATAAATAAAAAAAATTAGAAAACAGAAAAACCCATAAAAATTGAAAATTTTCAAAAATTATAAAAATTAATGTATTCAATTTTGGTTAATTGACTTGAGTTTGATAGATAGGTTAACTGGCTAGGATAAACTAGATCTTAGACTTAGCAAATTAAAAACCCTAAAAATAACACCTTCCTTAGAGTTTAACGGTAGAAAGTATATGTCTTTGTAGGTAATTTAGAAATAGGCAAATGTTGGGTTCACTTCTTGGGCTAAGTCAAAAATGAGGGAAGAGTATTGATGTTCTTATTAGAGTATAAGTTTGAAAAATAGTTCCTAACTTAAGTCTAGATTCTGAAAACGTATATCCTACAAAATGCACAATCACGCACCTTGAAACTTGGATTAGTAGAAGAGACCTTGAAATGCTCTTGTCTAAAGTCCTTAGTACAATGAAAATAAAAAGAAAAAAAGTGAATAAAGAAAAAAATGGACACTTGTTTTTGTGATTACTTAAGGCTGTAAAAATAGAAAAAATATTTAGCGAGGGTGCTTTATCACCTAGTGCCTTAGACCAACTGGTTTGGGAGTCACTGCTAAAAGTCTTGGGTGTTGCAAGACTAGGAAGTACGCTTTAAAGTGCTAACGCATCTTATAATCGGTTGTTGGTACCTCAGAAAGTATTAACGGTCGCATGAAGGATGTGTAAGCAAAATTCAAGTAAAAATTCACAAATTAATAAGTGCTTTGGACAATGGACGTGAGTACGATTGCTTGATTTGAATTTCCAAGTGTAGGGGTGATATTTACACACATGTGGGGATATGTGATTGAGTTTAGATAAGAGAAAGGAATGAAGAATAGAACTTATATCTTTAATAGAGTTGATAGAAATTCCTAAGTGGAGATGAAACCCTAGAAGGAAAACTTAAGAAATGCCGAACGCTAAGTAATTCTACAGGATATATAGAATCTTAAGTTAAATAATTGGGAAGTGTGAAGAATGTGGGTGGATAATTTGCGGGTCGACGATAATAGAATTCCTTGTTAGAAAACCTAATTGGAGAACAAAAGTCGAAAAGCCGAATTGATAGGATTTTGTGGGTGTAATCCGCTGAAAACCTTCAGGAGACAGCACTCCTCCTACTAGGGACACCTAGAGGTTTAACGGCTTGTTGCACGTGCTCAGTGCAATCGCGTTTCCCTGCGAAAGTGCGGCTAGGTTAGATTTTTATCGAGAATAAAAAATAAGTTTGCTCGAGTACGAGCAAAAGATAAGTTTGGGGGTATTTGTTCATAACATAATATTGCATTTTATATTCCCCATTCTTACGCATTTTAGAATTAAAACAGGTGCTTTTGACCCATGTCTGCTACATGTTACAGGTTACAGGTTCTGAGAGCAAAAACAGTGAAAAACACAAAAGACGACACAAAAGAAGGACTTTTGACCAACAAATAGGAAGATCTTAGTAAAACCTAGAAGAAGAACGGTTCACCATCAACAAGGCAACGCAAGATCCACAAATACAAAGCAGATGGTTAAAAGATCCATTGCAAAGTGATCACTGAAGATCTGGAGCTAATATAGAAGCCCAATTGATAAAAGAACCAAAGAACCAGAAGCCCAAAAAGACCCAAAGCTAGCCACCAAAATTTCAGGATCCAAGCTCACCATTGGGCCGCGGAACCGCGGCCCAAGCGTGCCCATGACGCGGTTCCGCGGCCGTCTAGTGCCCGTGCGCGAAGAAAATTTTACCATAATTCTGAGGAGGCTATGGAAAGATTTCCTGGGGGTATATTTGTAATTTTAGACATGCGGAGCAATTGTAAACCTAGGGTTTCTATATCCTATAAATAGAACCCAAAGCCTTGTATTTTCTTATGCCTCTACTCATGAATAAAATTCTGTTTTCTTGAAGTTAGAGCGCATCAAAAGTAAGTAGGTTATTTTCCTTGCAGTAGTTATAGTTTTTAATATCTGCTCTAGGTAAATTATTTTCTCGCCTTAGTTTAATTTAGTTTAGCTTTTATTAACTTACAATCGATGTTTTCTCTCTTTAATAAAATCATGTTTTTTTCATCCCCTCAATGAGCGAGTAGTTTCCTCGCTTGTTAGGGTTAGGAATAGGGAAGGATTTGAGAGATGAAGATCTCTCATCTCTTTTCGTTGCCAAACTTTTATGAACATTATAACTCCATGCATACCTTCTTATTCCGCTCCCTACGCCACTTTTACCCTCAAGGTAACGGTGAATTCCGTAGTCTAAAGGCCCGGATTTTAAGGTTTTCCATGGAGGTTAGGGTAAAGATTAATACAGGAAGGACAAGGATCTAGAGGAAGAATCAATCATCCTAATCCCCTTTATAAATATTTACCATAACACTAATATGATAGATTTAATTAATGGCAATGGAAAGAGATGTAGATCTTTGTTTACCAAATTTTCCCTAGACCTAATCCTAGCAAGTTTCTAATCCTAGTCTCATACAACTTCAATTTTTAGGTTTATTTATAGATCCAAACACCATTTGGAATTAACTCGTAAGAACTTAAAGGAGATTTACACATTCCTGTGGACCGACCCGTATTCACCGGCTAGCTGCAAAGCGACGCCGTTCTTGATTGCGGTAAATATTTTTGATCGACAAAACCTCTCTTAATCAATCGGCATAAGACTTCTGTCTGCACTGGGCTACTCTCATCCTGACCTGAACCAATTGGATCTTCTCCGACGTCTCTGGACTAGCTGGGGTCAAAAATCCTACTCTCACAGAGTCAGAAAAATAGACTGGTGATCGACACGACCTACCAAACAAAACCTAAAGGTTATCATTTGGAATGACTCCTGATAACTGCTATCGAAGGAGAATCCTAACAATGGCAAGTGATGATCCCAACTACCGACAACAAAGTACGCACACAACAAACATATCCTCCAGAATCTGTATAGTCCGTTCTGTCTAACCACCAGCCAACGAATGGAAAGCGGAGCTAAAGCTCAACTAATACCCAAGGCTTCCTGAAGCTTCTGCCCAAGACAGCAAGCGAATAGGGTGCCTCTATTGGATGAAACAAATGAAGGAACTCCATGCAAATGCACAAACCTAACAAAGAACAACTAAGCAAACTGAGCATAACCGGACAACAAAACCAAATGGAGTCACGCCCTGTCTAGACCGGGGTAGACATCACAGCGAAATTCATGGAGATCTGCTCCCATTCCCACTCTGGAACGGTTAAAGGTTGCAACTCTACAGCCGGTCTCAGATACTCAACCTTAGCTCACAACAAGACAGACACCTTGAAACGAAATCCGAAACTTCACTCTTCATCCCTGCCCACCCGTAACTATCTCACAAGTCACGCTACAATTTGGTGGAACTTGAATGAACACTGAAAGCTGACTGATGTGCCTGCTCTAGGATTTCGCGTCTTACCCATCAGTCGTAGGTACACACAAACACGTCCCTAGACGTAGCATACCCTGGTCACAAATCAAGAACTCCGAATCTTTACCAAGCCGAGTATACTCAATAATCTCTGACGAACGAGCATCGACGGGCTGTGCCTCGCGAAAGCGATTAAGGAAAAGTGGTCGGGCGCGGACATGAGCAAGCTTTCCCCTCAGTAGAGGCGAACATTAAGCTGTACTCAACGATCGCACAAGAACTGTAAATCTGCAGAAGACTGTCTCAATAATCAAAACTCACTGCAGGAAGATATACATTAAGTTTTGGTGGTCCGTGAAAATCTGACACGACTCTCCGAACAAGTAGTGTCCTTAGATCTTCAAGGCACGACCACCGCGGCCATCTTCAGATTATGAGTGGGAAATCCTGCTCGTACTTCCTCTAACTTTCGGGAAGCATAAGCGATAACTCTATAGTGCCACATCAGCGCAAAATCGAGCCCCACTCGCGAAACATCACAGTTAAACAATAAATTCGCCCGAACCAGAAAGCAAAGAAAGAACTGGTGCAGTTGTCAACCGAATCTCCAACTGCTGAAAACTTCGCACACATGCCTCAGTCCAAAGAAAAGAACCTCCTTTCTGGTCATTTCAGTCAACGGTGCAGCGATACACTAGCAATCCTGCACGAAACGGCCGTAAAAATATGCTAAGCCCAAAGATCTGCGGACCTCTGTCCCATACACAAGTCTGGGCCAAAGGTGTACGGCCTCGATCTTCCTCGGGACCATACAAAAACCGTCTCCCATAACTACAAGACCTAGGAGTCAGCATAATCAAGCCTGAAGGAATACTCCGAGAATTTAGCAAACCACTGGGGCTCTCCCAATGTCTGCAAAACAAATCCCCAAGTGCTGCTCACGTTCCTCACGACTCTTGGAATAGACCAGAATGTCATCAATGTCACAAAAATAAACTGGTCGAGGAACGGCCTGAAGAAATCTGGTTTATCATATCCACGAATGCTGCTAGGGCATTGGTGAGTCCAACGACACTACCAAAAATACACACTGCCCGTAGCGTGCATAAAAGCAGACTTCAGAATGTCATCACTTCGAACCCGCAACAATGATGACCTGATCCCAAACAAACTTAGAAAAAGTATCGCACTCTGGAGCTGATCGAAGAAATCGTCAATGCGAGGTAAAGGATACCTATCCGCACCGTAACTCGGTTCACTTGACGATCCATCAATACACAACCTCAAAATGCCGTCCTTTTCCTTGACGAACAGAATAGGAGTTCCCCAAAGCGAAAAACTTAGATGCACAAGTCCCCCCCAACAAACAACTCTGCAGCTGATCCTTAAGCTCCCTAAGCTCCACCGGCTCATCTGGAACAACGTCGGAAAACTCTCGCACGAAAGAAACCCGGTCCAACAAACCCACTGTGGCTCCGGTATCACGAATGAACGCCAAGAATTCTCGACATCCTCTCCTCAAAAGCCGACTAGCGAAAAAGGCTGAATTCAAGCTGTGAGAGGCGGCACCACTGTCCTCCCAAGCACAACAAGAACTGACTCGCCGGGAAAACAAAACCTGACTGTTTTATCGCGGCAGTCCACAGATGCCTAGCACGCAGCTAACTAGTCCGCGCCCAGGAGCGTCAAATCCAACATCTCAAGAAGGATCAAAATGACGGACGAACCTCTATCTCCTATCCGATTGGCACACGATTGAAATACGTGTCGCGCAACCAAAAAATCGCTGACAGAAGTTAACACAACAGACGGCTGATCTAGCTAACACGACTCTCCTCGTCCTAAGACTCTACTACTCCCGCGATAGTCACAAAATCTGTCTCGACGACTAAACCTCGATCTTAGGGCCGATACACCTGTACGAGCCCTCCTCTGTCCTCGAACTCCCAAAGTCTCGGAAAGTCGCTCCTCGTCAAATAGGGCTGCATCCACTGGTGCTGTGTAAGTAACACAATGATGTGCTGATCGCAAGGAACAACTGGGTAACAGGGGTGGCAACCTCCTGTCGCCGTGCTCTACTGGCCTCAATCAAAGACCTCATCGTCTGGCGCAAATCCTGCATCTCTGCCACAAGCCCATCGATACGATCTGTCGAAGGCGGATTCATCTGCACCTGTGCAACGAGCGTGCCATCCTGGTCAGTTCTCATCCCATACGAGTCAACTCGGACCTCGGCCCCGCTGCACCTCTCTGAGTCCTCATAGTCATCGGCGGCAAAGGCTATAAACGGAAAAAGGATTCGATATGAGCACGGAAATCAAATCACAAGGATATGTATCATCAAGGAAGGAATTTCAAGCAATTAGTACTTAGGTCACTTTAGGCGGGGTACCGCGTCATGAGTATGCCGCGGACATACACACACTACATTATCTGCTTAAGCTACCTACTCCATCATACCAAGGTCGTCCTACACTCCGAAAGGTAAAACCGAGCGCTCTGATACCAACTTTGTCACGACCCGAAATTGGCACGTGACAGCCCTTAAACTACGCAACGTCTACAGACGTAACGCAAATTATGAAAACCGAAAACCCAGCAATCTAAACTATCAAAAGTAGTAAATGATAATAGAAGTTTTAAAACATTTGAAATCTCAACTTTGTCACGACCCGAAATTGGCACGTGACGGCCCTCAAAGTACGCAACGTCTACAGGCGTAACGCAATTTAAGCAAGCCGAAAACCCATCAATCTAAACCATCAAAAGTGGTAAATGATAATAGAAGTTTTAAAACATTTGAAATCTTAACCTAAATTCTTTAAAAGTCCAACTTTATTTTCTTGAAAATTTTGGCAGCATCTCTTTTGTAAAAACTAACCCCAAAAATGGGTACAACATAAATATAATTAAAGCATCCCCAACAGGAGCAAATCCACGCCCAACGGAAGAAAACAACCACAACAACAGATATACGACGCCGTAGCGAAGAAATAAAAGACGATATAAGTAAAACTGCATAAAAGACATCCAAGTCACAAAAATATACAATATCGTCCTCACATCAAGTCTCTAAGTCATACAAGATAATGGTAGATGGACAGTACAGGATACAACGAATAAATAATAAACAACTTTGGATAACCGCAAAACCCACCTAAGAAAAACTGCACACTGTGAGCTGAAGCGGTATCTGCTGCAAAAGATGATGTGATGGATGAATATCCTGCCTCGACTACTCTGGGGAAACAACCTGCAAAACCCTGTGGCACAATGGGGGTGAGTTGCCAACTAGTGAATAGTAAATAACATATCCGGGTAATCGCAAGTATGCACGTACAACACGAATCTAACATATGCAACTAACAGCAATAAATGGTTATATGTATGCAATAGTCATGAAAGATACTCTAGCAGGTACATCTAATACATGAAGCAATAATATGACAATTTGTATGCAACCGTCATGTAAGGTACTCTATCAGGTATAACTAATACATGAAACAATGATATGACAATGAGGTATGTAAATGCAGCAATCATGGAAGGTACCCTATCAGGTACAACTAATACATGAAGCAGTGCATAAACAATAAATGTGGAGTATGGAATGAAACATGTCATTTCCACAGAATCCTGACATCGTGGTAGGACCCAAGTCCATCAAGAGAATCCAAATCCCAATTCCTCAAATCAGACCCCAAATTGGCTTTCATATCATGTAAGTCTCACAAATCCTCAATGTACGATATCAAGTAAATCTCATATATCCTGAATGTACAATATCAAGTCAATCTCATATATCCTGTATCCAATATCAAGTCAATCTCATATATATTCTGTATCGAATATCAAGTAAATCTTGTATATCCTAAGTTTCCAATATCAAGTAGCCTTCATATATCCTATAAGTCTCAGCGAATCCTAAGTGCCAAACACCGACACTCATGATTCAAAACAGCGAATCCTAAGTGCCAAACACCGACACTCATGATCCAAGACAGATTTATACGTCCTTCGAATCTTAAGTGCCAAACACCGACACTCTCGATCTCGTATCGGTATTATACGTCCTTCAAATCTTAAGTGCCCAACAACGACACTCTCGATCCCGTATCGGTATTATACGTCCTTCGAATCTTAAGTGCCAAACACCGACACTCTCGATCCCGTATCGGTATTATACGTCCTTCGAATCTTAAGTGCCAAACACCGTCACTCTCGATCCCCGTATCGGTATTAAAACAAATCTTAAAGTGGATGCATCCAAATATCAAGTAAGAATAAGAATACTTGCATAATTTCATGAAACGACCATAGTCCTCAAATCCAGAAAACATCAAGTAATGAATAAGTATAAATGCATGAATCAATACACATATATTAGCGTCCCATTCCACTAATATATGTATATAGGCATATATAATAGCGTCCCATTCCACTGTTATATATACTTAGGAGTAAAAATATAAGAGAACATCATATAAAATCTATGAATGTAATATATGCAACATGAAGCAGTAATATGAGCATATAAAGGAAAAACCGCTATTTAACTGCAACAAGTTAATATATATATATCATGCGGTTCATAATTTATCCAAGTCTATATAATATCAAATAAAGGTAGACATGTAGCTACAGCCAGATATGTGTGTAAACATGAAGGTATAGCAAGGTATATGTATCTACCTATCATTAATGATGTAATATACCCTCCAGGTATAAGTGAAGTATGTACGCAAGGTATACATATAGCTATGTCATTATGTGTGTATGTACCTATCGCCAATGGTACAATACCCTATAGGTATACAGGTAACTAGCATGTAAGCAAATTAAGGCATATGTGTAAGCATGTAGGTATACAGGTATGCTATATGTCATATGCATAAAGAAATATGAATCAATGTCACAATGTCCCTAACCCAACAATATCATATCTATATGTGTGTTGTGCGTGTCATGGAAATTATTGACGGTTTGTGTGGTGATCAGTCAAAAATATTGCATTTTTTAACACGTCAATTTTCCCATCATGTGCATTCATCTAGAAGTGTTCGGTATTGATATTGCACATATTAGCAAAACAGCTGTAAAATACCAGAATACCTGTGTTATACTTTAAAACCGACATTTTGAGGGAAATTAAGTGTTTATCATGGCATCACATCATCCTTGTATAGCGCAACACTTGTTTCAAAGATCTGTGCAGGAAATTCCAGGAACGAGCCAAAATTTTCAAAGTGCTGATAAAAAATATGCCAACTCAATGACTTGAGATCTGGCAGTAATCTAGAAGGAATTTTGAGAATCAACAGATCAGAAAAATACCATGAAGTCAGCAAAAAGCCACACTGTGAAATTTACAAACTAAAGCTCCTATTGGACCGCGGATCAGCGGCCGGAGCAGGCTTGCGCCGCGGATCTGCGACCACGTGAGGGTGACATCATCAAAGCTCATCTGCAGAATTCTCTACTCAAGTTCCACACCTCATCAAGCCTGTGAAAACTCCAGAATTCTCCAGAACCTTCTCCCAGATCAGCAAAGCTCCTTGTTTAAGATAATCATGTTCAAGCTTCCAAAGCATGCTACTTAACAAACTAAGCCTAGAAGCTTCTCCTTAACCTCCAAGCTTATGAAGGAAGCTAACCCTAACTAACTAACTCTAGAACCTTCCTCCTAACTACCAAGATTATAAGGGAAGCTAACCTAATCCAAGCTTACAAAGGAAGCTAACCATTCTTAAGGCTATAAAAGGGACCCTAGGCTTCACTTCTAAAGGTTGTTGAATAGTTGTTGAGAGTTGTTCAATTCTATCATCTCTTCCACCCACAAGTTGAGTGACACAACTTGTGCCTCAAAACCATAACCCTAATCCAATCAAAAAGCCAAAGTTCAAGATCTTCGAGTTCAATCCAAAGCAAGAAGCCTTCGATCCTTTAGAAAGAGACGCCGGACTTCATCGGAGCAAGTGATCCAAGGAGATCCGCGACTCAAGGAGCCCAGCGAAGCCAAAATCGACGATCAAGTTCCTTACTCTTGTAGATTTCGAAAGATTTGTAACAAAATTGTTGATAAATAAAGGTGATAATTCTATATCTTGCTTATCTTTTTAATTCAAGCATTATGATTCAATCTAGATTCTTGAATGTGTTCTTTGTGATAATGCTTGAGTAAAACTCCACTCGTGGAGGAGTCGAGAGAATCAATAGATGATGATGTTGACAATTCTTGAAACGATTCTTAAGTCCTATAATGATTGTAAATTCTTGAAAATCGAATGATCGACGATCTAGTTTCGATGCGAAATGCTTTCTTGATTATTTTCACTCGGAACTAGAGATCAACGATCGATTATTTGGTTTACTAGAAGCTAGCTTGTGAATGAGATTCATCGAAAGGACAAAGGATGAGATGAGGAAACCCTAGTTTCTTCGCAAGATCCTTAAACCTCAATAAATCGTCATCGATCTAGCATCAATTCATTAATGGATAAGAAAACGTAATCGCTAGTCTTCGTCACATCCATATATTTAATCGACTCCTACGAGCTTCAGTTCAATTCTTGAAACTTAAATCGATTGGAATTCTCTCAATTCTTGATTCTTGATTTAATGTTTTCTTGATTTTAGATTAGATCTAGATGATTCTTGAATTCATTTTACAAATCTTGAATTGAATTGTCTTTTCTATTTTCTTTAATTTTCGACTCATCTAATTCGAAATACGAAAGGATTACACTTTCCCTGTGGACGATCCGCACTCGCTAACGCGCTACAATCGACACCGTTATTGATTGCGGTCAAAATATTTTTGGTTGTGATTTCTATACATTTTTTAACATACACACCAAGATATCGTATCAATCATGTGGCATACAATCAGTGCTCGTGCAACATGAGCCGTCAATAATAGTGCAGTGTTCTAAGGGTACAAGTCCAAGCACAACAAATAACTAGGCAATAAGGTGTATGCGCAACTCTATATATGAAATAGAATATGCGACAATATATAACATTTCTATCCCAGATGAATAAAGCCATGTGGGCGATTCCCCTGTAGATGTTAAATCTACTCACCAACCATCCTGGCTAAGTAAAACCAACAACTCGCTTTCCCTTCTTCGCAGCGCCCGAAGTCCCCGCCTACGATCCTAAAAGCATATAGCAATATAACAAGTATATATTAGCAATCGACCAATAACACGTACAACTACGTTTAACCGACGCACCAACTCCAAACATACTCTCGAGTGTTCATTATAGTGGCTAACGCACGTAGCGACATTACGTAACGAACTCAAGAGCAAAAGCTACACAAAGACACGAACGACATCGGCACGACCCTAGCTAGGAACGCAAAGCGATACAACTACCAAGCCTAGACCCTGATCGTACCGATCACGCATTCACAACACACTAATAAACGTGGAATCAATATAATTAACGTCGCAACGTCAAAAGAAACCCACGCCTAAAAGTTACCGAAATCTAGTAAGCAGCATATATCATTTTAGCACAAAACTACAAGTTTTATCAAAACTAGAATTTAAAAACATCTCAAAATAGCAAGGTTAAACCATTTAAACCTTTACTAAAATTTTAGATTTCACTAATTAGGATTAGCAAAAGTTTAGTTTGTTAATTAGCTTAATTAGCCGATTAGAAAAATATCATTTAACAAATTAGCAACTTGATTAAGTTTTCATTTGTCTTAACTTATCACTTAACCAATCCACTAATCAAAACCCTAATTTGATTATCAAAATGATATCTTGAATTTCTAAATATGAATTTAAAAGCTTAATTTAAACATCTAATTAACCTAATTAAAGTATTAAACTACAAAAAGAGATTAGGGTTAAGATTTTATACCTTCAAAGAACACAAATTGAAACTAGAAAAAACTCAAAGTTTAGCCTCCAAAAGAACACTTCCATGAAGATCCAAGCTAGATTAGCATTAAGGAAATGAAGGGAAATGATTACATTTGATTTTCTAAGAATTTATTTGGATTTTTCATGATTATTTGTGCTAGAAAATGATGAAAATGGAGTGAGAAAAAGAAAGGGCAGCCAAGAACAAGGAGTGGCCGGCCATAGCAAAGAGTGGGGGGGGGGGGGGGGTTGTGAAATGAGTGAAGAAAGTTCTAGCAAAATTCATTAAATGCATCATTAGATGCAAAAATGACACATTTTCTTTCTTTAATAATTCATTTTAATTACAATTAACAAGATATTTTGGAGAGAAGGTTCTAAACATAATTCTAGTAATTAGTTTAGCATAAAACTACATTAGTAGTAATTAACCCACAAAAAAAGTAATTACCACTAATAAAGTGTACAAATAAAATATTAAAATAATATTTTATTAGAGAAAAATTCTATGTGAACCAAAACTTTCCATTGACCCCCAAAATTCACGCACTAGCTTTATTCTAGCTAAACTAGGTGCTGGCAAGTATATATTGAAGTTTGATCACAATCAGGTTAAAACGGAAAATACCGACTATTTTGCCCTAAAAACGGAAAATTCGCAAAACGATTTCTAAAACGTCACAGCGAGCTTCACACTTCTCTTTCTTGAAGTGTTTTCTTTAGGCAACATATCCTTACTATCACTTCTTAAAGGCGTTGCAATCCTCAATGGGATGAGCAATCCTTCGATGGTATGTGCAGTATTTTGGATGTCCCTCTCCACTGTCGAAATATAGGACCCCAGGTGTGTACATCATGGGAGGTGGTAGCCTCATCTCCAGTGATAGGGTTTTGGCAAACCGCTTCTCAGCTTTGATCCTGCTTTTATTTGTTGCAGGCATGCCTTGGTTTGGTCGGAGAGTTTTATGACTCGTCCTCGCTGCAAATTCTTTGTTCAAACGCTGACATTTAGCCTTTTCATATATATCCGTCTCGCGTTCTTGGTCATCTTTGCTCTTTTGAAAACATTCGTTTAGTAGCATTTCAATCGGGTTTTCTTCCGGCGGTTTCGGGGAGTTTATCGCTGAATCTTAACCCAGTTCATCCATGTCACTTTCTGACGCCGGTGGAGCTTCTTCATCTGAATGGGAGATCATGTGGCAGCTTTCTATATGCTCTTCCTTTTCTTCTGATGAGTTATTTTCCTTATCATCGTCACTGTCCCCGTCCTCTGGAATATGCTTAAGGAATTTTTCGAGTGTGACTGGCGTTCGCACTTTCTGATTGTATTCTTCTAGCGCATTTATACATTTTTGGAGGTCCGTGCACTTGTCGATATATTCAGCAGATTGCACGGGCTTCTTAGTCTTATTCTTTTTCTTAGAATACTTTGAAGGATTGACTTGGGGACTTTTCCCCTTGTCGGGAATTTTCGGCGCGGGACGCGGTTTTAGCATCCCTTCTATAATTTCATGCTCAAGCGGGCTTTTCCACTTGATCGCCGGGCATGGTTGTAAAATCTTTTAGCATTCTTTTAGTTTTTGCTGAAAGATATACTTCCCATTGAGCTTCTTCCACGAGTGAGCAGGTTGCCCCCTGCGCATCCATTTTTTGGGGAGCGTGCTTTTAAGGCAGATCTATCCTCCAACTATCGGACAATGCGAATTTTCCGTGCTAGTACTGGTACTCGACCCATTTTTGGAAGACATAGCGGTCCTCAATTGGATGGCTCACTACCCGGTGATAGGAGCAGTAGTTGGGGTTATTGACGTTGTCGGCTTGTGCGGGTTGCCGCGGGTCTAGCAATGTGATCAGATTATTTCACATTGCTAGCTCAAAAAATCTCCTCGTCTTATCGCGAGGTAACGAATACGCACGTCCAAGCCTTTCTTCTGAGGACGGGCATATATGGGTGTTGTTTTGGCGAGCAGCTGCTTTTGGACCGCTCGGTTGTTGCTGTGTATTGGCAACGAAGGCTGCTTTTCCATTGCCCTCACTACTCCGGAGGTCCTTGCTTGAGGAGGAAGGACCATGACCCATCTGATTCATCTGGTCCAGCTTATCAATTAGCGCTTGGAATGTGGTGGGCTTGAAGAAGGTCATGAATTGGGATCAGTCGATTGAGGATCGAGAGTCCCAATGAATATCCCCACAGCCGGAGACTCTTCAATACGTTGTTCGCATTTAGACCATAAGTTCCGCCACCGGATCACACATTGGACCCACGGTTCCCCTGGCATGACCCTGGCATTGATCAGTGCCGTGATTGGAGTACGTTCACTTGCACTGGCGAACCGTTGTGTGAATAGCAGCTCCATTTCAGAGAAAGTTTAAACGGAGTCATTTGGGAGCTCTGAGTACCATTCGAAAGCTGTCTCTAATAAGCTTCTGACGAATTAGAAAAGCGGAAGTTTGTCGTCGCCTCCAGTATTGCCGCACAGAGCTCTGAATTGTGCGACGTGCTGATGGGGATTACCTGTTCCTTTATAAACGTGGGACTTCGGATCGTATATCCCGGTAGGTACTTTATCTGATGGTACCCGGTTTTGACCAGCTGGTTTGCAGCTTCATTGGCCTAATGAGCTCTGATTTGCTAAGCAATGTAATCATCCAATGCTGCCTTGAAGATCATTTCCTCCTTGGTTGTTGATAGGGCCTGGGGAGGATTTGATGTTTCTCCTTTATCATCTTCGATAATCACCAGAGGATCTTCAGCCTGTGATTCTGGTTGAATCATCATCCCAACTATATCTTGGAATAGAAGCGCCATCTGCTTTATGTTGGTAGCCTGCTCTGGCTTCTTTATCTTTCTTTTCCAGTACCCGTCGCAAAAACTCCGTATCGGTTTCTTGCTCCTGGCACTGTTCAGTTTCTTTGTCCGGACTTTCTTTAAGTCCGGTGAGTGCTGCCATCTTGGTAAGCATATCTTGGAGCTTCTGCTATTGCTCCTAAGCTTTTTTCAATGACCGGGTATGCGGTCTATGACTCACAAAAGCACGGCTCTCCTGTTTACCATTAGTCATATAGACCGTGGCGTTTGGAGCCTTCGCCTTTGGATTTTGCTGCTGGCGATAAAATTTTCTTCGGACTCACTCTTTTATGAGAGGTTGGAGCAAGAGGAGCGGCTATGACAGGCACCTCTTTACAAGAAGTCCCCCGTTGTATGGCGGAGGAGTAATCGTTTTCTTCTCGGACCTTGGATTTTTTCGGTCGACGAGAATAGCTTTCATCGAGTACTGAGTCTTAGAATCTCCGCTAGATTCTGTGGAATTGTGAGGAGAACCGCAGATAGGGCTACTCCAGCTTCGCCTGTACTGAAGCTTCTGCAGGCAGAGGTGATCTCTTTAGTACCGCCGTCAGGGAGTTTTTGTGCATCCTCCTAAGTGGATCGAAGTCATTCCCAGTTGAAACAGCAGCATCAATATCCACTATACAAGCTGGTGGGGTAAGTCCGAAGGGGGAGTTTTCCCCCAAACTGTCTCACTCGGCGCCAGTGATGACGTCGAGCATGGCTTGGGGTAGGAACTGCCTCAATATTGGAGGCGCCCTCATCATGCCCGAGGAGTTGCTGGGGATCTTCACATAGTGTCAGCCTATGGAAGACGGACGTTCTTGGCGGAGCTGGAACAAAGTTGGTCAATCTGTCAAAGACTGACCATGTTGGAGGTGAAGCGCTTTTGCTGGCTTCACGCATGGAAGGAGCAGGGAGGGCTAGCAGTTTTGGGGCAACCCCTTCTGGAATCATGGGCTTCTTTGTAGGCCCCTTCAAGTCTTTCTTCAGCCTATTCAATACTGAGACTTCAGAGTTGGACGACTTGCTCATAGCAGTCACAGTAGCTAGCCGATCAAAGAACAACTTTCGGAGAGTTTCTTCTTGGGGCGTTGAGGCACCAAAGCTCATGGGCAGTAGCATGGTCCTAAAGAACAGCCCGGTAGTAGCTTGAGTGACCTGTCCTACCGGCATCGAGAAGAAGGAGGCTGCGTTGGGCCCGTACGTCACTCCTCTGGCTGGGGTAGAGAGGGATTTGTTGTTGCAGGAAGTGCAGTGTGAGGCCATTGATTCTTCACAGACGCGAAACACCAAATTTAAGTATCTCGAATCCAGGGGAAACCATGAATATAGCAAACCACGATTTTGTTCACGAAACACGATACGCGAAGTATGGAGTGGAAAGAGGAAGAGGTCCCACCGGGCGTGCTAGAATCAGTTTACCGCAGAAAACTGGACTGAGACGCGGAGGATGTCTAGCCTGAATTTGGGGACAGATGATATTTGGAACATATCCGTCCACCTCTCTGAAGATACCAAATTGATTTATGGCACCGTATATCGGAAGTTTGGATAGATGCGACCGTTGTAGCGTGACTTTATCAGATTCCCCCTCTTTGAAGGGTTTTTGATTGTAGGATGTTCTTCCTTGCAGGCGCAAGCCCCTGCAGTTAATTACGTTATCGCATTGAGATAACCACTTTCACCTGCTCCGGTAGGTCACTTCGTATCGTGTTATATTTATTGTTTATTATGGTTTCCCGTGGATTGTATACGGAGAGTAGTTTATGTCATCACCCGTAGGGTGAGGATTAGTCCAAATCCGTATATTAAATTTGGGTTTAAACCTAGGTCATATGTTCCATCAGTTCTGGAGATATTTTCTTTTATTTAAGGACCGTTAATTTGGTTTTAGATTAAGATCAACTTAAATATATGTGCATATGGGCTCAATTTATTTTAACTAAGGATACGCTAGTTTTGTATGAGACTACGATCAACTTAGAAACATGGTTAAGGATCATTAAATTTTGTTAAGATCCATTAACAGAGGTGAGCATATGAGCTCGGTTATGATGAGTAATATAGGCTCAAGGAGTTTGAAGTTTCAGGGGCTCATCCTATTTTGGGGCTTAGTCCTGGGCTTTTTCATCATCCAGCAGTGCTACAAACTTATTTTGTTTTGCTTTTTGGTGCTTATGTGGGTGTCACGTGAGGCGCTCAGTTTTGGACGTTGTCTTATCAGTGCTAAGCACTTGGTTATTGTGGATATTTATTATATGTAGACGCTCACGTGGATATCACGTGAGGTGCTGAGTCCTTGGACATTGCCATATCAGTGCTAAGCACTTTATACAACGCTCCTATGGGAATCACGTGAGGCGCCAAATCTTTTGCTTATGGGCGCTCACTTGTGTGGCACATGAGGTGCTATCTTCATGGGCCTTCTGCATGCTCATATGAGTGTCACGTGAAGCGCTAACTTCATAGAATATTTTAGGCCCTCACGTGAATATCATATGAGGCGCTGAGTCCTTAAAGATTTAATCTCTATTTATTTTTTGAATAGAAGTCAAACTTCTATTAATGGTGTTTTTTGGCAACTAATGATCACCAAGATCTTTGTTTTGAAGATCTGGGATCGGATTTTTGAGAACTAAGCTCTTCTGTTCCCTTATTTTTTTGTGAGAACTAAGTTCTTTGAAGGGTTAAACCCTGTTTTTTAGAGGAATGTAAATTCCATTTTTTCCTTTCATATTTCTGTTCTCATATTTAGTTTCTTGCAAGTGCAGGAGCGGTGTCTCGTTCGCCCATCTCCGAGAGCGCCCTTTCTTTTCTGCTGTCTCCTTCTTAATCAATAAGTTGTGTCTCATTTCCAGCACAAAGCCCTCCTCCTGACTTTTTCTCTTAAACCTTGAGTCTGAAAAAAAAATTCTTCCCGATAAGAATTAAATTCTCAACTTATGGGAGATTTGTCTTGCGGATCTCAGATCCAGAGAAAGAACTAAGTTCTTTATAAAGAGTTAAACCCCTATATCTCTATATATGAGAGGAAAAGGAGATTCTTTGATCTCTGCTTTTTTCTTTACCTTGGATTTGAAAGGAATGTGAAGATCTTCTTCAGAAAAAGAATTAAATTCTTGATTGTGGCTTTTATCTCTTTTTTGCAGAAGCTTATGGAGGGTTTTCTCCGTGTGAGACTTAAAGTCTCGGGTCCTTTATATAGGTGAGGAAAAGCTGTTGATTAGTTAATATGATCCCTTATTTAAGAGATCTCGGTTTGATTTCCTAATCAGGTGGTGAATTTTAATCACCGTTGGATGTTAGATCCAAAGCTCTCTATTTAACACAATATATTTTTCTTGTTTTTAATAAAATTAGGGAAATATTTTTCCATGTAGAATTTAATTCTACCATTAGATTTTTTATCCCACGGCTCTCTGTTTACTAGAGCATATCTTTCTTATTTAGAAAGATCAGGGAGATATATTTCCCTAATAGAATTTAATTCTACAATTGGATTTTTAATCCAATGGCTCTCTCTTTAATAGAGAATATCTTTCTTGTGTAGGGGAATATTTTTCCATATAGAATTTAATTCTACCCGAAGCAAAAGTGCTTCAACTTGGGCGCTGACGCTCACGTGCTATGCACGTGGCATAGCCAAAGAATTTAATTGTTACTGAACAAGTACCTATGTGCTTTGCACGCTGGCGCTCACGTGCCTAACATGTGAGACATTGCCCTAAGATTTAATCCTATCAGAGACAGGCATCCCCGTGCTTTGCACGCCGACGCTCACATGCTCAGAACGTGAGGCGTTGCCTTAGGATTTAACCCTATCAGAAACAGGCGTTCACGTGCTTTGCACGCCGACACTCACGTGCCCAGAATGTGAGGTGCTGCCTTATTATTTTTTATGAGGGAACAGCCACCACCCTCGTTGCCGAGAACATCCCCCCATCAACCCGAACCCATCACCTCCTTCTTCTTTCCTCCACCCGCATCCCTCATCACCTCCTCCTCCGACCAGCCAAACCCATGCCCATGACCTATCCTCCTTGTCGCAGCCATCGTCCTCGTCAAGCCCAAGCTGAGCCGAGGCCAAACTCTAGCCGTGCCAAGCTCAAATCGAGGCCGCGCCAAGCCAAAACTGAGGCCGCGCCACTTGCTCGAGCCTCGTCGCACCATGCCGTGTCCATGCCACTCGCCTCGTCGATTTATTGCAGGCAAGTTCAAAACTTTCTTTACATGCTATTTATATTGGTTTAAAGGTCTTCATTATAGACCTATATAGTTCAAGGATGAAATGACGCCCCCGAGATTCGTTACGAAATCTGAAATTTATCGCGTACATCATCATGTAAAATTCATAATTAATTATACACAAATCAAATCGTGGCATGATTAGTCTCTTTATGAAGAGGAATAGATAATCTATGGAGATAGTTGATGAATATCATTATGATACAACAATGAAAACTGAGGAGTTTCCTGGCCCTGGACTGCAGTACAGGCTGGAATTTCCGTCGTTACTTGTTTTAGAACTTCTATACCTCCATGTTTAAATGTGCAAGTGTGTGGAACGATATATGAAAGCGTAGAGAATTGAATTATATTTCTAATGATACTTTTCTTATTGCATTCCAGTATCGTTTGATATTTATAACACATTTTAAATTATTGGTGTATACAGCAGAATTCTGCAGTTTCACTTTAAACGTTGTACGATGAACTGAACATAACTCCTAGCGTATGAAGGCTATTACTGATGTGTCTTTTATGTTGTAACCTTAACAGATAACCCTACATAATATTCAACTGTAGCGACGCCTAAAACTGAATGTAACCTAGGTAAAAATGTGTTTGAAGTTGGACTTCCAGTTAACTTCTAGTTCAGAAATTGGGATTTCAGTAGCGAACATGCTCTTTGAAATAATCGTATCTCCCTAACCAGAACCCCGATTAATATGAAACCAATTTTTTTGCTTAGATAACCGAGTTTACTGTTTACGCCTTTTATACTATTTTGCCTGATTCTACATGTATGATTAACCATGATTTTCACGACATGAACAACACCGAATGCCGTGTTATATTCTTAAGGTATTTTACTACATTCTCATTGTATAGCTTGACCATTTTAATTAGTGAACGTTTACATTGATACCCTAGTGTTTACAGATTGTCGATTGATAGTGGTATCGATTAGTTGTATCAAGTATACAAGTGAAGTGATTGAACATGAAATTAATCGAACGGTGATAGCGATTGAAAAGCGACAGGGATGCGTACTTATATACAACCAGTTAGATACATGAACATATATTGAAACCTGGAGAAATGGGAAAATCAAGGTGGAATCGAACTCGTATTTAGCGAGGTATTTAATGCTTTAGAGAATGATCATTCGATATTAATGACAATGATACGTGTAGGTATTTGTGCTTAGCGGCACGGCTGCCGGGGTTATATCCCGGGCATATTTTTTACTGTTGTCTCGGGCATGCACGAGACCTTTGCTAAACATGAGGATATATTCCACCAATAGATTTCAAATGACAAAAAGACTATTAGTTTAGTGACTTGCATATTAACCTAGAGTACTGCCATGATCCATGCCCACTACTGCTACCTGTTTATGTTATTTTATACATTCAAGTTAGTGCTTTATACCCGCTGTTTCGTGCTTCACTATTTACTGTCACTTATTTAGTATTATTATATTATAATATTATGTCGCTCTAACGATACGAGTATGCATGCTCAGAAAAAGAAGTGGGCCTGCCTTATTTTGACAAGATCGAGACCAGTGAACCAGCTGTATCATTCCTTTGATATCACTGATTAGTTATCTCTTTTGTTTGTATCCGTTGTGCTCATTTTCCTTTATATCTGATAGTTTTAGTGACTGTATTATCTCATCATCCGAGTTAGATTACTTCTATCATATATTGCTAGAAGCCGAAGTGTGACTACGGCAGGATTATCCCTTGACCGTAGGAGCATGAATGGTCTTGTCACCCTCGTATTCCGTATTTTGGGAAGCGGGATGTGACACATTCATCCAAACCAGCGATATACGGCACTATAAATTAACTTAGTGTCTTCGGAGAGGTGGATGGATCATATCTATGCATCAGCCCCCAAATTCATGCAAGATGTTCGACACCAGTTCATCTGACGGTTTTCGGCGGTAAACAAGGACATGATGTGAGGACTCAATAGGTATCAATGGACGTCTAGGATTTAGGATTATGAGATCAACGGTTGCGATGTTTCAGAATGAAACATCACTCTGGATCTCTATGGAATTTTCGATCTATAGACGTCTGTATGGACGTAAATAGAGGTATAGACGTCCATGTGGACGTCTATAGAAACGTCTTTAAAATTAATTACAGAGACAGAAGTTTAGTTAGAATATTTTGAGTAAATTTTAATTTTAATTCACAAACAATTTTTAATTAAACATAAACAAAATAACTTAGCATTCTTAATAATACATTAACCAAACATTACTGTAAGTCGATGTCGCGCACCCCGCGTGTTCGTGGGGAGGCGGAAATAGCAAAATATAATTTTTACGGGCTTTGCAACACCAACTTGAACCAAGGATCGAACATAAAACCCTAGCTAGCATACAACTTGAGGTTTAACTACTCGAATGAATGTTATACCTCGTAGTATCATGTCCTTCTTGTCTTCTTGTTGTCCTCTTCCTCTTTGTGAGCTCCTTGGAGTGAAAATGGATCGCGCCTCCTCGTCGGCTTCTCGAAGTCAAAGAAGATCCACCCGAGAGTTCCAACCTTGAGCTTTCACCTCCAAGATGAGGTAACTAGGTCACTTGGTGTGCGAAACTAAGTAGCCTAGAGTGAGTAGAGAGTGATTTTGGGCAGCTAAGTCTCATTAACTCTTGGATTCTCAACACATGAGACAATAAGAGTTGAGAGGAAGAAGAAGAGAGTGAGCTTGAGGAAAGAGAAAATGTTTTTCATAATGATAATTGAGATGGCTCCCATAATATGACTACAAGAATGGCAAGAAAAATATCTCACCCAAAATATCTAGTGCCACAAAATATCTCTCAGAAATATCTAAGTCAATTAGTCAAACCAAGTAGCCATGGCACAATTATCATTTATAAAAATAACAAATAATTTCCACCACCTCATAATTGTTTTAATCAAGTAAATAACCAAAACCCTAATGAGGTGTCTCCTTCTAATAGCAATCTTGAGTAATTACAAGAATGCCCCTCTCATCCATATATACATACCTGTATCCATGTTTCGAGAAACACGAATACAATGAGACGAAACTAATCCAACAATCTAATATTAGGATCCGGCTTAAACCAAAGCCCACTAGTATTGTCCGTTCGAACATCATACGCGCACAAGTATACGTATGTGATCGAACCGTTTCGTAAAACCATACGACCTCTACATCGTTTCGCCCGAAGTAGGGAAAACCTCTGTGCGGGACTCTAAAGACTCGACAGTACGCTGGCATTGGGTTTAACCATAAGCACGTCAGCGGTACTAGCTGCACGTAACAGCTACCCAGGTATCTGTCGATAAGAAGGCTGACGAGCAAACTCATCCGAACTCCTACTGAGCCTGTCTGTGGCAATCTCCGTACAGTCCGGTCTGTTCGTCTAAGAGTATCGCATATCGGGCCTAGGGGTCGGTAAACGTCAGACCCCTAATAGCGCAATAAGTCGTGTCGGAGTGCAGCCCAAAACCTCCTGAGAAACTACTGGTGTACCTACCAATAAATCTTGCTTGCCCTGGCCAGGGACTTTGTGTAATGGCTTTCCGAACACAGCGCGACATCAACCCCCAATACCGGGAGAGACGAATCCTATCTAACCGCCACTACCTCCAAGTGTTTCGGGACTGCACCCAACTACTACCTGTTTGCATGACTCAATAGAGCCGTGGTAGGGTAGTAATCTAAGAACAGTGGGAACACACTTGAGGCAAAGTAGCAGTGTCAAGTCGACGGACTAAGCTGTACTCATGTCACCTGGGAACTGCTACCTGACGATAGGTATAGTATTAACCAGTAGTACCCCATGAGTCTGTCCAGTGTAACTCATAACCCAATGAGCACCTGCATACTATCTCCAGTACGACGTACTGATGGCTGTGGGACAGACCATCTCCCCTGCTGGGATGAAAAGCGTATACACTAGTCTACTCTGGAGTATCGATGCCCTGTCTCGATAATCCTACGACTAGGGACCTGTATAAGGATGTGCATATAGACTACCCAGCCCCCACTAGTGTGATTGTCATCACAACGCTGGTAGTCAAGCAAAGATCCTAAGGGCTTTATCAATATGTATTAGCGATACGTTAAAAGAAACATATACACATATTAAGATAGATACAAACCAAGTAGCATACTACCATATTGAGCAAGACTGTCATAAATCCGTGTATATATCCCAAGCTTCCAAAATGTAATATACAAACTAGTACTATACAATAATGGCCTCTAGGGCATATAACACTAACAATCTCCCACTTGCACTAAGTCCATGTGCTGGCATATCGCAGTCCTATCATCTCGAATAGCCTCTTGAACTGCGTCTAAGGGATAGCCTTTGTGAATGGATCTGCAGTGTTATTCTCCGTAGCAACTCCGCATCCCGATCTCCCGGCGATCTACGATCTCCCTGATCAGGTGATACCGTCTCAAGATGTGTCTGGACTTCTGATGGGACCTGGGTTTCTTTGCTAAAGCTATATCCCCGCTGTTGTCACAATACAGAGGTATTGGATCAACAATGGATGGAACCACCTGAAGTTCGTTTAAGAACTTCCTTATCTAAACAGCTTCTTTTGTAGCGTCATAAGCTGCCATATACTCCGCTTCCATCTTCGAGTCAACAACGGTGTCCTGCTTGGAACTCTTCCAACAGACCGCCCCTCCATTGAGGGTAAAGACATAACCCGACATGGACTTGGAGTCATTCTTGTCACTCTGGAAGCTGGAGTCAGCAAAGGCCTCGATCTGGAGGTCTTTTCCACCATACACCAAGAACATCTCCTTAGTCCTTCTCAGGTACTTAAGAATGTTCTTTACTGCTTTCCAGTGCTTCTCCCCAGGGTTTGACTGATACCGGCTTACCACGCTCAGTGCATAAGCAACACCTGGTCTGGTACACAACATCGCATACATTATAGAGCTTACCGCAGAAGAGTAGGGTATAATAGACATGCGATCCCTTTCTAAATCAATCTTGGGAGACATCTCTTTGGAGAGGGTGATTCCGTAGCAAGCCGGTAAATTACCGCGCTTTGAATCTTTCATACTGAATCTTTTTAGTATGGTGTCGATGTACCTGGACTGTGAAAGTCCCCACATCCTCTTAGATTTATCACGATAGATCTGGATCCTTAGAATGTAAGATGCATCACCCAGGTCTTTCATGGAGAACCTTTTGTAGGGTTCCTAGGCACCCTAGTGAGGTCTCACAAGGCATCGATCATGCCAATTTCAAAAATTCTAGTGCCGGGAAACCCTAATGTACGGATCGTTTGCTAGAAAACTAGGCGAAAAAGTAATCTAGTTAACAGTTAACTAAGGGATACGGATATACAACCTTTGTAGATCCGTTTGTCCATCTCCATAGCTCCATGAAGAAGTCATCTCCGCTGTACAAATCCGAAATCCGGGCTCTTGCGTCGGCTTCATCGGAGAAGAAGCGGGCTAGGTCATCGACGACGTGCCGAAGATGATCTACGTCGAGGCATCGCTAAATCAAGCTCCGACTTCACCAAGTCCAAAAACTTGTGAAGAGAACACACTCTACTACTTGGCAAGAGGTAGAGGATGAAGAAATAGGAAGTGGGTAGACTTTAGAATTGGATTTCTCACTCATTTGCATCAATCACCATTGATGACCTCAAGGTTTTCTTCTTGAGTTCAAGGAAGAAGAAGAAGATATGATAACTTAAATTAAAATAGAAAAGAAAAAACAATACTTATCATATCTTTGACCATGTTTTAGTGTAGAGACTTAACTTAGGTTAGATAGTGGTTAGGGTTAGATAAAAGACAAGAATGGTGGACTAAGTTCAAAGCTTCAAGAAGCTTTCAAATAAAGACAAAAACTAGCAACCATTCTTATCTTTTTATCTTTTCTTTTTCCAAAATAAACAAAAGGAATGAATAAATGATTAAGTAAATGAAAAAGAAACCCTAATCACTAATTAACCATGGTTTAACACTTTACACAAAACCAAGCTAGAATGTATCATCAAACATGATACAATCATGTGCACAAAACGATATCGAATATACAATGTGCACATCCGCGCGAGAAAATCCATTTAAAGTGAACCGACACTAGTTAATGCAAAGCAATATATCAAATATATAATTATGTATTAAATCATTAAATCAACACTTGATTTAATGATCCGGTCATATCGCATATAACCGGCTAGTATCCAATGTGTCGGCTTATCGAATCAATCCTTGATTCGATAACTAGGTTATATCGCATATAACCATTCGATACATTGATCGCGAGAATAGAATACGGTATCATATACACGCATTATTCTCGGTCCCGCACATATCTCATATGCGCTCCTATTTCGTTTCGCTTGAGCTAGGAAACCTCTGTGTAGGACTCTAAAGACTCGTCAATACGCCGGCAGCAGATGATGATCATATCAAACATCTGCAAGCCGCAAGCGGTCTGCTAAACGTAACGGCCACCCGGGTATTGAGCGATCAGAAGATCGACGAGCAAGCCCGCTCACACTCCTGCGAATCCGACCAGTAACACTACCGTATAGTTCGGTCTGTTCGTCTGATATGTCGCATATCTCGCCTAGGGGTGGTAAACGTCAGACCCCAATAGCTCGATAAGTCGTGTCGATACGAGGTCTATAACTCTTCGAGAAACTACTGGTAACACTTACCAGTAAATCTCAGCAACCCTGGCCAGGGATTTCCTGTTATAGCCAATCGAACACAGCGCAACATCAACTCCCTATACCGGGAGAGACGAATCCCCTCCTATCGCTCATTGCCTCCATGTGACTCGGGACTGTACCCGAAAACCACCGTTTTGCACGCCCTCTTGGACGTGGTAAGATGGAAATCAAAGCACAGTGGGAACCACATAAGACTCTATGACGATCTCGGGTCAACAGACTACTCTGTACCAGTGTCACCAGAGAACTGCCATCTGACGTGAGGTATAATACCATCTGGGAGTTCTCGGCGAGTCCGTCCAGTGTACCCAGTCTCTACTGAGCACTCGTATATCATCTCTGATGTCAAACACCGATGGATATGGGATCATCCATCGCCCATCTGTATGGGTCGAGAAGGTATGCGCTAGTCTACTCTGGTATATCGATGCCCCGTCTCGATACACCCACGACTAGGGACTTTGAAGGATGTACTTATAGACTACCATGTCCCCACTAGTATGATCCGCATCATAGTCCAGGTAGTCAAGTACACATCCTAAGGGCTTTACCAACATGTAATAGAGAGACAATCTGAGTACACGTTAAGGTAAAGAGCAACCAGATAGCATACTATCATGTCGAGCAAGAAAGTCCTCCCTATATATGTCCCAGCATCCACTACAATATACATCCAATGTACAGTAATGGCCTCTAGGGCATACATATAACTAACAATCTCCCACTTGCACTAGGGTCATCTGTAGCAGTGGTTGTAGTATCTCATACTCAACCATCCCATAAAAGTTTCTCTCTGGGAATAGGCCTTCGTGAGTGGATCCGCTGCGTTATCCTCTAAGTCTGCTCTCCTTTCCTCGATCAACCTGGAGATCAACCATCTCCATGATCAGGTGATACTGCCTTAGAATAAGTCTGGATCATTGATGGGACCGGCGTTCCTTGGCATAAGCCACAACTCCATTGTCTCACAATGGTAGGAACGTAGTTCATCTCATGAACCATTATACATCCAAACAGCCTCTTTGGTAGCATCTTAAGTAGCGATGTATCCTGCCTTTATCGTCTAGTATGTCACGGTATCTAGCTTGGAACTCATCCAACATACCGTCCCTTTAGTGAGGGTAAAGACAATGCCTGCGACTGACATTCAGTCGTCTTTATCACCCTGGAACACTTCCAGTGATTCTCCCCAGGATCGCTTGATACCATCTCACTACAACTAGTGAGAATCCTAACATCCAATTAAATCTATTTCATAGATCCAAAACCCAGGATTAAGGAGGTATCACTTTGATCCTCTATGGAGAATCTTTGTGATAAACGGAGATTGATCGAGCGTAGCATAAGAAACTCCTTTCTTATCAAGAGTATGTCATCCACGTACTCTACGAGGATCACCACCATACTCCCTACTACCTTTTTGTTTATACAAGGTTCATCTACCATTTTGATGATGTCAACTTCTTTGACTAACGCATCAAAACAGACGTTCCAACTCCGCGATGCCTGCTTTATCTTATAAAACATCTTGCACACGTTTCCGCTGCTCCCACTGTCTACGAGGCCCTCTGGCTGTGTACTTATAGACGCTCTCTTCTAAATCAGTATTTAGAAAAGCAGTCATGGCACCCAACCGCCAGATATCGTAGTCATGGTATGTAGCCGTGGTAAGTAGGATCTGGATGGACTTAAGCATAGGTATTGGAAAAGGTTTCATCATTATCCACGCCTGGTTGATGACAAAAACCTTTAACAAGTCTAGCTTTTGAAAGTCTCAACTTTTCCATATACACCAAGTAATCTTCTCAAGATATACTTGCTCCTGATGGGGATTTAACCCTTCAGATATAGCAACCAAAGTCCATACTTTGTTGGTGTATAAGGATTCTATCTCAGATCGCTAAGCATCCAGCCATTCTTACAGAGTCTTACTCCCGATGGCCAGCTCGAAACTAGTTGGGTCATCATCTCATGATGCAATCCTCGCTCCCACTGTCATAGAGAAACAGAAGTATCTCTCAGGTGGGTGAGAAACCCTACTAGATCGGCGGAGAGGCTGAGGTTCGTTGGTTTCTACTGAATCCTTTGGTTCTACCAAATCAGCTGCTGTCATTTGTATAGCTGGAACCTTTCCAGTTGTACTTAACAGACCTTGCCTCGAGCTTGTCCGGATTTTGCTTTTAGACATAGGCCGGACAACCCCAAATCTTAACTAACTTAAGATATGGGCTCTTCCCCTTCCATATCTCATATGAAGTGGTAGGCACTGATTTGATTCAAACCTTATTCAATAGGTATGCAACTTCACAAGTACATAACACCCAATAGGAAAAAGGTAACTCAGTAGTACTCATCATAGAGCACACCATATCAAATAGGGTGTATCTGCTCCGCCCCGATATACCATCGTGCTATGGTGTATACGGAGGAGTAATGCTGAGAGAGAATCTCATTCTCCTTTAGAATAGTCCAGGAATTCCATGCATAAGTATTCTCCTCCTTGATCTCATCATAGGACATAATACTTATACCCGTATTTTGGTTCTCTACTTCTAACTTATATTCTGTGAATATCTCAAAAGGTTCGGACCTGTGTTTTAACAAGAACATATGTCTGAATCTAAAGAGATCATCAGAGAACGTAATGAAGTATAAAGAACCAATCCTGGTATGTGTAGACAGGAGACCTACATACATCAACATGTATCATCCCAAGAGTTCACTAACTCTTTCTCTGTTTCCAATAAACAGAGCTATGGTCATCTTATCTTTGTGACATGACTGGCGAGTTTCACAAGATGTAAATTCAAACAGATTTAAATATGCATCTAAATATAACTCCAGCTAGTCAGGTCGCATTGATATGACCTAGTCTACAATACCTCAAGAAGGAATGGTTCAATTCTGAACTCTTCCTCTTGTGTGTGTTCTATATACCAAGAACTGTAGTTTGATTTAGAACATCAATACTTTTAGATAACGTGCCTGAACCGATCAACTTTTGATATAGGAAATGTTCAAAACATTATCCAACAATACAAAATATTATCGTTTCTTTACTAATAAAAAGACAGATATGATTTTGTATATCAGGTTCGGTATCTAATAACATACGTTCAGAATCAATGTATTACAATACAGGGTGACAGTGACCAACAGACTTGGCTGCAACACTTGCCCCGTTTTCTGCCTCATGAAACTTATCACCCGTTCTCAGTTTTTCTACCCTTTTGTAGCCCTATGTAACATCTTACATATCTGGGATCCTGATCCGGTATCATATACCATGGATGCGGAGGATACTGAGAAACAGTTCTGTATAATGAACACACCCGAAGATGATGCATCAGCATGCACTCTCTTCGTTTGGGCGGCACGGGAAATCTGGTATTCCCCAAATTCCTGCTCTGTCTTATAACAATTATAAGTTGGAGCGGGACCAACGTTCCCCAGCTCAGTATAATAAGCGGGTTCGGTCAATAATCCGTATTATTATCTTGATTAAGGCGTGACATGGTCGCTACCAGGAGAGAGAGAGAAGAAAACACTCAGCGTGCGCTCTTGCAAGAATAGATTGGTTATTATTTTATCTAATCAGGATGGCTCCCACTGCTTTTTATCAAATCTTCCTTCAAACCCTAAAAGGAAAGACTAGCCGGGATTAATTACACACTACAGGTTCGCCAATCTTTCAGCCAGGCCAGTGTCGGTACTTTGAGGGAGGTCCCCCGTGCTTTCGCACGAACCTAATTAATGTAAACCTCGTTTTCCCAGAGGCATAACCCCGTTAACACCTTTCTAGACACCTATTTGATCGGCTAATTGTAATGTATAAAACTCTCCCAGGAGTAACTCTTACTCGCAGCGGGTATCGGGATCCAACTATCTCATAGAAGGTATGCAATCTCATTGCAAATTTTAACACTTGAAATTCCCGATAATATTTTGCCCCTAGCTCGCTATGACCTTGACGCATGCCAAACAACCCATAGTCTGCTAGTCAAGTTCAACCCGTCATTTCCTGATTGAATTAAACCCACCCGCACGACCCTTGACGCATGCCAAACAACGCCGTACGAATACCCTAATCCAATCGCATCGTATGCTAGCAGATAAGCACTAGTTAGCTACCGTACACTACGCCTTGACGCATGCCAAACAACCGCAGCACGAATACTAACTAGTACTTATCTGAAATGACGGAGGGCTACGACAGGTTTTTTCTGAAAACCTATTGCGTAATGAACTTGATATCGTTGTAGGATCGAATGAATTTTGAAATGGAGTGTTTTTGAGGCTTTTCTAGTTTTGCTAAAGGAGTCACTCCCGGTGAAGGGATCGTCGGTCCTTTCCTCGTCGAATGAGGTGCGGGATATATCATATATATCACTGTGCAAAGCGAAAACTCTTAAAAGCAATCAAAAGACAAACCGAGGGTGTAGCATCTGCCAGTTATTGCTAAAGGAGTCACTCCCGGTGAAGGGATCTCGGTCCTTTCCTTATCGAATAAGGTGCAGGATATATCATATATACCGCTGTGCAAAGCAAGAACTGTAGCTACCTGTTTTATTTTGAAATTCGATTCTACAACATCTTAGGTTTCTTTTATTTCATTAATCTCATTAATGAAGTCCCATCATTTAAGTACCTAAACATTACAGATAAATACGACGTACACTTATGCCATCCGCATTCGCCTCGATGTCCCCTCGTGCACCGTTAGGTTAGGTAACTAACGGCAGAGCGGGGCAGGGCTATCGCGGGTGTAAAACATAAGTAACGCCTATATAATATATCATATATACTATATACTGTATCTATCACAGAACATCACATGATCACATCACAGATATCGCAGCAGAAGAAACATATGAAATATTGGATATACTAGGACGTCCGTGTTTTCAATACGAGCCAGTACAAAACACTGATTCCACGGTCGTGATGAATAGCCAAACCCACACCCTTAGACCCCTACGAGAGCGGCAAGCAACCCTACCAATTCTGGAGTTAGGAGACCCGGACTCGACACCTCGAGTTGGTCTCCCACTGGACCCCAGAACCCGGTTACTTGTGCCCTCCTCCTTGGGTCTATCCTAGTGCGGAAAAGTAAATAATATACAAACGGTGACTACTTCCGCTACCTGGAAGCGCCCCAATAAAAGAATATTACATACAAGTTTTTACATGAATGAAAATGAAAAACACTCATCTCACATAAAAACCCCCGGCTATTCAAACACGACGATCCAATATAACATATCCAGCAACACATAACATCGCATGTCATCAACGTAAGTAAATATGCGCATCCCAATTTTCGTTGACATATAGCAACGAAACCGGCGATATCACATATTACACTTACGGTCACAGAAAAGAAAGTGTAAAACTACAACAGTTGGAATCCGCAACCACCTCAGACATCGCATGCCTGATCAAATGAATTACTTAGACATCGCATGCCTAACAATTATAAACCCCGCATTTTAGTCTCATTATCGAAAACTCTTTTCAATATCAAGTCGGGCAATTCAACAGGATTCCCGACATTCTGATCGAATGCTCGTCGCAAACTTTAGTAGGCGGCTGCACCCCCGATACCGTCGACGAAGTGCACCAAGGCGGAACACCGCTACCGCGAGCACCCGAACGGATGCTTTCGGCGACGGGGTTCTCCTACAGTCACTTGGTCGGGGCAATGGAGTGAGGTTGTCTATTAAGTTTACCCGGCGAGTATCCGCGTACGCTACGTGATTGCGACGGACTTTTGATCACATCAAAATTCCGTGGCAACCGATCAAGTGAGACTAAACTGCTATGTTTATAACATTCATTCAGTTATCACATAACTATTGTGAATTCCAATTATTGTATCTCATTCCAGATAAACAGAAAATGTTAAACTTTTCGATCGAACAATCGAACACCCAAGTTTTCCCGATACAGATCAACACATGAAATAAGTCTAACAACATTCAGTTCGTGCCTCAGTACCAACGGTCCAGCCGTAGAAGGGTCAAGCCAACGCCTCACATGTGGCACGTCGTACTGCCCCAAACCCGAAGGTTCAAAGGGCAGTTCAAGACGGTCACATAATCGAGTTAAGGTTTGTTGTCTTCTAGAGGGTCCATCGCGTTACTTGCACTACTTAGAACGTCGTTAAACTACGGAAAAATCCAACACTTGGAAATTTCCCGATAGGGGAAAAATTGGGTATTTATATCCGGTCGAACAATTTAACATATTCTAAAATTTATCCGGAAAGCCACACAGACAAAATTTGATACCCCGATCGAAACACCGAATCCCCAAAACAACTCCAGAAAACTCATCTGTATAATAAATATAAAAATATCCCAGGAAGATCAGCACAGAAATCTGAGAATTACTGTGAAAGCAAAATGCACTAAACGACAAAAACGGCCGCGCTTCCGCCGCACGAGGCATGCTCGTGCCGCGGAAGGGCGGTGGAAAAGTTGAATCAGGCCCACGAAATTTACAGTAATTCTTAGAAAACCCTGCTTGATTTTCTGGATATTTTTAATCTTGAAAAATCCACAATTTTAAAATCTGGACAGAGTGCATGTAAGGTTTGGGTTTTCGGGTTCGTTCGGACTTCAATTTCCGTCTGGACTTCGCCTAAGGCTCTAGCTAGGCTCTGATACCACTGTAGGGTTCCTAGACACCCTAGTGAGGTCTCACAAGGCATCGATCATGCCAATTTCAAAAATTCTAGTGCCGGGAAACCCTAATGTACGGATCGTTTGCTAGAAAACTAGGCGAAAAAGTAATCTAGTTAACAGTTAACTAAGGGATACGGATATACAACCTTTGTAGATCCGTTTGTCCATCTCCATAGCTCCATGAAGAAGTCATCTCCGCTGTACAAATCCGAAATCCGGGCTCTTGCGTCGGCTTCATCGGAGAAGAAGCGGGCTAGGTCATCGACGACGTGCCGAAGATGATCTACGTCGAGGCATCGCTAAATCAAGCTCCGACTTCACCAAGTCCAAAAACTTGTGAAGAGAACACACTCTACTACTTGGCAAGAGGTAGAGGATGAAGAAATAGGAAGTGGGTAGACTTTAGAATTGGATTTCTCACTCATTTGCATCAATCACCATTGATGACCTCAAGGTTTTCTTCTTGAGTTCAAGGAAGAAGAAGAAGATATGATAACTTAAATTAAAATAGAAAAGAAAAAACAATACTTATCATATCTTTGACCATGGTTTAGTGTAGAGACTTAACTTAGGTTAGATAGTGGTTAGGGTTAGATAAAAGACAAGAATGGTGGACTAAGTTCAAAGCTTCAAGAAGCTTTCAAATAAAGACAAAAACTAGCAACCATTCTTATCTTTTTATCTTTTCTTTTTCCAAAATAAACAAAAGGAATGAATAAATGATTAAGTAAATGAAAAAGAAACCCTAATCACTAATTAACCATGGTTTAACACTTTACACAAAACCAAGCTAGAATGTATCATCAAACATGATACAATCATGTGCACAAAACTATATCGAATATACAATGTGCACATCCGCGCGAGAAAATCCATTTAAAGTGAACCGACACTAGTTAATGCAAAGCAATATATCAAATATATAATTATGTATTAAATCATTAAATCAACACTTGATTTAATGATCCGGTCATATCGCATATAATCGGCTAGTATCCAATGTGTCGGCTTATCGAATCAATCCTTGATTCGATAACTAGGTTATATCGCATATAACCATTCGATACATTGATCGCGAGAATAGAATACGGTATCATATACACGCATTATTCTCGGTCCCGCACATATCTCATATGCGCTCCTATTTCGTTTCGCTTGAGCTAGGAAACCTCTGTGTAGGACTCTAAAGACTCGTCAATACGCCGGCAGCAGATGATGATCATATCAAACATCTGCAAGCCGCAAGCGGTCTGCTAAACGTAACGGCCACCCGGGTATTGAGCGATCAGAAGATCGACGAGCAAGCCCGCTCACACTCCTGCGAATCCGACCAGTAACACTACCGTATAGTCCGGTCTGTTCGTCTGATATGTCGCATATCTCGCCTAGGGGTGGTAAACGTCAGACCCCAATAGCTCGATAAGTCGTGTCGATACGAGGTCTATAACTCTTCGAGAAACTACTGGTAACACTTACCAGTAAATCTCAGCAACCCTGGCCAGGGATTTCCTGTTATAGCCAATCGAACACAGCGCAACATCAACTCCCTATACCGGGAGAGACGAATCCCCTCCTATCGCTCATTGCCTCCATGTGACTCGGGACTGTACCCAAAAACCACCGTTTTGCACGCCCTCTTGGACGTGGTAAGATGGAAATCAAAGCACAGTGGGAACCACACAAGACTCTATGACGATCTCGGGTCAACAGACTACTCTGTACCAGTGTCACCAGAGAACTGCCATCTGACGTGAGGTATAATACCATCTGGGAGTTCTCGGCGAGTCCGTCCAGTGTACCCAGTCTCTACTGAGCACCCGTATATCATCTCTGATGTCAAACACCGATGGATATGGGATCATCCATCGCCCATCTGTATGGGTCGAGAAGGTATGCGCTAGTCTACTCTGGTATATCGATGCCCCGTCTCGATACACCCACGACTAGGGACTTTGAAGGATGTACTTATAGACTACCATGTCCCCACTAGTATGATCCGCATCATAGTCCAGGTAGTCAAGTACACATCCTGAGGGCTTTACCAACATGTAATAGAGAGACAATCTGAGTACACGTTAAGGTAAAGAGCAACCAGATAGCATACTATCATGTCGAGCAAGAAAGTCCTCCCTATATATGTCCCAGCATCCACTACAATATACATCCAATGTATAGTAATGGCCTCTAGGGCATACATATAACTAACACCTTTGTGACAAGAATCCTTTGACGGATTGTAGCATAGGAATGTCATTTCCTATCAAGAGAATGTCATCCATGTACAAGACGAGGAATACAACAGTTCTTGCTACAATCTTACTATAGATGCATGGTTCATCTGGATTTTTGATAAAGTTAAATTCTTTGACCGTATCATCACAAAAGATGTTCCAACTTCGCGATGCCTGCTATAGTCCATAAATGGACATAAGCAACTTACACACTTTCCCGCTGCTCCCATCCTGAATGAAACCTTCTGGCTGGTCCATATAGACGCACTCTTCTAAATTTTCATTTAGAAAAGCGGTCTTTACGTCCATCTGCCAAATCTCATAATCGTGGAAGGTGGCAATGGCAAGAAGGATCCGAATAGATTTTAGCATAGCCACTGGAGAAAAGGTTTCATCATAGTCCAAACCAGGTCTTTGACGAAATCCTTTTGCAAAAAGTCTAGCCTTATAGGTTTCAACGTGTCCATCTACACCAATCTTCTTTCTGAAGATCCATTTGTAGCCTACGTGTTTTACCCCTTCTGGAGCAATGTCCAAAGTCCATACTTTGTTGGTGTACATGGACTCCATCTCGGCCCGCATTGCATCGAGCCATTTTACCAAGTCTGTGCTCTGAATGGCTTGCTTGAAGTTAGTTGGCTCATCATTATCAATGATGCAATTCTCTCTATCATCATCTACGAGAAAACCATAGTATCTCTCAGGCGAATGAGACAGCCTACTACTCCTGCGGAGTGGCGCGAGAATGTCCTGTTCTTTTGAAACTTCTGGTTCCACCAAGCTTTCAGTAATAGCTTTTGGTTATGGAATTTCTTCCAGTTCTATTGCGCTCCCACTAGTTTCTTTTTCTAAAAATTGATGTTCCAAAAAGTGGGCATGATGAGAAACAAAAACCTTTTTTTCCTCTGCGTAATAGAAAAGATACCCTCTGGAGTTCTATGGGTATCCCACAAACTTACACAGTACTGAGTGTGCCTCGAGTTTGTCTGCATGCTACTTTTTGACAAAAGCTGGACATTCCCATATCTTTAGATAATGAAGATAGGGTTTCTTCCCACTCCACATCTGATATGGTGTGGTAGGCATAGTCTTGGTAGGAACCTTTTTCAAAAGATATGCAGCTGATTCTAGTGCATAGCCCCAGAATTATCGAGGTAACTCAGCGTTACATATCATAGAACGTACCATATCCAATAAGGTTCGGTTCCATTTCTCCGATACACCGTTGTGTTGTGGTGTGTATGGAGAAGTAAGCTGAGAGAGAATTCCATTCTCTTTTAGGTAATCCAGGAACTCGGCACTCAACTATTCACCACCTCGATCAGATCTCATTATCTAGATACTTTTGCTGATTTGTTTTTCCACTTCATTCTTATAATCTCGGAATTTCTCAAAGGCCTCGGATTTATGTTTCATCAAGAAGACATGTCCATACCTAGAGAAATCATCCGTAAAAGTACTTATTGCATGTGTGGACATTGGACCACACACGTCGCTGTGTATGAGTCCCAGGAGCTCGCTCGCTCTTACTCCGTGTCCAGTGAACGGAGTCTATGTCATTTTTCTTTTGAGACATGATTTACAAGTTGCATAAGATTGATATTCGAACGTATCCAAATATCCTTCTTTATGTAACTTGGTCAACTTTGTTTCGTTGATGTGACCTAGTCTACAATGCCATAAGAAAACTTGATTTAATTCTGGAGTCTTTCTTTTATGTGTGTTCTGGACATTAAAAACTTGTAGTTGGTTTAATACGTATATAACATTGTTTAGTGTACCCGACCCAATCAGACCATGATTAAGGTGGATGTTTACGACATTGCTTATAAATGTAAAATCATAACCTTCTTTAGATAACAAAGATACAGAAATGATATTACAAGTCAAACTAGGTACACAAAAACAGTTGCGCAAAACCAAAATATGTCCACTTCTCAACCCTAAGTGATATTCCCTTACGGACACAGCATCAACGCTCGCTCCGTTAGCAACCCTGAGGATCATATCACCGGTCTTCAGAACTCTACGACTTCTTAATGCCTGCAAAGAGTTGCAGATATAAGATCCTGATCCGGTATCCAATACCCAGGAAATAGAGTTGATTGACAGACAGTTTCAATTACAAACACACCTGAAGCCGAAGCCACAACTTGCTTCGGGTCCTGGTTCTTGGATCTCCAAGCCCTGCAATCTTTCTTCCAATGGCCCTTCTTATGACAGTAGAAGCATTCATCATTCCCTACTGTCAGCACGGCCACTTTAGCCTTGCTCTTCACTTCCACCATACTAACACCGCCTTTCGGCTTGATGGGGGCCTTCTTCTTCTTTCCCTTGGCTTTCGCCTTGGATCTAGAAGAGGAAGCTCCACCAACAATTAGAGTGGGTGTTTCCCTAGATTTCTTCAGGGTGCCCTCAGCACTCCTCAACATGTTGAGGAGTTCCGGAAGTTCAACTTCTTTACCTTGAATATTAAAATTCAAGATAAACTGAATATTAAAATTCAAGATAAATTGGGTATAGGTGGAAGGGAGGGACTGGAGAATCAAGTCTGTATACAGCTCATTCTCTAACGTTGTCCCTAGGTCCGCGAGCTCCTCAATGTAGCCGATCATCTTAAGGACGTGTTCCCCTACAGATGACCCGACAGCCAACCTCGCCTGAAATAGCTTCTTCAAGGTCTCGTATCTTGCGATACGAGATTGCTCTCCATATAATTCCTTGGTATGGAGGAATATGGATTCAAGATCTATATTCTCGTGCTACCTCTAGTGTTCATTGTCCATAAAGGCCAGCACGAGGCACTTGGCTTTCACGCAGTCAATTTTCCAGGTCTTACGGATTTCCTTATCCGCGAAGCTGGACTCTGGAACTGGGACGGCAGGGGCTTTAGTAGTAAGAATATAGCCCAATTTGTCATTTGTGATTACCATCCTGACATTCCTGAGCCAATCTTTATAGTTTGGCCTTGTCAATATATTTTTATCTAATAGTAACTTAAGGCTGGTCATCTTGGTCGCTGCAATTAGGAGAGAGAGAAGAAACACTTTAGCATGTTACTCTTTCAAGTTTAGATTTGTTTTAAGTTTATCTAAACAGGATGGCTCCCACTGTTTCTTGAATCCTTCCTCAAACCATAAAAGAAGAATTAGTCAGGATTAATCTCACCGTACAATTCTTGCTTAACCTTTTAGCTAGGCCAGTGTCGGTACTTTGAAGGAGGTTTTACGATGCTTTCGTGAAGTTCCTTAATTAAATAATCTCTTTTTCCTGGAGGCGTAGCCCCACTAACACCTTTCTAGACACCTACTTGGTTTATAGTATTGATCGTTAAGTGAAAAATCTACCAAGGAGTAGCATATACTCACAGTAGGATCGAGATCCAAATATCATCGTGTGATAAAGTTGAAGGAATCCTACCAAAATTATCACACTCCAAATGGTATGCAACACTGGCAAGTTTCAGTTTCTTTAGAAACTCCCGATGTGGATTTTTTCCCCATGCACTTATGACCTTGACAAAGGCCAACATATCATAAGTCGCATGTCAAGTTCTACCCGTCATTGTCCAGGTTAATTTGAACCCATCCGTACATACTCTTGACGAAAGCCAAAATAGCAGTACGACTGTCCCAAACCAACGCATCTATCTATGCTGCAGATGAATATTCAGCAGCTACCAATCACTATGCCTATGCTGCAGATGAATATTCAGCAACTACTGTCCAGGTAGTAGTTGGGTGCAGTCCCGAAGCACTTATAGGCAGTGGCGGTTAGATAGGATTCGTCTCTCCCGGTATTGGGGGTTGATATCGCGCTGTGTTCGGAAGGCTATTACACAAAGTCCTTGGCCAAGGCAAGCGAGATTTACTGGTATGTATTCCAGTAGTTTCTCAGAATGTATTGGGCTACTCTCCGACACGGCTTATTGTGCTATTAGGGGTCTGACGATTACCGTCCCCTATGTCCGATATGCGATACTCTTAGACGAACAGACCGGATTATACAGAGATTGTCACATTAATGCTCAGAAGGAGTTCGGATTGGTTTTCCTCATCGGCCTTCTTATCGACATCTACTTGGGGACCGTTACGTGCAGCTAGTACCGCTTGCGGCCTATGGTTAAACCCACTGCCAGCGTAGTGTCGAGTCTTTAGAGTCCCACATAGAGAGTTTCCCTGCACCGGGCAAAAGGTGTAGAGGCCGTATGGTTTTACGACAGGGCTTCGATCACTTACGTGCACTTGAGCGCGTATGATGTTCAGGCGGATAATACTAGTGGGCTTTGGTTTAAACCGGATCCTAGTATTATATTGATGGATCAGTTTCGTCTCTTTGTATTCGTGGTTCTCAGAACACGAATGCGGGTGTGTATATACGGATGAGAGGAGCATAGAAGGAGACACCTCATTAGGGTTTTGACCATTAACTTGATTAAAACAATTATGAGGTGGAGAAAAGTATTTGTTATTTTAGTAAATGATAATTGAGGCATGGCTACTTGTTTTGACTACTTGAATTTATTTGACCATTTGACTTGACTTGGTTTGACTACTTGAATTAGATATTTTTATGAGATATTTTGTGACCTAGATATTTTGATGAGATATTTTTCATGCCATGCGTGTGGTCATGTCAAGTTAGCCATCTCAATTTTCATTTATCATTATCATTATCAAAAATCATTTCTCTTTCCTCAAGCTAGCTCTCTTCTTCTTCCTCACTTCAAAACCCTAAAAGCTCTCATGTGTTGAGAATCCTAAGGTTTCAAGAGACAAATAAATCCATCTTCATACTCTACATCACCTAGGCCATCAAGTTTAGCAATCTTTTTGCCCTAGTTACCTCGGTTTTGAGGTGGAGCTCGGACTATAGACTCTTGGGTGGATCGTCTTTGACTCGAGGAGGCCGTCGAAGAAGCTACGATCCGGATCGATCCTTGGAGCCTATGTAGATGAGGAGGACAGCGATGAAGACCCTCAGGACATGTATTGTGAGGTATAACTTCGTATCCGAGTAGTTAAATCTCAAGTAATTTGCTAGCTAGGGTTTATGGACGATCCTTGGTTCTAGTCGGTGTTGCGAAGATCGTAAATATCATTTTTTGCAAATTCCTGTTAGTTATATGTATGCCCTAGAGGCCATTACTGTACATACGATGTATATTGTAGTGGATGCTTGGACATATATAGGGAGGACTTTCTTGCTCGACATGATAGTACGCTATCTGGTTGCTCTTTATCTTAACATGTACTCTGATTGTCTCTATGTTACATGTTGATAAAGCCCTTAGGATGAGTACTTGACTACCAGGATTATGATGCGGATCATACTAGTGAGGACAGTGTAGTCACCAAGTACATCCTTCAAATGTTCCTAGTCGTGTGAGTACCGAGACAGGGCATCGATACTCCAGAGTAGACTAGCGTATGCGCTTCTTGACCCATATGATGGGCGATGGATGATCTCATATCCATTGGTGTTTGACATCAGAGAATATATACGGGTGCTCAGTAGAGACTGGGTACACTGGACGGACTCGCCGAGAACTCCCAGATGGTATTATACCTCACGTCAGATGGTAGTTCTCTGGTGACACTGGTACAGGTTAGTCTGTAGACCCGAGATCGACATAGAGTCTTATGTGATTCCCACTGTGCTTTGATTTCCATCATACCACGTCCAAGAGGGCATGCAAAAAGGTGGCTTTTGGGTACAGTCCCGAATCACATGGAGGCAATGAGCGATAGGAGGGGATTCGTCTCTCCCGGTATAGGGAGTAGATGTTGCGCTGTGTTCGATTGGCTATAACTGGAAATCCCTGGCCAGGGTTGCTGAGATTACTGGTAAGTGTTATCGGTAGTTTCTCGAACTGTTATAGACCTCATATCGACACGACTTATCAAGCTACTGGGGTATGACGTTTACCACCCCAAGGCGAGTTATGCGACATATCAGACGAAGAGACCGGACTATACGGGAGTGTTACTAATTGGATTCGCAGGAGAATGTACAGGCTTGCTTGTTGATCTTCTGATCGCTCAATACCTGGGTGGCTGTTACGTTTAGCTGACTGCATGCAGCTTGTGGGTGTTTGATATGATCATCACCTACTGCCGGCGTATTGACGATTCTTTAGAGTCCTACACAGAGGTTTCTTGGCTCAGGAAAAATGGAGTAGGGGCACATATATGATATGTACGGGACCGAGAACAAAACGTGTATGTGATACCGTATTAGATTCTCGCGATATGAGATATCGGCCGGGTATATGTAATATAGCCGGGTCATCGGATCAAGTGTTGGTTCGATGAACTGATTCAGATTATATTAATCGGTTATTTATGAAATAGCCGGATTATCGGATCAAGTGTTGATTCGATAATTTAATGTATAATTATATATTTGATATATTAAATTACATTAACTGATATAAGCTCACTAAAAGATTCTTTTTCTCACTCGGATAATACATTGATATATATGCGATATATGTTAATTGTATTATTTTATTTTGTTACAATAAATATTATATATGTGATATATAATATTGTAACATGATATGATTATTAATGCAACATGTTTTGTGGAGTTTAATTTGTAAGTGCACGGCGGCGTCCCGGCCTCAATCCCGAGGCCAAATGCGGAAGCGATGGTTAACTTTAATTTTCTTGAACCGGCACCACCGCGCACTAAAACCCGGATCGGGCCATTAACTAGTCCTAGCTAACTACAAGATGGGAAGAGAGATATACCGAGTGATCCGTGTCCTCAGGTCTTCTCGTCGTCGTCCCGATCTCCCTCGGAATCTCCGTTCTCCACCTCGTCGCCGGCTTCTTTTACGGGCTCCCACCTCTATACCGAGGCAACTCGGACACGAAGCTGGCGAGTCGACGTGCCCAAGATTTGCTGTAGAATGTATAGTGCTCATGTCTCACTTGGGGTTATGGAGTTGCCTTTGGTGGAGGAATGATACTTGGAGTTTTTGGAGATTGATCTTGTGGGCTTTTTGCAAAGCCAAATGAACAAAACCCCACACCAAAATGAATTAGGCAGCCCCTCCCCAATTGGCCGGCCATGTGTGGAGAATGAGAGAGAGGTCAAAATGGGGGAGAGCTTCTCTATAATAATGCAAGAGGGAAAACAATGTTATCATGTAAAAGAAATGATTACAAAATCAAACCCATACTCCAAAACAACCATCATCACAAGCATGATGACTCCAAAAGGTCAAGCCATCATGAACAAAGAAAGTCAAGTGATGGTGCATCATCATGATCCAACAAAATGCAAAGAACACCCTCCACAAATGCTTATTTGCACAAATGCAAATAAGCCCTCCTCCACCAATCTTCGGCCATTGAAAGATACAAATGAAAATGGCCGAAACGGAAAGCAAACTGGCAACTCCAGAAAACTGGTCCCGTAATAAATTACAGGAAAACACCGATACTGTGCATACACACCCGCATCTGTATTCCGACCGAAATACAAATGCTATGAGACAAAAACTACACTGTATTATACTAGGATCCGGCTTAAACCAAAGCCGGCTAGTATTATCCGTTCGATCCTGATCCGTTCAATACCACACGTATCTGATCGAACCCTGCCATATCTCCATACGGCCTCTAGTACTAACCGACCGATCCTGATCCATGCAATACCGCACGTATCTGATCGGACTCTGCCATATCTCCATACGGCCTCTACATCATTTCGCCCGAAAACTTGAGCAACTGAATGTGGGGGACTCTAAAGACTCGTCAACACCTTGGTTGTGGATTTAACCACTAGCACGTCAGAGGTATAAGCCAATACGTAATAGGCTACGAGATATTGACAAAAAGGGACGTCGATGAGCGAACTCATCCTAACACCCTACTGAGCCAGTCAGTGACAATATCCGTACAGTCCGGTCCGTTCGTCTATGAGCATCGCATGGCGGGCCTAGGGGGTTGGTAAAAGTCAGACCCCCAAAAGCGGTACAAGTCGTGTCGGAGTGTAGCCCAGAACGCCCTGAGATACTACTGGAATACTTACCAGTAAATCTCCTGCCTCGGCCGAGGGCATTGTGTAATGGCTCTCCTAGAAACAGCGCGACCTCACCCCCAATACCGGGAGAGACGAACCCCTGAAGATCCGCTCACTGCCTCCATGTGGCTCGGGACTGTACCCAACTAAAACCTGTTTGCACGTCTCCTTTAAGCGTGGTAGGGTAGTAATCAAAGTACAGTGGGAACTCACACGAGACAAATGACGATCCTCAGGTCGATGAACTAATCTGTACACTTGTCACCTGGGAACTGCTATCTGACGTCTGGTATAATCCCAACTAGCAGGTTCCCGGCGAGTTTTGTCCGGTGTACTCATAACCCAATGAGCACCTGTATACATCTTAGGTGAACCAACTGACACCAGTGGCTTGTGAGACCGGCCACCGTCCCTCGTCGGGGTCTTGACTGTATACACTAGTCTACTCTGGAGTATCGATGCCCTGTCTCGAAACTCCCACGACTAGGGACCTTTTAAGGATGTGCTTATAGACTACCAGCTCCCACGCATATGATCGTCCTCATACTGCTGGCAGTCAAGCAAGAATCCTAGGGGCTCTATCAACGTGTAATAGCGACATGTCAGGTCACCTAAAGCAGTACACGATGATAAAGATAAACCAGATAGCATACTATCATCTCGAGTAAGACTGTCCTACCGGGATAGGTCCTCCCTCAATCATTGCAATCACGTGCCTATGATCCAATAATTGACTCTGAGGGCACTATCTCCAACAATCTCCCACTTGCACTCAAGATTAATTATTGCGATGTTGCATACTCACAGCGCGTGTGATACCGAACACCCAACTCCTCTACTTGTCAGTCTCACAAAGCTCGTTTGCGAAACTATTGCGTTCGAGGAATAGCCTCAGTGAGTGGATCCGCTTTGATGTTTCTTTCTATGTCTCTCTATATCTCAAGTTCGCGGAGAAAGCCATCTCCCGAAATGAGCAATACCTGTCTTAGAATGTGTCTGGATGTCTGATGGGACCTAGCTCATAAATGAACTCCAAATCCAAACTTCTTAGACTGTATCGTCAACTGAACTTAATCAGTATCCTGCGCCATGCCTCCCTCAGTATTGCCTTGGACCACCTGTCCAAAATACTGCCCCTCATCAGAAGGAAAACTATAACTCTGACAACCTCCTTGTCGTCCAGGTCACCTTGGAAGCCTGGAATGATAACCGTCTCCAGAATGAGGCCGTCGTTATCATATCCCTAGAACATCCACTTATGTTCTAAAACTGCTTCCGACTGTTTCTCCAGGATTGGATCAATGTCAACTTATTGCATCTAGTGCAAGAACAACATCTGGTGTGGTACTTGACATCTCATGATTGACTCAATTGCCTGAGCAAGTTATCTGCCAATCATGCACATCCCTCTCCCCTTTAGTCTTGTAAGACACCTTTAGAGAGGGTGACTCCATTACCTGCAGGTACTCTACCGTGCCAGGAGTCGTCCATTCTAAATACTCATAGAATGCTGTCTAAGTACCCTTAATTGGGACACCACCCAAATCTAAATCTAAAACCATAGATCTAGTAACCAGTATGTCTGATATAATGTCCAAGTCCCATGTGGAGAAACTACTGTGTGACGACCAAAGTATAACCGATCGTAGTATAGGAATATCACTTCCTACTCTGTGTATGGATGATCTATCTCCGCTATATCTGCTTTAGTCTATAAATAGACATAAGCCACTTGTCCACCAATGCTTCCGCTGCTCCCACTGACCACGACAACCCTCTGGCAGAGTCATATAGACGTACACTTCTAAAGCTAGTTTAGAACGACGCTATACTCATCCTCCTGCCGGGTCTCACGGTCTGGAACAACAGCAATGGCAAGTCTGGGTAAACAAGAACTTCCCTGTCACCATCCTTGAGGCTACCGGAGTACCTCTCGGGTGCCTGAAGTTACCCACCGTATCTGCGGAGTGGCCAATGGAATGTCAAACCAGATTGAATCTTTAGGTTCCTATCAAATCTTCAGTAATCGTTTGTGGTTCTGGAATCACTTCCAGTTCTACCATACTCCCACTACTGTTTTCTGAAAAAATCCATTTTTATTAAAACTGTGGCGAGTCAAGAACAATATCACTATTGATCTTTCTTATGGTAGAAAGTCAACCCTCGTTATAGCCTGGGTCAACCCACAAACAACCATTACAGAAACGTGCCTTGAGTTATCCAGAGTCTGGTTTTAATCATAAGCCGGACAACTCCCCATATCTTAACATCGTTAAGATACGAACTGTTCTATATCCAATATAGGACCAGAGGCACTAATTTAATTGAACCAGATTCAAATCATGCAGCTGTCCCCAGTGCATGTCAGCTAAATGGAAGGAGGCCGATCGGCGTTACTCAACTTAGGAATGCTTCCAATTATGAGTAACCTGAAAAAGAAGCAAATTCTCTTAGCTATCAACTGAATACCATACACAAGTATCTACATCTTCGATCACATTGAAGAATCCCGATACTTGCAATACCTGGTTCTCTACTTTATCCATATACCTATAACTTCTCAAAATTCGGACCCTGTGTTTCCACGAAACACCTGTCTAAAAACTAGAGAAGTCATAAGTAAACCGAATATAGTACGAGGACCAACCCCTCTGTCCTGATGGACCCAGGATAACATACAATATTCTGTATAAGTCCCTTGAGTCTGATAACTCATTCACTGTGTGTCGTAGGTTGAAAACTGTACTTATGGTTAAGAAGAATTACACCGCTGTTTAATGCTCCTTACCTAACCATCCACTGATATAGGTAAATGTCACAGACATAATTTCAAAAAGGTATATCTCACTCTATAAAAATAGACGTACAGATATATCAATTTGAAATTGGTGCATCACAACGGATATTCTAAACCAAATATTTGTCGTCCGGCAAACAACCCAGGTGACTTCCTCAAATATCACCGATTACAACGAATCCCGATATAATGAGGATGATCACCCAATTCCCAATAACTTACTCCCACTCATCATCTGTAAAACCATACAGATGTGAGAATCATACCTGGTAAATACATACCCTAGAGAAAGTGTCTAATTGGGAAATCGGTTTTCCTTTAACAGTACACAGTGAAACTGAAACATTGAAATGTTTCGATGGGGTATCCTGGTATTCCTAGTAATGCCTCTTCCATTATCCAGATTCACAACTGTAACCGTATATCTCTTTACCACCTCTCCACATCCCTTCATATGTCTTTAGTCATTACCTTCTGCATACCCCTTAGGCCAAATGGATTTCTTCCTTCCATACCGTTCAGCACCAGCCTATGGTTTGGAAGAAGACTATCCAATAAGTGTAATGGGTGTACTGTCCTAATCCTAGGGGCACTCGCAATGCGAGAGAAGGTGAAGATAAAAGACAACCGAATAAACCTTATTCCTATTTCTCCTAAACCAGAATCCATCCCCGAACTGGAACAAGTTCCTTTCGAGTTCGTATATAACCATACGATGGAGTATCCAATAAACTGTGGATCTTCGTAGTGATACGGAGTGTCCTGGAGAAATACAAATGTGAAATGGGAGTGGTAATGAAATACCTGGTTTGGTCGTGAATATCAGTTGTAATTTACTTTGCCCTCTTACTAATCCATTGCTTTGTCTTAACTTAATACCTTCTGTACACCATCGTTAGGCTAATTAGTTTTCTTCATTCCCTACCGGTCGGCACCAGCCTAAGGTTTGGAAGAAGACTATCCAATTTGTGTAATAGGTGTACTATCTCCTAAACCAAGGAGTACTCGCAACCTGAGAGAAGGTAAAAGGAAAAGACAACTGAATAGTCCTATCCGTTTTCTCCAGAACCTGAAACCATCCTCGAATAAATTCTTTCGAGTTCGTATCTAACCATACGATGGTTTTGTCCAATGGAAGTGGACGTTTGTAGTAATACGGGGTGTCCTGGAGAAAAGGGTAAAAGTAGGAGTGGCAATGAGGTTTGCAACTCTGACAATCCAAAAGCCAGTGTTTAAGAAGGTTCGGTCAACTTGGTCACTGAGTCATAGTCTTAGGGTCGGGTCAATGGTCACTGCCAAAGAGAGAGAGAGAAAAGAAACACTCAGCGTGCACTCTAACCTAGATCAGAATGGTTACCAATTTATCTAATCTGGAAACCTCCCACTGTAACCTCAAATTCTTCTCCAAACCCGAAAGAAGAATTAGTCGGGGTCACCCGAGGAGTAAACCAACTCATCAGTGGGAATCGGGATCCAACTATCATCGCATGATAACGTGACGGAATCCGCTCACGGTGTCACACTCCAGAAGGTATGCACATTTCTGGCAAGTTTCAGTTTCTTTAGAAACTCCCGATGTGATTTTTACCCCATGCTCTTATGACCTTGACTTTGGCCAACAAATCATAAGTCACATGTCAAGTTCTACCCGTCATTCTCCAGATTAATTTGAGTCCACCCGTACAAGCCCTTGACTTTGGCCAACAAGGCTATACGACTGCCCCAAACCAACGCATCTATCTATGCTGCATATGAATACCCCAATAGCTACCAAACACTGTGCCTTGACTTTGGCTAACAAACACAGCTTGAATACTATTGACTACCCATATGAAACGACGGAGGGATACGAATGGTTTCTGGCGAAAACCTTTAACGTAATGAACTTGATATCGTTGAAGGAACGGATAGCTTTTATGAAAATATAGTGACGAAAACCTTTGCTAAAGAGGTCACTCCCGGTGAAGGGATCTCGGCTCTTTCTCCGTAGAATGAGGTGCAGGATATTCCAACTGAATACCACGGTGCAAAGCAAAAGTAATCGGCTATAGTGAAGTTATTGCCCTGACGCAAACTTTTGTCCAAGGGGTCACTCCCGGTGAAGGGATCTCGGCCCTTGCCTCGTCGACTGAGGAGCAGGATATCCCAACTGAATACCACGATGCAAAATAAAAGTGAACGTCCTTGCAATAACATCTTCTTGAAAAGTGTTCCAACAACATCAGATTAGGTTTGTTTTAACTTGCATTGATCCGAATCAACGCAGTCCCCATCAATTGATCACACCACAAAGAACGAAAATATACTGATGTACATATATGCCATCCGCATTCGCCACTGGGTCCCATCATTACCCGTTAGGTTAGCTAACTAACGACGGAGCAGGGACTGGACTAGCGCGGATGCAAAACATATACAACATCTACTAATATATATACCAATATATTATATTTGCTCAAGGCGTGATAAAATGTGCAGCATCACAGAAATGTACAGCATCACAGAACAATACAGATATCTGGGATCCCCGGGTTTCACAGATACGCTGAAACCCGACGTTCCCCTGGTCGTGTGGATAGCCTGTGCAATGAAAATCCTAAACCCCTATGGGTGCGGCAAGTTACCCGCCAAAACCTGAAGCGAGGCAGCCCCCTTCAGCAACGTGAATGGACCACCCGGCACTTCACGGAATCCGGTAACTTGGGCACCCCTCCTGGGTCAACCTGTACCCTCTATGAGTGCGGCGAATAGCCCGCCAATTCTAGAGTGAAACCCCCTCCATCTCAATGCCATGAGATGCGGGCTTGTTGCCCTCTAGAACCCGGCTATCCGTGCTCCCCTCCGTGGGGTAATCCTAGTACAGAAAGTAAAATATACATACAACGGGTACATCGACCGCAACCTGGTCGTGTCCCAAAATAATAATACAATCAGGCAGTGACGGCAGTCCACATGTCGGACGCTCGCCCCACAATATCAAATGTACATAATACAACAAAACAGTACTACCACTGCAACCAGGCTATCCCCCACGACCGATCCGCAACATCACAGCAAAATCATAGAACATCAACGTGAAAGTCACGTTCGCAAATCCGTCTAACCGGGCTATAGAAGTTAGACAGGATTTACCGATCAAGTGACATTCACGGTCGCAGATATAATGTAAATACTGTGAAACAATGTGTTTAAAATATCCGATCGATCAAATTTTATCAAGTAGGCCCCAAGTACTACTGTAGCACATCAAGAAATTCTGGGCCTAAAATTAATATTCCAAAACCCCTATTTTCATCACAGGAGCTCTCTGTAAAAATTTGAGACACCGATCTGCATATACTGCGGCGGAACCACGGCCCAAGCTAGGGTTTGGCCGCGGTTCCGCGGTCGTATGGAGCGATCACGTGATCAAATTTCTACAAAATTCTTATAATTCTCTGCACATCATTCTGAGACAACCTGAAAAATTTTTGGAGACAAAAAAATTTCGACAGAAACTGATATGCATGAAAACGCGGGTTTTGGGATTTTTGTTCGATCGGAAATGTAAAACACATTAGACCAAGCTAGACTAAGTTAATGGTGAGGCTCTGATACCACTGTAAGTGCACGGCGGCACCCCGGCCTCAATCCCGAGGTCAAATGCGGAAGCGATGGTTAACTTTAATTTTCTTGAACCGACACCACCGCGCACTAAAACCCGGATCGGGCCATTAACTAGTCCTAGCTAACTACAAGATGGGAAGAGAGATATACCGAGTGATCCATGTCCTCCGGTCTTCTCGTCGTCGTCCCGATCTCCCGCGGAATCTCCGGTCTCCACCTCGTCGCCGGCTTCTTTTACGGGCTCCCACCTCTATACCGAAGCAACTCGGGCATGAAGCTGGCGAGTCGACGTGCCCAAGATTTGCTGTAGAATGTGTAGTGCTCATGTCTCACTTAGGGTTATGGAGTTGCCTTTGGTGGAGGAATGATACTTGGAGTTTTTGGAGATTGATCTTGTGGGCTTTTTGCAAAGCCAAATGAACAAAACCCCACACCAAAATGAATTGGGCAGCCCCTCCCCAATTGGCCGGCCATGTGTGGAAAATGAGATAGAGGTCAAAATGGGAGAGAGCCTCTCTATAATAATGCAAGAAGGAAAACAATGTTATCATGTAAAAGAAATGATTACAAAATCAAACCCATACTCCAAAACAACCATCATCACAAGCATGATGACTCCAAAAGGTCAAGCCATCATGAACAAAGAAAGTCAAGTGATGGTGCATCATCATGATCCAACAAAATGCAAAGAACACCCTCCACAAATGCTTATTTGCACAAATGCAAATAAGCCCTCCTCCACCAATCTTCGGCCATTGAAAGATACAAATGAAAATGGCCGAAACGGAAAGCAAACTGGAAACTCCAGAAAAATGGTCCCGTAATAAATTACAGGAAAACCCCGATACTGTGCATACACACCCGCATCTGTATTCCGACCGAAATACAAATGCAATGAGACAAAAACTACACTGTACTATACTAGGATCCGGCTTAAACCAAAGCCGGCTAGTATTATCCGTTCGATCCTGATCCGTGCAATACCGCACGTATCTGATCGAACCCTGCCATATCTCCATACGACCTCTAGTACTAACCGTCCGATCCTGATCCGTGCAATACCGTACGTATCTGATCGGACCCTGCCATATCTCCATACGGCCTCTACAGCGTTTCGCCCGAAAACTTGAGCAACTGAATGTGGGGGACTCTAAAGACTCGTCAACACCTTGGTTGTGGATTTAACCACTAACACGTCAGAGGTATAAGCCAATACATAACGGGCTACCAGGTATTGACAAAAAGGGACGTCGATGAGCGAACTCATCCTGACACCCTACTAAGCCAGTCAGTGATAATATGCATACAGTCCGGTCCGTTCGTCTATGAGCATCGCATGGCGGGCCTAGAGGGTTGGTAAAAGTCACACCCCCAAAAGCGGTACAAGTCGTGTCGCAGTGTAGCCCAGAACACCCTGAGATACTACTGGAATACCTACCAGTAAATCTCCTGCCTCGGTCGAGGGCTTTGTGTAATGGCTCTCCTAGACACAGCGCGACCTCACCCCCAATACCGGAAGAGACGAACCCCTGAAGATCCGCTCACTGCCTCCATGTGGCTCGGGACTGTACCCAACTAAAACCTGTTTGCACGTCTCCTTTGAGCGTGGTAGGGTAGTAATCAAAGTACAGTGGGAACTCACACGAGACAAATGACGATCCTCAGGTCGATGAACTAACCTGTACACATGTCACCTGTGAACTGCTATCTGGCGTCTGGTATAATACCAACTAGCAGGTTCCCGGCGAGTCCTATCCGGTGTACTCATAACCCAATGAGCACCTGTATACATCTTAGGTGAACCAACTGACACCAGTGGCTTGTGAGACCGGCCATCGCCCCTCGTCGGGGTCTCGACTGTATACACTAGTCTACTCTGGAGTATCGATGCCCTGTCTCGAAACTCCCACGACTAGGGACCTTTTAAGGATGTGCTTATAGACTACCAGCTCCCACGTATATGATCGCCCTCATACTGCTGGCAGTCAAGAAAGAATCCTAGGGGCTCTATCAACATGTAATAGCGACATGTCAGGTCACCTAAAGTAGTACACGATGATAAAGATAAACCAGATAGCATACTATCATCTCGAGTAAGACTGTCCTACCGGGATAGGTCCTCCCTCAATCATTGCAATCACATGCCTGTGATCCAATAATTGACTCTGAGGGCACTATCTCCAACATAATTGAGGTTAGGGTTTGGATTAGGGTTAAGTCTCCATGAAGCTTTCAAGAAGCTTCTTAAAGCTTTGACTTTGACTTGGATATTTTACATAGATATTTCCTTAACCCAACCCAACCCTTTACCCTAGTTAAATATCTACATGGGTTAAGTCTTCATACTTAACCCATGGTTGCAATTCTAACCATTGACTTGAGTTTCATTATTCATCACAAAAGGATTCTTCTTCTTCTTCCTTGAGTTCTTGATGGAAATGCTTACTAGCTTTTTCATTAGTGATGAAAATGAGTGAGTTAATGAAAACAAATGAGAGCTAAAATCCTACTTCATCATCCTAATCTATCCTAGCCATTTAGATTAGGGTGTTCACTTCATTTAGTGAGTGAGAGCTTGTGTTAATGAAACTTCAAGGTAGATCATCTTTGTTATCGAAGATCGGAAGCAAGCTTGCATCTTTCTTTTCGTGGAGCCTCTCAAGAGTCCAGAACTTGATGATCGCAGCGAAGGGACCACAACACGGAGATTATGAAGTGAAGGACCGGACTACAAAGGTTGTAATCCCAAACTCTTAGATGTTAAAGTGTTTAACATGCTTTGTTTCGCCTAATCTCTAATTTAAAGATCTTGGTTAGGATTGTTCGGCACGTCTAAATTTTAAATCGGGCATGGTTGATGCCTTATAGACCCTTGATGGAGTGCCTAGTAACCCTGCTGCAGTATCAAAGCCAAGCTAGAGCTTTACCCGAAGTCTAGGTGAAGTTTAAAGTCCGATCGAACCCGGAAACCCCGATTTATACCCTTCTCTAGAAATTTTGTAAAGATGTGATTTTTTCTGCATTAAAAATACTCAAAAAATCAGCAGGAAATTCTAAGGATTACCCTAAAATACGACACCCTAACTCCCTGAAGTCGCCGCGGAACCGGGGCAGGAGTATGCTTCCTACGGCGGTTCCGCGGCCGTACTTGGGAGTTATGGGCTCGTACTGGCAGGGTTGATCCATAGGTATTTGTCCATATTTCTGGGTATTTTTAATTATACTCAAGTGTTGAGTTTTCTGGGATGTATTGGGGACTCGTTGATTCGATCGGATAATTTAGCTTCGTTTAATTTTTTTCCGGATAATTTTAGAAACTGTTAAAAATTTTGAACGGATATCAATAACTCACTTTTTCCCCTGTCGGAAAATTTTTCAAAAGTTGGATTTTTTCTCGAGTTTGAAACTTCCGGAAAATCATGCAAGTATCGCGGTGGACCCTCTAGAAGAACACAAACCTTAACTCGATTATGTGACCGTCTGAACCGCCTCTGAACTTTAGGGTTTGGGGCAGTACGGCGTTGCCACATGTGAGGCGTTGGCTTGACCCTTCTACGGCTGGACCATTGGTACTGTGGCATGTGATGGATATTTTTTGAACTCCGCTCAAGTGTTGAGCTATTTGGGAAATCTTGGGTGTTTGATTATTCGATCGGAAAGTTTAACACTATCTTTTTATCTGGAATGTGATACAATATTTGGAATTCACATGTAGTTATGAGATAACTAATTTGAATGTTGTAAATTTAGCAGTTTAGTCTCAAATGATCGGTTGCCACGGGATTTTGATGTGATCAAAATTCCATCGCAATCACGTAGCATACGCGGATACTCGCCGGGTAAACTTAATAGATAGCCACGCCCCATAGCCCCGACAAAGTGACTGTTGGAGAACCCCGTCGCCAAAAGCATCCGTTCGGGTGCTCGCGGCAGTGGTGTTCCTCCTTAGTGCACTTCGTCGACGGCATCCGGGGGTGCGGCCGTCTACTAAAGTTTGCGACGAGCATTCGATCAGGATGTCGAGAATCTTGTTGAATTGCCCGACTTGATATTGAAAAGAGTTTTCGATAATGACACTAAAATGTGGGGTTTATAATTGTTAGGCATGCGATGTCTAAGGAATTCATTTGGTTAGGCATGCGATGTCTAAGGAGGTTGCGGATTCCAACTGATGTAGTTTTACACTTTCTTTTCTGTGACCGTAAGCGTAGTATATGGTGTATCGCCGGCTTCGTTGCTATACATCAACGACAATCGGGATACGCATACTTGCTTACGTTGATGATATGAGATATTATGTGTTGCTGTGATATGTTATATTGGATCGCCGCATTCTGAATAGCCGGGGGTTCTATGTGAGATGAGAGTTTTTCTTTTTCATTCATGTAAAATTCATTTGTATGTAATATTCTTTTATTGGGGCACTTCCGGGCTGAGGATGATGTCACCATTGTATATTATTTACTTTTCCGCATTAGGTAGACCCAAGGCGGGGAGCATAAGTAACCGGGTTCTGGGGTCCAGTGGGAGACTATCTCGAGGAGTCGAGACCGGGTCTCCTAACCCTAGAATTGGCAGTGTTGCTTTCCGCTCTCGTAGGGGTCTAGGGATGTGGGTTTTGCTATTCATCGCGACCGTGGAATCCGTGTTTTATACAGGCTCGTATTAAAACACGGACATCCTAGTATATCCAATATTTCATATATGTTCTTCTGCTGCAATGTTCTGTGATGAGATCATATTACTGTCTGAGACAAATGTTTATATTATATATATGAGATATATGTTATATTACAGATTTCGTTTCAAAAGTGATGCTTGTGAACCATATTAAAATGGGACTTCATTAATGAGATTAATGAAACTAAAAAGAAACCTAAAGATGTTGTAGAAACTTGTTTAAAAACTGGTAGCTCTAGTTCTTGCTTTGCATAGCGGTGTTCCTTTTAGAACATCCAGCACCTTATTCGATAAGGAAAGAGCCGAGATCCCTTCACCGGGAGTGACCACTTTAGTGAAACTAGCAGATGCTACAAACTCGGTTTGTCTTTTGATTGCTTCTATAGTTCTTGCATTGCACAGCGGTATTTGTGAAATATCCCGCACCTTATTCGATGAGGAAAGAGCCGATTATCCCTTCACCGGGAGTGACCTTTTTAGCAAAACTAGAAAAGCCTTAAAAACACTCCATTTAAAATCACTCAATTCTACAACGATATCAAGTTCATTACGCAAAGGGTTTTTTTAAAAACCTGGCATAGCCCTCTGTCATTTCAGATAAGTAATATTTAGTATTCGTGCTGCGGTAGTTTGGCATGCATCAAGGCGTAGTGTACGGTAGCTAACTAGTGCTTATCTGCTAGCATACGATGCGATTGGATTAGGGTATTCATACGGCGTTGTTTGGCATGCGTCAAGGGTCGTGCGGGTGGGTTTAATTCAATCAAGAAATGTACGGGTTGAACTTGACTAGCGGACTATGGGTTGTTTGGCATGCGTCAAGGTCATATCATGCTAGGGGTAAAATATTATTGGGAATTTCAAGTGTTGAAATTTGCAATGAGATTGCATACCTTCTATGAGATAGTTGGATCCCGATACCCGCTGCGAGTAAGAGTTACTCCTGGTAGAGTTTTACACATTACAATTAGCCGATCAAGTAGGTGTCTAGAAAGGTGTCAACGGGGTTACGCCCCTGGGAAAACGAGGTTTATTTTAATTAGGTCCGTGCGAAAGCACTGGGAACCTCCCTCAAAGTAACGGCACTGGCCTGGCTGAAAGATTGGCAAACTTGTAGAGTGTGATTAATCCCGGCTAGTCTTTCCTTTTAGGGTTTGAAGGAAGATTTGACTAAAACAGTGGGAGCCATCCTGATTAGATAAATTGATAACCAATCTAATCTTGTAAAAGCGCACGCTGAGTTTTTTCTTCTCTCTCTCTCTCTCCAGGTAGAGACCATATCACGCCTTAATCAACATAATAATACGGATGTATTGACCGAACCCGCTTGTTATACTGCACTAGGGAACGTTGGTCCCGCTCCAACTTATAATTGTTATAAGACAGAGCAGGAAATAGGGGATTACCAGAATTCCCGTGCTTCCCAAACGAAGAAAGTACATGTTGATGCATCTTCTTCGGGTGTGTTCATTACACAGAACTGTTTCTCAGTATTCTTTACGTCCTGGGTATTTGATACCGGATCAGGATTCCACATATGTAATTTGTTACATGGGCTACAGATAGGTAGAGACTAAGAACGAGTGATAAGTTTCATGAGATAGAAACGGTGCAAGTGTTGCAGCCAAGTCTGTTGGTAGTTATCACCCTGTATTAACAAATACATTGATTCTAAACGAATGTTATTAGATACCGAACCTGATATACAACATCATATCAGTCTCTTTATTAGTAAAGAAGGATATAATTTTGTATTGTTGGATAATGTTTTGAACATTTCCTATATCAAGAGTTGTTCGGTTCAGGCACGTTATCTAAAAGTATAGACGTTCTAAATCAAACCACAGTTCTTAACGTACATAACACACACAAAGAGGAAGAGTTCAGAAATGAACGAATCCTTCTTGAGGCATTGTAGACTAGGTCATATCAATGCGACCCGACTAGCTGAAATTATATAAAGATGCATATTTAAATTAGTTTGAATTTACATCTTGTGAAACTTGCCGGTCATGTCACAAAGATAAGATGACCATAGCTCCATTTATTGGAAACAGAGAAAGAGTTAGTGAACTCTTGGGATTGATACATGCTGATGTATGAAGGTCCCCTGTCTACACATGCCAGGACCGGTTCTTTGTACTTTATTATATTCACTTATGATCTTTCAAGATTCAGACATATGTTCTTGTTGAAACACAAGTCCGAAACTTTTGAGATAATCACAGAATATAAGTTAGAAGTAGAGAACCAAAAACGGGTATAAGTATTATGTCCTTTGATGAGATCAAGGAGGAGAATACTTGAGCACAGGATTCCTGGACTATTCCAAAGGAGAATGAGATTCTCTCTTAGCATTATTCCTTCGTATACACCATAGCACGATGGCATAACGGGGCGGAGCAATTGCACCCTATATGATATGGTGTGATCTATGATGAGTACTACTGAGTTTCCTATTTGCTTTTGTGAGTTATGCACTTGTGAATATGCATACCTATTGAATAGGGTTCCAATCAAATCAGTTACCTACCACTTCATATGTGATATGGAATGGGAAGAGCCCAAATCTTAAGTTTGTTAAGATTTAGGGTTGTCCAGCCTATGTCTAAAAGTATAATCCGGACAAGCTTGAGGCAAAGTCAGTTCTGTGGAAGTTTGTTGGATATCCCAAGCATTCGCAAAGGAATATCTTCTACTTAACCGAGGAACAAAAGATGTTTTGTTTCTCAGCATGCCACCTTTGTGAAAGGGAATTTCTTGTGAATAAATTATTGGTCATGAGGTAGAACTGGAAAGGTTCCACCTATACAAACTACAGCTGATGATTTGGTAGAACCAAAAGATTCAATAGTTTCCAACGAACCTCAGCCTCTCCTCCGATCTAGTAGGGTTCCTCACCCACCTGAGAGATACTTCGGTTTTCTTTATGAAAGTGGGAGCAAGGATTGCATCATGAGATGATGACCCATCTAGTTTCGAGCAGGCCATCAGGAGTGAGACTCTGTAAGAATGGCTGGATGCTTAGCGATCTGAGATGGAATCCATATACACCAACAAAGTATGGACTTTGGTTGCTTTATCTGAATGGTTAAATCCCCATCAGGAGCAAGTATATCTTGAGAAGATTACTTGGTGTACATGGAAAAGTTGAGACTTTCAAAGCTATGCTTAAGTCCATCCAGATCCTACTTGCCATGGCTACATACCATGACTATGATATCTGGCGGTTGGGTGTCATGATTGCTTTTCTAAATGATGATTTGGAAGAGAGCGTCTATAAGTACACAGCCAGAGGGCTTCGTAGACAGTGGGAGCAGTGAAAATGTGTGCAAGATGTTTTATGTGATAAAGCAGGCATCACGGAGTTGGAACGTCTGTTTTGATGCGGTATTCAAAGAGTTCGACTTCATCAAAATGGTAGATGAACCTTGTATATACAAAAAGGTAGTAGAGAGTATGGTGGTGATCCTCGTAGAGTACGTAAATGACATACTCTTGATAGGGAAAGAGTTTCCCATGCTACGCTCGGTCAATCTCCGCTTATCACAATGATTCTCCGTATAGGATCAAGGTGATACCTCCTAAATCCTGGGTTTTGGATCTATGAGATAGATCTGATTGGATGTTAGGATACTCACTAGTTGTGGTGAGATGGTATCAATAGATCCTGGGGAGAATCACTGGAATGGTTCCAGAGTGATAAGGACGACTGAATGTCAGTCGCAGGTATTGTCTTTACCCTCAGTGGAGGGACGGTATGTTGGAAGAGTTCCAAGCTAGATACCGTGACTTACTAGACGATTAAAGGCAAGATACGTCGTTACCAAGGATGCTACCAAAGAGGCAGTCTGGATATATAAGTTCAAGAGATGAACTTCGTTCCTACCATTGTGTGACAATGGAGTTGTGGCTTATGCCAAGGAACCCCGTCCCATAAGAAATCCAGATATTATTCTTAGGCAGTATCACCTGATCATGGAGATGATTGATCTCCATGGAGATTGAGGTTAGGAGAGTAGATACAGAGGACAACAGCGCGGATCCACTCACAAAGGCCTTTTTCCCAATAGAGACTTTTATGGGATGGTTGAGCATGAGATACTTCAACCACAACTAATTGTTGAGTATGCGATACCACAACAGAAGGCCCTAGTGCAAGTGGGAGATTGTTAGTTATATGTATGCCCTAGAGGCCATTACTGTACATACGATGTATATTGTAGTGGATGCTTGGACATATATAGGGAGGACTTTCTTGTTCGACATGATAGTACGCTATCTGGTTGCTCTTTATCTTAACATGTACTCTGATTGTCTCTATGTTACATGTTGATAAAGCCCTTAGGATGAGTACTTGACTACCAGGACTATGATGCGGATCATACTAGTGAGGACAGTGTAGTCGCCAAGTACATCCTTCAAATGTTCCTAGTCGAAGGAGTAACGAGACAAGGCATCGATACTCCAGAGTAGTCTAGCGTATGCGCTTCTTGACCCATATGATGGGCGATGGATGATCTCATATCCACTGGTGTTTGACATCAGAGAAGGTATACGGGTGCTCAGTGGAGACTGGGTACACTGGACGGACTCGCCGAGAACTCCCAAATGGTATTATACCTCACGTCAGATGGCAGTTCTCTGGTGACACTGGTACAGGTTAGTCTG